>JAWWES010000171.1:19243381-19311402 GCA_035583135.1 Lophotriccus pileatus
TGTTATTCCTACCTGGATATAATTTTGGTCTCTTTTCCCACACTATTCCTCGATCGGAGTCCATTAATTTCGGATTTATAATTGCTTAGGGGGAGGAGTTTTTGGGTCTTCCCCGTGGTTCATTCTCAGCAAACCACTTGTGTCTCACTCAAACGGAGACATATAGAATCACAGAATAGTTGTTAAGGGTTGGAAGGAACCTTAAAGATCACCTAGTCCCAAACCCCCATTGCCTTGGGAGGGACACCTCACAGGTTGATCAAGGCCTTATCCAGCCTGGCCTTGAATGTTTCCAGGGTTGGGGCATCCACAACCTCCCCCTGTTCCAGTGTCTAAACAGCCTCACAGTAAAAAATTCCTTTCCAATATCTAACCTATATTTTTCCTCTTTCAATTTGTATCTACTACTCCTTGTCCTGTCACTACAGCTCCTGACAGTTCCTCTCCAGCTTCCCTGCGGGCCCTCTTCAGATACTGAAAGGTTGCTATGAGGTCTCCATGCAACCTTTTCTTCTCCAGGCTGAACAGCCCAAACTTTCCCAGCCTGTCTTCACAGGGGAAGAGTTCTCCAACTCTCATCAACTTTGTGGCCCTCCTCTGGACTTCCTCCAACAGTTCCATGTCCTCTTTCTGTTGGGGACACCAGACCTGTACATGGCACTGCAGGCGGGGTCTCACAAGAGCAGGGTAGAAGGGTAGAATCACCTCCTTCAACCTGCTGGCTATGGTCCTTTAGATGCAGCCCAAGACACTGTTGGCTTTCCGGGCTGCCGGCACACATTGCCGGCTCATATTGAGTTTTTCATCAACCACCACGCCCAAGTCTTTCTCTACCTCTCCACCCACCTTGTAGGTGTGTCTGGGATTGCCACTACTAAGGTGTAGGACCTTGTACTTGGCTTTATTGAATATCATTTATATTCAGCCATAACAGCATAGACATCCTCCCTAGCTCTTGAAAAAGATAGATATATGTAATAAATCATGTGAGGTAATGAATTCGTTTTTCAGTAACATGCATTTTAAAAGGACCCCGAATATCCATTGTAAGATGGTCAATAAAATACATTTGTAAGAGTCCATCAGTAATTAGGAGAAATTCACACCTAAAAAATACGGAAGGTGTATTCACTGTTAAGCATTCAGTTTTAATCTCAGAGTCTATTTTTGCCTTGATGTATGAACATTAATATAAGTGGATGCATGTCAATGCATGAATTCTGCAGAGAGGAAATGATAACTGATGGTTGCAACAAAATATTAAAACAATAGTAGCTGAAGATAGTTCTTCAGAACATCTCTTATGGTACATTTGAACTGATTTCATTGTACTGAGCTATCCCGTAGGTGTACAGTGAGACCTAATTAATATTTGCAGCACATTGTGTCTGGGTGAAAAAAGCTAATAGAATCCTAAGTTATTAGTGCCCACATGTCTTCTGTGCTGTGACTTACGAGGAACTGTCCAAGCTGACATAAAGCATTACATAGAAACACAGGGATATGGGGTGATATACCATCTCATCAATTTATACCCAAGTCTTATTTTTAATAACAGTTTTCTTCCAAATTACTGACAAGCAAAAAATCTATCTGGGAGCAGTATTGTATCTCTGGAGAAGTTAAAGTGATGATAAAAGTAACCTGAAGTGCATTTTTCCTGTTGTATATAAAGGAAGAGAAACCTGTAATTGGTTTCCTATGTTATTAAGGTGTAAAAGTTAGTGTGGCATCCCACTAAGTTACTTAGAAAATAGTACATATAGCTATAAAGTCGGTATCAATCCATTACTGATAAAGAATCATCATTGAAATCCTTTCATTTGCGTGTCATATACCACTGGTGCAGGACCTGAAGACAGAGGGGAAAGTGGAATTCAAAGGCAGTTTTAGATTTCCTTGTTTTAATGCATTTTAAAAAGAACAAAAGAAGAAAGAAAACTTCCAAGAAAATAAGTATCATCCGCCAGCTGGATGTTTTGTGTAGGTCTTATTTTTTGGTAGTCCAGCTTCCAGGGATAAATCCTGAACTTTCAAGGGCAGTTTTCCCTGCTCTTAATTAGTGTCCAGAAAGAAGCTTGTTCTGGAAGGCTGCCTGTTTGAAAGACCTTTGTTTGCAACAAGCTGTAGTTATCTTGCAGTTGATTCCATACTTAGATATTACTATAGAAATCATTGATTCCTCATAGAAGGAATTGTCTTCCTATTAGTGAAGTCAATACTGCAGGCAGCTCTTCCATATCCCAAAACCCTGGAATGAGTTGTCAAAATAAAAAGGGCAACTCCTTCATTGTCATCACATTACCCTGCTTTTTACTGCAGTGATACCATTTTAACATGGCTGGCATGAATGCTGCTCCAAGTCACAGTGCTGATCAATGCAGACAAGCTGCAGCTTGTTGATGAATATTTGCCCTTTTACAGTCAAAGAGCATCAGTGTTGCAAATCAATTACTAGACTCCTGAGTGATTTTTGGCAGCAACAACAACTACATTACCTGCAGCTGCTGTAGGAAGACTGTAAGAATGAAAAAAGGAATTCCTTCCTTCTGAAGGAATTATTTTTGACTCAAACTCACTTTGTCTGGTGTCAATTCCAAGAAGTATCAAGTAGTAGAGAGGAATGTGCTGTACACCTGAAAGGCTCAGCAGTGGCAACAGGACCAAGGCCACCTTTCTAGAGACCTCTGCAGAGCTCCCCTTTTTTCCCCCAAAACAGTGCAAGAGAAGCACTCTAAAATGAGACACACCCTACTCCATTCCCCAATACTTTCATGGTCTCCATTGCTACTGCTGAATAAACAAGTTCGCTGAGATGCTTAGAATGACAGCAGCTTTTATTTCATCCTTGGTCTGAGCATTTAGACATGCACAAACATGCATTAAATTAGGCTGCTGGAAGCTAAAATTCCCTTTTTAGCTTGTGTAAAGCAGGTGATGACTGACTTGCATAAGGATACATTCTCAGAGATGGATTTCTTAGTGGCTGATTGCTGCAGGGCAGTTATTGGGAGCCTTCTCATATAAAACTATCAGTAGATCAGCTCACAAGGAAGGTAAGCATAGACTAACTGGAGTATATGCTCCTGGAGGTACATGGGGGCTTTATTTGAATAAATTTTGCTTCGTGTAATGGTGCTTCTACCAAGTCTTCTGTGGCATCTCAGTTTTCTGTAATCAACGAACTTGGTATGACTGAGGGTTACAAGTTACTACATGGGGCTAATATTGCAGGAGGTCAAACCTATCAAGCAGCTTGCCAGTGAGAGAAACACATCTAAGGGCCATGCAGGCAGGTCCCAGGAGTAGTTTAAGAACACAGGAGAGCTGAGCTGCCAGGTCCTGTCTCCTCTAAAAATGCAAGAGACCTTGCTAGAAATGGTGCCTGAACTCTGCTCAGACCGAGAAGGTTTGGATGCACATGGGATCCAAAGGTCAGGACTAATTATCAAGAATGACAACTGGAGGACTCTGCCAGTTTTATAACACTATACCACACTACCTATTTACTGTGGAAATTACATTTTTTCCTGTCCTGCAGACTTAAATTATCCCTTTTGACAGCTGGAGAGGAAGCAGACCTATCATAATGTGAACTGATTTGCCTAAGGCTGTGTTTGGCTCTCAAGCTAGTTCTGGTTCCCATTCTTATACCTTAAGTGATCATTTTTCTGTGTTTTTACAGATTTTTTCCTCCTGACACAATTATAAATGGGTGCCAGCATTTAAGTAGCTTGCTAATATTTTGTTTGGAGACATCAGTGAAACATACTTGAAATAAAAATTAATTTTTGAAAGCCAAAATGAACGTATAGAAGGAGCTCACTCTTCTGATACAAGTACTTAGGTGGCCAGCTGTTAGGCAGCCCTTGTAAACCTGTTTCAGAAAAGTATTTCTTAGTGTACTCATGATGAGAAGTGTTGAACGGTTCATTTTGTGTAGAACGAAGCACTTAATTCTCGACTTCAAAGAAATCTTTGATCAGATTGTTCACACGACTGTTACTGAAGGCTTGTCATGGCTGATATGGCCAGAAAGTATCAAACAAGGAGGGTAAGCACATATGATCTGGTGTTACTGAAACCATCAGAATCTTCCCATTAATATATAAAATAAGCAACATGATTGTGTATAATTTAGGTAACTAAAGAGTTATTTCTCATATGTTTTCAAACAAAGGTTGAGGTTTCTTTAATTAATCCAATATACTTGACTTACTTAGGTTCCTAAATACATTTTTAAATAAGGTTTTAAAAATTACAGCAAAGAGGCTTGTCCCATAGTTGCCAAAAAGACTATATTAAAATAGCTTTTAAAACTTATCAAACAATCCCCCCAAGCTCATACTTTTCCTGCCCTTTTTATATCTTGACACTGTAGCATAAAGGTAAATAAAGAAGTGATAAAGAAACTGATGTTTTCATCATCCCCTTAGTTCTGCAACAGAAAAGAAGCTGAAATTATCTAGGAGGCTGTCATTTAGGCAATTATCTAGGAGAAAGCACAGTTTATGAAAAGAGAGGGGAATATTTAAAAATGGTCTCTTTGAAGTTCTTCAGATGAGATAAAATAGATTTTTCAGTGCTTAGATATGCAATCTACTGTAGACTGAATGGGAAAAATTAAACTGATCATATGTCTCACAGGAGTCCAAACTAATCTAAAATGTAAAATGAAGCATCACTGCAGGTTTCTCAATGGGCATTGGTGTCCAGAAGAGCGAGTAAGTCGCTAAAGGGGAAGAAAAGAATAGCAGATACACTGTGATGGAAAAAATTCTATTATTGTTTGTATTGACACTGCAGCATCAACTGCGTGATCTTCATACCTCCATGTCAAAAAGTATGACACAGAGCTAATTAGAGTGGTTTCCAAAAAAAAAGGTGAATCAGAAAAAGATGATTGGTAAGGGAATGGGAAAAAACTCTCATATGGAGACAAGTTAAAAATATATTTGCTTTCATGTGGAGATAAATAAGAGCATGGTGGATAAAAGTAATATCATTAACTTACCTGAAGCTTTCTGTCTGTGATACTTTTATAGTCAAGAACATGGCATGAGTTTCTACACTGGACACCTAATTTACAGTCTTTGTATTCCACCAGCATGATGAAAATTGTGAAGGCTGAAAAATGGTAATCAGAGTTTCTCTGAATAACAAATAGCAAAAGTTGCAACAGTGGACAAAGGCCTCTGAAAGATGACCAGATAAGGAAGAAATCTAAAGCATGTGTAGAGGGAGAATGGAAGACACGTTTCCCGAATACGCCAGCTGCAGAGGTCTTACATATTCTTCTGAAACACCTTGTACTGACTGCTGGCAGATAAAAGGAATCCTGGGTCTGATTCAGCTGCCAAGTTCTTGGTTTGTTCTGGACACATCAGAATATTAAGTTCTTGACTTTACCTTTTGGAAATGTATTAATTACTTTAAATGCATTGTCAATCAATCATCATGATACAAAATACTAAAGTAGCACGTGCCAGATGATGAATTTCAGGCACTAATTTAGAAGGCTGGAACACACCTTTAAGTTTCTTTGCTGTGACCTGCACCTTCAGAGCCTCCTCCCAGGCCACCCACGAAGGTGCCCTGAAACCTCTGGGCTGGATTCTCAGCAGGTCTGACTCAATTTGTCTTCCTTCAGCCTCCTCCAGTCATCGGCTCGGATCCAGAGCCTCTGCTCTGTCCTCCTACAGGCCCCATTGTACAGTAAGTAGGTGTAAGGATTACAGGAGGTTCTCCCAGAAAAGAAGGATTTTTTTTGTGCATTAAGTATCTTGAAGCCTCAAACGGGAGAAGCCTGTGTAAAATCTTGCTAAAGGGAAGTGTCTTCTGGCTGTAGGTGCTTGAATTTTTGTGGTATCTTTGCTCTTTTTCCACAGGGAGATTGCTTCATATTTAGGACGAGGTCAGGGTGCTGGAACAGTCCTTTAGTGAGGAGCTCTTTTAGTGAGGAGCAGGCTAGGTGAGGATAGAAGGAAGTAGTTTAAAACCATTTGTGTTTTGGATGTCTCCAATTAAAATACATCAGAATACAAATTGCTCAGCTCATATTGGTATTTCAAAACAAAGCAGTTATATAAAAACAAATACTCTTCATCCAGATATTATTATTTATAATGTGGCATTTAAATGGTGAGAAATCACCCAGTAACTGCTTTTGTTCTGGTGCAATGACAAACTGTGGTTTATCTGCTGTTAGCTTTTGCAGCTAAACCCTGGAATATGCTAGGGTTAATTTTAACCAGCTCATGACTGCAAACTTCTAACAGCTTGGTTTACACTAGGATTTGAAAGGGTGTTAATAAACAGTGCATGTTAAATTGAAGCTTTCTCTAGGAGAGTGCCGGAGTGGAGTAAGCAGAGCCACAGGGTACATAAGGATAACAGCTGCCAAGTGAGCCGAAAGATTTTTCACGATGGGATATCCCTTTCTTCCAGTTCCCAGCCTGGCAAGATGGAAATGATCTTGCTGCCAGTATTTGCCACTGCCTGAAACTCTTGCATGCCAGAAAGCTGCCTACTTGTAACATTAGGTTTCCACACAGCATGTGTGCAAGGAATCCATATTTCCAAACAGCAGTTTGCCTTACAGGTGGGACTACATCACTCAGACTTCCAGGGCGTTACACAATATCATTTCCAGCCTCCTACCTTCCTGCCAGAACATGGTCATCAGACTCCCTGGGAATGATGGTTTGACTTTTTTTTTAATAGGGCCACAATTTTGCATAATGCACTCCTGGACATTTAGCCCCTGGTTAACTTTATCATAAGGTTTATGTTGCTCATTCCTTAATAAATTGTTTGCTAGTGTGAAGCCAGGAGGAATGCCCTTGGAGAAGATTGTGTCTTTGCTACATGAATGTATGCATAGTAATCAGAGTAAAACGACTTCTGCCCCGGGGAAATCTGTCACAGAAAAGAACTTTGACATGTAATGACACCCGCAAGAGTCCATCCAAGTGAATGACTCTGGGACACTCCCATTGTGCCTTCCAGAACCACGGGGCAGGGTGGCAGCCTGTGATCTGCAGCCTTTGCTCATCCCTGTGGCATGTTTCCCTCCTGCCGTGTTCACACAGGTGGCATTGCAGTCTGAAGTTTTCTTTGGAAGGGTGTGACTCTACTTGTTTGTGTTTAATTAGTGCATTCCTCGTCCGTCATCAGTTGCAAAAGTGAGTGGACCCCCTGCACCTTGCCTCAGCTGGGCTACCTGCCATTAACCTGGGAGGCAAGGCAGCCCCTCTGGGAGCCCCATGAGGATGGGAGGACACGGCAGCTGTGGCTGCCCCGCACCAAGGCCAGGTGCTCCACCAGGGCCACCTCTGCTGTGGGTAGAAGTCAATCAGGACATCATTTGTGTCCCACCCAACTGCCTGGTGAGCTGCAGCAGAAGACAAAGAATTCAAAAGGAGCATTAAACAGATTTTTCTCTGAGTAAAGCCCAGTCTAGGAGCCTGAAGCACAATGGCATTGCGAGGCAATTATCTTTTTCCTTCAACTGCTAATACTCCTGAGCTCCTGGCCTGTCTTTTTGGTGATTTTCAGAAAGGGTGATTTGTAGGTGTTTATTGCTGAAATCTGAAGTGATTTAAAATGAATATTTAAATGTAGTATGACTTTCAGAACTAAGTTATCCATATATTACTAATTTTCTAAGCAGTTAATACTTTTTAAGAACTCTTAAAATTTACTAGCACACTTCATATAATATAGTTTATGCAGAACTGCCAATTAACCCACACAATGTGCAGTCAACATAGATGAGGATTAAGTTCCTACAGCTGAGGGAATAGCAGAGATGCAATGACCTGAAAATTGTATCCTTAACTCCTTTGCCTGTAATTAATATAAATTCACCAGTGGAGTGCCTTTCCTCTTTTTATTAATCCCTTATCTACAGTCCTGGATCTCTGTTGTTCGAGCAATTAAGACAGATAGCTTATGCTTTCTTGATCCTTTCAGATCTGACTTCAGACTTGCAAGGCCTGCCTGACCAGGCTTGATAAGCTGGGAGGTATTGGGAACAGGGTACAACGATCCTGAATATGTGCAATAGATTTCCAGTTATGCAGAAAATGCCAAGGCATGTAACCAGCCACCTCTCCAGCTCCTATTTCTCATGCATTTGTTTTCCTTGCACATTTCTGAATATGTATTACATCTCTTCTTCTTTACTCAGTGTCACTCTTCCATGCTACATTTTGTTCACTGCTGCCTGCTAGCCCACAAGTACAAGATGTAGGACACAAGTACAGTGTGGGACTATGGAGGATGTCCTTTTGTGCATGGAGCAGAAGCCGAGGATGAAGGACTCATGGCCTTGTGTGCAATCACGGAGGCATAGATCAGCATAGGACCAAAATCTTTTAATAGAGAGCAGAAGTGATTGCTTCAATGCTATCGCCCTTGTTTTCAGAGACACATGGTAAAGTAAGAGTCTACTGTTCTGACTCCTGCTGCTGTGAATTGGCATAAATTTTCACGTGTCTTTTGCTTCTGGTTCACATTTCAGAGCTACATTGCTGTCACTGGAGCAGGCAAATGAGGAGAGCTGCAGATGCATGTGGTTAGTTGACATATTTATAACATTACACTTCTTTGTGCACCTCCTTGCTCATGTATGCTCATTTGTTGAGAAGGGGTCTTAAAAGCGGTAAAATGTTGCTTTAACAAGGTCTGCCATCAAGGAAAGCTAGAAATCTACAGCTAAATGAAATGACAGAGAAGGCAAGAACCAGTGTGCTAGGAAATAAGGCTGTGAGTCACAGTGACAAAAGTATCTCTTAGAGTCACCATCTGACAGTCCTATAGTAAGTCTATAGAAGGACATACATCTAGTGACTTAATATGCAAAATTGATAGGATTAGAGCAGTGCTGAGAAGCAGCTGATTAGAGTCATCTGTTTAAGACAGAATGACATTAAACATAGAAGGTCATAGGATTTAAGGATTTGGAATATTAAGCTTAGAAAAATAGCAAACTCAGAAGTCAAAGCTGCTAGACAATTGTCTTTGGCATGTTATCAGTTACTGCACCAGGGGAAGAACAGTGGCATGTGATAGGCATATGTATGTTGTGTGAGCCACCTACAGAGATGTGTTTGTCCTACTTGTAAAACCACCAGAATACATTTAAATTATGCATAATTTTTTTTCAAGGCCTGTAATGGTTAGCTTGGGAAGGCAAAGATTGTTAAAGAATCTTTTTCTTAATATCAATCCTCATATGTGTCAGCTGCAACAGACAAGTTGAGAAGAAACCAGAACTTGCTATTAAAACATTGCTAGAAAATGCCATGGTACTCACCTGAAACGTGTTATCATTTCTGAAATGACAGGGAAACAACTGACTGCTAATCAAAGGCGAGTTTGATTTCCAGTTACAGTACTTCCATACAGGTAATACAGACATACTGTCAGTGGGGTCTCTGTAGTCTTGGCATAAAGAGAGGTGGAGATGGTAGCAGATTTTTTAAATTATTTTCTTTTTTGTCAACTTTTGGGTCTCAGTTTCTACTAACATACAAGCTTTCCCATCATGATACTGTGTCTCTAACCCAATCTTATGACATGGCCAACCCAAAAAGGGGCAACCAATGGTTTCTCTACTAACAAATCTCATTCACAAGTCATGGCTCAGTAAGATATTTTTCTATTGCTTTTAGCTGCTAGATTGGAAAATAGCATATGAAGTATCCCTTAAGGTAAGGGATGTACTGTGAACAAGCCACTGATCTCTACTTCTACCAGGCAGACCATAAATCATCCTTAAATAATCCATTGTCAGGTGTAGTTCCCTTCATATCTGCTTCATCTGATCCCTGAGTCAATTGGAGTTACCATCAGAGCTCAGGCTTCTGCTGGTGCTGCTTCCTGCTCCTCTGACACTAGTGGCAACAGAGTTCTGCTGCTGGGAGCCTTTCTGAGGGACCTTTCAGTCACTCTTTTTCTCTTTTAATTCTCCTGGAGAATTAACAGCAAATGTTGAAGTAGATAAAGAATGAAATATGAGGTTTTTAAAAACACAAATCTATTTATGTCCTTGGCAATATTATGGCTGGTCCCTTTTTCCATCCTAAAGTTGAAAATCTGGCAGTGTTTTTTCACATCCAGTTGGTATTGGTGAAATGCTTGCTTGTTTGCCTTGCTCCATGCTGTTTTACTGGATGACATGCTGAGAATACTGTGGTAAACATGAAAACTCTTCAATACTTGTGGGTGAGTGATTTTTAAAGCATATTTTAGTACCCTCTTAATTCCTATTTGAAACAGCCTCTGCTTCTATATACTTCCCTGGTTTCTTTTGGTTCCTAGGACAATTTTGTAGTCGAGTCAGCATGAAATCAAACAGATCATAATTCTGCGAGTGCACTGATACACACATTAACCATCTAAAATAATATTGCAGTAAAAATACGTATATTTTCATGGCTTAAATTTAGTGAGCATTGAGTCTGAACAATAAGTGAGTGAGAAAAATGACCACATACACAACAAAAGACAGAGGCAGTCCAGTGAGAAAGAAAAAATGGCTTAGAATGGAGTAAAAAGTCTGCAAAAGAAAAGCATTAAGAAACTGTTGATGCAGAAAGAAAAGGAAATAAACAGCAATTAGGAGTTTAAATACCTAATTAATATTATCTTGTTACAAAAGAACACCTGCAAAGCATTAACTGTTGGTCTTTTTACAGTTACTGATTGGTAGAATAAAAATAAAAGGAGAAAATTGCTATTGCCAAGTGCAGTTAAAAGGAGTTGACAAATTGACACTAAGTGCTCCCTCACATGGTGACTATCCACACTGTTATTAGATCAGTCCATCCTTGCAGATGTTTGTACTTAGTTTAGTGCTTAGTGTTATGATTCTTAATTCCTTCTCAGCTTACTCTATGTCATGTAATAGGTTTGGTGAAACACAATTCAACACAAGAGACTAAATTTACCAAAGGGAAAGCAATAAAGTATACCTCTATTTCCTTTAATTTTAAAAGTTGTTAAAACTTAAGTGTATAGATGCTGATAAAACGTTTGTATTTATGAAGTGGGATTTTTCTGCATTTTATAATACTACAGAACCTGAGTCAATATATTGTAGAGTATAAATCTTACAAGATCTGTGTTGAAGGTTTAATCCCAAGACTTTGTTTGGACCCTCTGCTTTCAGACTGACTTATGAAATATTATTGTAGTGAAATAAATACATCAAACATGATATTATGGCACAAGAAAAATGTTGCACACATACTGGAACAAGCAGAGGATTATAGAAATTGTTTTGTGACTGTACCTGCTGACTGACATCCCTGTGGCAGGAAGGCACAGCATATGCCAGAGCATGTTTATTTTGCCTTTCAGTGAAAACTCTAGGTAGAAACTACACATCATTTCATTCATTAAAAAAACAGTTTCAGGATGAACTCTCCCCATCCTGTCCCTGTAATCCAACAACCTCCCTCCCAAGCTGTCCTCTAGAGGACATGAAAACTATAACACAGATTTCATGTCCTTTAAGAAAGTGGCATTTATTTAAAGACAGGCAAACTGGGGGGTGGTGTATTTTGGAATTCAATGCAGTTCTGTCTCTCTGACTCTGCTTAACCACAGCTAAAGTGAAGAGTTTTTGTGTGTTTGAAATTGTGTGTTTGAACAGCTACAGGACGCTGCCTGCCTTCTCCTATTGTTTCCTGAAAATCTTGTTATGGTGCAGGAAAATCTTGTTCCATAAGTGAGGCAGCAGGGTATAACCCATCCCAGCTCTGTTCCCTTTTTGTAAGGGCTGCAGCTTTTCTGCTTTGAACCACAGCCATGAGATTTCATGAGCATCAGAAACTGAGCTCCAAAGAAATAGACTGAAGAACCTGAACTTGTTGTGGCGAGACTGGAGAGCGCTGACCTCATCGAAGCGATGTGGGTTCAGCTGGAATAATGTCAGAATGTTTCTCTCCATCCCCCATCTGCCCCCGAGGGCAGAACTAAAATATGTTGTACTTATGATCAAATCCACTGGAAGGTGCAATAGGATAAAGAAAGACAGCATTTTCCTTACTTTAAACTGCGTCCCTTTAACTGCCTTTCCTACTCCCCTCCACCAACAGTTCAGGCCCAAGCCAGCTGCATCTTCATCCTCTGCTGATATTCTAAATGCACAGTTAGAAATGAGTGCATTGTGGTTTGTATTATTTCAGACGTTTGTTTTTGTGACGAGTTCTTATTTCTAGAAGCAGCATTTTCTTCCTGAGGATTAATTACTTGGGGTTTTAATAAATGAAAGCCTCTTTTATTGATAAACAATAGCAAATAATGACAGTGATGAGAATGTTAATTAAAAGATTATGATTAAAATTAAGTTGTACCATGTTTTTCCCCTACAGAGTATCCTTTCCAAGAAAAAGTCATTGTATTGACTGAAACTTCAGGGAAATTTTTTTTTTTTTAAGGAAAGTCTGCCAATTCTAATTGATATTATTCAACTACCTTTGTTTGCTTGGTTCAGAATACTCCTATTTAATTTATCTGTCTTGATATGGACCTCATCTACCAGAGAAGCTCCTGAGCTTTTGCAGCTGTATTTATTCTGGTCTTTTATGAAGTGGGCTTGCTAACAAAAGGTATTTCCAATGTACAGTTTATGCTTGTAAAGTTCCCAATTACAGCCTGGCCCCCTTCACTGTGCAGAAGGAAAGGCATCCTCAGCACTGTAACAAAAGCCGGAGTGTAAGAAGGCTGCACCAGCACAAACAGTGTTTTGCAGCAGTGCTGATCAGCATATAGTATGATACCTGAATTTGGTTACTCTGGAATGAAGACCACATGCCTCAACAATATCTACCATTAACTGGGAAATGAATGAAGCAGTACAACTCTTCTGCATTTGGCAAAAGGGTGCCCTCCACCAAAATTTTATTTCCAGAAAGTAATTCATTGATGTACGTGATTTGTTCAGATAAGTTTTATAAAAATTTGTTAAATGGTACATCTAAGCAGTTAAAATAGCCTTCTCCTCTGTTTTCTTTCCAATTTGTGAAGTTTAAATGTAAAATAGTTAAAGCAAAATAGCAACAGACCGATGACAGTCAGCGAGCAAATAATAAGCTCAGCCACCTGCCTTTTCTATCAGTCTGATAATTTTCTTTTGAACTCAGAGACAAAACTGCCACTGACTTCAGAAATGGATTGCAAGGCCTTCAGCAACAGTGTCAAAAGCCTTCAGCAAGGCTCTCAGCACTGTCTCTCACAATATCCTCGTAGGCAAACTCAGGAAGTGTGGATGTGCTGAGTGAGGTGGATTGAGAACTGGCTGAACAGCAGATCCCGGAGGGATCACAGGGTCTAGTTGGAGGCCTCTTACTAGTGGTGTCCCCCAAAATTTTTTAATCAAAAGGAGAGTTGCTAAACAAGCTACTACTTATCCCCAAAAAGACACTGTGGATGAGAGTAAATTGAAGGAATGATAAATCCCTGAGTAGATTTTGCTAGTGTGTCCATATTACCATGCCTGCATGCAAAGCAGGGATGGGCTGACCAGCCAACTTGCAGGTAGGATGGCATCTTTGGGTGTCGAGAGAGCAACAAAGGCTCTGAAAAATACAAATGGGCTGCAGCCACTAATTTGAAGTGTTACCCACTAGAAAAGGTAAAAAGACTAAATACAACATTTAAATCAAGGTGTATTTATAATGTTTTATATAACAATATAGTACCTATAGACATGATCTTGTAGACATAGTATGTTGGTGCTTTTTGTTTTCATGGGAGGAGTAAAAACAATCTCTTTTTCATAGCTGGAATGAAGGTCCTCTCATTTTTCTGTTGATTAGTTATCCACCATGAACTTCTGCAAGACAGAGCACATGCTGGGGTTGAAACAAAGCTGGGAAAGTTTGAAGCGTTGTTCTCTATCTTTTCGTCTCTGCCAGTCCAGAAATAGAGTATTATAGAGTATATAGAATATTATATTTCCAAGTCAGAAAATGCTTAAAGCCATACCTAACTAATTTAATGCATTTGTGGCCGTAATAGCTGTGCTCTGTAACAGAGGAGACAAGATTGTCAGCTTCTCTTTGTGGAGTTATGACTGTGTTTATAGGACGCACTAAGTTGTTACCTTCACTACAGAGCATAAGCAGCGCTAGTTATTCCAACAGGGAGTGTGGCCCACTGAGCTCTCAGTTCAGTTTTCTGATGCCTTTTCCACTTAACTGACTTTAATGCAATATTGTGTGACCTATACTCTTGAGAGCCTTGACACTGTCAGTATAGCTAAGGGAATTTTTAATTACTGTCTAGAGTTTTAAGCATAAACTTGCATCATACAATCATGATCTGTCTGATTTTACTGACTTGTATTTTATTTCCAGGTCACATAAAAAATGAAATAACCTTACTCTTGCAATGTCATTACAAAATAAAAAATGCATGCTTTGGTTTGAAAATGCCAGAATATATATTTGATGATTTAGGGAAATGAAAATGCTAATTTGACAAATTCAGCATGAATTTAGCAATAGTTTCAGTCAACCCAAATGTATGTTTTTGTGAGAATAAAATTCTGCACAGCTGTGATGTAATTACAGTGAAATTTATAACGAAGATGTTTAAAACTGTGATAAAATACAAATTTATTGCCAGCAAGTTACCTGTACTCTACCTCCTAGGCAAATAATAATTTACATTTAGATGGGGTCTTAAATAGCAAAAAAGCATTGGTTTCATTCAGGTATGGACACAAAGTGTTACCAGATAACTAACAGATGACATTGTGACAGTGATGTTAAATGAGCTTTGATCTAAAAACTGAGATGACCAAGTGAATGTTCTTCTGGGCAGAATACAAGTATCTTGGAAGCTGTCTGAAGATGATTGGTAATTAAAAGAATTTACTTCTGACAGTAATTTCTGGAGTTCTCAGGACTGTGGTTTGATAAGACAGTAAATGACTCCCAGGCTGCCAGGACTGGAACACAGCCTGCAGCCACGAGATGGGAGGTACTGATCTTGCAGAAGCTCACACTGACAATGCAAACTCCCTGTAAATAATATGACAGGTCAGCATTGTGGTAGCTGACTTTTTATGCCAGATTAGTGTTCTCATTGCATAGAAAGTCAGGTATTGTCTGTCGCCTCGTAGCTGACACAAAGCTGGCAGAGACTCCAGATTGCATGTTCATTGTTGAGTCAGGCACAACAATGTGGTTGGTCAGTGCCCAGATTTCACTGAGCTTGGAAACAAGGCCTGGCTACTGAAAGTCTGCAGTCCCCAAGAGCATCTCTGGATGCTAGTGAGACAAGATGCATACAGTATACAGTAAATTTTGTCTTCCTTCAAGTTTGAAAAGTTCTTTTAGTAAGTAAATTCTAATGTGACTCTATAGCCCAAACCTGGCCACATGAATAGGCATGAAGTAGATGTTTCTGAAGGGCAGTTGCAGTGTGATGCAGTGTATTTAGTTCAAGATAAAACCAGCATTTTTTCCAGTTGCCTGTCTATGCTCAGAGTTGTGCAAATCTCATTACCAAGTTTTTTTTCAGGATAATTTATTTAAAATTGGTACAGAAGACTCTGACTACTGTTACTGTAGTTTGAGTAGGGCCTAGTTCAATTTATAGAATCACAGAATAGAATCAAAGAGTCAACCGGGTTGGAAAAGACCTCTGAGATCATCAAGTCCAACCCTTGATCCAACATCGCTGTGGTTAATAGACCATGGCACTAAGTGCCACATCTAGTCTCATCTTAAAAACCTCCAGGGACAGTGAATCCACCACCTCCCTGGGCAGCCCATTCCAATGTCTGATTACTCTCTCTGTAAAATATTTCTTCCTAAAAGTTCATTTCTTCCTAGCATAAGTTCAGGTAGTTAAGTGACATTGAAATCAAGTGAACTATGATAGTATCATAATTTGTATGTACACTTTGGCACACTTTCTTTAAAAATCTAGAGCAGGAAGCCAAACCGAAGTGAACAATGAACACAAATGAAGCATGGAGACATACAGTGAATCAGGCAATCCCTGCTTCCTGCTCTCCTTCTGACCAGTCCTCATAGAGCAGTTCTGCTTCAGATCTTGACTTTAATTGAAGCCCAGCACAAAGCACAAACCATCTCAAGGCTTTTCTTTCATCTAAAGCTACTTGTCCGCATTATCTTTTCATAGCAGCCAAACTAATTACCATTGCATGTCTTTCCAAGTGACAAAACTTGTTTGTCTGCCAAGATAAAACATTTGGAAGGCTATGGAGTGATATAACCTACTGTACTGATGTATTTTAAGTGCTATTACACGGAGCTCTGCTAGTGACTTGAATTCAGGGCACGTTGTTTGATAACTGGATAAAGCCAGACTGGTCTCTTCAGACTAATACAACCCAATGCAGGAGTCAAGACTGATTTGACTGGCCCAGCATAGCATTTGTAATGAAGACTGCTGCTGTGTTAGTGTGTTTCTCAAGTGAAATTCTTAGAGAAGCTGACAAACTAGTAGCAAAAGGAACTGGAAGGGAGCACAAGAACTGCTGGTAGCAGCAGGCAGAAGACACGTTAGAAGAATGACAGCTCATGGCCATGACTTGCACTGCCACTTCCCCTGTGCCCATGGTCCTCCACCCTCCCCAGGAGGGCACAGAGCAATCACACAACACCCAGGCAGTTCTTGGCCCTTCTGCTAGGCACAGTATTAGCAGTCCAATGACACCGACCTATGGAAATGGGACTGGCACCACTCCTTTTACAGGGATCAGCCATAGCCACCTCTCCTGCTTAAAAACAACCCAGTTCAGATTTGGATATCAAGAAGTCTCAGTGGATAGTGTTATTGGCACCTGTAGTATTCCATTCATTAAAGGGACTGGTCCAGAGTCTGATCGCAGTTCCCTGAATGTAAGTCTACTCCAGATTTACTACTCCAGTGTTACAGCAGACTAAATGAGATAAAAAAAATTGTCTGATTGCTTTCAATTAATTCTTAATATTTCAAATCAAGAGGTTTTTCTGCAACTTTTCCTGTTTTGGTGGACGAATTTCTCCAGGTGGCCCAACAGTGTGGCACAATCACGTCAGTGGTAACCAGTACACATTACCAAACTCCTTAAAGCAATTTAGAGATGTGATACACACTCCCGTTGACTGCAGATGGAAAAATAAACCATGACAGGTAAACAGAAATAGTGAGCTATTGCCTACTGCAAGCTAGTAAAGCTGCTTTTGAAAGACTCCCAGTAGGAAAGATTCCTGTTAATATCCTTGAAGAAAGCCTCCAAGGTTTTGTTATGAGCTTGTAACTCAAGCCGTATTTGCCTGAAAACTTTAAATGGCATTTCTATGCCAAACAGCTGAGTTTAAACAACATGCTGATTTTCTATGCAATTTTTGCAATACTTATTGGAACATTGTCCTGATATCTTAGGAGTCCTGATACTTTAAGCAACTCTCTTATCTTAATGTCTAACTACTACTTATTTTTATTTTTAATCTGTGCTTTGTGTGTGTGTTTATATATGTGTGGAAGCCTAAGACAGCATGAATCACTGCATATTTTAAGCAGTTTAATATTTATTAAAAAAAATAAATTTAAATTTTCCAGAAATCTTTCTGGATTTTCATGTGTTAAAACAATGCTAAATTTGAAAGTGTCATATTTTATTCTATCTCCTAGTCTGATGTAAAGAGGCTACTGGAACTTCGTCGCTGTGTGGAGAAGTGAGGCTGGTGAGCAAATGGAGTTTGTGAACTGTGTGAAAATGCATTCAATACGCTTGTTCTAGGCCTGAAGGAAGAACTTCATTAGACTAAGGACAGTAATTTTATTTCTAAATAACCTGGCTGTTGATGCTAAACAAACCAACAAACAAGATATAAACAAAGAAGTCCTTCAATTACAGCGGCCACTCCGCTGATTGCTCAAGGTCTTGAACTAGCAATGTGCAGCCTGTCAGTTTTCTCTTTTTCTTTTCAGAGTGGAAACAGAAGTTCAGTAACTTTTAGCGAATCTGTGTATCTGCTTTTGTTTAATTATTACAAACTCTTGTTAGTAATTACAGAGTGCCCAGGCTGGGTTTTTGAGGAACCAGACTCACTTTCATCCCTTTACATTTTTTAGGCCAGCCAACTTCTAGCACTACCTTGGAATAAGTTCCTTCAAGATATGGGACCACCTATGAAACCATGGTTTTTAAAGGTCTCTTTGGCTCCATTTTGTGATATAACAATTTTAGGGGGCAGGAAAAAACCCACCATGGTAATATCTCCTTCAAAGCACAATATTCAGGCATCCTCATTCCACAGTCACATCTTGGCTACATCTACATAACTGCTTCCACAGTTTGAATTCAATTAAAAGCTTTTAATTGGTCATCTTTCCAAACATTTCAGAACTGTCATTCATTTTCAGATCTATTGTCCTAACATAATTTCAGTCTGACACAAAAGTCAATTACACTAATTGTGCAGAAGGAATTACTGTTGCCAGGTTCATTTTGCAAAGGTCTGTTCCTTTCCTGTATCTGCACATAAGCAAAGCCAAGCAGCAGCACCTGTGAGTCTCAGTACTGACTGTGAAAGAACTACTTCACTGGAATGCAAACAGACATAAATATTGAATGTACTTCTAAAGTGATTGGAATATTGAAATAGGCTGCAAGAAGACATGTCACCTTCAGATACACAATAGTGACAGCAATTTTCTGATTA
The DNA here is from genome assembly GCA_035583135.1 of Lophotriccus pileatus. Classification (NCBI taxonomy): domain Eukaryota; kingdom Metazoa; phylum Chordata; class Aves; order Passeriformes; family Tyrannidae; genus Lophotriccus; species Lophotriccus pileatus. The sequence goes on from JAWWES010000171.1 coordinate 19,262,080, forward strand.
AAAACAACTTTGCCTTAAACACAATTATCATTAATGAATATATTCTATGTAAAAATATTATATGTGTATTGTCAGATATTAAACTTATATATCTAAAGAGCTTTAATCAGATTTCAAAGCTGATGTTTCTGAGGTCAAGCTAAGGACATGCACTCACATCTCCATTTAAAACTGACTTATGCAAGTCCATTCAGAAAATTGAGTGATCTGGATGATTTGAGAAGCACATGTGTATGTGCAAGAGCCAGGTCAGGTGTTTGTGAGACAGTGCTGAGAGACAAGCTCCTAGGGTAAATTCTAGGGGAGTTCTAAGTCAGTTGGAAGAGGGGTTAGATCTGGCTGTGAGAACATGGGAGAGAAGTTGGAAGGAGGAAGAGAGATGGTAGCCAGAAGAAACTGGTAGCCAGTTTTTGGTACTGGCTAAAAGGGCTCTTGCTTATTTCAGCAGAGAGATGTTTTCTTCTGCACAGAGTCTTATTTGTAAGTGAAGAAGGCTGCATTTGAGGTGTGCAACTCATGGTCTCCTTTCCCTCTGAACTGAAATTACAGCAAAGCCCTGGATTTTGACAGATAGCTCATGTCAGAGAAGAATCCTGAGATGCAGTGAAGGAAGAGATGGGGACAGGCAGATCTGGCAGTGGTACTAGAATGTAAATTTTTTTCAGACAATTTGAAGTACTAGGTGTCCATGGAGCAGGCTCTACCTACCAGCTCTTTTCTTTCTCCCCAAGAAACTGAATCAGAATAATAATACAGACACTTAGGAAATTGGCTCAGTAATAAAACAGAAACATTCAGTGGCAGGTTTACCCACATGGCTACTCAGCCATCCTGCCAAAGCATTTCCTGAAACTTCCCTGAAATGTCCTAGATGGAAATTATGTCCATATACAGAAATTGATACCTTTCTTTAAATCAGTGTGGAGTTTTCCATAGCATTATGTTTGAGTTATAATTTTATTCACCACAGAAATGTCAGTACAGACATGAGGAGCTGTGCAATTAATTCTTCAGGAAGGGCAAACAGAGCCAATGGAGCGAAAAGAACAAGTTAGCAGAAAACATAAAAGCAGGATGGTAAAACTGAAGTATCCCATGTGCGGAAGTCTGGGTCTCTTAGTATTCAATAGCCAGTTGGAGAGGATGATGATACAAGAGAAGGAAACGTAAGCCATCTAAAATAAACTGAGGCAGAGCAGACAAAACAGTGATGTTACTGGAGTGGTATATCTACTACCTGAAGTAATGTTGTGTGTGCTTAGACCGCCATGTGTACAGTCCTGTGGCTATAGCTACAGTAAAGCCTGCTAGAAACCTTTGCTGTAAAGTACGGTGGAATCAATTATAGTTTTCCTTTTGCACCATATCTTTAGTGGGACACGGCAGTGAGATAAGGGATCGAAAGTGAAAACCTATGTAAAAAACAAACAGGTTTTCTTTAGCCGTGGGTGCAAAGCCACAGTCCTAACCTCAGTTCTGTTGCTGATGAGTCGTGTGCTTTCCGACGCTTTTCCATGCCTCCTTTACGCCTATACTCGCGTTTAGGGTGAAGTCACTGAACGTTTGAGGGTCCTTCCACCCGGGACAGCCTCGCTCCCGGTTACACGCCTCAGAAGCAGCGCTTCGGGCAGGGGTCACTCGCGGGGACCAGGCTGAGGCAGCCGCCCCCACTCAGCGTGGCTGTGCAGAGTTCAGAGAGGAAGGCTTTTCGCTGCTGCCACCTGCCAATTCCAATCGGGGGACAGCCTTTCCAGGCTCGCCGGGAGCCCGGCCGGGCGGCCAAGGGAGGGAGGGCCGCGGCGGCCGGGCGGGTGACACGGCGCGGAGCGGCCAGGCCGGCGCTGAGGCGGAGGCTGCGCCCGGTGCCGGCAGCCCCGGCGGCGGTGAGTGCCCCCGGGACGGGGTCCACGCTCGGGGCCCCGTCACTTGTGCTTCGCGGTTCGGTGAGGTCTGTTGGCACGGGAAGAGGGGCGGGGGAAGGCGGCTCCGGGGCAGCCCCACAGCGGCGGGCGCGGGCGGGAGCCAATGGGGGCCGGCGGGGCCGTGTGACAGGCGGAGCGGCCGCTGCCCCCGCCGGGCGGGGAAGCGGCACGGCGGCGCTCGGCAGCATCATTCGCGTCTGCGGGGCTGACACACGCCTCCATCCTCCTCTCCCCCGGCAGCCGCTCACACGCGCCTCGCCGCGGGCGGAGCGGAGCGGGGGGCGCCGCGGCAGACAAAGCAAAGATGGCAGGGATCCTCGCCTGGTTCTGGAACGAGCGGTTCTGGCTGCCGCACAACGTCACCTGGGCGGACCTGCAGAGCACGGAGGAAGCTGCCTTCCCGCAGGCGGAGGACCTCTACCTCGCCTTCCCCCTGGCCTTCTGCATCTTCATGATCCGGCTGCTCTTCGAAAGGTAACGCCGAGCCCCTCGCTCCGCCCCGGGCTTGGCTAGGCTGGGCGGGTCCAGGGGCAGCCGGGGACCCCTGTCAACCCGGCTCCTTTCCCCGGCTTTGCTGCTCTGCCGGCCTTGCAGGGCCCTTACGTTCTCCCTGCCCCCTCGGTCGGTCACGCAGTGGGCCCCATGCGGGAAGGTGGAGGGGCTCGGGAGGCAGCCGGCGCGCCGTTCCCGTGCCCGCAGCGCGGCCCGGCGCGGGCGCTAGGAGGCGAGGTCTTCCCGGGAATGGGCGCAGCCTTCCCGCCACCTGCGCCGGCCGCGGCGGGCACGGGGAGAGGGGCCTTTCGGCACCTGTGCGACCCGCGGGCTGCGGCCGCGCCCTGTCCGCCCCCCGCAGGGGAGCCCCGCAAGAAGGTCAGGGCCGACGGCCTGCGGCGGGAAGCGGTGCCGGCAGGAGAGTTTGCCCATGTCCCCGCCGCAGGGCCGCTCTCCAGAGTTAACCGGGGCGAAGCCCGCGTCGTGTCCCCTGCGCGGACGGGGACAGCGTGGGCGTGCGGTGGAAAGGGGCAGCTCGTGGGGAGCAGCAGTCCAGGGTAAGGGCTGCAGCGGGGCTGAGCAGAGCTGTGCGTGGCCCTTGCGAGTGGTATCGGTGTGAGCGGTCCTGTGTCGGAACACTCCCGGTGCGGTCAGGATGTGGGAGCTCAGTGGTGAGACGCGCCAGACGCTGTTCATCACTGAACCAAACTCACTGTACTCCGAGGTTGCCGAACTCAAAATACACGTTTCACAAACATATAAATACATATATATGTATATTTAAACACAAGACGTCAGGCTAATGATCGGTCAGCAGTGACTGTTTATTTTCTGTAAGTGTTTCCGTGCAGGGGCCGCCTGTCACAGGGAGGCGGCTGAAGCCAAGTGGATGCTCACTTGCGCACGCTGCTACGCCGCCTGACAAAGGTGGTGTTCCCTCAACAGCAGAGAACAAAAGAACGATTCCTTATGGCAACACCTACGTGTTTTCAGTGCTGTCTTCCTAGGTATGCTATTAGGATAGTCAAGGAAGATAAAGGAAGACTGGTAGTTACTACATGCCAGAGAAAGGCTGTAAAGATGCTTTAAAAATGATAAAATAGCTGATCTGCCAGGTACCACTCTACCAATCTTAAGCATTCCCTCTCCCTGGTTAGAATATGGCACCTGGTTTGTGAAAAAACCTACCTGTTTTCCTAGCTCAGTGGAGAAGACCATATTTGTTTTGAAAAATAAGCTGTCATGGGCTGTTTTTAACTTCTGTGTTACTTTACAGATTTACCAAAAAAGACAGGAAAAGTTATCATCTCCCTGAAAATCTGAGGTTATCAAAAGTTAATTGAAACACCTGAGTTAAATACTCTAATAGTTATAATTTAAGTACTAAGTACAATTATGAGTATTATTTAGATAATATCAAATAATATTTTTTTTCTCTTTGTAGTCTGTACAACATGTACTTTTGAGCACTGAAAGTGGGTGCGTGATGTTACATCTCTTGCCATCTGAACTGCAATATGTGTCACAGCAGGGCTGTGTTTGGATGGAGGAACAGTTAGTCAGGGAGACAATTTCAGCCTAAACTTAGATTCAGTTTTCTGCTGATTTCAATGTGGCTGTTGTTAGCATCATAGAAGCTACTCTGATTATTTAGTAGTCTGTATCTACTTCCTTTGGTTATTTTTCTTCATTAATTTAAATTTTTAATTTTTAATTTTCAGTTTTGCAATACATTATATTTTTAAGTGTTAGTTATACAGATGAGGAAATCAGTAGGTTTTTCAGAATTTTCTTTTATTCATTAGACTAGTTTTGAAATTTATATCTAGAAATGAGTTCTGCCAGCCTGATGGTAGGTGAGAGACCTCCCAAAATGTTTCATTAACAATTATGTATGTATTTTTTCCTTTTAATTTCAGATCACTTGCAAAACTACTGTGAAAGTGGGATCAGGCTGTTTTGTGTGTGATTAATCCACACGGCATGGTACAAATTTGATTTTTCATGCAGTGCATTTTATTAAAGCAGGCTGAGCAAAAATGACAGGACCTGCTTCCACTGATCAAAGCAGGGGGATTGTACTTGACTTGAATGGGGTAAAGATCAAGCCTTATTATTCCTCATTTGCAATTGATTTTGTCAGATTTCTGTGCTTTGTTCGTTGGGAGCCACAGAAATGCTTCATGCACATCATCGGTTAAGGGCTTGCAATTATACGAGATCTGGAAGGGGAAAAGAGAAGAATGTATTTAAAATTGATAATTTTTTCATTCTTCTGTGTATTAAAACAGCTACATTTTTTCTTTTCAAAACTCAGGTTGTAGATGACTAATGTTGAACATGCTACATCCTGGAACATGCTCTTGCAGATGTGTAACAATTTCAATGGTAGCAGCTAAAGAAAAAATAAAAACAGATTCTGTAATGGATTTTTAAAAACTCCACAGGTCTACTTTATATCCATGACTGTACTGTAGTATTTGTAACATCAGTGTAACACCTCTATTTTGCTTTTTAAGATATCTAATACAGGTGCTCTAGTAATTCTTTATACGCTAGGTAAGCAGATACAAGGTGTTAAGAATCTGATTACTTATTTTATAACCATTATTTTCAGACTGCTAGGTTGCTGGAGCAGTACAGTATACTTCCCATGCTATAAAGGGTGACTAACTTCATGAATGCTCAGAGCAGTAAGAAATGTGGTTCAGCGGAGTTGGACTTCACATGTCTTTGCTTACAAAGTTATTGACATGTGCGGGGGATGAAACTTGTAATGCTAAGGGTTAAAAGTTGACTTTACATATATATATATTTATGTTCTATATACATATATATTTGTCTGTACATATTTGCAGGTGGAGTTGAAATGGCAGGACTTAGAAATCTTGTTCTTTACATATTCACCTATTATGTACAGAGTTAATCCTACTGGGATTTTGTTGTTGTTTTGTTACTGGTTTGGTGAGTCAACTAACCAAGTCAAGAAAATAATCTAGAAACTTTTAAATTTTTTTTCTCCTTTCAATAAGCTACTTTTTGTTGATTTCCTTGTCTGCCATCCCTGACCAGCAGTCTTGAATGAAAGGAAAAAGTAGATTAGAACATTAAGGGTATGCTGGATTGCTTCAGCAGGTGGATCTGATGATGATAAGTGCTCTTGAAATAATCTTTGCTCTGAGGTATAATCTCATAACCATGAAATTTAGTGGATATATCTGATAAGACCATCGTAGTTATGGATGAGGTGCTAAAATACTTTTAACAGCCTTTTATCCCTTCCTTCTCCTTCATATCTTTCTTTAATACAAAGTAACTAAGCACAAAGATAGTGTTACCTAGTAATGTGCAAGATGGGAGGAGTTTAGCAAGGCAGTGGTAATGTGGGAAGATATTGCTTCATAGCATGTTTTGTGTGTCTTACTACTTTTTTAAAGGCATGTAAGCAGTTAAGGATCCCCCCTCTACTATACAATGCTTTCAGCCATAAGGAGATAATTTAAGTGCTCAATAATAGCAGTCTCTGTCTCCTTGGATCTTTTCCAGTTCTGGGAAAGACAGGTTAAAGCTGAACTGAAACTGGTCTTACTTATAGCAGGGTGTTGTAGTTTTGATTGTCCTAAAAAAGATAAAGAAACATCTGTTATTCTGGACAAATAAAATTCTTTTGTTTATGGGATAACGTGGCTTTTCTTCCTCTGCACTGGACCGCACTGCTCAGAAGCAGCATCCTTTCCTATACTCCTACATGCGTCCTCTGTGAGGAATATGGGGCTGTATGAAAACAATATTTCCTCAGCAATCAGTGCATTTGTTGGACACAAAGCAAGAGGGTAACACACTTCTGCTTTAGAGACTTCTCTCAAGGGGGAAGTTGGCTGAATCCTTCAAAACGATTCCTGACTAAACAGATTTCTGATGTGGTCAAGCCATCTTCTGAGTCAAGTAGTCTGATATTACTGCCTTCTTTACACTTGGCTTATTTATTAAAGTTAGTCATATCATCTTTGCATTGCATTTGCAGCATATTTTATTTCCCTCACCTCGTAAGCAGCAATTTGGGCTCAGATCTAATGACTTCATACCATGAATCAGCAAACTAGGCTTAAACTGCTTTTATTGTCCTCTGGCCTTGACGAGGAGCAGTTCTCAAAGGTGACGCTGATATTCTGCAGTTGATGGAATGGCTCATATGGTCAGAGATAGCTTGATTATATATAGCAACAGCCCTCCAGCTGTGCTGAGTTGAACTGAACCAGCCACATCATTAACTATCACTCCGATCAAGATACTCTAGACCCTAAGCGTATGGAAATTCATGGCTTTTATATGACACTTTGCTTCTATAATGATAATTCAGCTCCAAAGGTAACCTCAGCTGACTCTCAGTTAGTATGATACAGTGACATAGTACAATGACTGTGTATGGGCATGTATATGTATTTTTTGCTAACTGTAAAAATTCATTCAGGTGACTACATACAGTTTTGCAAGTGTTTTTCATATGTGGTTTATATGTACAGATTTGATTTTAATACTCCCTAAGACATCGAGTATCTTTGTTTTCTTACAGTGAAAAGAAGGCTAGACAGGACACAAATTTTGGAAGACAGTGTATAAACTTGGTGCATTTCCAGCAGCCCAAAACCTCATCTGGGGAGGCTGGGTGGAGTAGTGATAGTTATTTGTATTGAAACCCGTTTGTAGGCTGTGATATTTATAGATTTCTTGCCTACTTCCATGTGTGTTAGTGAAATCTGATCATTCAGGTGTAATTCATGTGTGTAAGTGGATGCATCTGTTCACTGACAATAGCTTTCTCAGTTCTTTCTCTTTTCTTTTCTGAGTGCAAGTTCCAGTTACTGGTGGAAACTCCAGTTCGGTTCCTGCCTGGATTCCTGTAATCATGCAGTTGGATCCAAATTGCCTGCAGGTCTTTCCGCTGCTCCTACTTCTGCTTCTGTCACTGATTAACAGGCATTTGCTAAGGATTTGTTCTTGGGAAAAGAAGAGCTTCTGGTATGCTGCCTTTTCCTACACAACTGCAGACCAGTGTCCTGTTAATCCATACAAACTATTTAATAAAGTAACATTTGGGGTAATCTGTTCCCTTAAATCTATCTGTTTTTCTGCCAACAAGGTTGATGCCTGAGCTGAACAATGCTTATTTGACCATATTTTGGGGGGTTTGTTTCCCCACCTGCCCCGAAGCTGTTAAATATCCCATGCCTGCAGTCATTTGACAGTTGATTAGCATTTGGTGTTTCTTTGCTTGTCTCGGAGTCTTAGAGTCTCGACATGAAAGTTAAAATTACAGCACAAAAGCATATTGCTGTTGTAGGTGATGTAACCTTATCTAATATTCAGTAGTATGCTTAAGGCTGTAGTTGGCACCTTATGGACAGTCACATGCATATGATTTGTACAGCTTTTGGGGGTGCAGCAGGGATGGGCATCTGAGTCAAGGGAAAGGAAGAGAAATGAGGGTCTCTGATCACTTGAAAAAGGGGGAGTCCCTAATGTCTTGCTTTAAGGTGAGCGAAGTTTCTGGCATTCAGATGGGCTGAGAACTTCTATCCTCTGAGGCAGTGTTTTTAGCACGTGGTCCTTACAGAAGACTAAAACTACACCATGTGGCATGCAGCAGTTTCTGGTGATGCTTTTCTGGTTATTCTGAAGTATGGGAAATGGTGGCCAAGGTGGGAGAACTGGAGTATTTAGCACAGTCAGTTATAATCTTAGAGGTGGCTTCCAGTTGGGCGTGTAACATAAAGCTGTGACTTCTGTACAAACAGGAGAGAGTAAACTGTAATGATTTTTTTTTCCTATGTAGTTAATACCTCCCATAATAGCAAATTCTGCTGTTGGTAAGTTTTCATACTGCTGGACAGTTATGGTGCCTCATGTAACTATAACTGATGTAGCACAATCAATTTGAGCTCTCAAGGTGATTGTACAATTACTAAGAATTGTGAAGAAGTATAACTTCCAGTTAGCCATGTTGTGTATTTTTTAATATGTAAGATACATATATATTTGTATATTGGCTATTAATCCAAGTTACCTTTTGCAAAGGGAGGAACAAAATGCTAAGGTTCTTCAGACCACGTTGTGTTAATGAAGTATCTTTCAGATTCACTAACATAAACCTCATTTTACTATTATAAATGATGCATTTTAAAGTTTGGTCTGAAAGGATGGAAAGCCTTCTTTGCACTCAAAGGTCACACTAGGACAGTTAAGGCAGTATAGCTAATCTCTTGCATTTTTTTTCTCCGTGGGAGTGCAATAGAAGCTTCCCTTTAGTAATATCTTTGCTGTATTGGTTTCTCCTGTACGGATGGGGACAATAACCTGTACTACTATATTAAAAGAAATAAATCTAGCTGGCATAGTTAACACGTGCAAAACAGAGGTTAGAGCTCAGAATGTGTTCACTGTCTTAAAATTTTATATCCTTGAGGTTGTTTGAGTATTTGTGCATGTAGTAGTATTTGTCTATCCTTTGCAAAAGCTAGTTGCTCTATTTTTATCAGTAATGGGATAACATTACAGGTGGTGTAATGTTACAGTCACAGCTACTCACTGCCAATTTTTGGGATCTCTTTATTCCCTTTTCACCTCTGTTCCTGACTCGATTCAGTTCTATATGACATTGTATAGATACCTGAACTTTCACTGGGACTATCATTTACCACATCCATGGGACTCTCATCTTTTAATGAGAAGAGAGTGGAAGTGGAGGCCACTTTGCTGTGGTGTTTGGCAGAACTTTAAACTATGAAAACTGCTTTTGTACCAGTACTGTCTATGTTGACAAGTGGTACATAGAAGCAAAACTGCCTAGGCTAATGAGAGGTGCTTTCATGCAGTGGCAGGGAATTGCTTATTTAGAAATAAGAGTGTGTTCTATGGCTCAAACTAAAGAGACATTGCTTACTCAAAAGCAGTTGCTGATCACAGAAGAATGTGAAAAGAAGATCAGAGTAGTACATTGTAATATACCTTGCACTTGCTTATGCAGGCATGTCTGTTGTGACTGTGTGATATGTCTGTTGCTGAGAGAAATGCACTTGTCACTGTAGCTGGAGACAGCCTGCTTGGTGTGCTGCTATTAAGGGAACTGCTCAAACAAGGTATGTTCCTTAAAACACATAAAAATCAGCCTTGATGTGGCAGCTGCTGGAACTTGGTAGGTGGGCAGCATAAATGTGGAACGCTAGTGTAGACCAGTGGGCACTACAGTGTGACAAAGCAGACAAAATGAAATCTACATGAAATAAAAGTGAGCTGAGAAATTTTGAGGGTGGTAGGTGAACTCAAGTGGTGGTGATGAGCTCCTCTTCACTCCTCAACCAGGAGACTTGTGCAACTGGGGAGCTGAAGGGCTTCAGCCTCTCACCAGCTGACCTTCAGGGCTGTGGCTTTACCAAGCTCTGCTGTAACAGACAAGATGAGTGCATCGTCGAGACCAGAATCCCCCTTGCAACTGGTGAGACCAGTTGAAAACGAAGTTCTGGGTAATGAGTTGATCATGAATGAGTATGTGCCTGTCAACAAGCTTTTCTGCAGTTGTCCTCTAGATTTTCTCCAACTTCCTGCTGTTCAGTACTTGCAGTTGTCCAAAGCGTGCTGCCAGATGAGATGATCAGGTCCTGTGGGGTGTAATTTATTGCTGTTGTGAGCGTCATGTTGGAAAGAAGCTGTTGAGAAAAACAAAAACAAGTGGTTAGACCACAAGCAGAAACATGTTTTGTATCTATTGAAGCAATAATTGGGTGGTAATTGAATGGTTGATTCTTATCTGTCAATTTTTCCCACACAGTAGTATGAGAGAAGGGAGAGAACTGATATGATAAGAGAGTAGCCTGAAAAGATGAATAGTTCCAGTGCCAAACATTTCCAAGGATTACAACACATGTACTAAATTAACTTTGCAGTGATTGCATTGTTGTGATGATGACAAATTGAACTGTAGATGGAGTCCTGGGAGTGCTGGTGGACAAAAAGACTCTTCTCAGTGATGTACAGTGAAAGGACAGGAGGCAATTGATATGCAGGAAATTCTGTTTAAACATAATGAACGTCTTCTTGGGATGGCGGTGAAACACTGTGACAGGTTACCCAGAGAGGCTGTGGAGTTTCCAGTTGTGGATGTATTCAAAAAAGCAACTGGGCACAGTACTGCTATAATTGACCATCCAGTAGACTTACTGATTTCCAGAGGTCTCTTCTAACCTCAGCGATCGTGTGAAATCATAAACCTCGCTAAATGGCATCTTTTCACAATGCAGGACTCCATGGGCTCCTGAGATCTATGTCTGTATGAAGTGTGTAAACAATGTTGGAAAACTGAATAGGAGATCATTAAGTTGAAGTTCACTGTAAGCCTGCAGACAAAAATTAGGGCAGAGCACATAGCACTTGATTGAATGGACATCTGGATTTTCCATTTACTGTAGGATGGGTCTTTTGACTTTATTGTAGTCTGGAATGCGAGCAGACTAAATTAAGAAATAGATGTGGACCTTCTCTACCTAAGACAGGAATTATTTTATGGGTAACCAGAATGAAGTTTGAGTTGCTGTGGTATAAACACAGATCCCTTCTAGGATCAATGCTTTGAGTTTCCTACAGCATTAAATTTGATTATAACAGGCTATTTTGAGGATGATTTTAGTTTTGTTCTCCTTAAGTTGATTCTTCACAACACTACTGTATCTTGAGGATAATTTTAGTTATGAAAAAAAATCACAGAAAGAGGTGCTTCTAAGATTGGGAACAGTGATCAAATGTCTTACTAGAAAAGCTTTTCCCTTTGTGTTCAAGATAATAAGAGTAAATCAGTCTTAGAGGAAAAAAAGAGAGAAGCCAGTCTTTAGTTTCACATTCACTAATTGTTTATATAGGTTATATAAACAATATAGTGGAATATATATATATGTGTATGTGACACAGAGCAATTTATATACCACAATGGCATCATATCACTTTGATGTAATACTTTTTTTCTATTTATAAAACCTCATTAAATTAAAAAAAAGAATCTTAAGGAGTGGCTGTAAAATACTGACTGGTCTAGAAAATGAGATATTTCAAAATGTCAGTTGATGGTGTGATAACAAAACAGTTTGATTTTGACACAAAAAACACACCCTGTATCCTTATTAGAGGAACTCTCGTGTGTGCTAATCTGGAATTGTTATTTTCTAGAGCGTTTATGGGAAACATGAAAAATACTTGGGTTTCTTCCAGTTTGGAATGAAATGGAAACTTTGAAATGTCAAAATTTCATCAGGAACAGATGTCCTGACTTTCAGCCAACACTGATAAATGGGTTTGGTTACAAGACAATGATGTAGAGATAAAAGTGAGATCTCTATAGTAGTGCCAGCCTCCAAAAGCATATATTCTTCACCAGTTAACCAGTTTGTATGTCTGCATGGATGATGCACAGGAAGTTTCCTTGTGGGTTTGTTGTGTTTTATTGAAGGAAAAAAGATATCTCTTACCAGGTTGATTTTCTTGAAAATAGGCTAATGGTTTGTAAGAATCATGGCAAGAGCTCGAACCTCCAGCCTGGCACTTACCTTCAGTTACCAAGATGAAAAGTGCATTAGCATAAATAGAAAAACACCATTTCATCTTGCTTGCTCTTGCATTGAGAGCTGGCCCCAGGGTTTGAAGAACACATAGCACTTTGTATCCATCACACAAACATTACTTGCGTTTGGGCTTGTTTCCTGGTGGGAATAATTTGGGCATAACAGTGGAGTGGCCTAGAGCTTTACATACTACTAAAAAATCTCTTAAGAAGGTTGCTTCAAATAATAGAAAATTGCCAAGTTACCTTTATGTATCTGCTTTGACATTTATTTTTAAGGCTTCTCCTGTGTTTCAAGCTGATCCTAATTTTGTCAAGAATCTTTCTCTATTTAATGGAAAAAGAATGTGTTGGTCATCTTAATCTTAAACCCTCAAAGTGTTTATCAGGAAAAAAGTCATAGCTTCTTTCACACTTTCTTTCTAAAAAGTCCTGTAAAAAGTCCTGGTATAACCAGGAAATATTAAAAAGAAAATTGGTTTGTAAATTAGCCAAGTGCATTCACTAAGAAAATAACATCTGCTAAATAATCTGCCATCTTCTCCAGCTCTCAGACAAGAGCACAGAACATTAAGAAACTATGTACAGAGAAGGGGATAGCTGTCAAAGCAAGGATGTTGCCAGCTATGTGGACCATAAAGTGATACCTTTATTTCAGTCCTCCATATCCAGCGTTTTGTGTACAATCTCCAAAGGACCTCTGCTTCCCTTGAATACCTGTGGCTGACTTAAGACCACAATAAGAAGGTGTTATTATAGATTCTGTTTGACCTTATTTTTGTTTGTTTATGGTAGTGGCCTTCTGTTCTGGGGAAGGCTTTTTGGAATGAAGAGCCATGGCAGGTAGTTTTCAGCATCTTATCTTTTCTTCTTGTTCATGTGTAATTTCAAATTTAAATTACAAATAAAAAGCTAGATTAGTTCATCTTCATATGTAAAAACAGTCTTTGGAATCCAGTTATTACCACTTGCATCTGGTCTTCTCTTTCAGACTTGTACTAACTTCACCTAGGGCTCCTGTGAATCTTGTTGTTATTAAAGCCCTCAGGCTGGAGGGGATCTGGAACACACTGCCATACGACCCATAGGATCTTGCAAAACGTCCACTTTATTAAAGGAAACAACAGCTTTTATACATTCCTTCATGCAGCACACAGCAGTGAGGTACATATTAATTGGATGTAAAGCATAAACAATTTTCACAAGTACCTCTTTCATTGGACTAATTACAGCTGGTTAGAGAAAACATGGCATTTGTTTAAAGAAGCACAGGAGTTTCTTCTAAACTCCTACAGGTCCTGAACGCCATGTCAAGTCCAGTTACTGCACCTAGAAAACTGCATGAGATCTTAAAGCAATATTCACACAGAGCACAAAATCCAAAACCATGAATTGTTCACCCAATTCCAAAATTTGTCTCATGACAGAATCTCTTTCAGAGCTTTAGGCCTGCCTGCTGCACATGGACTGGTAAATCCTAAGTCATACGTGAAAAAATAGTGGTCAGGAATTTTCATCCTGCCTGCCTAGTGACTTCATAGAGTTTCCTATGAAACATCTTGGACTTCATACATCAGATTAGTTGTCTCTTCCAACATTGGCATTTGTTTTCCTAGATAAATTTTAGTGTAAAAAAGTGCATTAATTTTGTGAAACTGTACTACATGCATATAGAGATTTTTGTCACACAGTCTTACTGGATTATTTGCATACAATAAGTTCTACTGGTGCTGTAAATTAGTTTGTTTGAGGGTGAGCAAAGTGATTTATACCTGTTGAGACTCTATATTAGTCTTGAATATAATTTATTTACTCACAAAGGTTCTGAGTCTGATCTTCTGTCAATATAAATTAGAAATCAGTTTTTGCTGAGTTCTGGTGTTTTATCAGCATGTAACCTGTGTGAAAGACCAAAAGTTGCATGCAATTATGTATAATCATGTGTAGCCATTGAGTTTTAGTAATTTAGTAATCTAACTTAGTAATTAAGAAGCAGAAGCCTGTCTAGCTAGGTAGAAATCAAGAAGAGATGTAGATAGATAGATAGATATGTCTTTTTTTTTTTTTTTTCAATTTTTTTCATTCCATTTTTTTCTCCTTGACTAAGTGCCACATTTACCCCTTCCTCCATTTTTTCAGGACCAACGATATGTGTGCAGCCATTGAATATTGTTCTGTCAGAAAATGTCAAACATAGAGGGTTAGTTAACATTTGGTGTTAACTAGAAAGACTTGTGTTGTTTTCACAGAATAAGACATGGGCCCTTGCTTCTGCATGTGCAAGGTGATCGAGCAATCAAAGGCAATCACATGCTAGCCTTGCTACTCCTTCCCTCAGACCCCTTGACAAGAGCATCTCTAATACTGACTAAAGACATCAGGGCTGCCGCTCAGTGACAGCCTGCTGGTAAGCACCCTTGGACAGCTTTCATGTGTCCTGCCTCAGTTCTGCTCTGGCACAAAGCTACTTTATGGTGGAGAAGAAAGTCTGATACATCTATGCAGTGCTTGTAGCTCCTCTTAACACGTGTAGGGTGGCCTGGAAGTAGTATTCTGATGTTGCCCTAGCAGGCATGCTGCTGCAACTGCATTGCTGTCGGTCCATGTGGGAAGTAGCTTCATGTGAACCCCGGTGATCTGTATAAACTATAGTCACTGCCAGAGTAACAACATAAGCCTCTATAAGAGTCGAAATACAAACAAACAGAAAAAGAAAAGTGTCATCCTTAATGATGATGATGTTTGTTCCACGTGTGATGAGTTTGTGATCTAGAGACTACAACTGGGTGTGTGTACACGTGGATGTTAAAATGGGTTATAATGATGGCCTCCAAGACTGTCTCAACAAGTCTCCCACTCTGCTTCACAACAGGGTGCTCTTTTTTTCTGTGCCTGGTAGTGCTGAAGGTATTTGTTCGTATTGAATGACAGAAAGAGGCCTCTGAATGAGTACACTTGCATAATGAAAAGCACACTGGATCCACGCTGTGTTTTCTTATCATTTCTTTTCACCAAACTCTCTCGAAGTGAAGGCTTGGCAAATGGTCCCCTCTCAGCTTTGCTCACAGAAGAGCAGTTATCCACCAGAAATCTTAATCACAGGGAGTGGACTTTGCATCCTCCCACGCCTTCACAATTCCAGCTCATGAGACAATAACTGAAAGTATACTGGTCTGGTTTTGCTGTTGACACTGAAACAGTGAGGCTCCTGATCTCAGAGGTCTAACTTTGAGTATTACAGTCAAGCAGAGGACTAAAAATTGGTGTGCTTGTGTTCTCTGCTGGTGATTTTGGGGCCTGGGATCCTTTTTTATAATGTGAGCATAACTAGGGTAACTGCTTATTGCTCCTAAAAGGTTTTCACATAGTTTAATGAAAACTATCACAAATAGTAGGAATTTTTCAGAACTTTATGCAGCTGATTTGCTGAACTCCTAAACCCCCTTCCCCTTGGACCATTTACAGTCTTAGAGGTGCAGTTGCTCCTGTTCTGGCACAATTTCAGAATGTGTCTGAGGTATATGAAGATAGACCAGAAGAAGAAAGATGGAAAATTTCACCTTCACTCTTGAGTTTTATGGGATAATTTCTCCCCATCTCTTAAGTAAGACGTCCCAGTTATTGATAGTTGCCGTCAATTGTATGAAGCATCCACTTCTACAGAAGCACCATTAATGAGTCTCATTCCTGCTCTGACAAGGACAGACCTGGAAGAAGACACAGAACTTGTGGAAATCCTTATCAGAAATCTGTTTAGGAGAACCCAAATCTTGAAAAAAGGGACTTGCTCTACCAGCCACTGGAACGTTTACTTTTTTTTACTTATTAACACCTTAAATATTGTCTTGACTGGAAAGTTTTCAGCATATTACTTAAAAGAAACAAAAGAAACTCTTCATGGTAGCAATATGCATGTTGTCAGAATATCTTAATTTTAATGGTGTCATCTTGCTTTGCCATCCAGTGTGCCTAAAAGAGTTATACACAGTTGTGTTTTTTTTAATTCTTCATTTCTTACCTCCAAAAAGAAAGCAAAATAATAATGACAATAACAACGACAAAAATAATAGTAGTGGTGATAATGATAGTATAGTATTTGCCTGTTCTAAAAGGCTGCATTTTCAGATGCAGGCCTGGAAAGCAGACTCAGTGCATACGAATGGATGAGAAAGGTCTGAGTAACAATATGATGACAGTGTAGCTGGCTGTGTAAAGATGAAAAACTAGCAGGAGTAAATGCTGACGCTTTTCTACATAAGCATGGTACAATCCTTGGCATGAAAATCTGTGGGTAGAGGAAGGCTGTTGTGTGTGGCAATGCTCTATATCAAACGGATGTGACCTTTTTATTTGGCTAAAAAAAAAACCAAACATTTTGGAATGCCTTAAAAAATTGTGTTTTAATAATGCTTTTGGAGACCTGAATTGTATTTAGGACACACAGTATAAAAAGTGTTTACAAAGTTATTCTCTTGTAATTGGTGTCATTTTAATGAAGGACTTCTTACTCTTTGGTTTTATTTATGACAATAGTACTCTAATGGAGTGTGCTTCATCTCTTTTTATAGTTTTAGGTTTAGATCTTAGTCCTGCAGCTGGATTATTTATGGTATAAAGGAAATAGTGATAAAACATAAGCTCTTTTGGTCCTACTACAGAATGGGCTGAGTGGTTTTGCCATTCCAAGGCCTCTTAGCAGTGTTAAAATAATGAGTAATAAAAACAGAAGTTGGAATACTTCTGTGCCATCAATAAATATTTGCATCTCAGATGACAGATCACGACAAGTCAACCCCCTCATGCGTGTGAGTAATGGAGATAATTTTTGTGAAGATGCAGTGCAGCAACCACATGACTTGTGGTGTGACAATCTGCTGCTCTTCAATATCTTGACACTTCTGTTGCTTACTTGGAATTTAAAGTTAAGGGAATTAATTACCCCTGAAATTCTTCCCGTACTTGCTAGATAAAAATCGTTAACGGAGAGGTTGAAGATCAGAGGTGGGAATGGGGAAGAGAAGTAGAATTGGAAGGAGCCCGCAGGTGTCTTCTGGACCATGGGAGAGGGGAGTGAGACTAAAGATACCGTGTGTGTGTGGGGAAAACATGACCATGATGTAAGTGCGTGGAGTTAGGAGGAATGTGGTGTCACCAGGCATGCCCATTTGTTTGTGATCACCACAAACAATGTGCATTTGCAACTATTCCCTTCAGATACACTTCAAATACAAAGGTACATAAGAACACTTGTATCCTAGGAGAGGAAGAGGCTTGATGTATGTATGCTTTGTCTTCCTCAACATGTGCATGGGACAAATCTGAAAGTTTTTAAGAAGAATTAAAATTAAAACTTTTTTTTTTTTTTTTTTTTTAGCTAGGCAGTAGAAAGCCATAGTGTTTGTATCATTGTAATCCTGTCCCTCATGGAAGGGTGTAGCATGTCCAGCCACCACCCCCATCTTCTTGCAGAATCTTTAATGAAGACAAATGACAAATAAGATAAAAAAGATACCAGCTGGCTAATGTGACTGAAAATGATTATGGACTGGTATCTGTTTATCTCTGCTGATGACATCTGGAAATCTGTCATTAGGGACAGCACCTTTGCTCCTCTTTCCAAGTTAAGTCAATAATAACCTTCCAGGTTTGGTTGGAAAATGTAGGTACTGTTAATTCTGGCAGATCTTTGTGACAGACTGGATCCTTGTCATTCACCAGAGCCCTGGGTAGTCGATGAGACCAGGAAGTGGTCTGAAAGGAAACCGAAAGGAAGTACAGGAGATTTTAGGGTAGGTGGTTTCCATCTGAAGAGGTTACAAATAACATTAAAATGAGCCAATTTCTGATTGCTGAGATGAGAGCTCCAAGAACAGAGGAATTGCAGCTGAGGTGGCAAATATAGTCAGGAAGAATGAGAGATCTTGAGGATGGAGCAACGAGGTGAAATTCGAGTCAGAGGGGCCTTTTGTGGGGAAGCAAGAGAAATACTGTTGCATGCAAAGAGTTCTCTAAAGTGGACTTTGCAACTGCCTGACAAGCTCTGCTGTTGGCAGACAAAGACAGATGAAATAATTCTTGATTTTAAGATAGAGAATGTTTTCAATCAGCTAGGCCAGGCATCCATCATATCCTTAGGCCATCACACTGCAAAAGTACTGCTGAAATCATCTAGGGAAACTTAGCGTGTTGCTGTGATGACTTGATTAGCACTAAGCGTTTCTTTTATGACCTTAAGAATAATGCCAAATAATTGTTCTTGCTTTATGCTGTACAGTAAGGGCTGGAAGGAATGTGTGCCTGTGTGTGAGAGAAAAATGGTAATGTTCTCTAGTAACCCAGAACAGTTATGATTGCCTGGATCATCTAGAAGCACAAGACGTTTTCAGCAATTAATTTATAGACTTAGCAGATGTTCATTATGGCAGGGACCCAATAAAGGACAAGAGCTGTTCTCTGAAAGACTTGTAGATGTTTTCCCAATAGCTGAGGCTTAGGAAAAAAATCCACACACTTTTATTTCCTTATTGAGAAACACCTATTTCATAAGGGAGATCTCTTAAGTTTGTGTTTGTGACTGTCAGTCATAAAATACCTTAATGATCTTACAGAAGGAATTTAAACAATTGAAAAAATTCACTTTTTTTACTTCATACAGTTTGAATGTTCCTGAGAGCTTTTGTTAAATTGTATAAAACATTAGTTTGAGTATCTTTTTAAATAAGTGAAGGAAAAAGTAATTTCCAGCTTGGTTTTTGAGTACACTGTAATTTCAGCTGGCATTTTAGAAGTAAAAATAAATATAGGAATCAAACCTGTTTGACAATGTTGATCTGCTAGACATCTTTAAAGAACAATACTAGTTTTGATTAAATTTGGAGCAAGAAACTGTACTTCTGCAAGTGAAGCTTCTCTAATTATTGTACGATGTATGTATCGAATGGGATGGTGAAAAAAACACCCTTTTGAATCTCAGACTGTGTTTCTCATTCTGGGTCAGTATTTAAAAATAAAAGGTAAATAAAGGAAATATCATTTAGGTAAGTACAGACACACTATCTTACCACTGTTAAAGGAATTGTTTTAAAAAGAGCTTCACATTTTTCTAAAACCAAAGATCTGTATTAGATTATCATGCATGAGCATAGCTCAAGAAGAAATATTGAGCATTGAGGTAAAGGCTTCGAAGCCGAGTGAGTCAAAGTATGCTGGATGTTGCTACCTGACAATGTAGTGGTTCCAGGATGTTTTTAGTTTGGCAATTTAACACAAATGCTTGTTTTTCCTTCTTTGGTTGTCAGCTCCTCATATCTACCTCAAGAATCTCATCACTGCCGTTTTCTTTGCTTACCTTCTGATCCAGTCGACATTCAGCAGAGGGTTCAAATTCCAAATGTCTTCCTGGGTTCAGGGCCAAGATGCCTCCCCTCTCTACGTGTGTCACTGTCAAAAAGCCTAATAAAACAAACATAAACCAACCAGCCAAAAAGAAAACCCAAACATTTTCCTCAGGAATTCCTTAGCTGTTTATCTAAGGTACTGAGGCTATAATTGTTTATGGCTTTCTGAGTTAAGGGTGAAAAATTGTTCAAGACAATGAAAGTTCAACTGTAATCGCTATAGATAAGATACAGCTCAGAAACAAAGGCCAGATGGGGCTGATTTAGATGAGTTATGTGTAGCATAGCCTTGGCTTCAAAGGAATTCAGCCAAAGGCAGAAAGGGTAGAAGTAAAGAAACATCAAAGACAAAGGCTCCCTGTGCACATTCTTGAATTTAGGATGCATTCTGTGTAGGCTGCTGCTCAGCTGTATACTCTGCTCCAAATGGCTTTTCTGGGTGGTCTGTAGTTTACTGGTGAGACAAAAAGGCTTTAGTTGCATAATAGAAACTCCTCTTAGCACCTGTGTAGGAAGACAAATTATGATGATTTCCACTAATTTGAATTAAATGGCTAGAGACTGGTTGTGAATTTTGCCAGCCAGATCTGCAAGCGTCACATTCCGCAAAGGTCTTTATTTTCCATCAAACCAAATGAATGAGGCACTTCTGCCTAACAGCAGCACCCTCCCCTCTGCTTTCCCGCCACTGAGGTTCCTTGGCCACTCCTAAGCAGAGTGTCCCAGTCCTCCCGGGAAAGGCAGCAACACCAGCAGTGTCTAAGGCCGCTGTCACACATCTGTAGAGGAGACACTTGGCAGTAAGAATTGGAACTGGTTCCCCACAGCCTGTGTGGCAGGCCAGTGTTCCCCCAGCCATCAGCTGTCAGCATGTGGCACTTCACCATATGAGGTTGTGGCATGTGGCTTGCCAAACCAGTTAGGTTGGCCATCACTGCCGTAAGTCAGACAGTTGATTCTTTGCCTTCTTGCAGTAACTTCTTGGGCAGCATATTGCATGGGGTGGAAATAGGGTTCAAGGGTGATTTTAGTATTTGGCTGATACAGAATGGCATATCCTTTTTTTATTTTATTTTAATTATGAAATAGAGTGCCTTCTGTCTCTGCGACAGAAGGAGAGGAATGAATAAAAATGAGTAAGTTGAAATTGGACTGACTTGGTCCCTACATTTTGTGAAGATTTAAAAAACTTCGTAATGCCTTTGTGACAGTGAATGTAAGAATTGCAGTGTGTGAGTCCTTTTTTCCTGAAAGAATAGTTTAAACATACAGAAGATGACATAGATATAAAACCTAGTATTACAGCTTCTCTTTGGAAACTTAGAGTCAAAATGGAGATATTTATGAGATTTCTAAAAACTGTTCACCATGAGGCTGTACAAAATACTCTAGCAAGATGTCATTAGAACCAGCAGATGCTATCGTGGTTTTGCTGCAAGCACAGTAAAAGTGAAAGCACAGCAATTCCTCTATTTTTACCTCTTGCTAGCCTGTCTTTGTCTGCCTCTTGCCCCTCTCCCTCTACTTTTATATTTTGACATGCATCATTTATTTAGTTGCTAATGGACCTTCGCTCTAGGATTAGGATTTGTGAATTGGAAAGACCATAATAATTTTTCCCCCTTCCATCTGTAGTTGCATAGATGACTCCCCTGCTATGTACTAGGCAGAAGTAATTCGAGACCTGCATGGCATGTCTGTAATTGATTCTTGTTAATTGATTCCTTCAATAACTACTGAAAGCTAAAGGGGAGGAGGGCTGGGCAGGAACAGCAGTGAAGTTGACTAGCACAAGATTTGACCTAGTTTTTTCAATCTGCGTGGCTGTGCAGGCAGGCTCAGTTATAAATCTGCTCCTTTAGAAGAGCTTTTATTATTTTTCTACTTTTGTTCTCTGTGTGAACAGCTGCATAGGTTTTGAATGTTCAAATTTGGTGTGCTAAATGTAAAATTTTGTCGTTATTGTATAGTGTCATGGAAATGTGCATGTGTGGTGAGGAAGGAAGGAAAGGCACCTACATCTGGTGCATTGCTGTGGGGTTTGCTGCTTTCTGCCCTGCCACTCAGTTGTTGTCCTTTGTGTCCTACTTGATAGCTGCATGACATTACATGCTTGGTTTTTTGTCCTGCCTGAAGTATTAAGTAGGTGAAGTACATATAAGTATGTGAAATACACTCGCTCTTTACTTTGTATAGGAGTTACAGGTACTGCTTTGCATACAGACCAGGGCTGAAAGACTTTTTTTTTAAAGTTTTTGATAACAACTCTAAATAATCATTATATCTATTTATAGCAAGTGGTGCTGGCCTTTGCTTGATTTACTTGTTTGTATATTTTTCTTCCCTTCGCAGTGAAGCACCAAGGATTAGTACTAAATACTGTAACAGCATGGGGATTCATGACAGGCTGTCGACCAGGGCTTTGATCCTCCAGATGCTCTGAATAAACATTACAACCGACATTTGAAGGAGGATATTCAGTTGCTGAATAGGTTTATGTATAATATTTGTCGTTAGTTTTGATCACAGAGAGGTTCCTTCTACAGCCATTCCTCAACTGAATGACAAGGGATTTTTTTAGCTGTTCTGCATTGTACAATAACTGGTTCTGTTCTTGAACCGCTTGTGTCTGCTACAGGAAAACCATACTCAACTGAAAGCCAGGAAACTGAATTCTGTTCCTGAAGCTGCTCTGAGATACAACTGAACCTGCTTCAGGAGATTGCGTAAACCCATCCTTGCTGGTTGGCTTGCCTGGCTTCCTACCCTCTCTGGTCTGAGGCTCTCTTTCATTCTGTTATAGGCAGTGGGCCTGCTGCTTTGCTGTTTCTCACTGTTTGCATGTGATCTCTGCTCTCTTATGGCACTGGTTATGGCTCCAGTGTTGCTTCTTGACAGCTGGAGAGGCTCTTGAAGAGGGAAAGAGTTCCAGTTCTCAATTGGCAAGGAGGGGAGCTCAGTGATGGGGAAAGAGAAAAGCTGAGGTGGTGCTTGGACCAGTGGAGGTTCTGTGGGCTTCTTGGGAACTCCTCAGATATTTTCTCTTTCCTTAGCTGGCCTGTACATGTCAGTCAACAATATTCCCCTGCATTAGGCTTGGAAATGGATGCATGCTGCTGTGACTTTGGTATAGCACCATTCACCAGCCTTCCTTCTTCCACCCCTGTTTGGTTTCACAAGTGCTTCTCTCTGAAGCTGGGAAAATATCCCTGTAGGTAGAAGCTGATCTTGCAGTGGGATATATTCATCACTGTTTCCTATTCTAAAGTAAAATTTGGGATTATGCCATGGTCCAGGGTATTCTGAAGACTTCTTACTTGTTCTTTGTGTTTCTACCTGTTGGTGAAATGAGCAACCACGCTCTTTGGGAGCCATGCTTTGTCAGTAACATTTCTCTAGGGGACAATGACTGACATGGATGTCAAGGAAGTGACTGTCAGCCCAGGAGCTGAAAGGAGGTGCCTGCTCGCAGGAGCTGCTCTGAGTATCCTTCTGAGGCATTTTATCTGCTGGCCTGACATTCCCTGTCCCACTCCAAGTGAGCTATGGTCTTGGGCTGTGGTACTTTGTTGTGTATCCTGGATATAGATGTCATACCTAATTTGTTCTCAAGTGAAGGCAGAGCTTGATCTATGATTCCCTGTGAAGTTGGTAATTACCGTGTGCTCTCAGTGCTCACAAAGCCTTGCTGCAATTCAGGCATTGTACAGACACTGAACTGATGTGCGTGCTGAATGTCTTGGAGTGTGTGCAACACACACACTTGAGGATCTTGGCAGCACACTGGCCAGGGGCATATGGTGGCCTATAAGTTTGTGACACTTGGGTTTGCCTGGGCAAGTGGGTAAGGCTTCAAAATGAGTCCTGCAGTGATTCCTACTTAGGTGTTTCCCCTCCCTGTTCCACCTCCTCCTATCTTTGTGTTCTTGCCAAGCACACAGCCCTCCACAGTTCAAGTGCAGCAATATTATGCATGGCTAATTTATAACCAGCTGGGGGAGAGACTGGCTGCCTCTTCCATTTGAGTAGTCAGAAAAATATACTAGATAACATTCTAAACAGAATTTGTGCTTTTTTGGCTGATCTGCCTCATAATTGTCCATGCATACCAGATTGCTCAGTTTACCCAGAGCAATGGGATACACACGGAAAATCTATGGAAGAGTTGGTCCCCAGCAAGACAGTGTGTTTGTGTCTTAAGTTCTGCTGGGGGGGTTTGGTGGTTGGCCTAGCTTAACCTATGCCTTAATGAGTAAGTACATTGCTGCTTTGCTCAAGCTGCACCCTGACATTGCCTGGTCACAGATTGTTTTGAAGGCAAAATATTTTTCCTTTTAACTTTTTATTTATTCTCTTAAACAATTACTTCATGACTAATCTTAGGAATTATGTTTCTTGCCATCTAAAAACTAAAACTGATAGTCTACAACTGTGTAAAAAATCTTTTATAATGATATGATTTTAAGTCATATGGGTTCCCAGTTTTGATTTTTATCCCAAGCATCGTGTTCTATGGTGTGTTTTAAAAAGAATAAATAAGGCAACACAATTCTAATGATCCGAAGGAGATGAAAAGGCATATGGCACCCCAAATAGAAACACAAAGACTAACAAATACTTGCCACTTGAAAGTTCTTTGTAACTATTATCTTACAAGTAGTTTGTGACCTACCAGGGCAGATAAATGCTCTTTTTCAGCACGAGGAATCTGTCTCCTTGTTTTTCAAGCTCAATAGTAAAAGGACACTTTTTGTGTTACAAGTGATGTTTCCACATCACTTACTTGTGGCATCTAATAGCAACCACTGGGGGACAATGTTACAGTGTCCAAATTTTTTTTTTTTGGTCTTTTTTTACACCTTCTGCTGGTAGAGGTGGGCAGTTATACACCAATACTATTAGGGAACCATGTTTTAGTTAGGTGTCCTTTATGAGACCATTTGAATTTGTAGTGTACAAGTTACAAAAATCTTGTAATGAGCTAAAAGAAAGTAGGATTGCAGAAGTTTCTTGTGTGTTTTGATGTACAAAATACACTCGCTTATGGATCCAATGTGTAAATCATTCACAAATACCCAAGATACGAGATGACTTCTTTTCTTTTGACACGTGCTGTAACATTTTCAAATGCTGTCAAAACTGGTGGGCCAGCGTTGTTCTCCCACAGTGATCTCCTGTGGCTGGCTGGTAGCTGTGCGTGCGGCTCACTAGCGCGTCCTGCCGCATGGCTCCCTTCCCTCTCTGATGTTTCTGGCTGCAGCAGCCCAGGGAGTTGTTTCCAAAGTGACGTTTGGGTGATCATCTAACAAATCCTATTATTTGTTAATAGGATTTGTTCTTGCACTGTTTTGTCCGATCGGTAATTGTTTATCACGCATTAGGAGTACAATGAGATGCCTGTCAGCTGTGTTATGGGTTTTCTGTGTGCAAGACTTATTGTTTGCCTGCGATGGCAGGTTTTGCTTTGGGACAGCCTCAGTGCAGAAGGCAGAAGACATAAGGCTCTGCATTTCCAACACTGCAGTATAGTGTATCTTGCACTCTGGTAGGCACCAGTTTTCTCAGCTCCCAATAGATGGTGGGATGCACAGAAGGTCACTAAGATCATGTAGTGGGCTGGGTGCTCTGTGCTTTTTCATTCAGAGCTGCAGCTACCTTCCAAATTGCTTCTCTGCCTTCCTAAAAGAGTGCCCTGCTGAGGTGGCAGTCAAACAAGAAAACATTAAGAAAATTCAGCAGTGGAATAGAAAGGTGAGGGTGAAAAATGTACAGAAAAACTTGGGAGATAGTGAGAACTAATTGCTTTTTGTCTTCATTGAATGTTTTAATCAGTCTATATGGTATTTAAAACTCATACAATCTAGGTAGAAACTACTCAAAAGGGGTCCATCTGAACTGGGTGTTGAGGTTTCAGGTGTGAGTATTTGTATAGGTAATTTTATAAATCTTTTGCTGAAGTACTTCTTTTGAAAAACCTAGTTGATAATAAATATTTTGAATTGTGTGTGTCCTAATATGCTTTTTTAATACCTTTTCTCTGAAGAGAATACATTTTAAGAAATATGAAGGTCACATTTCCAAAGCAGAATCTGAATATGGTGCTGTGATGACTTGGCTTGAGCCTCTAGAGAGTTCACACTCAGGTTTGCTAATGTCTGTTTAGTGATGCTGTGTTGATGGAGTGAATCGGATCAGGTCACTGATCCGGCGGAAAACTCCATGCTTTTCTGGGGTGGTGGGCAGTGATAGCCTCCAGTTTCTTGGAGCCCTAATCTGCTGCTGCAGTAAAAGGGGCCGGGTGGGATAAGTGTGCTTTGAGTGGCTGCCCCTGCTTAGGGTGCTGTGCCTGGATGGGTGGGAAAGGCTTAGGTCAGCCTGGCCCGTCTTGGCTGAGAATTTTAAGCAGTCCTTATTTTCTTAAGTAATAACAATTTAAGGATAAAGTAAGGAAAATAATTTATTGTGCACTTTGGCTGCATGCTTCTTCAGAAATAGTTTTCCTGAATGTCTACATACATGTTTTATCTTTTTGTATTGGAATCTAATTAGGAATAAACTGAAGAACTAGATTTTTGTGCCAGTTAGGAACTGGGTTTTGTTCCGGGTTTGTGAGAAGTGTCTGGAGAGAAATAAGGCTCTAATTCTTGTAGTTGAGTAGTCAAAGTTTGATTGTATATACACACTTATACTACATATACACATACAAAATATATAAATGCATGTGCCATTACATATACTTTATATATGTATGTGTGTTTCAGTGTACATATATGCATGTCGTCATACACATATAAAAAATACAGTGAATGAATACCACTGTGATCATCTTTTGTGGCTATTTCCTTCCAGCCAGAGTGAAAATTGGTTCCTCATGAAGTTCCTGCAAAATGTTTGATGATTTTGTGGCCTAGGGCTTGGAATGAAAGCTTAAGCTTCCAAGTCAGACCAACCATCTCTATTTCAAGTACTTACAGAACTACAACCATCCTTCAGTGAGTTATCCATGACCTATTCCCTCCTCAAAGGGAACAGTTCGCACCAGAATAAAGATTTAGTGGGAACATTTTACTCAGAGCAGGAAAGTTCCTGAAAAGTGTCCTACCTCCTGATGTAGGGAGAAATAGAATTTGCACCGGAGGTTCAGGTACATAAGAGCAAGGCATATACTGAAATTCTCTCTGCTGTATGCCATGACAGCCTACCAAGAGTAGAGAAGCCAAACTCGCAACAGGACAAAGAGAAAGCTTACAAATATTTAAATACTTTGTGATGTGCGTTCTTCTTTCAATACCTGAAGTTTGTTCCATGCCCAGTAGTGTGATGACAATGTTCAGGAGCAGATCATGCCTGCAAATCATGTGGGCAGGCTGGGTTATTTGTTCAAATGCAAATGCACCCTTGTAACAGACAGAGGTTTGGGCTTTACCTTTTTGCAGCACCTGCCCTAGCTCAGGGACTGGTTTCAGAACCCATGGAATAAGGCAGCAGGGTAGGATCCTTGTGCCCCTCAAACACTTTAAGGGCTTAAGTTATTTTTTTTAATGTTCCATGGAATACAAAGCATCATCTATTTTCTCTGCTTTCAAAAAATGCATTCTAACCTGATGTAACTTACTGAGTTCCTGTTCTAGTTGAACAATGCAGTTTCTCGACATTTCAAACACCTCTTAATATTTTCCAGGAAGGCATTGCTCAACTCTTCCAGTTCTGTTCTGTCACTTGCTACAGTATCTAGTGATAATATCAGATGGACTGTATGCTGTTAAATTAATCACTAGGGATTTTTAACTGCATCCTTCATTTTTTGGCCTTCTGGTAGTAAATAGATCAAAGTAAGAAAAATAAATTAGAATTTAAGACAACATTGATAAGATGAGTTATCGTGTAATGACCAGGCCAAGAACTACCACAGAGAAACCTGGAGAGTAGCATTGATTTTCTGGTGGGCAAAGCTATGTTATTTATCAAACTGATTGCTGAGAATTTTGCTTCTTTAGACTATTGCTATGAGCCACTTAGCAACTTTTGGGTTGTGCCCAAGTGGCAGATAACTGCAGTTTCATTTGCATCTTTGAATCTACCTTGGTGGATGAAGAAGAACTGCACTAAAAGTGTGTATATGCCAAGAGGCCAATGGATGGCAAGCCTTGGCTGCAGCTTTAATGTAGTACACAGGTATTCCTCACAATTTTTAAATGTCTTTTTTACTCGCATATTTAAGATGTGACCAGAGTAAAAGATAAAGTTATGCTGCAGGGCATGGGGGGTTAGAACAGTGTCATTGTTTTAGGTAACCTACTGCCATTTAAAAATTAAATTGTCAGTCTTTAATTTCTTTCTGTGCTGTCTTTCTGCCCTTTTCCATGTCCAGGATCTAATCCCATTTGAACCATGTGTCTTTTCATATGTAGATGTTTTATGGTTGGCTCTTTGCTTTAGTTGTCCCAGGCTTGCTGAAATGAAAGGACATATTAGCTCTGTATTTTAGAAGGTGGCAGAGGGGACTAGGAGACAAATCTGTAGTGTCAGGAGTGGCACAGAAAAGATGCCTTGGGTTTGACTGTTCGTTTTTACCCAGTGCAAGAAATAAAGCAGAACTGAAACTTGACAGCGACGAGATCAAAGCGAAGGGAGATGGTTGTCTTCATACAGTCTGAATTTATGCTGGGGAGCTCTTCCATAGGCTGTGGAAAGTTTTCATGGGCTCAATGAACTACTAGTGCAGCTTGGGGAGAGAGGGTCAGCTCTTTGGGGACTGCTATGTGGAAAGATGCCTTTTTTGGTCTAGAAAGTCCCTAAGCCATAAGTTTCTAGAAGTTGGGAGAATATTTTTATCTTCACTGACCTTTAGCAGTGGGCTAGAATTTTGGAGACCTGAATCTTACCATTGGCCCTGACTCATGGGTCCTGATTTTACTGTGTGCAAAAAGGGTATGAGTGGTAACCTTCAGCATTGTGCCATCTATACCTTCTACAGCCTTGGTGAGGCTGGTGCAGGGTGGCTGAGAGAAGGCACCATGTGTGAGGTGGGGGGGACTAGAGTGTATGTCCCCTTCCATTCCTTCTCCCTCTGCCTGATCTGTGTTTGGAAAGTTACAGAGTGACTAAACTCTTTATTTTTAGACATTACAAAGAAAGAAAGCATTAGACAGCTGGCTGCAAAAATATTTTTTTGTGACCTTTGTCTACATTTGTGCAGTGCTTGTTGCTATTCTGGAGCATGTAGTTCCTCCCCATTTCAGCTCTTCAGTCTTACGTAGTTTCATGAGAAACTGAAATGCTTATAACTTTATGCATACATATATTTTAACAAATTACTTCCATTACTTTGTTTGTGACCCATTTTCATAGTAACATACAAACTGGAAAAGCCATTGGAGCACTGCTGGTAGAGGCTGCACTGGGATAGTCCCAAATTGGTGTCTGAACACCCTCTGCACCAGTCGGTCCTGCTGTGAACTAACCTGGAGAAAGGACTAAATCAGTTTTACAACTCAGTGAGGCAAAAAAGTTTAGTAGTATATGTGAACAGGGCCTGGAATTGGGGCTGTGATCGATAGGGTCTGGCTTGCAGCTTGGGATGGCAGCTAGCAGGTATGCAGAATAGATGTTACTGTTCATGGGCTTTGTTACTGGAGCAATATTTCCAGAAAAGGCAAGTATTTTTAACTTTGAACAAGGAAGAGATGTGTCTTGTAAACATATATGTTCAATTAAAAAAAAAAAAAAAGAAAAAGGCAGGACAATATAAATATGAGAAATCCAACTGCGGAAATAAAATAATTGTACAGTAATTGAAAGGTATGTGTCAGTCATGTCAGTTGTGTTCCTGAAGAGTAACTCTGTAGGACAAAGCATTTTCTAATACTGCTGTTGAGTGATAAAGTTAATTTGTTTTATTTACCTAAAGCTATGTGTGGTAGCACTGCACTAACCAGTAAGTCTTCAAGCTGAAATACAGCTGCTAAATCCTTTTTTCCCACAGTTACCTTTCACAGATTGTTGGGTAAAGTGAAACTTGCTATTATGTGAGAGTACTCCTAGGTGGAAGCCCTTATGTCCCTTATTGCCCTGAAGCAGATTACTGAGACAGAATTTTCTTCTCTAAAGCTGATCTGTAGAAAACCATTTTTCACTTGTGTGGCATCCAAAGTATGAAAAAAAACAGTTGATGCTGTTTTGCTGGGAAAATATGCTGAATTTATAGGGCACTTTTTTTACTAGCTGAAAAATTACAAAACCCATTTTGAAGGTAAAGTATTGCTCTTGCAAGCAGAGCTGGAGTGATTTTATACAGCTAATATGTTATGTGTCAGTGCTCCTATTGCATCAAGTGTTACAGGTGTAGTGCTGTTCTTTAGCCTGCCTTTTATGTCCATCTTTGATATATTAAAGGAAAGGCTCATTTCTCTCAAAAGGCTGAAATGGGAGTGGTGCAGTAGCATTGCAGGGGCTGTGCCAGTACTTGGCAGGTGTTCCATCTGGCCAATGGAGCAAACCTGATAGAGCCCATCTGCAGGGATATATTGACTTCCGCCACCATTGGCTTCTAGGGCTCTGCCCACACTAGATCCTACAAACACCTGCACTCAGTAAGGTATTGGATTGTGCTTTCTTATTATAGATGAGCAGTTTCTCATTCTAGACCATTAGTTCCACTAGCCATCAATGGCACTGCAAGCTTCTGCCATCCCTGCTCCGTGAGGTCCAAGTATTTATTGTAATAGATGCATTTTCTGCTGCCAGCTTGACATGTAATTTGAATTTTGTTAGGAGGGATGAGCAATGCCCTTTGCTAGGAAAGATTTCAAATAGCTTCCCTTTCACTGTGTTTAAGTAGCAGGATATTTGTGATAGAAGGGTTTTTTTTAGTTGGTTGGTTGGGTTTTTTTAAGCCTTCTGATGAAACACAGAATACTTTGTAGAAATGCTGAGGTCAAAGGCATTTGCTTCGTTGAAAGGTCTCTTGGGTCAAAACATTAACAAAAAGCTTTCAAAACCTTGTGAGGGGGGGAGAAATAAACTCCAAAGTACTGATTTTCCAGCAGCCTTTTTTCCTACGCTGGTGTGTATGAATGCTTTGTAATAATTTGAGCCAAACAAAGACAAAAACCTCACTAATTCGGTAAGCTGAATTCTCTTGCGAGCTGCTTAGCTTCTGTTTTTTTAAAAACATGTGAATTGCTCGGTATAGTGCTTAGATTGTATAATTTGATGTGAGGTATGGGATAACGATGCTGGTGTTGAAATAACAGCTAATGCATCTCAGTGAAAAGGGAAGGAAAAGGACGGAACCTCTCAGATGAAAGGCAGATGCATACGTTGCTTTTCCGAAGTAGTTTCAGGAGGATTGGGAATAAGTCCCCCTGAAAGGGTTGGCTCTGCCCTCTCCTGCACACTTCCCTCTGAGACAGTGCTTGGGATGCCTGGTAGGAGAGGGCTCTTGCTGACATACCAAGTCATGTGCTGAGCTTCTTGCTTGGGCAGACAGGTTCTTACCTCTGAAAAGGTTTCATGAGGGGAAAGAGAGTTGTGACCCATTTCCCAGCACACCCAGTCAATTTCATCTACTGGATGAGATTAACTGCATTAAGACCCCTGCCTGTGCTTCAGATGTTGTTGGGTCTTCTGTAGTATAAGGTGTTGGAAAACATTAAGCCAAAACCAGTGCTGGTATAGGTATACTGAAGTGACAACCCTACTTATCTATTGATTTTATCCTAGGACTGTTAAGATTTTTCTGTTGTTATGTTGTTTGGTTGTGGTTATTTTTAGTTTTTTAATTGCTACTAATATATGTAACTTCTGAGTTAAGTAGGTCAGTTGTACCAAAATAACAAAACAAATTCAGTAATTGTTTTTGTGTGTTGTTGCAGTAAATCTGTTGAGCATCTGCTCAGAAACAAGCCTCTTCTGCTTTTACTCATTCTTGTAGTTAGAGCAAATTTAGATTGTTTCTGTTTAAAACCAGCAAGCAATGTCCAACAAGTTAGACAATTGTAATCATAAATCCCTGGAACAATCTGTGTTTAGTGAGCATAAAGTAGATGAGCTGGGAAAATTTGCTCTGCATCACTCTTTCAAAAAAGGAACCAGACTCTTCAAAACAGATTTGCGTACCTCCTTACACAGAGAGGAATTTTTGCTGGTTTAACTGCCTTCCCTGGTATTTGTAAATACACTGATAGGAAATGGTGAGATTTTATGGATATACTTGATTGGCAGGAATGGCTTGCTTGGGTTTTGTTTTTTTTTCATGGAGCTCACAGTTGGCTGTGAGCATATTGTTAGCAATATGAGCAGGCCTTTATGCAAGCACCGCTTGAACTATGACAGTGTCTGAGGGAGAGTTTTTACAAGGTTCACAGGGATGCTGTATGTATGTAATCAGATCATAGCACTTAACTAGAGTTTGTTGTCACAGAATCACAGAATGATTGGGGTTGGAAGGGACCTCTGGAGGTCATCTAGTTTTACTTGGGATGATTCAGAGATATGCTGCACACTTTCACATTCACTGCAGTTTTCTCAAATTTCTCCAGGTAGATGCATCCTCGGCACGGGAAGAGGAGACTCAAGCTCTCATCGTGCCCTGACAGGCAATTAACTCAAATATTTTTGAGTACATGAAAGGCTAAAACAAAACTGTATGTTCTCAGTGTACAAGGGGACTTTATGGTCAAGGTCCTGCCTGTTTGCTTCATGACATTTTTTATCTGTTAGCAGAAATCATGTAGGAGCAGTCTCCAGGGTGCTTTTGTGCAGATCCTTTGTGCCAGGCTGAGTTATCTTCTCAGAAAATAGATTGTTAGTTAGGGGATGGATGGTATGCAATAAGAGGCCATTAGTCATGTCTGTTGGTCCATCATATGACCTACTTCTGATAAAAAGGAATGGCAAAACGGAATGATTTCAGCTGTGATTAACAAATACTTTTTAATACGTGTGAACAGTGCAGTGGCTTAGCTTTTCTCACTTGCACTAACGAAAATTTCTGAGTAGGCTTCCATATTGAAGTTGGCCACAAAATAAAGTTGCTTAAGTGAGGGGAGAAATTTTCTGTGCTTAAAATAATTGAAGAGAAAAAAAGTTTACTAATTTGTGGGATGAAGATTTTACAAAGCCTGTTAGCTATTAAAATGTGTTACACCTAGATGGAAAAAGTCATTACCTTCACAAGACTCAGGAGGAACAAGAAGGCTGATGCAAAACTGAAATTACAGTAGCAGGGCAGCAACTCAAATGAATTCAGTTTTGTGCAGTCCTGAGGAGAGGTTTTGAGGTAAAGGAGAACACAGGTTAATTGTCCCAGTGTATGTGGTTTCAAAGTTTTAAATTAATAATTTAACAGATTTCAGAAATCCTATTGACATAACAACAACATTTAAAATATGTTGCATGTGAATGGCAGGACAGCTTATAAAATCTGATAGGGGAAGTCCCTAAACAACAACAACAACAACAAAATCTAGACTTACTTTGTCAGTTATTTCTGGGTTTAGGACCTAGTAAGACTCTTGCAGCTCCTTCCCTTATGATGGTGACTTATATGCCAGTTTTAAATGCAGAAGTATAAAACACCTTTTTTCCTCTACACCAAAAAACCTTGTCTTGAATAAGGTTCTCTTGAATGGATAATCTTATCCTTTTGTAAAAATAACTGGTTAAGATGTTTCACTTGCCAGCTAACATTGTCTGTTAAAAATTTTAAGACTGATATTTCTTAAATTGACAGTTTAGAAGAAGCTACTGAGTGTATTCTTTGTATCTCCCCATACATAAGAAGGAGTGTATTTAATTACATGAATCTAATATTCATTAGCCCAGTTAGCTTACTTTCTGGTTGGTTGGTTGGTTGGTTTTTCTGTTTTTTGGGTCTTGTTTGGAAAGCCTTATTAATTCTTGCAGACTTTCTAGGATGTTTAAAAAAAAACCCTGTAATTTACCTATTGTGGGCTCTGTGGTGGTTTGAATGTCTTCAGAAATGCCGAGAAACTGCAAACATGAATTTGTTAAAGGATAGCCACTTGGGTTAGCTCAGAAATGGCAGATGACCTGCTGGTAGGGAAACAGTACATTCATGTGCTGTAAAAGGGTCCTACAGGCACATTTCCAATGCCCCAGGTGACTGAAGAGTTACATATCTGTGTCTGACCAGATTCAGGGCAAAGTTTACATGTTACGAGTAGGGCCATTTGATTTGTAGCAAAAGAAAAAAAGAGAAAAAGATAATTTTACTTTACTTCTCATCCTTCATGTGATACTTTCAAAAACAATAAAATATTTAATGCAGACTTTGCAAGTGCAAATAAACATCTCCAAGGATTGTGAAGGCTAACATTTCTAGTTAATTCTGTTGGTTTGAGGGCATTATTTTCCCCAGCATTGATGGTCAGGTGGGATCCTTGTTTCCCTTGTGCAGCGCTGAGCCTGCTTGGGGGAACCCAAAATGGCGAAAATGCCCTTTTTATGCCCTTTTTATGCCCTAGAGCAGGTGGGGGGATCATCTTGTAAAGGCTTTCCTGACCCCTTCTATAGCAAAAAACTGATCTCTGAGTTTGGGCTGGAGTATGAGACATTGCTGTAGCTGTTGAAAATAACTGAGCTGAGAAAGACAGGATTCCAAAGTACAAACCAGTGCCTGCCTTGAGGGGGGCACTGAAATGCTTGTCTTCAGGCACACGGTGTGGTGTTTGTGGGCCTGCAAAGGCTGAGTGCTTCCCACTCCAATGCTCTGCAGTAACCCATGTTGTCTCCACTGGCTGACTGTGGGCTTTTTGGTTTGGTTTTGTTTTTAAATGTGGCTTTAGACTAAATGAGGAAGCTGCCTTTAAAAAGGTTCTTGAATTCTGAGTTTAATTCCCTCTTTTATATTGGTCTTTCATTTCTAGATCCAGAAGAGAAGGGGCAGCATTCAGCAAAAAATGCTTGTCCTTTAATTTTTGTGTAATTGAATAGCAGCTTTCAATTCATCTGTACTGGAATCCATTGAAAAAGAGATATTAGCAAGGTATTTGTTCAGATTTACATGTTTTAAAGAGAAAAGCTGGCAATGTACTCAGTTCTGCTCTCCTTACTCTTTCACAATAGTTATTCCCTCTTAATTGCAGTACCTTATGCAATAAATAGTCCCATGGGTTTCAGTAAGACTGTTTAGGGAATTGAATACCACAGTGTTAGCAGAAATGGAAAAAATGAATAATCCTTTTAAGAAGTGCAGGATTTGGCAAATTGCTCATAGTTTGTACATGTATCAAACGTTAATTCTGTTTAATTTACTTATGGGTCAGTTTAAGTTATTCAAGAAGACCGTCATGTTAATTATGCTTTTTAGGACACCTGGTGTGGCATTTGGGATCCTATTAATTAAATTCTACTTGAAAAATCTATTTTAGCCTTGAAAAAAAGTTTTTATATTGCAAAGTACAGCTTGAATTTGTTATGTTTTCATATGAAAAGTGAAAAACATCTCTTAAATTTTGTAAGTTCCACCAAAAGTAATCACATGGACATGGCTTGGCTCATCCACACTTGAATTAGCGGTCAAACCTACTGAGTATTGCAGGTATATAGAATGTGTCTGTTAAAACTTTTCTGTTTCTCTTGAATGTCCCAGTAGGACCTTTGTGGGGGTTTTGAAGCTTTCCCTGTCCCTTTGTCCCTGACAGGGCTGGCCAAGGTCATCCTGTGTCTTGCAGCTGTGTAACCTCTACATGTCCTGACTGCTTTGGCTTGGGTCACGTGGCCATTCCTCTGGTGCATGAGAAAAACATAAACAACAAAGGAAGAAAAACTTATATTTGTGTTTAGAAAATGTGTTTTGTTTTAGCTAATGAGTATAACATCAATATTACAATTTTCTTTTTAAAATCAAAACAAACACTGTAGCTGTGCTTTGTCCTGAATCTATCTATGCTGTTCATTAATGTGACATGTCATTTTAAGAATTTCATTTAAGCAAACCCAGCTGGTTTGCTCAGATGTAAATGAAGATCAGCTCAGCATGAAGCTTATTGGAATTGCTTTGTGTTGAATTTTTTCTAACTAGAACTTTTTATCTGCTTTTGACTTCACCAAATTAATTTTTTTTCATCTAAATTAGCACGTGTAGGGAACTGCCTTTCTGTTGGAGCAATATCATGGCTATCCCACTCCTTCACTAAGCAAAAGGAGAAAAAGAAAGTAGAAAGTGCTTAAAATGGGGCTTGTTTGTGGGTAAGAATTTAATGATTTTTTAATATCTTGTAGTCATTCAACTGGATAAACGTGGAACTAAACTACCGAGTGTTGTTTTGGTCCTTTTTGGTAAATGAAGTTTTAGGAAACAGAAGTCTTTTAGGTGAAATCAAGAGTTACATAGTTCAAAGATGGCAGAAGTTCATAGTATTCATATGTGAATATTCCTATACAGAGTTTGTAGCTTCCTTGGGAATTCCAGAACTGGACTCACAGTTACAAATAATTTAGTTTTTAATGAGTAGAGTGGTGGTCTTTGAGTGTATGTAATGTAGACTATGCAATTCGTCTCTAAAATGTATCAGAGAACTTATGGATTGGTGTTAGGATCTGTGACAGCTTTGTATTTTAGCAGAAGAATTTGGAGGCAGAGCATTGCTGTGGCTCTGACCATGCAAACTTTATGCTTTTAGGAAATTGTGTTGACTGGGCAGCTTAAGTGCTTGCTGTCTTTCAGGATTTTGAAATTCCATTGTGCAAAAGGAGTTCTGAGGCAGTAGCAGTTTGGAAACTGATTTGGCCTGTTTGGAGGGTAGTATTATGTGCTCTTCCTTTCTGCAAGCTGCCCTGCTCTTTTCATTAGCGGGTGCTTCTCTAGGAGGCATTCCTCTCATGCTTTTGTTCTAATCTCTTTTTTCACAACATGAAAGAAAATCCTCTGTTTCATGTGCTCTGTGGAGTTCCTTTCATCCTTCAAAGTGATGTTACTTATTTTTCAATGTAATTGCCTGTATGAGCTTGCTTTTGAGCTGGAAAGCTAAGTACTGTTTTTGTTGGCAGGGTTATAATGTTTGCCCATTTACCACATATCATTGATTGATAACAGTAAGGAAGTAAATAACTGAAGAATTTCACCTGTTTTCTCATTCTTCTGTTTCTCACAGGTTCATTGCTAAACCATGTGCCTTAGGCCTTAAAGTCCAAGCCAATGGACCACAGAAAGCTCAACCTAATGCTATTCTGGAAAAAGTTTTCACAGCTATTACAAAGGTAGGGTGTCTAACTAAAATATTTACCTTATAAAGTGGGATATTGCACTACAAACTATGTCTGAATAAAGAGAAGCTAAGAGATAAATGCAATGCTGCATTTTTACACCTAAAATCAGAAATGCATATACTGGGGGCACCATTAGTATGCCAGCTGGAGCAGTTGTGCATCCCTTTGTGACGTCTCCTGTAAGCTTTTAATCCAAAAGTTGCCACAGAAACACTTTGTAGATGTCATGTGGCCACTTACTCTTTGTTTGCTTCTTATCTGATAGAAATTTCCACAAAGTCTTGGGGTCTTTTTGGAAAAAAAAAGAGCTAATTGTGAGCCCGTAAGATTGATACTGTATTTTCCATGAAAATTAGAGATACTCCTTCTAGGGGAACTGCCTGAGCCCAGGGCACTGGTGTCTTGCTGGTATCCCAACTACAGGAGAAGGAGATAGAAAAGTGGGAGAAACTGACTGACTAATAGAGCTTGCAGATTTTTTTTTTTGTGCAAGTTTTTCACCCACAACTCACATCTCTATCTCCATATCTCTCACCATATGACATCTCAACTAAAACTCTCTGTCATTCTGTCCATACTTTTGTAGCATCCTAAACTTTTCTGCAGGATGTTTTCAGTCCCACCTTGGCTCCAGGCTGCACCTGGACATGCCACAGAAAGTATTAGAGTCAGAGGGCAAAATTGCATTCAGTGACAAAGGCAGTGAAATATTCTGTGAATCTGCCTTGCTTGTGTGTCACACCCTATCCTGAGATCACCATGGCACTTGGTGTAGCTTTTGTCCTGTTTTCAGGGAGAGACTCATAAATTACTTCTTTCTGAAGGCTTCAGCACATGCTCTCACTCAGACTCAGCTGAATGGTTGGATTTTGTTTCTTGTGGGTTTTTTGTGGTCTTTTTTTCTACTTTTTTTCCCCCCAAGATTTCCTTGTAGAATCTGGTAGTCTGACAGAGGGCCTGAAACACCTGTGCGTGCGAAGAGCTCCAGAGGAGCTCCAGCAGAATCTGGTAGCTACTCTCAGAGAAACTGTCCAATTTAGCTAACTACCTTTTCTGAATCACATACAACAGTTATCTCTAGTCAAACTCCCAAGAGCTGCATCAAGTATTTGATTTTTCTAAGGTTACGGACAGTGGTTTTCTTAACCTTCCATTATAAACTAGTGGCTACTTTGGTTGACTAAAAAACTTCTTTGAGATGGATAGCAAATATTTTATTCTTCTCTGGTCTCATTTCCCTTTTTTCCTGTGTTTTCATGGAGGCTTTTTTTGCTGTTTTATATCTTGTAGCATTTAAAAAGTTTTTGTTGTGAGAGCTCTTGTATCTCATTCAATTATGTAACTGACTTGCAGAAATAAAGCTAAAGCTTCAGAAAACAGATTGTCCAAAAGCTTTTTCTGTTTCTTTAAAAAGCAATGTGATCAGGAGAAATATATAAGTAGTACTCAAGCTGTGCTGTACATGTAGCATTGCTGAATGATTGAAGATGTGGCTTGTACTGCTCTTAAAATTAAGAACAGACTTATTTTCTTTTGCCTTACTTTACCTCTGCACTGGTTTGCAGCTGTGCTGATGGTATGAGAGTTCCACATTTTCTGCTTTGGAGAATATTTGTATGTAGTTAATTTTACAGAAAAAAATTCTCTCTCATTGTCAAGGTGATTTTCCTTTTGAAGTTGTCACTTTGTTTAGCGACCTCATTTTTCAACATGAAAATGTACAAACATGGGATTTATCTTTTTTTCTGTGTAAGTCAAACCATCCTCACTACTGCAACAGATGATAGGACAAAGATCCTGATGTAGGGGGATGGAACAGGTGTAGCGTGTGGCAGGCAGCGGGGTGTTTATAAGACCCGCTGCTCAAGAGATGCATGGCATTTTATGCCTACTTACTTTCACTTTTAACTTTCAAACAAGTTTTAATCCCATTGTTCCCTTTAAGTTTCTTACTAGCAATGACCTGCGTGTCATATTACAGGATCTTTTCTTCTAGATTAATACTAGTCACTGTAAATGTATTTTGACGGGAATCTGCCAGTAGAGATTTCTGTGAACGTACTTCTGTGTATCCATATGTCTGTCAGGCAGCCTTGATAAGATGTCAAGAGTCAATTATAGTGGTTCTAAATTTAAAGCATTAATACACTTGGGCAAGAAACTAATTTTTACACTTCTCTGTTCTGTAGCATCCAGATGAGAAGAGGCTGGAGGGCCTCTCCAAGCAGCTGGACTGGGATGTACGCAGCATTCAACGTTGGTTTCGACAAAGACGCAACCAGGAAAAGCCCAGCACTCTTAGGAAGTTCTGTGAAAGCATGTAAGGATGTGTGTTCTCTTCTTGAGTTTTGCTAAGCCCGTGTTCTCATCAGTTTTCTCCTTTGTTCTTCACAGATATCTCTGTAGATGGGTAGAAAATTATACAAATTGGTAGAATATGACGTCTTTTATGAGGAAAAACAAACTTCATTCTCCTGAAGGAGTCAGATTGTGCTTTTTATGTACTTTCAATGGTCAAAAGCTTTCAGAAGTCAAATAGTTGTGATTCTATACTGTCAGGGTGCCAACTTGATCCTTTAAGAAAAGTCACCTTGTATTAGGGTGCCCTACCTTTAGCTATAAACCTGACAGAGATCTGAGATGAAGGAGTAAAGATGAAAGCTTTTTTCTTAAACAAAGAAAAGACAAAAGATAAATTGACTAAAGATGATTGCCCTTTAATAAAAAGAGGAACTTAAGTGTCAGAATGCTTAAGTCCTTTCATTGGTATTTACAGCTAAAATCCTCCTTACTAAATATTTAATAAAGGGTGAGATTATGGATAAACCTAGTCATCCTGTTGCTAAGCAGCTGGAGGACTTAGATTTACTGATTTTTGAGATCAGTGAAGAGCACCCTTTATTTCTTCAAGGGTTGTACTTGTTATCTGCTTAACTTGTAGGAAAGGCTGTGGAATCTTGGGAAAAATTAAAACTGTATTAGTGTTAGAGCTAGTGTATTTGAGTACTATATCTTGCTGCCTCTGTAACTCAAAGACTTCACTCTCTTGCACTAATGCCAGCACATTTGGAATGACCTAGTTTTTAAGAAAAACTTAAACGTACCATGAAATACCATCACAGATTGGATGGTAATGGGTGCTGAACTTGCTCCTTTGTGGCATTCATTATGGAGAAAGCATGCAGATGACAGCTATGAATGCAGAATGGAAGGTAAGGTAATGTAATGAAGGGCTGACAGAATTTACTGCCAGTTTCAGTTTCGTTAGGAGGGAGCCGTTAGGCATTATTGCAATATGTGTACCTGATAGTGAAGATAATACTTGCCCAAAAAGAAGGAACATGGCATAAATAATAAGTGGATAGTTCAGATTCCATATGTTAATGGTTGAGTAGGTGCAGTGGGAGTTGCCTCTCCATTTCTGTATCTACACAGTGCTGATTATGAGGTGTTATGCAGCCAACCTTGTGTGCCTTGCCCTGGGAGTGTTTCCAGTGGTGGAGTATGTGCTACCAGCTGACCTATCACACTTTGGATGAAGTTGTTGGCAGGTACTCAGACTAGCACCGGGAAGCCAGGACTACCCTTTTATCCCCTCAGTATGGGTGTTAAACTGTTGTCTAGTT
This sequence comes from Lophotriccus pileatus, assembly GCA_035583135.1. NCBI lineage: Eukaryota > Metazoa > Chordata > Aves > Passeriformes > Tyrannidae > Lophotriccus > Lophotriccus pileatus. The sequence continues at coordinate 19,302,356 of JAWWES010000171.1, forward strand.
AAATTTGCCCATCAGGGCACTAAGCAAGGTACTTCAGTATGTTTTGACTAAAGAAATTCTTCAGTTTGAGGTCTGTAGCCTTTTCACAGCTATTGAGTTAGTGGGATAGCTTTTTGGATGTAGTGTCTCTGTGTGGCAGCTGCTGGGCTGCATAAAGTACATGTCATGGGAAGGGAAGCACTCAAATCTTCAGTAACTGGGGTGTCAGTGGAGAGTTTCATAGCCAGGACAGAGAATGAAACGTGTCCTTACGTAATAAGCAAGTACTGAGCAGGCAGAATGACAGTGATCCCCGCCTACACCTTCATACTGTTGAGCTGCTGTTGTCCCTCCAGAGAAGACTTGAGTTTTGCTGGCAATGGTATTGATTGACTGGCTTGGGAAAAAAAGTGACAGAACCCACAGCAAATGTGGAGCTACTCTAAAAAGAGTTCCACTTCTTTTTACATGGAGATGATTCAATTTACTGCTAGACAAAGTGTTCCTTGGGCCCAGAGTGGATTTTCCATGATGAAAGAGAGAAGGCAGCTGTGCCAGAAGGGCTGGGGCTGTTTCTGACTGCCTTATCTTTCTTGCAAATGAATAGCGTGGGCACTATATAAGGTAGAGGAGTTTCAACAGGACAAAGGCCGAGAGTGAAATTTAGTGATAAACACACTTGCCTGAGATGCATGACACCCAAGATCCAGTCCCAAACACATTTTACCAGTAACTTCATCACTAGATTCTTACCATCCCAGATTTCTCATTTTCTCTACCCCTTCCCTTCTTTTTCTTTTCAAACAATTCCAATTCTATTCCTAAACAGAATGCAGGGAAACTCCAAAACCTACACTGCTTTGGTGTTTGGTTTTTTGGTTTTGTTCTGCTTTTTTCCAAGTGGAATAATTCCTTTGCTGCCAGTCTTTGTCAGATATCCTGACGACTGGCAGATGGTGATTATATGAAGAAAAAGGCAGTAATAAAATCTCTGTCTATGGACACTGTGCCATGGCATTATAGTGAAAATAAACTACTTTTTCAGGAACTTTAACCAGCAATCTCCCCATAGTTTTATTTGTCAATCTGAAAGAGAAGGTGTAATTTGATTATTGGAGATGTAGAGACCCTAATGGTGAGGCTTCAGTGACATCATCTACCTGCTTAAGATTTCAGATGTTAATGATGATAAGTATCTATTTGAAATATGAAATAGACAAGTTCTCCAGGTGGTGATTAATGATCCATTATTAGTTTTTCAAGGATTTGGTCATTCTGGCTCAAAAATTGGAGTTAAAGGCAGTCACAGTTTGCGGTCACTAGGAAAGGCATCCACGTGGTATAACCTCAGATTGCAAAGATCAGGCACTTAGCTTACTCTATTAGCTGCTGGGGTTAGTCTGTCCATAGCTTTTCTTTCTCTTGGGTCAATTTAGGCAATTTTGGCTCCTTTTCTCAACTTGAAAGATCCAAGGTGCATAAAGGAGAAGACAAAGTGTTGAACTGAGTGTGCAAAGTGGACTTTTCTACTTCTATATATTTCTGTTGGGTTTTTATTATTCTTTTACTTTTGTCCCCATGGCACTGCCTAATATCAAGAGAATTACTTTGCTGATTGACAGACCAAATACAGGATCCAAGAATGCCTTTGTTAAAGTCTGATGTGTCAGAAAGCCAATGCACTAGCAATTCCCAAGCCACTTTCCATTTCTTCCAAGTTTCAGTGTGTTGTGCTGCTGCTCACACTACCAGTGCATAGGCATGGCTGATTTTCTCAAGGAATAAGTAGTATAGAGACAGCATTCTGTTCTCACACCTTGTTTTCCGGATCAACATGAAAGAACCTGTGATGACATAAGTTATTAGCCTGGGACTTTGGAATGTCATCAGGCTGATGACTTGTCTGTCCTACAGCTATGTACATTTAAGCAAGATGTTTATTAGAGACATTTACGTGGTTTCCAAGGAGTGGCTAGAAGAAACATATGGCCAGGAGAGGTTTTTTGAGTTTATGAAATGTTCTCTGTGTGAAAACATAAAAATATGCCAACTGAAGAGCCAAAGATACATTTTTCCCCCCTCCTCTTTCCTTTCTGGAAGAAGCTTGGATACTAAAATGTTTGTAAGTGAGGTGTCTTTTAGTTTTGATGCTGGGGAGAGAAAAGTCTCTGTCTCATATCCTAGCCAGATATTCTTTTTCCTATGGCATTGAAATTGTGCACATTTTATCTATCTAGATTTGGTTGGTTTTTTTTTTTTTTTGCTTGTCATGCACATTTGTGTGAAAATTTTATAGTCTGTTTTCAAGTTTTTGGCTATACTGCTTTTCTCAACTAGCAGAGCAATTCTCTCCTACGAAGTTGTATTGGAAAAATAACTATGCAAGGGAAAGAAGTTAAGACAGCTGTTTGGTTATTGAAATTCTGAACTGTGCTGATATAAATCTTAACGGAATGCATAGAAGAATTCTTCAATCTATGCTTTATGTGTAGCAGTAAAGCCCTAGAAAATAAACAGGCCTCTAGCACTGAATTTTTGATATCATCAGGCCCTTTTTAAGCTTCTAAAAAATATCTGATCTGAGCAAAAATAGTTAGTAAATGGTATTTTAGGTCCATTTAATTCTAATTTGTCAGCTGCTTCAGTGCTACATGCAGTGAAGGACTAACCAGTGTTTGATGACCAGAGAAGAGAACAAGGGTCTGTGAAGTCGTGCTACATGCTCTGGAGTGAGTGTGATAGTTACTCTTCAATGGCAGTAGAACTGCAGTATCTCACTTGTCTTTCTCTGCTGTTTTCCATGGAACAGGAATGGCTGTTCCTCCTCACTCTCTAACAGAAATGAGGCATAATCTCTTCATTGGTTTTCTGGTCTGTTCAGGAGATCTAAAGCACTGGTAACTCAACCAGCTGCTTGTTGAAAGGGAAACTGCACATCTGACTAGTACACTGATAAACAGTTAAAGGTTTTCCTTGCTATTGTAGCTCTGGGTTCTTTTTTTTTGTCTTAACTGGGCAGATATTTAGTTCTGCTGCTCCTTCTCATCATCATGTGCTGCAGTGGCCTGTGTCCTGCCGTGGGCTGCATGCTACGTCTGGGAGCTCCTGGGACAGGTGCTTCTGCTGATCATAAGACAGCAGTCTCACCTGAAAGAGAAAGCATCAAGGAAAATCCAAAATTTCTGGAAGTCACTATGAAAGAGCAGCAAACTCTGCAATGAGGCATAATATTGAAAGCCACTATGTAATTACTGGTTTCTTTCTTATGAAACGCTTAGTACTGAAACCATTAATAGGACTGAAACTCTTTTATACAGGTGAAAAAAAGAGGGTCATTTGCATTTTTCTCTTGCTGATCCTTAACTTACTTCTCTCAGTATTTCAGTTAGCTTTCTGTGACCTTGAGTGAAATACTCCTTAGTGCTTCACAGAAACTTACAATACTGCAGCAGATAATTTATGTTTCTGTTAGTGGTATCTGAAGAACACAGTATTTTGTGATATAATTGAGGACTAGGAAGTGTATATTTGTGCGTACTTCGCTGTGTCTGGATGTAAATTTATTTTTTTTTCCCTTTCTTCCTGCTATGGACTTAAAGGGAGTTTGTCAGTAAGAATAAGAGGAGGAGTATTCCTTCAAGAACATAGCTGAGTTTATAGCCAAGAGACTGCTTTGGCTTAGGTCAGGCAACAAGTTTCCCCAAAGCTGCTAACTCACAACACAACATGTCAAATCAGACCTGGCACTACTGAAAGGATAATTCATTGAAAAGACAATTCACTCCAGGGATTTCTCCAGACAGATGATACAGATACAGAATTTGCTAAATCTGACTCTTCCAGCTGGGAGAGTCTTGTTATCCAAGGTGGGCTAGTGCCTCTACATGGTGCCATAGGGCAAGCAGCACATGCTTGGTGTCAGGCTGTGAAAACACCATACTGGCAAGGTGCCATACCTCAGTCTTAGAAACATGGATCCTTCCTGCAGGGACGGAAGAGAAGAAAAGGGAGGGGTGGTGGGGGACAAAAACAAAAAACTAGAAACCCACAAATTCTCATTGTATTTCAGAGCTGTATTTTGTATAAACGTAAAGTAGATCCTGGGCATATACTGTCCAGTGTTCCAGCCCTGAGCACTCTGGCTATGAGCCCATTCAAACCAGTTGGTTTCTTGCAACCTTGATCTCTGTGAAATGTCTGGGTAAAGATTCATAAATCAGGTGATTCAGATTTGATGATGGTGTTAGTGTAAGACAAGGGGCAACAACAAAGGGTAGTTCTTAAACTACTCAGGGAATGCTATCTTTGAAGGGAATAGAATTGTTACTTGGTGAAACCCATAAAGCTGGGTTGCCCGTCACTGTTTCCCATTTTACCGCTAGACTGGTGTGAGTAGAACAAACTGTTCCATTGCCATTTTTAATTAAAATATTTATTTAATGTAATTGAAGGTATGGTACTTTGCAGATGCAAATGCCAGCACAGTGACTTGTAGATACTACCGAGATTGTGCAGGAGGTCAGAAAGACAGTGAAAGAAGGGAGTGGGTCACCTTAGTGTAAGATAAAAGCATATGGAAATGATAGATTATATAAAGAAAACAGCAACTTTGTGCAGGAACCAGAAGGTATTAAATAGAAAAGAAAGAGAAGAATATTCAAAACTGAATAGTAAAAACAGTTTTTCACACTCTGAGTAATTAAACAGGATTTCATGTTTCTTTCATGGAATTCATTGCTCTCCTGAGGCAATAATTCAGCAGTAAGTTGTAATTAATTGATTTAATTGTTTTATTTACTTGGGCAATCAGAGTATTTGGTATTATGTTGGTAAGTGGATTGTATCTATAGTTTGCTTAGAAGATTGTTGTGAAGACTAACCTAGTCTTTAAAGTACCACATACTGAAACTGCAGTACAGAGGTAAGGAGAAGAGTCTTGCGAACAAATAGCATTTGTGGCATGAAGGGCAAGTAGGGAGTAGGGGCTCAGGTGTTGACAGAGTCAGATTTGTGGCACAGCTTGTTGAGGGATAACATAGGTTTTCAGTGAGATGTGAAGGGAGTTAGTCTGTGAAGTTATTCCAGAACAGGGAAGGTGTGAGTTTTGCTGAGTGCAAGAAGAGTTTATTATAGCTTCAGGTAGTAGGGAAGTTGAGAAATGGGACTCTAATTGAAGTCATCTACTAAGTGGTAACTGAAGTGCAGAGCAACAAAGACAGTCTGGCAATTGTTGTCTATAGTATTTATCATAGTACTGTAAGAGTTACATCTAGACTCTGGGATTCATACATTCAAGAACATTTTAGTCTCTTAAGAGTGTTATATCTAGTAACATCACTGAAAAGGAAGAGAAATATGCTTGAATGTAAGGCCTCAATAGAAGGTAAAAGAAAATGAGGCATTTACAGAGACTCATGTCAAGGAAACTAGAGCTGTACAAAAAGACCTGTAGTCATGTTTGAGTAGGCAAAACTCAAGATAGAATCCATGAGAGTAGCACTTGATAGCTCTGTGTATTACTGACTCCTTTGTCTGCTACCAGGAACTAATATTTCTCTCTAAGCCACATATGAAGTTGGTGCAGAAGAGTATTGATGAAACTTTTTATTAAGGGTAAATATTCTTGGTTGTATGATGTCACTCAGCACTGGTTCACTGATGGCTTCCCTACCACAAGAGAGAGAGGGTAAGACAGTACTGGTTGCCTTGAGTTACATAACACATAGTAATTTGTAGCCTGAGTTCCTGGGCAAATTAATAAGTCAATGGCTGGCAAGCTGTCCTGATTTTAAAGTTGTGAGAATGCAGTGCAGCCACTGACAGCAATTTTAATTCTCCTCTAACACTTGCTCTCTGATGAATCAGGACTAAATATCTTGCAGGTACTTCCTCTGCAACACACAGCTTGCTCAGCACTTGCATTTCCAAAGGCAGTGTCTGGGCAATCATGCCCAGCTGCTACAGCGTCATTTGCTGTGGGTTTATGCTTTCTGTTTTGCCTCTTGGAGCATCTGTATTAGGCTGTGGACAATTCACATTTCTGTGGTGTCCTGTCTGGATCTGTAACTTAGTTATACATCCTTTTATGACTTCTTGTGCTGTGGTGTATTTGCACAGGCTGGCTCAAGCTGTAGTTCAGCAGCACAGGCTACCATTGCAGTTTCAGCGTGCTATAAAGGCCATCTCCCTGAGCTCTGTGCCCTTGCCCTCCCATTTCCCCTGCCCTGTGCCCGACAGCTGGGTGTAGAGCTGTTTGTAAGGCAGCACACTGTACCTGCTGGGGTTGAAGATCACCCTGCATGAAAACATACAGTGCTCATCAGTCAGGGGTTCCTGTTGTGGGTCACAAGGTGGTCACATAAGCATGCTGGGAGTTCTGTTGCTTGTGGTTGTGAAGAGTGCCTGTGCAATCAAGTAACAGAAGGGAAACCAGGGAAACATGGGCCGTATTTGCATCCAGCGTGAAAGCTCAGGTTTTGGTGTGATGGAGAAGTGGGGGAAACAGCTACAGCCACCTGGTCCTCCTGTGGTGGAACAGGGCATGGTGTGCTGCTCTGAGTGCATCTCTTCCTTCTGCCAGCTCTGATACAAGGGCTTAGATTAACACGACTGAGTAAATGAATGCTTTTCTGCTGAACAGCTGCTCCAGTGGCTGTGCTTATTTTTTTACCTAGTTTTTTCTATCATTATTTCCCAATTTTGAACAGTCAAACTATTAGTCAAACACCCATAGTGTGTCTGGGTCTGCTGTTGTTGCCCTGCTAACCTGATGCATAGGAAAACTGGTGAAGAGGAAGGTGGAAGGAGACTTCTTGCAACTCTTTTGTATGCTGCTCAAGAGGCTCCAGTTAGTTCAGGGCTGGTATGAAAGGAATCTCAGAACTGGGCAACATTGGCGGTTTCCCTTTCCTACTACATCTGCCATACTGCCTGAATCTGGTCTGTGATCACTGTGTTGCCTTTTTAAGCTGGGCCTCAGAATGTCTCTCTGCTCAAACATGTTATTAGGGGGAAATAATAACATTGTTTAGGTGTCAGGAGTTGCCAGCCCTCTTTCCATGCTATTCTACTGGAGCAGAAAGGCAAAGCTGTCCATGCCGTGTCCTCGTTCTATGCTCACCATATTTTTAGACTGTGCATTAAGCACTTTTCATTTTGCGTCTTATGAAATCTCCCTCTTCCCTCAAATTGGGTTACTTAAAACTTTGAATTCCCTGCCCTTACTGCCTTCTGTGACACAGTTTTTAACATAATTAATAAATTTAAATTAACTCATGTGCTGGTCCTGCAAAGACACTATCACTTAACATTATCATTGCACATTAGGCAAGGTTATAATAAATTAACTAGGTTTCCATTCTCTTGCGGGTTGTATGTACTCCTCATTATTTTATATTAGGGAAATTAAATAATTCCTTCCTAATTTCTAGTTAAGGTGAACATGAGTTCAAAATTACTGTCACAATATAACACTTATAGACAACTAAAGGACAACTGCAAAGACTGCAGTAGCTGCTGCTTTCTTCTGTATGGAACAGTACCTTGAATTGTCTTGCTCTTGATTATGGAAGAGACCAGCTGCTGCCCTCAGTCAGCCTCAGCTTTAAATCAAGTTGCCAAACACTGGAGCAGAGGGGCTTGAAAGAAACATGGAGGCAGAGCTGTGATTTTTCAGAAGAGACACAGGAGATGTACAGCCAAGAAAGCCAGGGTTCAGTTTGGGATCAGAATCATTTAGGTTGGAAAAGACCTCCAAAATCATTGAGTTCAATTGTTGACCAATCTCCCCCCTGTCAACTAGACCATGGCACATCCAGGTGCTTCATGAACACTTCCAGGACGGTGACTCCACCACCTCCCTGGGCAGTCTGTTCCAGTGCTTAACAACCCTTTCCAAGAAGAAATTCTTCCTGCTGTCTGGCCTGAACCTCCTCTGGCATAGCTTGAGGCCATTTCCTCTTGAAATGCTACAGACTTCAAGACTACTTTTTAAGCTTAGTAGATAGAATTCACAGAGTTTAAAAACTGACTCTTGATGGTTTAGGGATGATATTCTATGAGTGTAGCACAGGTTTTTATTCCAGTTTATCACTCTTATTCTACCTGAAGCACTGGACTCCATCTTCACCATTTGTTTCAGGTAATAATATCTCTTGTTCTCTTGTTTAAAAACATTTCATTATTGCCAAAATTTAAGGGTATTTTTAATTTTACTTTAATGAAACTTTCCAATAGTAAAACCAGTCTTGCTCAAGTAAAATAGTGTAAAATAGTTATTATCTGTTACCAGTGAAGGTTGCGTTTATTTTTCAGATCTGTAGTGGTGCTTGTCAGTTCTTTATTTCATTAGGATGTTGGATTTAAAAGCTGATCAGAAGAGGGGTAAGAGCAAAATAAGACAACATGTTCTGCTCTTTTCATTGTTTTTATCCTGTAAGTTTTGTATTTGCTTTCTGTGTATACCTTAGGGGTCACGTGCAATTTTTGCCTTGTACTTTTTACTGCCTTTATTGCTTTGTCTTTTCCTGTTTGTAAGACATTAATTTTGTTGCTAATCCAAACTATACTTTTGTTTGATCTGTTACATATTTTTGGTATGAAAGCAACATAAGCAATGTTCTCTTAGGCTGTAGTAACTTTATGAAACTCGTTACAAGCATTTATTCATTAAGAGTTGCTTTCAAGTTCAGAATAAATTCTTCATTCATATGGAAGCAAATTTTTAGATCTTCTGTAAATGTAGCTATCATCCAAGTTCTTATTTTCATTTAAAAGGAAAGGCAAACATGAACAAAATGCTACTTTAGATGGATACTGTTCTTACTCCCATTTCTGCTGACTTCAGAGTTGTTCTGCATCTGTAGCACTAGAAAATGGTGTTTGTCAAATTCACACTGAAACAACGTGAAATTGTGACTGTCAAACAAGAAATATTCAGCTCAAGATGCTGCAGAAAGTGTGCTGTGAAATATTTAATTCTCTCTCTTGTAAGTAAGTAACGGCCAGTCTTCGCGAACGAAGAGCCGCGGAAGGTCCTTACCCGCATATGCAGATAAGGCCTTCGAGCC
>JAWWES010000171.1:19311502-19322768 GCA_035583135.1 Lophotriccus pileatus
AGATGGATTGCCTTAAGGGCTAACGAGCTCCATCTGCCCGGGGAGGTCCCTGACCAGGAATCGAACCTGGGCCTCGGGGGTAACAGCGCCGCGTCCTTAACCACTAGACCATCGGGGGCTCCCTCTCTTGTAGTTAGTTAATGAAATACTTCCAAACTAATGAGTATGATTTGGTTAGATGGTGCTTCTTGGTAAATTTGGGGTTCTGGCTTCTTTAGTTTCATTCTTGCTGCTCTGATGACAGCACTTTTGCATAAAAAATAGTACAAAAATTTCTTGTCCCTGTTTCTTTGTAGAGTGCTTCGAATGGTGAGGGATAATAAATCTTTAAAAAAAACCAAAAAAAAACCCCAAAACACCAAAAAGAACCCACTTCACTGTAATGAACATCTGGTAGCAGTTTTTCTACAGTTTCAGTGATGCAACAAATGATGACTGGGAGGTAGGAAAAGGGAAGGAAGAAAAATGACAAAGTAAATGTACTCCTACAGGATACAAAGGGGAAAATAAAATTGACAAGATGAGCTTTGCATGTACTGCTAAAAACATTGCTTATCCTCCAGTCTTAACCATGACAGCACTGCAACACCCTCTTAGAACATGGGGAGGTTTATCTTCAGGAATGGGAGTACAGAATGTGAAGACAGGGCAGACCCTCCCCAGAAGACTGACCTATAATCGTGTAAGATGCAGGGTGTGTGGTTGCTGTGCACAAACACAGTGTGGATCAAATAATGCAGCACAGGTGGGCTATTTCTTCAGGGAAATGGAGAAACAACATTGACATCTAGCCTGCTTCTGGAAAGACCAGTACTTGTGAGGGGTTAGCATCTGCTTTAGCAGGCTAAAAACCAATCTGTGGCAGATGATATAATGCTACAGGAAATTAACATTCAGCATGGGAAAAAAAGAAAACAGCTAATACAATTTGCTCTAAGATAGTTACCTGTCACAGAAGTTGCCTTATGCACACGTATATGTTGGTCATCATGGCTATGACAACATTGGTAGGTGTAAAAGCAAATGCAGTCTGGGAGATTCAAGTTATTGTTCCTCTAGAACTGTAAAAGAGTGAGTTGTGAGATCACTAGTGAGAATGGAGAGTTAGAAAGATTTTGAAAGATTTGGTTTTTCTCTCCGAGACTGTCAGCTGTGTACATCAAACATCACTGATGGGAAAACAGGTCTGTTGATCAAACCACGGAGGAGGGTGCATGGCAGGGACATCTGTTTTTTCTATGTGCACTTCCCATGAGCTTTACAGATAGTATCTCTTTGTAGGGCAAGATTTGGCAATGCTAATAGATCTCTGAGGTCTTATCAGACCTTTATTTTATGTAGTCCTTAAAGTACTCAGAAGAGAACAGTTGCATAACCATTAAACAGAAACTGTGTAACCTGGAAGGAGTTACCAAAACACCTTTTGTATTATGCATATTTTCTGGCCTAATTATATAAACATACTTTATTATTTATAAAACTGTATCTCTTAAATTTAGTACTCTGTTTCCTTTCTGCTTTTTTGCACTACTAAATTTTGCTCTTAAGACTTTCAGAGCTGCATTTTGAGCATACAGATTTAGGACAGGACTGGTCTCAAGTGGTGCTATAATATTAAATATTAAATAACTGATTCAAACTGCGTCCAAGAGGAAAATCAGATGACAGTCAAATCTTGAGCCAGAAAATTGAAGAAGAAAGCAATAGACATTTCTCAGTTTATCATACCTGCTATTTTGCACATTTTAGTGAGCTGTGCATAACTGTCTCCTTCCTCAAATAACTCCGGCTTAAACATAGTGCTGGAACTATTTGCCATTTGCATGTTCCAGTCTAACTCAGCAGCAGTACCATGCTAAAAGAGACAGAAGATGTTATTTATTTGGTTTTTACCTGTGTATTTTTTTTTAATTAACATTTTTAATTAACATGAATGTAAGTAAAGATTTAGTGGAGGGTACTGTTTGAGCTGCTAATAGTCCTATTTATTAGATGGATTAAGCACTGGGTTTCAGTGCTCTGTCTTGTATTTTTACATTGTGTATTGCCTAAAAATTATATCTTTGGGGAAATTTGTTTTTTACAGAAGGGTTGCTGTTTTTTGTGTTGGTTTAGGTTTTAACCTAAAGTTGGAGTAGACCTAAAGTGGTCAATAGACAATGTCACAAATATCAAGGAGCTGATCCAGAAGTTGAGAGTCTGTCAGTTTTGGGATCATCCTCTGAATATCTGTCCTTAGACACAGTAATCTAAAAGGAATGCATACCTCTGCTTATGTCAGGAGCAACATTACTTGGACTAAATCCTTTCGAGGGATTCAGAAAGTTGAAGGCTCTGGTACTGTGTTTGGGGGAGCAGAAAAATGCAATTTGAGGATAAAACGTAGACTGCTTTAAAGGCATGGTGGGAATGTGGGAAACTTAGTGATGCTTCCCGTTTAAAACAAATAAACATTCGGTATTGTTTAAACTCAACTTCAGAAATGCTCCTTTGAACACTCTCACAGTGAATATTCCCTTCACAGCCAAAGGAAAGCTGTGCAGCCATAAGTAGTTTTCATTCTCAGCTAACGATTCCATAGCCCAGCTACATCCCTGTCCAGTCCAGTCAGACAGTGGGGATTCAAATGGAGAACAAGCTGTGTAATGGCAGGTCAAGCTTCTCATCCTCTTCAGAACCAAGACCTGCAACTGTGAAGTTTGTGTTAGGCTCAGTTTGACTTTTAGCCCAAAGCCTGAACCCAGAGGTCTGTCAGCATTTGAGCAGCAGGTGATGAAGAACAGCAAATCTGACATTTTACTGAAGTGTATTTCCATGAGAAAGCTTCAGGTGTCTGCAGTTTCTCTGAAAGTAGTTTTCAGAGCCAGAAATCCAGTTTCTTTGACTGCAGACAATATGGTGAGCCCATGACTAGTTGCTAAATATGCTGGGGTTTTTTAATGTTAACTGTTTGTGGCCCTGACTGTAGCAAATCAATGGCAAAAGCATCAATGTAAATAACAGCTACAATTCTGTAAACAAAATGGCTGTTATGTTTTTAATATTGTGCATTTATTATATTTCGTGTTTGGTTGCCAAAAGTCAGTTGGATAGATTTGGGTCCTTGCACACCATTTCTGAGCAGCAGACATTGGTTTGGCACCAGAGCCCTAAGGACTGTGCATTGCCAGGTGGGTGCTGCAAAGATGGGGCTCTGCAGGAGTGATGCTGTTCATAGCCTGGTCTGTCAATCTTCCTGCAAAAGAAATGGAAGAAAAGGAAAACTGCAGGAGCAGAGAGACTTGTGCCTCTTCAGCCTTACTCTTGGAAGAAGCAGCTGTTTTCCTGGTAGAGCAGCTGTACTGAGCTCACTCAGCTGGACAGCAGATCCATGGGGAGGATGGCGTCTTTCTGACACAGAGCACAAACTCCGTGTGGTGGGTTCTGCAAAATGTGTGGTGTGTACGGGGTAGGGGGGTGCTTTGCTGGAGCATTGCTTCAGCAATTTGTTTCATTAGCTGAAGTTTAATTTCACATTTCAGAGCAGAAATTTGGAGGGAAATTTGAAAGACAAAATTCATCAGTGTGATGAAGGGAACGTGGTTAGACATATGCCCGAAATCACTGAAGTGCTTGCCCAAGTGTTCACTGGAATAGTTTTTACTGAATTGAGCACCACAGGGTGTAGCAGGTTAGTTGGCATAGGCTTTCCAACCTTTCCACATGCTGAAGCATCTTTAAAATTTCATTGGCAGCTCAAAGTTGAGAGGTTAAGAAACTGACTATGCTTTGTATTGTGAATGCATTCGGATGTTGAACAAGAGGATTCAGATCCGTTGCTACATCTTCGATGGTCTCTAGAGCATTCATTTTAAGACTACATTAGAAAAGAATTTATTTTTTTGTTATGAAAGAGTCAATTTTAGCTTGACTTTTTGCTGCAGTGTGTCACATCCACATTTGAAACACTGGTCTGGTAACCACCATCACAACTTAAATTTGTCAGAAGGGCCATATGTAAACTAATTTGCTCTCCCTCATCCTGAGCTTGAACAGGCCAGATGTAAGCCTGGTTCAATTTGGAAGTCTTTTAGGCATGTTAATGCAGGACTAAAGTGAACCTTTTAAACTTTCTTGCAAGCAGACAGATCAGGTCTTTCAGAACACTTGTTCCTTGAGTGCTTTCATCCGGGTTTGCTGGATTTAAAGTAACTTAAAAGTCTTTCAAGCAGCCCGCTTTGTGTGTATGTGGGTCATTCAAATTTTGTGTCTCTATACAACTGACAGAAGGAGTGTTTCAAGTCTGAGGGCCAGAATAAATTCTCACAAAACAGAACAGCTTCAGTTATCTTCATCTTTCAGTTAAATGCGATCAGTTGATGTGGCCGTTATCCACAACGGAGTGCTTCACCCAGTGGCTTCCATTGTATGGTTTTAACAGGGCAGTGAGTATGGCTTAGGGAAAAGGGGAACAAAAGATATCGTAGTAGAGATCTTGTGTTACTTTTCCTAGTTTTTTGGGCTCTGCTACTGCTGCTTTAGAAGAATTTGTTACTTTCCCTGTTGCAGACAACCAGCTGTGACCCAAACAACAATGGTCCCCAGTGACTTGTGGACACTCAACATGAGCTGCTGATGGTTAAGAAGGACCTTGAGCAGAATATGAGAAAGGGTACCAGAGGGGGTTTATACCACTGGCCAGGCATCTTCCCTTCCCTGGGGTCTGTGACTATTCAGTGTGCTCAGCCTAAGGGCATTTTCCAACCATGAGAGTTGGGACTATTATCTAGCACTAATTAAAGACTTAATTTTCACTTAATCAACTACCGATTTGTGAATTCAGTTGGGAATAAGACTTGATAGTCTCACACTTAAGAAAGATGTCCTCTTCTATGATGCTCTGTGCAGAGACAAAGAACATTTTGCCCAAGTTCCCCAAATACTGAGGTGGTTTGGACACTGGGCTGTACTGTGAGTGGACTTGATTACTACTCCTAACTGTTTCCCTTCACTTGCTTTCCTCATCACTGGGCTGCAGTGAGAGCCAAATAGTGTAGATTGAAATCCATTATTTACATTAGAGTACTTGTTGCAAGAGTACTGATTTGAGGGTCCACCTTTGGAGGAATCTCGTTGGACACATTTGTGTTGCATGAAACTTATTTCTCACATACCTTCTGCCCATGTCTGTATGCTTTTGAGTGAATAATGCAGCTTCACAACCTAGTTCCTGTCCCTTTTCTCCCTGTCCATCTCAAGTCATGGGCTATGCATTCATCTATTTTACCTTGGCCTGTAGATGTTTTGCTCTTAATTGCAGCAATGAACTTCAAAAAACAAGTAGTGGCAAAACAATGTGGGAAACTCCTTTGACTTTCTTGTATGAGGCTGAGATTCCAGTTGGGTTATTCAGCTGGCAGAATTGTCCTTTGAAACCTGCAGAAAATGTGGCTAGCTACCTACTACAGGACAGTGGAAAGTCCTTTGTAGCTCTGCTACCACCAGAGTTAGCTGATTAATGATGATCAACATGCTGGGAGGCCAATTCCAACTTTGTTTTGTTTGAATTTTTGTTTCTTGCGTTTTGACCAAGACAAAATTTGGTAGGATAGCTTTTGGGCGTGTTGTTCAGGAGGAATGAGCAATTTTTTTCCTATCAATATTATTTATTTTTTTACGGAGTTAGCTCTTTGACCACCTTTGTCTATCACTCAGTTCTGAGCCTTGCTTCATCTTCTGATGCTCAATCCAAGTACACTTGTTAGGTAGGTTAGGGAAAAAGAGTATATATTATCATATCCTTGCGAGCAATTATCACCTTTCTAGCAGTTGAACAGTTTGTGCAAGCTGGTTGTCCTTGGCAGACCCAAATAATACCTAGTGCTCTTGGCTCTGAGGTTTTTCCAAAGTTCCAGAAGTTCTCCTACAGGGCAGTCCATGGCTTTAGCACAAGTTTACAGCAGGGGCAGTACTTTGAAGGTAGGTGGAAAGTTAGATGGGAAAATTGGTGGGTTTGAATTTGTCTGTTTCAAGAAGGGGTCTTTTTATTTTCTTTAGGGTTATAGCTGCAAGAAATGATGCAATCAGAGTATTCCAAATGTCTGTGCAGACTGGAAAATCTCTGAGACCCACCAGCTAAAACTCAACCATGAACATATTTCAGATATGTCAGGCTGCCTTTGAACTCCTTTATGGAATGTTGCGTCTCCCAACAGCAAGCTACAAATGTCCTCAAATGCATTATGAATTTTGCTTGAAGAAATGTGAAATAAAGGTGATAAAACTCTTTGCGAGGAATTTATAACTGGTCACATTTAAAAGTGAAAGAAGGGCACTGGGAGTGCTCATCAGTGATTAGGTTAGACAGTTTTTTCATCCTAATATTCTTATTTTCAGTTATAGTCTTAAAACTTTCACTAGATGATGTATATAACCTAGAAGTTTATATAAACCTATAGTTTCCTAGCTACAGGATTTGCCTAACAAGAAAATCACCCAAAGAAATCCTTCATTCATATTACTGTACTTGCAGTTTCTTCCATGTGCATGATCTGAAGGTTTTCTACCAGCACAACTATCATTTTGTCTCCAAGTAGTCCGTTTTCTCAGTATCTTGAGGAAACGGCAAGCATACCAGAAAATAATGAGCCTGTTACTACAGTGACTGAACCCTTGAAGTATTTCTAGATAGAAGTATTTCTATCACTACAGGATAAAAGATAGCTTTCCTTCAGCTGAACTATCACAATTTAAATCTCACTGATGTTCTTACACTCTCCTCAGTTTATCAGAGCGTTATTTG
The DNA here is from genome assembly GCA_035583135.1 of Lophotriccus pileatus. Lineage (NCBI taxonomy): Eukaryota > Metazoa > Chordata > Aves > Passeriformes > Tyrannidae > Lophotriccus > Lophotriccus pileatus. The sequence goes on from JAWWES010000171.1 coordinate 19,318,284, forward strand.
TGTATGACACAACTGTCTTTCTAAATACCTGTAAAAGTAGCTTTGAAGAGAAAGGTTTAGATTAACTTTGTTTTAGATAAAAACCTTGTTTTAGATAGAAACATTTTCAGTTTTTGTAACCATTCCAGTAATGTTTGAACACACTCCAGTGCCAACTAACAGGAAGCCAATAGTTTTGCCAGTGGAGAGTAAGTTGTAAGTGCTGTAAAATATGCCATTGAAGATGATTCACATTGCAGCATTGCTTCACTTTAAGGAAGCTAAATCTTATCCTGCTATAAATGTTATGAATATTACTTCACTGGTGTTTATACTGTGTGTATGTGTAGTCACTCCAAACCTTGGGGGGAAAAAAAAATCAAACAGGAATTCCTCTAAGAATTTACACTGCACAAGGTTATGATTTTATTTCCGTATACTTCCATTAGCTCTTTCCTAAGTGAGTAATGGGTCCAAAAGATAGGAAGTTACTCTGTATGTCTTCTTTCATTGGAGAAGGAAGAAAGACATAGATAAGAGGATGTTTTTGTACTAAATTTCCTGGTAGTTTCTCTTACTTTCCATGGCATCTTGTTCTTAGCTTCTGGTTTGTCTCTCTCAGAAAAGACAAACCAGAAGCCTGCCAATTTTTCCTCGTGTATTTGGTAAAATATAGAATTACTTTTATCAAGGGAACACTTGGGAAGCTGATGTAAATTGTGGATATATGTATCTGTATCCAGCATATCCATCTGACACAAATGCACTCCCTAATGCGAAGTATGAAGTGCTGGAATCTGCTAAGCGAATTTCTAGCTCATTGTGATTGATGCTTTTCATTATTAATCAGTGTATTTGACATGCATTACTCCAAAGTCACCTGCAGAAGGCTTAATAACATTTCTTATTATCTTTGTCCTGGTGTCTAATAACAGGTGAACTTCCCTGCAACAGGTGTGCAAATTGTCCTCTGTCCTCCACTGTCTTGCTAGTTTTCATGAAACTTTTAAAAAACTTGATTATCCTGGAAAATTTGTGGGTTTTTTTCCCTGTCATGTTTAGGTGAAATTAGCCAGTATTTTTAGAGATATAATGAGGCCAAGAAAAGCAGCCAAATGAGCACAATGCTTGGTAACAAAAGTTGTAGAAAACCAGACAAAAATTTGACTTCAACTTCTGTTAATGTGACCAGGGCGTTGTGGTTTGGCAGTGCTAGAAGAAATCATGTGTTGAACTGCAAATTATGTAAACCTGGTATCCTAGAGTTAATCTCTTGTACCTTTTGCAGGTGGAGATTTACATTTTACCTTTATATATTTACCTATGGAGTACGGTTCCTGAAAAAGGTAGGCATTTATATTATTATGCTTTCATAACACATCACAGGCTTGTTTGAAGTCTCATATAGGTATAACATAAAGCACAGGCATAAAGCCTATGTTCTCATAGAATAAAAATTAAAATTTACTTAAAATTCATAAAATGTTTTGCTACTGGCATTAGTAAGGAATGTAAGTTCTTATCAATATTTAATGGGGTTTGAAAGAGAAAAAAGGTCTAACAACATGCCTAGTTCATTTAATTGCTTTTCATTATAGGCATTAAGCTGGCAGTAAGGCTTACCAAAGTATTCATCTCAATTTCTCCATCATCCTTGTTTAAATGCCTCTGGCAGAGGTTACTTTATACTAACAAACAAAACACATTAGTGTTTTATAAGATGCCTTTTTTTTTTACCTATTCTTTGTCTGAAGTTTCTATGGAGTTTCCTGTCAATGCTGTGTTTCAGGTGATTTAAGCAGAGAGGGATATTGATAGCTTCTAAATAGATGGTAATATGGATTTGTGGTGCAAATTGCTTTGACAGTGTGACTGGTTCTCGGAGCTTTTGTGAAAGTCGTGCCATATTTTTGCAATTCTGAGAGGTGAAATTAGGGGAATGTGTGCACTCAGTGTGTTCATGTTGTCTTACCTTCTTTTTTTGGACAAAAATCTGACAGGAGAAAATGTACCTTGAATGTTTCTGGTGCTTCATAAGTAAAAGAAGCTGTTAGAAAAAGTACTGATCATTTTTATGGCTGTAGTTCTTGAGCCTGTCTCAGGTGGCAGGCAATTTGGTGCCAGTAGGACTGATGATGTGCCTGTCTGGGGAGGGCCCATCAGAGCCGTTCTCAGCTATTTTGCAGTAGTCACTCCCAGGGGAAGTGTGGGCATCAGTCCTCCAAACCAACGGGAGCAGCATGTGATGTGCAATCTCTCCCTGCCTCCTTGAACACTTACATTTTGTGTGTGCTTCATCCATTAACAGGCTGTATGGTCACGATCTGAGATTCTGTTTTCTGCATTTGGTTTCGCAAATGTCTGTGGTATGAAATACGAGAATAGTCTTAATAGGCAATTGTCACAGCCTAAAAGGTTACTCGGCCTACAGGTGTGCAGAGATCACAGCTGTGGGTTCACAGGATTCTGTAATAGACAAGGACCCAGAGACCTTATAATCTGAATTTTTCTACTTCATTACCGCAAATGCTGCAAAAATCACCGTTAACAAATACCATAAAGTCACTACAAGAAAGCATACCTATGATTAATAAAGTGAATCTCTCTCAGCACAAAAACAGTGTCTGTTCTAAGAAAAATTCTGAATACCAGCATTTCAAAAGACTAAGAGGAATACAGTAAATGCATGCTTCATTACAAGCCATTGTGAGTTGTCTCTAAAGGCTGGAAACCTTTGGAAGGGTCAGGATGTCTTCCAGTTCAGCATATCACTTCGGTGTGAGGAGGGCTGGCTGGCATAGCATGGTTGTTTGAACAAGGTGTACAACTGCTTGCTTAACAAGGAGCAACTGTGTCCTTTTGCTGTAATTTAAACTTTCAACATATTTCACTTTTACAAAGAAAAATTGTTCATTATGTAATTACCTGTGTATTTATAATTACTCATTTATACACAATGTTATAAATGAGTCTTGTAACATTTTATGCTATTGCCATTATTCCAGTGTTCTGCTTTGTATACTCAGGTTTTTCACTTGGAAATATGTGTAAATTAACAAAATTATGGTTGTGATTGTATTTATATTTACACTGTCTCCCTAGTAATACTGTGTAACTAAAATGAAGTACAGGCTTTTTGCCTGTTCATCAAAACATTTTGGTGTTGATCAAACACCAAAGATTTTGCTGAGTCCACTTAGATGGGAGATCTGTATTTGCAAGGAGTAAACTCCAGACCCCAAAATCTGGAGGGAGAGCTTTGCTACAGTATTCAAGCGGATAATCCTTTTTAATTTGTCTTGGTTTTCATAATTGAATAATTGCAAAGAACATTTAATTGCTTCCTTAGGAAGCTAGTGAAAGAATTTAAGCATAATAAATTCTCTGACAAATTTGATAGAAAGATCTTTCCTTCAAAAATCTGTTTTGCCTGGAGATAAAGTTCATATCATAGCCAGTAGCATCTTACTGTGTTAAAGCTACAGTAGAGGTTAATAACAAGGTCTGCTTCAGCCCATCCCTAAGATAACTAGTCCAGAAGACTGGAGTAAGCATGGTGAGTGAACCCAGGTGTAAAGGCAGTCCCTACTGGTGCAGGTCCATCACAGCAACATGTGCTGCCTTACTGAGTGAGGGCACAAAAGAGTGAATACCACAAATGTTCATGTTTTGAAGAATGGAGTATGCCACCAGTGTAGCCCCACATTGGAAATACTTGTTTTGACTTTTAAAACTTACACTAATGATTAGCTAATACATGATTTTGGATTGTAGGATTAGACATTTCGCTACGGTGTGTCTTTCAAACATCCAAAAGTAATAAGAATATATTTTTTTAGAAGGGAAACTGCATTTTGATGCTTTTCAAAATAACAGAATCATTGAAGGTTGGTTGGTTTGTCCATTTTTGGATAGTTAAGATCCCTGATTTGAGAAAACTGGTTTTGCTGTGTTGAGTGGGAAGTGCTCCTCGTTTAACTCTCACAGGTACTGTCGTGGGTTAGCAAGGGTTCTCCCCTCTCTGGGGGACTGCAAGTGGTTTGTCCAGGTGGATTTCTGAGACAAAACCAATCAGACGTTTTGATAACGCCTTTTGCCAATTACATCTTTAAGAAATCGGAAGAGAGATTAGTTGCGCAGTTGGAAATTGGGAGCCATGTGAGGGAGAGGCAGCAAGGCCCCCAAGGCGGGGGCCAGGCCTCCCTCCTCCCCCGGCCCTGGGCCAGGAGCTGGAGCAACCATGGAAGCCCCCCTGATCCAGACATGGAGCGGAGTGAAGGAAAAAAAAAGGACTTAAAAGGACTTTACAAAAGAAACTTAAAAACTGCAGCTGGAAAGATAATGGAGCCTTCAAGGTCACAGCCGCAGCAAGCGGAGAGAGAAGTCCGAAGGGGGGCAGAGAGACGGCTCCGTCTCCCCCTCTGTCCCTCTCTCTCCCTTCAGCAGGGAAAAGACTGAAATTTAAATCATCCCTGCCACCTGAGGAAGATTGTTGACTAATAACCC
>JAWWES010000171.1:19322868-19358043 GCA_035583135.1 Lophotriccus pileatus
AGATGCATAGTGCTTTTACTTAATTAGTATTGTAGTAGATATAGTTGTTTAATTTTTATTGTGTAGTAATAAATCCTTATATTATTTTTCCCCAATCGGATTTGGTTTTGTCTGCATAAACCTTTTCTCAACTTAGAGCAATTTGGTTGGGGGGTGTGGTAAAAAAATTGTCACCTAGACAAACCCACGACAGGTACTTCCTTTAGAAAAGTGAACCAACTCAATAGTACAAAAGGTGCTCCCTAAAACACTAAGTCCAATGCATCGCCTCTTTTGTAATTTCTTTGTTAACTCTTGAATTGCCAGGCAACAAACTACTCACTTATATATTATTGTCCTTCCCTCCTGACTTTACCTAGTCTCCTTACGACCTGCCACTCCCTTGCTTTGCTGCATATGTTGCTGACTTGATGGGGTTTTCTGTTCACTTTTGACTATCTTCAATTTTCTTTCCTTAGTGTGAGAATAAAATTAACCTACAGGACTGGCATGGGGCCCGCCAATTACTTAAACACCACTTTGAGCTAGTTTGAGGTCCTTTGCTTTGTGCTGGCCCTTTGCCTAGAAGTGAATTTTGGATTCTTTCTGAAAACACCTTTCTCTTAATGCCGACAGCACATGAGTCATTGCTACTTTGTCTTCTACTGTCACCTTCCCTATTTGCTGCATAAAGCAACATTATTGCATCAGTGCAGTATCAGCAGAAGGGAGGGATGTCAGTGTATCCTTGTGCCCACTGGACCACCAAGAAGATCTAAATAGGATACTGTAGCAAGCCACCATTCTTGCAAAAAGTGTCATTATGTCTTCAGTGGCTTTGTGGAGCTTGTCTGGCATTTGGGGGAGATGTACCTGAGCTTATCTGGCATTTGGGGGAGATGTACCTGAGCTTAATAAGCAGTAATTAGTTAGATTTATCAATTCTGCATGGCACACATGCCAAGGTTAATTTATTTTTGAATGGTGGTAACTAACTACATTCAAGTTTTAGGTTTGCCTGGGTAAGGTGTCTTGCAAGGAAAAAGAGACCTAGGGTTTCAGCTTTGATTTTTGCTTCCCTACAAAAGCAGGTGAAAGCTAATAAAGCTGCCCTACAGAGCAGTCATAACACCCTCTGAAATGCTGTGGCAAGCTTGTCTTTGTTACTGTCCATGACTGCAGGGCTGATCTAGATAGAAGAAATTTCTGCACTGGATAAAGCAACTTCTAAATTTTTGTAGTAACAACTGCACATGATATATCAATTCTTTTGACATGCTGTATTTCCTGAGTAAATACTGGAGATTTATAGCTTTCTTCTTACTGAAGGCTGTGTCTCTTTATCAAATTCTTCTCTTGGGTTTTGTCTTTTTTCCAGTGACAGATGTATGCTGTTAAGGTATTCATAAAATAAAAAAAAAAAAATTACTTCTGTTGAAAAGTATTTTCCAAAAATTTCAATTCACAGGGAAAAAGTGTCTGACATAAAACCTTTTGGTCAAAGTTTGCTCTGTTGCAATAGAATCTGTATGTTTTAAATAAGTTTTTCTCTTAGTGGGGTCTGCAGGACACCTGGATCGGGTCATTTTGCTCAGTAAAGTTCATCATGAGCTTAGAAAAATCCATCAGGTTGGGAAGGCTGAGGACTGACAGTAGTGTCCTGAGTGTGGCTGTTTGCTGTAGGCCATGATTGGGTGCTGATATTGTGTATGAGGGGTTTTAGCAGTGTAAAATACATAATAACTCATGCTACCACCCACCCTCCCTCCCTCTATCTGTATCTGCTTTCCACAGGCTCTGGGTCATACAACAGCTTATTTACAACACTCTCCCCCACATCCTGCCAACAGAACCACTGAACTACCAAGGCAGGAGAACTTTATGGAGTTTATGCTGGTCTCATCTTTGGTGCCTGTGACCTCAAATAGGTGGATGTTGTCAACTTTGTTGTGATAATGACAGTGACAATGTGTGAATATTCTTATATAGTGCACAGTTGATGGCACAAACCATATCCATCTGCTTCGACTGTTTCCCTTTTCTTGGGCCTAAAGAAACAGTAAAAGGGCAGCTTCTACCATTGGTGTCTGCCTTTAGGGTGCAGCTGTATGATTGGTATGCCTTACAAATACTTTACGATATCAAGGAAACATGTACCCCTTTCAAGAGTGAAGTGAGAGACTTAAGTCTGGTAGGAGAGTCGAGAAAGCAAGGTGCCTGCTTGCTTACTTACAGACAGACCACTTGGAGAGGAGTAACTCACAGCCTTCCACATACTTAATCAAGCCATTGTATCACCTACAAATTTTGACTTATATATGCATAAGAGACCAACAGACTTCAGAAAAAAATTTACCATAGAGTTATTAGTATTTAATTATCATATTAGGCATTCCTCCCCTCCCCAGCTCCTTTTCAGGCTGCAAGGTTCAATTTTATTTGGGGTTTTGCTATAACTGTCTGTAACTAGTGAAGTTGTAATGATGTTTCAGTGTCAAAGCATCTCAAAGATTAAATTGTTTCTTTGGCTTTGGTTTCTTTTTTAAATGTTCCTCACAAAGTATTTTTTCATTTCCTCAGTAACTTAATGCTTTCAGTTGTAACTTATTTGTATTATGAAGTGGTGTAATAGTGGGATGAGACTTTCTGCTTTTCAAAGTGTCTCTCATTGTTGAAGTGAAATGTATGTTTGTTCTTTCAAACCAGAACTTTCAATTTGATGAAAATGAACTGTAAACTTGCTAGGTAATGGACATAAAGTAGACCCTGGGAGATTGATAGGTTTGCCACTCGACCCCATAGCACTGTGGGTTTCTGGACAAGCCCTGCAGTAGTGTGGTGACTGATGAACTGAGGGGATGAAATAGGTCATCATAATTAGGATATAAGTCACCTCAGTCATTTCTGATACTTCGTGAGAAGAGAGAATCAATGCAAAAGTAGGTTAGAGTTCCAACCAGTTCACTTGCTACCTCAAATACTTCCACTTTCAAGAGCAGATTTGATAGCAAGTACTCTTCTCTGTGAGGAAACAGACCAAGGCAGAGGCTTTCAAAGAGAAGATGAAGCTTTCTTTGTTACTGGCTGCCAACTCCATTCTTCACTGTTTTCCGTAGCAGATTTAAATGAAGAGTGGGTGGCCCACAAAATCATTTAATGTGAAGCATCCACCTTCGTGTCTACCCCTCATTGCCCCCATTCTTGGCAAAACGGCAAACGCTAGATGTGACCATCCCATCGTCTTAGTTTCCAAGCTTCTAAAAGAGATGTTTTGGCACTGAAGGACAGAAGCCAATCTTTTGACTACAACATGTTTTATATCTTTATAAATCGCTAAGATTTGAAGCATAAGAGACAAGTAACCAATTGTATTTCCAATCTGATAATGTACATACAAATTCTTCCTCTTTCTGAATGACGTTGAGACTTTTCAGCACTACCATTTCTGTCATTTACATGTCTACAAAACACTTCCTTGCAGAGCACCACACCAATATTGATGCCAACAAGACATGAAGTTCCAGTGGCATTAAACTGACTGCTTTGCTTATCGTTAACATTTGAGCAAGATAATGTTTTTGTTTTGTTCACTAATATTTGCAGTTAAATAAATGGTTGCTTGGCTCATTAAGGGTTAATGGTCTGTGCTCCCATTAAATGGGAAAAATAGCATTAGCTGCAGTGATGAAACAGACTGAGGCACTCAGGATTGGCTTGTTTCTTGCTTGCTCATCCTTGGTGCTAAGCAGTGTCTGTAAAATGAAAAGTCTTTACAAACATCTGGAAGCAAAGCTTCCAGGTGTCATATAGTGACTTTTCACATTTAGTTTTCTTCCTTTAATTGCCCATGAGAATTACAAACTCAGAAAAGAGCATGAATTTTCTCCACTGAGAGTCTTGTGAAGTCTGTACTGGGACGCGGGCACCTGAAGTTGAATGTAGATATCCTACTGGGAAAAGGACCATCTGCCTGGATAAACAAATCTTGCTGTTTTTCAAATTTAATGTTGAAGTAAGGCTGATGATATGAGGATGCTGTGGCTATGTTATAAAATGCTGGGTGCAACAAGCATTGTGCAGCTGATTGAATGTCCTTCCTAATAAGTCATCCCATACAAAAGAACTGTGTGCTTTGTAGTTACAACTGCTGGTAGTGCAGATAGCTTGCAAAAGAACAGGGAAAGCCATGTTGAAGTGTAAATTTGACTCCAAAACCCCACTCAAGTGAAAAAGACATATGTAAGGCAAGGTTTCACTCTGGGTTTTAAGCCATAAGCTGCCCAGAGCGGTTATATTTTATTTAAGGCTTTTTAAAAACCTTTTGGTTCTTTATAACCTTGAATTAGTGTCTGGAGAAAGAGTCACACACTCTTCTCTAAGAGAAATTCTTTTTAATTTAGTGAGAAAAATAGATTTTTTGGCAAAAGGTTTTCCAGGAGTAAAATTTAACCAAGAAAAAGATATTTCACTAAAACACTCAGCATAAAAACCCATTCCACAGAAAAAAACAACTAAACACAATTAATATGCTAGCTTTAGTAAAACACAATTCATTGATTTTAAGTTACTCACAAGAGAAGGCTAAGAGTAAAAGAAATGTTTAATGGTATTAAACTATTTATCAGCTTCACTGCATGCTTTGTCTTGCATCTCTTATATCAGTGATGCTTCATCTTCAGAACATCAGTTCTTCTGAAACATCAGTTTTCTTCAGAAGATCCTGAGGTCTGTTCTGGATGAAGTCATATATTCAGATGTGGTCAAATACATCTCTATTGTAGCTGCTAAATAAAACTGTTTTGGAAGCACTGACATAACTGCCTTCTTGAAGGAAATGTGTGCCTCCATATCTACTACTTTTACCTTTCTTTGTCAGAAGGCTACACTGCATCTCCCCATTTCTTCAACTGATTTATTGTTTCAGAGAATGGTTTTAGCAGTCCTGTAACTCTGCAGGTTTAATGTGTTCATGTGGACCACAGAAAAGCTGCATTGTTTCATTCCTCTCTTGTTGCCATCTTTTTACTGCTACCATTTTATCCGCTCTTAGTATGTTTTCCCAAACAGAGAGTAATGATCTTGATTTAGTTCTCAAGTCAGTCATGGTTCAGCAGATTTGCATCAGGGTCTTTCTGGAAGTGATTTGTTCCCATCAGTTTTCTAAAATATGGAGATAATAAATAAGGAGTTTTATCTTTGTACACTGCAATTTCCAAAGTGCCAATGAGAACAGGGTGCCATTCTGTCTCCATTACTGATACTGTGCCCTGTCACCTGCTGGAACAGTGAGACAGAGGCAGCTAGGATTGTGGTCAGTCGACTCCGGAGGTGCAGGGGAAGCAAGCCCGAGTGCAGCTGCTTTGAAACCAACTTGTCTTTCTCAGTTGTCCAGTGACTCTTCGCTGTAGTCACACTGCAGGAGGTATACATGGTAGCCTTTTCAGAAACCTCATGCTGGTTGCAGTTTATTATTGAACCATGATTTTTAAGAATGCTTCTGAAGTCATCCCTCCCGTTTCATGAGAGAGCAATTGTGTTGTAGCAAAGGTGGCTGCATCTGCAAAGAGCTGTTAAGATACTCAAGCAGAGCATGCTCGTGAGTAGTTTTCCTAATGTTACTGATTCTATGTAGGTCTTGCTGGAAAGGATTCTTTTGAGCACTTTGACAAGTTTTGAGGTTGATATTTTAAGTGCTATACTTACTTGGGAGTCTGTGCTGTATTTGTGGTTACTGTGCACACTACATTCATGACACTGAGAGTTCTGCAGTGAAATGAAGCTGCTAATGGAGAAGACTGTGCTTTCAAACAGGCTGATGTTTCTCCTTTAGTTGATGTTGAATTGAGAAGTGAAGGAATATATGGGAAAATTTTGAAAATTATCCTTTTTGAAATGAAACCTGCAGTCATTGCACTGTGAATGTTCTGCTCTGGGATTTGTGCATTGTAAATTAGACTGCAGGTAAATAAATGTAAGTGTATATTCTTATAGCAAATCTAAGTATAACCAACCCGTATATAGAGCTGATACTGTGCTTCCTTAAAAGCTCTGTATTTTACAGGTATCATAGCTTAGAAGTGTTCTTAAAAGTGGAATAGAAGGCCTTGGACTTTGAGATGACCCTCACAGGATCCCTGTATCAGGCCTTCCCCTCTGTACCAGCTCAACTGAGTCCTTGCTTCTGATTCATGAGCAATGTGATTTCTGAAACCAACAGTTGCAGAGGGGTCGAGCGTGTTTACTTGGACTTCTGGATTTTCATTTGGCTCAGGAGTGTAACTTTCATGATTTCAAAGCAAGGGTTGTGCTGCAGTTTAAATTATATTTAAATCATAGTTAGAATATTAATTATGTTGTTCTGGGGGAAAATAACAAAAGAGTTTGAATGCAGAAATTAAGTTTCAAATTCTTTCCTACAAGTCTTCTGCAGTGCATAGAAAATATCTTTCGTAGGGACTCTCAACCAGTATTGTCATTAGTAATAGAAAATAAATTTATTTTTCCTCAATATTTTATGGGAATCATAAGAGGACATCATTCATGCTTATAGAACTGACAACTCTTCCAGCTGGAAGCTGCCCTATGACAAAGATCACCTATAATAGCTGAGTTCCCTAAGGCAGCAGTTGATAGCTGTGGCTTTTCAAACTTGTTAGGTTAATGCTGTAAAGATTCATCATTGGTAGGAAGCAATTTTGGTAGATCTAACCCAAAGTATCTAAAAAACTGTACAGTAAAATACCAGCAGCTGTCAAACTGAAAAATAAATTGCTGTATTCATAATCCAGTGCCCTGGACAGTTTTACTCTTTCTAGTTGTAAAATAGACTTGATTTTGTTGTAGAAGTTTCTCAGCTATTGGAAAGCTATTTGCATGACATGCTGCGTGTTACATCATTTGGAGCAAAAAAAATTTACCTGCATCAGAATGGTCAGTATTTTATTTACCATTTCCATCCCCTCTTGCTGTACCTGCTGCATCTGCTTTTTCACGAAGCAAATGCTGCCGAGTATTTTACAGAATATAACAATACAAGAAGTGCAGCATCTTGGAAATATTCACGCTGTTTGGAATATGTCTGATCATCTGATTCTTAGAATAAGACTACTTAAATCAGGCTATTTTTTTCTGGTTTTAACGCTTAGATGCCAAAGCATGAGTTTGGGAAATACCTACGTTTATAGAGTCAGAAGTGACTCTAGAAAACAACAACGTGGGAAGAGTTAGGAAGAAGGAGGTTTGTCTCCAGAGCCCTTGCTTGTCTCCTTCATTCTTGAATGCATTGAAGCAGGCATTCTGTTGGGCATTTTTCTGGTCTGGTCTGTATCTGTTGTTACATTTTTCTTTCCTGTGTTATACCTGAAAGGTTGTTGTATTATCTATTATTGAAACCTTGTAATTACTTTTGTTCAGTGAACTTATTTTCCCGATACTGGATAAATATCCTCATTTAAATGACGAATGTCAGAGGCCACTGTGGAGCCCTTTTAACACCATGCTGATATTTGATATTTTGCTGTGCTATTAACAGAGGGATAATGTGATACATATGCCCCTCAGGGAGGAAATGAAGCTTGCCTTTGGCAGATTATGCTTGCTTTAAAATTGATTTGGATTCTCCAGGGAGTTTTATTACATTTTTTTTATCATAAAACCAACCGCAGAGTATTTGTAAGTGACGAAAATTTTTTAAGCTAAAATAATTTTGGATATTAAAATCCAATTACACTTTTACTCCTTTCTGTGAAAGCAGGATTGAGCATTAGGTGATAAATAAAACAATTCCTAATTCACTGTGCAAGCAGGAAACAATACTCGTGCGAGAGAAGAATTAAAGAATGCTGTTGTGAGAAAGGGGAAATGCTGTATTACATTTTTAAATAAGCATCATGAATGGAATAGGTTTCCAGTAAGACCATAGTTAGATCCCATCTCATGGAAAAGGAATTTGTTTAATCTCTTCAAAGGGGCATAAAAATTGTTGAGGGTATTTAGAAGAGATTAATGGAGTGTTTTGGATGCTTGAGATATAAATCATGAGTCATGCTGTGAGAAAGATCAAAGTCAGTGGAGAAACTTAATTTTAAATGACTCCAGCACTTCAGTGTACATCACCAAGGAAAATGAATGCATTTTGGACAATGAGGATTTGTAAGACACAGCCAGTCAGCATAGGGAAGTTAAGATAATAACTGGATCAGGCAAAAAAGGACAAAGCTAGGCAGGCTGGCAGAATTTATCTGAGGCTGAAAGGAAGCTGAAGGGTTTTGAAAGAAAAAGCAAAAGTAGAAAATCAATTATGTCCTAATTCAGTAATAGGACACTAATGGCAACAGGACTTTCAAATGTAGACAATGGGGACAAATTTTACATAATCATGGGAAGGAAAAGCAACACACTAATTTAAAAAATACATCTAGAATTGAATTTCACTTTATCTGTTTTGAATCCAGCTGGGGGTATTTAATAACATCAGAGTAATAAGTAAATGCTATGTAATCATCAATTTGGCGAGTTAAGCTGGTACTGAGCCATGCACAGCATCTTTACTACTTGTGCATTACACTGTTGTTCAGGGCAGGGAAAGAGGGGCCACCAGACCTTCATGTCCCCCAGTGAACTGATTGCTAATTTGGACTTGAGCACAGTATTCATTTTCCTGGCAGCCCAGCTTTCTGAAAGATAGATATTTTTCAGTTTCCTATCATAAAAAATGGCAGATTTAGAGGAAATACTTCCCAAAGTGTTATATTTGGGCAATTTTATGATAAAAATAGTTTTAATTCATCTGTAAGGTGGCTCATTCATACCTGTACCATAGTATTTAGTTCAATACTCCTATTGCCGGGAGCTTTTCATGTTTTGCTATTCAAATTAATGAAGCAATCCTGTTTTTCACCGCTAAATTAACCTGAGCAAAGAGTACATGTTTGGATATAAGAACAGGTTATTAATAATTTGACTGGTGCTTTGAGTTGCCATTGTTGAGTTGAACTCACTATTGAGGCAATGGCTTGGAGCAGGATAGCTGCATCTCATATAAGTTAGTGTAACCTGTAGAACAACATGTATTTTTACACTCTTAAGTGCTTTGAGTCATAAAACTGCTTCATTTTATCTTTAAAGTAGTAGGGCAAAAATCTTGCCAGTTAAATAAATCAGTGATCTTTTAATTTTTTTCAATACTGTATTTCCTATATTGTTATCCTGTTACACTTTTCAGAGCTTTCTCATTTCTTCTACCTATTGATGGTCTTGGCTGCTGGCTGTTGAACAAAGCCAACTTAGCATGGGGAAGTACTGCTGTAAGTTCAAATCTAATTCAGAGTTTTGCTTCTATTTTTTTGAACTGCTGTTATCTCACATGTGACTTAAAGAGTTTCCCCAGGGATCTCTTTTCCCATCCCCAACATTTGTAGGCTCAAGAAGCTGTAGTAAAGCAAATTCTTTCCTCCTGCCCAGTTACTCTAGGTTTTTGTTGTAGCCAAAATTTACAGTTTATGGATTTATACTAAAACTTATTATGAATTTGAAAGTTATACAACATAAGCATAGTTCCCTCATTCTCATCTCTACCAGCCAATCTTATTGCTAGTTGTTTTAATGTATCAGTTGCAGAAAAATACCACAAGCTATGTCTGAACAGATCCACCAGCAGGATGACAAATGGAAACAACAAACGGCTTGTATCTCTGCTTTCTCAGCAGGAGAGGAAAGTGAAAAAGAGAAAATGGATGTAAAATTTTATGTAGGCTTAGATATTTTTAAAGGTTGAGGAAATTAATTTTGGCTGTCTTCCCTTGCTTTGGTGAAGTAAATGTTACCATGATTACTGACTCAGAATTGAGCAGGAAAAAATTCCTTGTGAAGTGTGTTTTAGTATTAAAATTAATTAATATTCCCCCCTTCTCTCATTCTATCACCAGAATATACAATATGAAAGGGATTCTCCCACTGGGATTTTTTCCATTCAGTGCTTAGTACTTGTGGCATTATTAAATACACCAAGAAATGTGGCTCTTGGGGCGTCATATGCAGGGCCAGGAGTTGGACTTGATGATCCTGATGTGTCCCTTCCAACTCAGAATATTCTATGATTCTAAATATTCCATTTCTAAGGACACCTGCAGCCCCACAGGTGAATTGCCCTGATACAGTATATGTGCACTAACCTCAGAAAAATGCAATAGTTGCAGGAGTGGAAGGGAAAGAGGTTATCTCAGTCTGTCCTTACTCGTTGTTTGGGGTTATGCCTCATTTTAGCTGTGCTTAGTGACTGAAGTGCTTAGAAATGGCTACCTGTCTAGTGACCATCACACTGGTGTGGCTAGAGATGAGGTGCTTTTGGCCTGCCTGTTCCAGCAACCTGTCTGAAGGAGCTCTGCTCCCTCAGTCATCTGGTGGGAGTTGGTGGTGTCTCTATGTTTAGAAGCAGTCAGCACTTCTGCCAAGGACAAAGCACTTCTGCCAAGTGGCAGTATTTGAGAGTGGGGAGTTCACTAATGAAAGGCTTCTTCATCAGCCTGTAATGTCACCATTTGATTCGGATGCATTCTTGCCTCTCTGAGGATAAATATTGACCCTGTGAACTAGAGAAAGGCTGTATTTCGTATTAAAAATTCTGCAGTTGCAGTAACTTTGTAACTTTCAGACTGTCAGGGATGATCATGAGACCTTTACCACAATGTGCCTTTATGAAAGTACAAAAAAACATACCAGTTGGAGGAGTGGAAGGTGGAAGAGGCTTTTGTTTGTTTTTTTCTCTATACAACAGTTTCCCAGTAGGCAAGGTAGGTTTATAAATAGCACAATCTTAAACATTTGGATTTATGCATGAAATTGTGCCTTGGTGCTTACTTGGTAAGCCAGTTGTTGTTTGTTATTATTAAAAATTATGTCTGTCTCCCTTTGGGCTGCATGCAATGATGGAACATGTTATATGTCAGTGAAACAAGCCATGATGAATCCTGCAAAGGAAAGCAGCTCTCTGGGGATTTCCAAAACTCAGCACCAGGAATACAATGAAGGATGGGGTAAACACTTCCCATCAGCACATAGTATGGAAGTCAGTGGTTGGCCAAAATCAGACAGACACTCTTCTGACAGAGCAACCTACAGATAGTAGCTATAATTACAGAAAGTAGATATGTAATGATGAGTTTAACTATTAACCACTTTCCTGAATGCCTTTGTGTAACCACAGTATCAGAGCACAGAGCACTGGAAACCCTGGAGCTTTGTTGAAGCTGCATCCTGTAAGAAAATTAGGAGTACTCTGAAATCATGCAACTCTGCAGTGATCTACCAGGGGTGAACTGCCCTTTTTATTTTTTTTTTAATTATTTGCCCCAGGGGTTTTTCCTGGTCTCTTAAAGGTATCATTTTATGCAGGTAGCCAAGGTGTGGTTTGCCAAGTGTAAACCTCAGTATTCTCTCTTCAAAAACTAGTTCCATATCTACAGTTACGTGTTGTCTTTTTAAGTAAAATAAATACAGAAGTATCCTCTTAGATATCATCAATTCTAGGCTAACTGATGTGGTCTGGCTTTGTGATCAAGAATAGAAGGCAGCTGTAAAGCTAGTGGGTGTACAGCTGCTTTGCTTCTCTAGTGTTTTCTGGAGTGCTCAGCTGAATGTATCCACTACCTTTTATGCACTCCTCTTACTGTGTGGATAGAATAACTCCAAAATACATTGGACAATGTTGCTGGGAAACTTGCTACCCACAAACGAATAGGAACTTTATCCTGGTTCTTGCAATATTTATGTAGACCTTCAGCTGCTCTAAACTGTAATAGCACCACTGGCTGCTCAACTTGCTCAGGACCAAACAGTCCTTCAAAATGTTGCCATTTCACATGAAGACAAAAGTTTTTAGAAGTTTTGCTTGCTGCAAAGCAACTCGCAGAGGAAGTATGGGGAAGAAGGTACACAAAAGAGAGCTTGGTAAGGGGAGGAGATGCTACAGCCACCAGTTTCTCCAGCTGGAGTGTTCTTCACTTCTGTTCAGTGCATTGTTCTAATCAACATTGGGACCTTTCCAGATTCTGTAGGATTATCAGTTCCTTTTGCCAGCTTCATTTTCCACCTAATTTTAAGTTGAAATTAAACGTTTATCAACACAAGACATAAGCACCAGATCTCTGTACAACATATTTCTAAAGAGAAAAGTGGATGTGGTGTATGGAGCTTACTCTTCCTTTCCAGAGATCATTTTATGTAAATGCATCAAAACTTGAATTCATGCTTTTTTCTAAAAATATGTTTTGTGCACACATGTATTTGCGTTTGAAATGTCAAGTGCATCTTCCAGTGATTGTTGTTAATCTTGGCCTTTATGAATTCTACCATATGTTTTATGGTTTCTGATCAGTAAAAGTATAATTTTTTATTATGTTTGGAAATCAGCAGTGCAGATTGCTGACAGCAAAAGCTCTTCATTGCAGAAGCATTTTCCCCCTAAACTCTTGTTTCTGCAGACACAAAGCACTAAGCTCTAGAGAAAAAAAAAACCAAAACACAGTTCTGCAGAAACTTGAAACAGCTTGCTCAGTCACAATATATGAGAAGAGAACCTCAGGAGGTTCATCGACAATGTGTCACAGTCTTCACTTCTGTAGTCAGCTGTGCCAAGAAATATGAATGGCTGCTTGGATCTGTGAAGGGTTTATGAAAATGCTATTCCTGGTGTGAGAAGCTACTGCATCCTAAACCAAATTAATGATCACTGGAAGGAAGAACACACAGAAGTTGATGCAAAAGAGTAGCCATGGATTTTGGTTTTTTGCTGAGTTCTCTTTGTTGCCAGCGTGGTGTTTTGTCAGAACTTAGTGATTTTGTGGATGGAGGGAAGCATACATAACTTTGCTGTGTAGGTGACTAAACATGGGTGCTTACAGAGTGTCAATTTACTCCACAGTTCAACCTGCAGTAAACAATACCAACGAGTTCTGTTGGCATCGTTTGTTGCCAGGGTTGTGCTCTCAGTGCCTGCCGCATGTGGCCAGTGGAGATTGGAAACTGTCTGATGTATTTTTTAAATCAGTGAAACTTCAGTATGAAAAATTCTTAAACAGTAGCAAAACAAATACAACAGTGGCAAGGGATGATGTTATCCTGGGCAATTTTTCAGGGGATAATAAAAAAACCTCTCACATATTTAGTAGGAAATCAGAGAGTTTCCAAGACATTGTAAGTCTGAAGTCCTTGGAGAGGAGGCAAGCTTAGTGGAAGATGATAGAAACTTTGAAAAGCTGGCTCAGAAAGTTCTGGTTGTTCCTTTATAAATCTTCTAAAAATAAAGGAAAATGAGTATGAGTTTCATTTTCTTTCTGCTGGAGAAAAATAAGCTGCAAAATATTGATACTTCTGAAAAAAGAATGGTCACTTTCTGTGACTTGTAAAACTGTGGCTTGTTTTACAACAATTAATGCAAATGAATTTTTCTGTGGTTAAGTAGAAAAAGAGTGTATTTGTTTGTACATTATATGCAGAAGCAACTGTTTTCATGGATATATATTGCCCTTAAGAGTGAAAGGCTGCAGTAGGCTACAGTTACGCTCATCCTCACTGAGCCAAGTAAGAAAATGGGGAAGGAAACCTGAGGTCATTGTGGAATTTATATCTAAGAGACTAATTTATTGAAAAATCTCTTGGGTTTACCATAAATGGGTGGAGTCACTTTAGCACTAGAACATAGAGACCCTGGCATTGTAAACTAAAGAAGGACGCTTTTTGTGCTGCCTGGTAATCTGACTTTCTCTCTAAGGTCAACCATTCAGCATGTCATGCCGAGAGGTTGCAGGTGTTGCAGGAAAAAAAAAAAAGCAAGCAAGCAATTTAATTCACCTCTAAACAAGTGTTTATTCAACCAAGTGATGTGCAAGAGGAATGCTTATTAATATATTGAAAAAGAAAAAATTGCTGTAATCCCTAGCCATAACTGGGGGGGGGGGGAAATTAGTGTTGAGGTACTATTTAATTTGTGTAGAAAATCAAATAATTAAAAAAAAAAACAAAAAAAACCCAAAAAAAAACCAAAACCAAACAAAACCCCAAAAACCCCAAAACAAACCACAACCCAACACCCCAAAACAATTGTTAATTATGAATAATTGTCCTTCTGCTGATGTTATGAAAAGTGCTGTTCACTAAAAGCCTGTGATTTTTCAGTTCCTGGATAATAAAAAAGGTGTGAAAAATGTTAAATGCTTCTGTATTTTGCAGTCAACAGAAAGCTTGTAGTCTCCTCCTCCCCTGCTGTTGCAATTGCACTGTTGGGTAAATAAGCTGTAAAGCTCAGAATACAGGGTGGTGCCTGTCCATGTGAGCAGGAGATGGTGTGTTCTGCCTGCGGTGGGAGAAGGCAGCTGCTGTTGAGGAAAAGACAATGTGTCATGTGTCATACATGTGTATCAGACAGGGAATGCGTGGTCCAGGGAAAGGAGCAAATTCCACACAGCATTTGTGGGGCTAAGTAAATGTTAAGAGGAAATCTTCTGGCCTCACTTTGTACCAGTTGTTTCTGTGAAGAGCAAGGATCTGCTCTAGCTTGATGAAAGTAGATGTGAATGCCGTGAGACATCTTTGCCTGTATCAGCCCAAAATAAATGAGATAGTAGAACTTCGCCAAAAGTATATATTATCTTGACTGTAATTAACAGTGCTAATTTCTGTTCCACTTAGCAAACCAGATAAAATCTTGGCCTTTTGAATTTGTGGAGTGGTGAACATATACACAGTGAATGCTCAGGGTTTCTGTATTGTGCTGGTTTTGTTTTGCAGGATCAAAACCTTTCTAATTTCAAAAGCAAGTAATTTTTTTTTTTTTGACTATGGATGTCTTATTTTGATTTGAAATGTGGTTTTGAACATAAATCAGCTCTTATGAAATGTGGGGATTGTGTCATGATGTTCCAGGATTTTTACATGCTGGATTCTGATAAAAACAGCAGGCATATTATATTTCTTAATTTGATGAAAAAGTCAGAAGATTTTTCTTACTTGTCTGAGAATTTAGGAAGAACCCCTTTGGGGGTTACAACATGCCTGTGAGGTCAGGAGTAAATCAGGTGTATAACAGCTCTTTGTGATACTCCAAACTGCTATGGCAGAAGCTGCTCTGGAGATTTTGCTGTTTTAAGACTTAGTGATGGGCTTTTGGCAATGTTTCTTCAATATGTTGCTTGTTTCAAGTTTATGGACTACAGAAAGAAAAAATGGATGACAGCAACGCTGTATTCTTTTTGTGCACATCTCTTATGTATCTGTAGATTCACTCTTTGAAGGCCAAACCAACACCAGTGCTTGTGGGTACAATTTGCGTATTGGGATTTCTACTTGTGCTGGGTACAAGGAAAAGTTGCCCTGTTGCTGGTACAACAACTTGCAGTGAAATGAACTGTGAAAGTACCTTTAGCTGCCCAAGGGCAATTATTTTGCAAATTTATGAGACCTACGTATATATATTTATATTTACAGACACAATTGATTCTGTAAGAGGTGTGTAGAATTCAGTTACACCCCTGAAATGCCTGATACACACTGATGGTTGCCTTGCCGACAGTATGGGAAGGTTCACACTCATGACTTGTACAACTCTTGTCTGTCTCTGAGAGCCTAGGCTGTGGCTTCTGTGTGTTTCCTATACTCAGTGGGTTTTACTAGGCACATATGGATGAGAGAGGAGTATTCTTGGTTATTTTTATTACTTTATGATGAAACAAATTTATCTTATTTCTTTAAAATAGCACTTCTTCAGGTGCATCTATTGCCTCCCTACACACAAAAATACCTCTTGGACAAATCTGCTCTCTATGGAGCTGATCACAAATGGAAGGGGTTTTATTGTACTACTTTTTTCCCCCTTCCATTCACTATCAAAACTGACCTTTCACATACTAGATACTAGCAGCATTTTGAGCAAGACTGGCAGGTTTTCATTTCTTTGGGGCTTCTGAAAGCCAGGGGCCAATTAGAAGCTTTCTCTCTAGATAAATGAACGAGACAATGGATACACAACAACCCGAGGTTTCTGGCTAAGCATGCAGACATCACAGATCATTTGGGGATTTTGTGTGTTTCTTTTTTTTCCAAAATCCTCAGTCATTCCCTTGTCTGAAGAAGGGGATTCTGAAGTAATTTTTAAAATTACTCTATTTAATCACAGAGTTGGAGAGAGGTTTGATGGAGCTTTTAACAGATATTCCTGTAAGGAAATTAATAGTGATTTGTTCCTTAATATTGTAAATCATAACAGATTGAACAGCTGTTTATCATCCTCCTCTGTCACTGATACTGCACTTATTAGGCACTGCACCAAAGTGAGGTAAAACTTCAGTTTCTATCTGAACTCCTTTATGTTCTGTAGGGCAAGATACCAGCATTGTAGGGCTCGTGCTTTGTGCATGGTATAATTGTTACTGAAGTTTTTAGTATTCTGTTTCCAGCTTAAGGAGACCTTTTTGTTATCAGGATCTTTGCATTTCCTCTCTTCTCCAGTCCCCTCAGGTTCCTCCCTTCCTCAGAGATTTATATCAAGAATAAGAAGTAAAAAGGAAAATTGAGTATTCATCAGGGAGTGGAAACAGTAGCACTCTTTTATGTTCATCAAAAAAGGATCTTTTTTGAAGCCACATCACTGACCTTTTCTCCTTGTCCATCATGGGACTCCTCAAGAAAGCTGTGCTCAGCTTCATGGTGAATCTACCTGGTGTGACAAAGTTTGCAAACATGTCCTATGAGCACACACAGGGCTCATGTGAGCCCTGAGAATATTGATCTTAAGTCCTTTCTGATTAATCCACCTTTCACTAATGTGTCTAGGTCTCACACTGCACTGTGAGCTTTTTTAAGGTTTTCTCCTTCCTACTGAAGCCTGTACAGAGTATTCCACAGTTGAATTCACAGAGGACTAAACAAGATGCTTCTTGGTCCAATTATAACCATGAGTAAAAATTATAACCATTATAACATATAAAAGTTAGGTTCAGTCTAGGGGCTGTGCTCATTGTGGAGATCAGAGCTTAAACCAAGCTCTTTGTCTACCTCTTTCCTAAAACATTCCAGGGCAAGCATAACCAAAGTCCCCTTCTGCTACAGCTGTAAGAGTCAACTGAGAGATGCTAAGGCAAATCAAGGGGAGGGGAGACTGGGAGGAAAGAGGGGTAAGAAGGTGATATAGGAGCCCTGCCATCTTAACCACTGTTGCCCTCATAGGATCCATTAGGTTTCCAAACAGCTACTCGCAAGCATTTTATCTGAGATGGCAGCAGGGCTTTCTGAGCTTTATGTGGCTCAGAAGAGGCATGTGTTCTGCAGTGCATTGGTCTTTGAGGCTTAATGCATACATTATATTATTTGTCAGTTTGTGGTATCCTGTCGGGCTTTGCGGTTATAGGTTCCTCCAGAGAGGCCAATTTTATTTAACAATCGTCATTTTAATTGCACATAGACCTTTGTATCTGCAGCTCCTACAGCAGGCATCTCTATGAAGAAGCCTTAAAATGTCATAATATTTGAAAGAGAAAAATGTGCATTTTTTTCTAGGACCTGTAATTTAGGCAGCAAAATAATTGGGTAGGAAGCATCTCTTATCTCTTGTTGAATCTGATATGAAAGACAGTTACAGCTTTTCAAACCTGGCTAAAAGTATGAATTATCCTAGAATACTTGTATGGATCTAATTTAGGCAGCTGTCAGACAGAAATATTTTAGATTCTTTATATTATCTTGCAGAAGAGGGGCTGTGGCTGTTTCAAAAGACCTTTTTTATTGCATGAAATCCAAGGAACTTACGTAGCATGGTAACTACTGTGGAGATTAATTGTGTCTAACTAATTAATTGCTTCCATAACAATTATTTATAATACAGAGAAGGAGAAGTTTGGATAGACTTTAATCATTCTTACAGCATCCTTGTGAGAGGCATATCAGAAACTCTAGGAGGTCTGTTACTTCAAATGTTGGTATACTGCTCAGGTTACTGTAAGAATAATTCTTTGCCATTTCAGGAGAACGGGGGTATGGGTGTGCAAATTTCATTTTATCTTCTTTTCCATTAAAAGACGCATTCAAAAATATAGGAAGAGCCTTTAATAATTGTATTACATCATGTTAACTGACAAAGGCTATAAGGACCTTCTATAAGACAAATATATAAGACAATAATTCTGAGTAGCATTTGTCCTGTCTTTTGTTGGTACAAATCCTTCCTGCTTACCCTCAGCTTAGGGCTTTGACATTCTGCCTAGTGTTCATTTTATTACTCTGACACTCACTCATTTTATTTTGAATGAGTTTGTTACTAAGGTTTGCCTGAGCTGAGCTGCTCCACCTGATGGTGAAAACAAGAACATGCTGTCCCTCCTGCAATGAGGATTTATTTGAAAAACTGTAATCTAGGGAAAGCATTTAATACTGTAAGTGTGTATGTGTGCCTTAATCCAAGAGACTTACTAATGATGTTCTGCCCCATTTAAACTGAATTTCGAGCAGTTAAGGTTGTGTAAACTAGTTGCACAAAGGTTTTGAATCCACAGTTTTCTTTCTAATGAGATGCTCTGTAGGTGGTTACTTGTAGTGTAAAAAAGTGCTTCTCAAGGTCCAGATGCTGCCAGAACCTGAGGTGCAGTTGTGCTTTGCAAGACAGGCATCTCTGAAAGGAGGTGTTCCTGCTTATGCACAAAAAGGAAATTGCCATTACTTGGTTGATTTGGTCATGTTCTTCTTATGCAATGTGGAAATACTTCATGGTGAATATGTTGGGTAGAAGACCTTGCCCACATGGTATAGTCCATCTCAGATACATTTAATTGCACGGAAAAGGTGATAAAAACCAAGTAACTCTGAAAGTAACAACCTGCTTACTATATAAGATTTGAAAGGCTCTCTTGTGGTATTGAAAAAGAAATAATCACTTAAATCCCATGCAAGCAACAAAGAAACAGGAGGCATAACAGAGCTTCTTCTTCCCAAGCCTTTTAGTTTACCCAGCTTTTTGCAATGCAAGAGTCTGTGGATGTTGCAATAAATTTGTCTCTGGCATATTTCATGTTGTCCTAAGATGTGAGAGTATTTTCCATGTGATAGCAAGATCTATTATCTCTGGATGGTCATGTCTTCAGCCAGGAAAGCAAGAGGTATGATTTGCTATTTTGAGCTGATGTGGCAGGGATGAAGGATGGTTCCTGCATAGAAGGATGCTTATAGGTAACAGCACATGCGAGGAACCTTCCTTGAAATATTTGAGTAGTCTGAGGTCAACATTTCCTGTGCTATTGAGCAGGTAATGTGAGATCTGACCATCTAAGCAGAAGCTGATTACATTCAGCCTGCACTTCTGCAAAAGTAAGGTCATGAGCAACCAGACAAGTTGCTCTAGCAGGTTGTAAAGCTCTGAGAAATCTCCTTGTTTTACTCAGTTTTTCATAGCCTCTAGCAAAAATTGAAAATCTTAAGCTGTTCCTGTAGTTTTGTCTTTCACTTTTAATAAAAATATACCCTTAACATTGCACAAAATGGTGTGTACAAATCTTTGCTTTGTTTTTTCTTTCTCTCAGACACCCTGGCTCTGGAATACCAGGCAGTGCTGGAACGGGTATCCATATCAGGTAAAAGTTACAGTCCTGCCTAAAAACAAATATGACACTTCTGCAGAGCTCTGTTTTTATTATGTCAATATACTGGTGTGAATGGGCTACTTGGCATTTCAGATCATTGTTAGATATGTCCCATCTTGCTTGAGTTCAAGATGGGAGAGACGAATATAGTTGTCACACCTGAATTCCACACACTGAATTCCAAAAGCTCCAGAGAAAAGTTGGCAATTTAAGGAGTTTCACCTGCCTAGGTTTTATTTTATTTTATTTTATTTTATTGTATTGTATTGTATTGTATTGTATTTTATTGTTCTTTTTTTCCTGAAGGGCAGGGAGCAGGGGGGGAAGGTCATTTTCAGACTGGAAAGTATGAGGAAGAGTATTGTCTGAAAGACATGCAAATTCCCTGTGACAGTAAACAGCCCTTGACAGGCTGAATACGAAAACCATGTTTTGATGCTACTGTTCTTGGAGGTTGTGTACCTGTTGGAAATAGTTCAGTGGAGACAGCTCAACAAGAGTGACCAGGAATTTGATCTGAGAAAGGTTGAAGGAATTTGGTGATTTGGCTTCAGAAGAAGTAATGACTTCATTTCCACCCAGAGACTGGAGGGTGAACTGAACAATATTAGGGAAGCAGCAGCAGCGGAAGTTGAATGGATGAAGTATTGAATCTTCATCCCTCAGAAATTTTAGGTACAGTTGTTTTTTAGGTTGATACGGCTGCAGTCACTGGTGCTTTTCAGTCCTGTTCCCTACTATTTTTGTGTTATTATATGCAATAAGAGATTTACTTACCACAAAAGAACATGAATCTTACTGGTCAAAGAACACACATTTACCAGACTTACCAGAAAAGCAAAGTCATTTAGAAATCTGGTTACAACTTTAAGAGTGTAGCAACTAAAATTACTATGCTAGTAGTGGTGAGGGTCCAACAGAAAGCAAATCACCTAATTAAAGTCATTATGAAAATCGTTGTCTCAGAGATAAAATTGTCTACTGGGTGCTAATCAGAATTAAGCACGGGTTTTTCAATTGTTTTGTCTGGTTGTTTTTTCCTTAACTAGAGAGAATTCCTAATCTCTTGTTTGCTACAAATCCTTTGTAAATTATTCACCAAGGCATTGCAGAAATCCAGCTTGACTTTACTCTATTACTGTAGATATAGACAAATGGATAATTTGGGTGACAGCACAGCCATAAGCACAGGATAGTCCCACTGAGGTTAAGTCTGTGAAGAACTGAAACATAACATTTGAACTAAATTAAACACATACTAGTGATCCAGGAGTGAATCCATGACATCATTAGAATTACTCTGTATTATCATTATGTACGGGTTTAGAAATGCTAATGCTATTGTTAATAAAGCAGCTGACAATCCTCTTTTTTACTAGCAATTTTCCTCAGTGAGTTCCCTCGCAATGAGTGTAATAGTCGCAGTTGCAGTTCATTGCTAGCTCTTACTCTCTTTCCCTTTTGTAATTACACCTAATTAAAAGTCTATTGGCAGTCTCACTAATTCAGAAAAGGATTATACTGGCCCAAGAAATGGCTTTAAAAGATTGATATTGAGTGTGCACGTTTTCATAAAGCATAAGTGTATGTCTATATGAAAGAAACCACCACAGAGCATTCATTGGGCACCTAAGAACTGTTTTTCATCAACTAAGAACTTGTCTGCAAAAGAGAATCTGAACAAAAGAGGCAAATGAAATACCTCTTGCTAATGGGAACAGCTCATGCCCTCTTTGGGTGTGTAGTTGTGCCAGTGCAAACTGCTCTAGAGATGGTGTGAAAGATGTGACTATCAGGGAGGCATATTTGCATGCAAATTAGGGTAGCTCCTAGGACTGGCTCTCTTAGGCTGGGGCCAAACAGCTTATGCCTGCCACCAGTTACGTTCTTTGAAGTTACCCCAAACTGGTTTTGGCTGTGCATAAGTTCCCATGTCTTGCTATTTAGATTTCTTTTAAACATCTGTGTAACCATGTTGTATATCAAACAGGATGCCTGGATACATTTATTCTATTTTCTTCTTTTCAAATGTTAATATGTTCCCAAAAAATGGTTAAATTCTTTAAAAGCAGGCATTTATATTAGAAAGAGTCCTGTTCAAAGCTCACAACATTACTATCATGAGCAGATGAGAATGTATACTAGCATTACTTTATTCTAATCTGCTCTAGCATGGTTTTTTGCTGTGGTTTAAACATCACTGATGTACAGCAAGATGTTTCAAGTAATCTTTCAAAGGACTTAAGAGTATTCAGAATTTGGTTTGTTCTGGGTTCTAAATTGGCAACATCATAATATTTGGTATTACAGTGTTGTCAAGACTAAAACATTACAGGAGAGAGGGTTGAGGAGCTTTATTTTTCCAGAACCATCAAAGTTTGAAAGAGGCAACCATCATCATTTTTCTTACATAGGATGCTTATGTATAATTCAATAATTCCCTGTGATTAAACGTGTCTCCTATAGGCCACAGCTGCCTGTAATGTCAGTTAGACTCTATTAACCTTTTCTCATCTCCATCTTTCAGCCACTGATGCCTGACCTTCATTATTACTACATAGTTGAATTGTCATTCTACTGGTCCTTAATGTTTTCTCAATTCATTGACGTCAAAAGAAAGGTAAGAACAATGAGACTAAAAACATCGAAAGCTTTAAGATAATTCTTGCCTTGAGGATTACCTGTATTACCTACATAGTGAACTGGAAATACAGTTTCTAATCTCTACTTCTTGCAGATATTAATCACTGAGAAACTGGTGTTGAAGTGCTTGTCTTACTCTGGTCCTTGTTACTATGATGTGGGTTTTTCCTGCTCATGAGAAGAGGAGCCTGGAACAATCAGATACTGAAGGGCAAATAGCAGCAGCTAGAAAAACCTTCTGGTCTTATACAGTGATTTGAATGGAATTGAACATGTAGTATCTAGTTGTTCTACTGTTTCTTCTAAGAATGAAATGATCACATATCAATGACAGAGCAAGACTGCCTCATAAATTCATAGTATCACTTTGTTAAGATCTATGAGGGGTTTCAATTTTTTCCACCAAGGGATAGTGAAAACAGGATATATGTAATATTAAAAAATAATTTTACATTTAATTTTACCACTATGGTTATGAAATTTTAAGTAGCAGAAAATTGCTATTAAAGGGCTGTTAATGAAAAAAAAAACCAACAACTCTGGCCAAATAAAAAAACATTTTTTCAGAATCATTAGTAACCCTTTCCATATTCCAAGTTCTCCCCTCCAAGGAGTATCCCTGTCCATAGCAGAACAGGCAGCACAGCAGTTATTCTATAATAACAGTCCACTGAGATATTCTTGCAAGGGTTTTTGATGTTACAAAATTACTTTTTTTAAAACATTTGGAAGGATTTTATAATATTTTTACGTTCTTCCTTCAGCTGTCATTTAATTAAATGACTGTAGGCTATGCTAATGGAAAAATCCCTGTTTATTAGAATTTTAGCAGAATCATAACTCTGAAAAGACTAAATGGAGGATCCAGTATATCTTTAATAAATTTATCTGCTATTTGGAACCACAGTGTGCTCCTGAGAGTCTTGTGCCAGATCTATGTATATAGAAACACACCCCTCTATCTGGATTTCCAAATTACTGCAGAAGCAAAAGTCTCAAGAAAGCATCCAAAAAATTTAAATCCATATAGAAGGATAAATTGTAAATAAAACAACCAATTTCTGATGAATACGTGTAAATCCTTTGTTTGCATCGTCTGTAGATGCTAAACATTCTCTTTACATAACAACTTAAATCATGACACTTAATCAAAACAATTATGAGCCTGAAATGAGTGAAACTTCACTGGTTCAAAAACCAGAGATACAGAAAAACAGTGCAGAACAGAGCTGTGTGATAATGGAGATGAATTTAGGTCAAGAGTAATATTGACTAACATACCTAAGCTGCAGGTGTCAAGTCTGTTTCTTAGTTATACATAAGTGACTTGTTATCCAGAAGATTTTGCAGCAACCTGCTGTGGAAATAGAATGGAAGACGAATGTGGGGAAGTGGATGGCTAACAGCTGAGTAACACCCCTGCCACAGGTTTGCAGTGCTTGAACCTAGAGCACCAGATCCAAGCATGTCCCATGAATCTGCTGAGTCTGAGCACATGCAGCGTCCAGCAGAGAGCGGAGCACAGCCTCTGCCGTGTAATGGCAGCAAGTCAAAAGCCTTTCATTAGAAGCAACCTGCAGGAGACAGTAGGAGTGCCGTATTTATAAATAAATAATGTATTAAATCACTGACTTTGGACCGAAGGGACAGTTCTTTTTGTAGTGTAAGTGAAATTGATAACTAGGAAGATCAGATTGGAGAAATGCAGCCGTGCCCTGATGTCACACAGTAAAACTGCTCTGTGCCCGGGGGCGAGTGCAAGCTGTCAGGGAAACCCACTGAGCTGAAAAATGTTAGCACTAAAGGTTTATAGTAGCTGACAAAAAGAGGTACAAGCTTGACAGAGACACCACCCCTTGCAGCAGCGTAATAGTTCTCTTTTAAATAGAAGGTTTAGTTATGTGGAAACCTCGTAATGCACCCAATATGCAATGTGTGAAATGGTGCCCATATGAAATAAGGATCTATTTAACAGGAAGAAGCAGGAAATTTGCCAGCTAATATCAGATGCTATTATAATATTTCACAGTGGCTTATAGAGCATAGATTAACAGTTCTCAGCTAGAGAAACCTGTTGATGTTTTCATGTTACAGTGAAAAGAGTACTTTTATCTAAGTCTTGGTTATCATTTTAGATACTTTAAATTCAGCAGAACTGTCTGCATTGTATTCTGGGATGGTCAGAAGTGCCCTGGCGCCTTGTGCACTGCTGGTATTCAGCCTTTCATGTGGTTGGGTTTCCCAGAAGGAGAGCTGCAGTGGGTCCTCAGTGAAAGCACCAGCACTCAGCACTGGCCTAACTCCAGCACTGGTCTTTTACTTGCTGTAGCTCAAGAAAAATGTACTTGCTGTTTTCCATCTCCATTTTATTCTTCTCTGATAGTAAACTGATGACCTCAAAATGACTTCCAGTTGGTTTTCTGACTTTCAAATACCTGTTTATTTAGGTGTTTTAAATTCCACCAGATTATCTTTCATTGGCTGGAGAGGTGTGAGCAAACTAGGCCATTGCATATACCTACTGTTGACGTTAAGGCAGCGAACTGAGTAGCTTAATTTTACAGTTTTATAATGGCATGTTGTTTGCTTCATAAATATCTGTTGTGTTGCTATAATGATATTCTACCCTTAAAGGTGTTAATTTTCACAGGCTGCAACCTAGTATGATCTCTGTCAACTTCCCATAGTCCTGTTTTGTAAAAGACAGGAAAAAAAATTAGATCAGGAAACTTTGTTGGTCTCACAAGAACCTGATGAGTTTTAAAAGCAGTGAGGCTTATTTATGTGCTTTCTGGTTACCTGAAGTATTGTTTTACAGAAAAATATTTGACAGGTGTATTTAAAGGAATGTATAAAATTTTTATCGAGTGTTTTAACAGGTTTGTAGAAAATCTAGGTCTTTCTGTGTATTCACATGTTTCAGTTCCAAGCACTTGGCAATTCCTAGAGCTTCTTTTTTATTATTAAAAAAAAAAAAAAAAAAAAAAAAAAGAAGACAGTTCACACATTCCCAAAATAAAATAATCTGTAACTGCTAATTTTTTTGAATATTCCATTTTGATTCTGGACAATTCATGCTATATTTTGCTAAATTTGAATACTAGATCTCTTTCTTCAAACTCAGTACAAAAAGAGTCACAGAGCTGATTTCTTTTGGTTCAGTGGAAGGAATTTAGATTGCGTACATTTTACAAACCTTTCCCTTTTCTCTGTTGATCTATAATATAAGCCATGAAGATGATGTTTTGCCCTTCAGTGGCACTAATGCTCCATAGCCACTTGGCAGTTTAGTCAGTGAGTGTGACATGTTAAACAAATGTGGGTGGCAGAAGCCTTGATTCCAGAGGGCTTGTCTACGAGTTGAGAGCTGTGGGGTTTCTCTGCTGTCTGCCCCGTGTTTTTCCAACCGATGGTGTCAGGAATAGGTTCTTTCTCCTGTTCTTAGCCACATATTTTCGTGACATAGACACATAACATCTTTCAGCAGTTACAACTGGAGGCTACAAATCTGCTGTAAATAAATACAACTTTCACAAACCTACGTATGGTTTGAACTACATTAAAAAAAAAAAAATAGCCCGTTCCTGTACAGCTGCTCTTCTGCTCTGTATGGGTAAAAGTACTGGAGTAAGCTGGGATCACAAGTACCATTAGTATCTATGTGTTCATATGCAGTTTTGGTCACCAAAGATATTAAGCTCTTAGAGGGCATCCAAAGAAGGGCAACGAAGATGGTGTAGGGCCTTGAGGGGAAGCCGTGTGAGGAGTGGCTGAGGGCACTTGGTCTGTTCAGCCTGGAGAAGAGGAGACAGAGGAGAGACCCCATTGTATTCTACAACTTCCGTGTGAGGGGAAGAGGAGACACTGATCTCTGTTCTGTGATGACCAGTGACAGGACCTGAGGGAATGGCCTGAAGTTGTGTCAGGGGAGGTTTAGGTTGGGCATTAGAAAAAGGCTCTTTCCCCAGAGGGTGGTTGGGCACTGGAACAGGCTCCCCAGGGATGTGGTCACAGCACCAAGCCTGACAGAGTTCAAGAAGCATTTGGACAATACTCTTGGGCACATGGTGTGACTCTTGGGGGTGGTCCTCTGCAGTCCAGGGGTTGGGCTCAATGATCCTTGTGGGTCCATCCCTTCCAACTCAGCATGTTCTGTTATTACCCTTATGTATAACTAAAATCTAACAGGTAACATCTTCAAAGCATTTTATGAATTAATGACTTTATAATAACTTTAATTAATTAATTAAAGAAATGTCACAAACAGGAAAGAAAGTACTATGATAACATAAGTAGCTTTATTTATATCATTGCTACTTTTTTCTAACAGTTTTCAGTAGGTCAGTCTGGCATGTCTGTTTCAGAGCTGGCAGAGTCAGGTAACTGTCTCTTTTAAGAAACATTATTGGAGAAGGAGTTCCCTGGGCAGCATTTCTGTAAGAATACTCATGCAGAAATGCAGAAGACTGCTGCCCAAGAGCATTAAGTTTACTTAGGAATAATCCATATTGTCAGGAATGCCTTGAAAAATACCCAAGAGGGACTAGAAATCTTGTATTTGTAGAACATGGATTTGTCAGCTATGAAAACAGAGGAGATTTTCTGTTTGACTTCTTGCTCCGTTTGGACTACCTATGAGCTAACATAATTGCAGTTAGGAGGAAACTTAAGAACAGTGCCATAGTATTTGCAGCTGAAGAAGGTAAAGAACTGGTTTGCAGTATGGCCATAGGGCAATGCTAGTAAGCTTACTTCTGATCCCATGGAATAAGGTAGGTGCTTTGCCATTTTTATTATTGTATGGTGAAATGGTCTCCATGTGTGGATTTGTAGTTACTGAAATGACTAAGATGCCATACCCTTGCTTTCCCTTAAGACACTCGGAAAGGGAAACAGCCTTTAATTCACTTCGTCTTCAGTCTGCTTGAAGAAAATAGTTTCAAAGCAATACCTTGATATGACTGCTGAATATATTTAATTGTGCTCCATAATGCTGGGGGCCAAATAACCCGGCTGAAAAATGTTGGGAGTATACTAAACTACGATATAGTTCCCTCTTTTAGTCTTCTTTTTAGTTCTTTTCTCCCTTTCCCCTGTCTTCCCTGACCTCCCTCAGCTTTGTGTTGGAGGTACTGGGAGTGCCCATTGATGAGTATGAAATAGGATTTTTTAGTCCCTGATAGCATTAAACATAGAGCAATACAGGCTGGGAGCAGGTCCTGTCCCTCTTCAGTTAGTGAGGCTCCTCAAGCTGCATGTTTGTCCATGGACTCCAGGTGAACGTTGCAGTGAAGGCAAGTGCTGGTACTGAGAGGCAGTGGCACTGCATGTCCCTAAAAACAGTGCTGTCTGCTACATGCCTACTGCATTCCCAAAGAGAGGCATGGGGACATGGTGCAGTTACTCTTCCTGTCACTGAAGAGACAGAGCAGTCGGGAGCTGTAGCTACTGCTTTTGCAGAATTGGCTCTGTGTTAGTGGGAGCTCACAACACTTTCTGTAAGGCCCTGCCCAACACATCTACCTTCAGTCCCTTTGCAAACCAGGTGTTGCCTCTCTAAATGGTCTCAGTTTCAGTTTCTCTGCTGTGTGCCATGTAACTGAAGACTACCACAGCTCAGCAGGACTGGCCCATGAAAGCTATCAGAAAGACAAATTCCACCTCCCAAGACTCTGGGTAGGCAGGCTGCCTGGAGGAGCTACTCCTTTTGACTGCCTGGATCTCTCTCCCTTCAGATAGCTCTGTATGAGAGACATTAGATCTGCTGGGAGCTGTGGCACTAACATTGCACCTGGTGCATGGAGAAACTCCCCAGTTAACTGTTGTCTGTGATCTTTCCTTAAGGCTTTTGATAGCACTTTCTCAAAGCTGTGCAGGTAGTTCAGCACATGCCAGCAAGACTTCTTTTTAGCTGACTTAGTGCCTTGCAGAGAAGAGTCGCATCTCTGCAGGTCCTGTTCTCTCATTAATCAGTCTGGAAGTCTAGTCCAGGTAGGTAGGTCATTCCCTCTGCTTTGTCTGCCCCTTGGCATGTGTCTGGGAATGTGATGTTACAGGAGCTTCATTGCTCCCAGATTTTTCAATAGTAATAGTTACTTTCTGGCCAAATAACTGAGAGTTACTGATCTGGAGACCAGTTAGCCTGCATCATTTGGGAGGCAGCAGATTGGAACTGAGTAGGAGGAGCTGCACCAGTTCATTTGAAGACTTTTCTAACCCTGTTACAATGTGAAGACAAAGCACCTTGATTAAAAATAAATAAAAACCTGTTTCTGGGATTCTTGGCTCAGTGAAAGCTCTCAGTTTTGCTTGGCAAGGGCCTGTTGTCCTAGTGCAGTGGAAATTTATTTCTTGTTTCTTTGTAGCTATTTTATCTCTTGGGAATGGTACATTATCTTGCACTTGATTATGCATATTTTTATATGCATATGTTACTCGATGCATAAAAAATATGGTGTAATTTGATTTGTGTGTACATATGTCTTTTCAAAGTAAATTCAGTCACAAATGTTTATTAGGTTAAATTACTATAAACTGAGAAGTGTAGATATTGCCCAGTTTTTAATAATACTTTGCATTTTGTTAATACAATGATTATTTTATTCAGTCTAAATGAAATACATAGCAGGGTATATAACGCACCTATGTAGCAGGATCTTTATATAACTTAACCATAATGCTGGGTTTAGGAAACATCCATCCATTTTTGTATATGAGTACTGAATATCACTGTTTGCTTCATTGTTTTTTGTTTTTTGTTTCTTTTCTTTGCTTCTGCTACTCTAGGATTTTGGCATCATGTTTACACATCACATTGTAACAGTCACCCTGATTACCTTCTCATATGTAACCAATTTGACACGAGTGGGAACCTTGATCTTGTGTCTCCATGATGCGGCTGATATTGTTCTAGAGGTGAGCTAATACATATGTCATCCTGTCAGTAGGTAGAATCTTTTTGCTATGCAAAACAAGTATTTCCCAAGCCAAGAGTCCAGTTCAAGGTGTAATGGTGATTAATATTGTGTATTTGCTTAAATATATTACACTTGTAGCAATGCATGTTTCTGACTTCAGGCTGATTTATCCCTTGATAAGTTGCTTGCACAGAGAAGAGACTGGTAATGCATTGCATGCCAGGGAGGGTTACACACAGGTTTTAATTACAACATCATAAAATCAAAAGCTGAAAGTTGCAAAATCTGGAAAGTGGTAACAGTGGGATAGAAGCTCCTGGTTCTTGAACCCTCTGACATGGGGTGAGGAGCAATAACCCTCAAAGAAGGGTCTGCAAAAGAATCAAGATGTCACAGTATGTTTCTGCTGTGTTTTGCTGGACAGAGTGTTTTGGACAATTTAGTGGCTTTTTGGGCATGGACAGTGAGCCTGATTTTCCAGGTTCTTGTTCCTCTGGATCCCAATGCCAGCATCAAGCATTTAGGTTTGGAGGAAAAGGGATGATAGACATTCTTTTAAATCAAAATGGTCTGCAACTTCCATAGCAGCAATTTAGAAATGTTGTCATCCTTTATCTGCATCAGTTATTAAACAGCTCTGGGTGATGCTGGGGTTGGGCTATCTATGAACTCTGCATCAGGATCAAACCAAAGTTAATAACTATTTTGTCTGAAATGATTTTTTATTAAAGTACCTGCAAGGATCCTGTTATGTGAAAATACAATCTCACTGGGTGAGTCACCTATTGCAAAATCAAAATCCTGCCATTCTGTTTCAATAGTAAATCCCAGCTGTAAATCTGGTTTTATTTTTTAATCTTCTTTTAATCTAGAAGGCACATGACTGCCTGAAATAGAAAGCAAGAGAGAATGTGGATTTCTCCTCATAGAAATAATTGCATCTTTACAAGTTTATTTTTCTCTTTTAGCAATGTGTGTAGCTAGCTGTGGCTTCACCTAAACTTCCATCATTCCCCTTTTCTCATCACCAGCAGGACGTACTTGAAGATGTTCATTCCAGATCAGACCAGTGTCTGTGGAACTATAAAAACAGCGGAGAGCACCCATAATAGGCTAGCTAAATCCTTACCTTGAATACAGTGAGATACATAATTTTGCTCAATTCCTCTGTTTATTCACTGACAAAGAGGAATTGCTGGTATTCTCATGTGATTTGCAAACATTCAGCGAATACCCTTCTTCATAAGGCACATACTTCAGTGGTCTTTTTGGTCAATTAGTTCAGTCTGTTATGACTGGAAATTCTGCTGGAGCAGTGGGGCACAGCCCTGGTGCCGTATGAGAGGAGATGGACTCTTACACACTGCTGATGGTACTGAGAGGAAAGTGAGTGCAGAGGGAAAAAAATGACCAAACTGCAAAAGAAGTTGGTTAAATATCCTGCCATTAGGTCAGTTGTATACCTGACCTGTTCTACTTTTACATATTTGTAAAAATGAAAAGCTATTTCTGGAGGCCACCAGACTCTTTCCACCTACCATTTCATAATGAAACATGTCCAGTGGAAAGCCGGAATGCAACCTTTTTGCTGTTCTCATTGCAGAAGGTAATGTGTATTGGGGGGAATACTGGAGGTGAGGTTTTTTCCTACAGGTGTTAAAGTGTTTGGAAATATGGAAGAATCATAGTAGAATTTTCAGGAATTATAGCTGTTTTCTTAGGTCTGAATGAAAGTTATCTTGGATATTCAGAGCAGTCTAGCCAGGACGACATATCAAACATAATTTGCTTGCCTAGGAAGCCATTACATTAACATAAACTGAAATCTAGGCCTCTGAGAAGCAACTTTCAGAATCCCAGTTAGTTGTTTATGTGGCCTTGGGTATATTTGCACTGCAGTACAGCTTGTGGGTTGAAAGCTCTGTGACCTAACATGTTGAAGCACTTAGAATCCCACCTATTTGGGGACCTTGAGACTTTTCAACTTCAATTAAAGAACACTGTGACAGTTTAATGCTAGTCTATTTATGTGAGTAGTTGTCCATGTGTTCACAGTTCAACCTGATTCCTTTCTGTCAGGTTCCATCTATCTCCTAACATACTTTTATAAAAAAGCAGGGAATGGAAACTTTAGACTAAGGCAATAGCTGTGCTGTAAAACACATGGATTTAAACAGACAGACTAGCCAAGAGTATATGGAAGAGCTGTGTTACTCTATTGTAGTTACGGTTTTTAAGCTCTGAAAATTGTGTTGTATTGCCTTAGGTGGCCAGATTCCATCTAACAACAACATATTCTTTCCCTTTTTTTTTTTTTTGTAATCTTTTTTGATCTATAATTTATAGATTTGTTATTTAAAAACTGATGACCCAACAGCTGTACTGTTTTTGAGAACTAGAAGTTGCTATAGCAATATCAGCTCCATGCACTATGAAAACAGCTTTTTACAGTGCTGCCATGGAAATACATGCATAATTCCTACGTGAACTTTGAATCATCTGAAAAATCAAGGAAGTTAGTAACGCTTCTGCTTTGCGTGTTGGCACCAAAATGTTCACTTTTGCTTAAACCAGGCTGTGAGTAAAAAACTGCTAGGAAACTAGCACCAGGGCTGATTCAGAAGAGTTATGTATTCTTTGGAGCAATGGTGGCTTTCATCATGTTTTTTGAGCTTCCTAACTTGGTTTCTGTTAGTGAGGAATATTCTTTATATTCAGGTTTTTAGTGGAAACATTGCAGAAATTGGGTAACATCCAAAAGTGCCGTTTGATTTTGACATCCAGATTGTTTGATTCTCTAGTTGGAATTCTGCATTCAGAATAGTATTTTCTCTGCATAGTTATGGTAATTTTGTTCCCTCTTAGTCCTCTGGAAAGTCTGCACAAGTATCTTGTCAATATGGGAGCTGAATACAGGTCTCCTCCGAGAGGGCTTTGAAAGGGTTCCCAGTGACTTCAGTGGGCATAAAATCAGACCCTTCATGTACTTCATTGTGCAGTGACTCTCTGGATACATTTGACAGAAAGTATGAAGAAAGACTGTCCCTGCCTTGAAACAGATGCTATTTAAAAATAGTTAACTGCTTACACACATGAACACTGTGGAAGCAGCAGAGTTGTCTTAAAACAAGCTTGCTTGTACGTACCATTTTCTTCAGGAAGAAGAGGCTAAGGAAACTTCAGGGAGGATCAGTGTTTTTAATGAGGAGTAATTAGTCCTTCACCGGGGAAGAGTCAGAAGACTGCATGAAGACAAATGAGAGATGCATGTAAAAATAGGCGTTTTCCAACAAGTTGGAAAGTAAAAGTTGGAAAGAGAGGGGAGGAGAAAAGTCTTTGAAAAAGACTTGAAGAGAAGTGGTATAATCTATGAGGTTGGAAGTGTTCTGTATAGGCCAGAAAGGAAAAAGAGATGCTTTAGGGAAAAGTAGGGTATGGGGCGTAGTAGAGGAATTGAGACCGCTGGAAGGTCAGAGAGCACGGGGCAGAGGGAAGGTAGACGGACACTGAAAATGCAAGTAGAGCATAATGGTGAGGTGAGAGGCAGGTAGGTAAAGGGGCTGGGAACAAGGACAGCATGAACACAGTGGGGTTCAATAAAAGGTTTAGAAGAGTTGTGAATCTGAAATTGTAGAATCTCAAAAGGAAATTGAATGGGGGATAAAGAAATTAGATACTTACTCTGGTTTTGTGCCATCTGGTTTGTTTTTTCTTCAATGAGGACATTTTCCAGAGGCTTAGTAGAGAGGAGTTGCAAAATCACCATGAGGTGGCACAATGAAAATGTGATTTCATAAAAATTTGATTTCTTCTCTTACAGCTTATACACAAGAAAACTCAGTTGTCCTCACAGAAGTAAAAAGACATTTCTTTCTTTTGCAGGCTGCCAAAATGGCAAATTACTGCAAGTGTCAAAAGCTGAGTGACCTTCTGTTCCTTACATTTGCCATTGTCTTCATTGTCAGTAGGCTTGGCATATATCCGTTATGGTGAGTAAGCACATCATTGTCCTCAAATGCTAAGCACCAAACAAGCTTGGAAATAGCTACGCTGTAATTGAACATGATTCATTGACATTACTGTGTTTTCCAAAGCACCAAGGAGAGTTTCAGACATAACCAGGTGCTCAATAGCCTATTTTCTAGAATGCCATTGTGTTTACTGTGTGCTAGACAAGACACATATGGGGCTTCTGCTGGTCTTAAGGTAGAAGTGGGTTGGAGACAACATAGCTTCAGGTTAGAAGTTGTTTGGCTGTGTTGTCAAGAAGTTAGAGGAGAATTAAAATATTAGTCACCAAAAACACTGACCAAAGGCTGAGCTTGGAACTGGAATATTCTCAATAGCTTTCAGTGCACACTTCATGAATGTGTTCACCTTAAAGAAAATTACAGTGAATTAAGTAACGTCTGGCCTGCAGAAATTGGTGTAAGGATGTTATTGCCATGCAGATTACAATATTGCAGGCTACTCCTTTTCCACCCCTCATTTGAATTGGGGTTCTTGGGGCAGCTGTGTAATGCATACATCTGTAAGGTTGTTATACAGGTGTTACTGTAATCTCACCTCTTCCCGGACAAAGACAGCTGCTTGCATGTGCACACACTCTCTCTTCTAGATACACATACAAGCATGCACACAAATGGAACACAGATGTTTGGTTCTTTAGCTAGGGTTTTCAGCAACCAAAAGGCAGCTGGCTAATAAGGAAATACACTGATGTACTTCATTGTAGAAACTCAATCAAGTTTCTCTGTAAACTTCTGCACTATATGTGAGAAGGGCTGAAAGAAGGCATTGGCCTTGCTCTTTTCTATTCTGTATCCTTTCTTTCTCTTGTATGAACAGAACTAACACAAATCTCTGTATTTCTCTATATCTTATGAAAATAAGAGGTGTCTGTCATTGCATTAGAAAATAACAGTGACAGTTTTGTTCTTGGCACCACAGACACCAGAAATTTTACCCTTTGGAGAGAGTGTCTAGAGAGATTACCACCAAGCTCCTTGCTTAAGCATGCAGAGGATTTATCGATGCCAGTGTCAACCTCCTTGCCATGGTTGCCTTTGAAATCCTCTATAATGATATATCTTTGGGGTTTTGTTAATGTAAACAAGATAACACCAAGGTGCCCTCAGGGAGCTGTGTCATCAGCTCTGCTTAACAGTACAATGGTAGAAGTTTCACTTAATGACTCCAAAGATAATGTCGTAATGCCTTGTCCCTACCGCGCTGTGAGTTGGCGAAGGACCATGACAAAAGATGAAAATGGATAAACACACAAACTGCATGTTTAGAAACGCTTGTTAGTTGTTTCTTGAACAGCTTTGCTTCCTTTTCTTCCTTCAGTCCTTCCTTGAAGCCAACTTGGCCATTCACTGAATTTCTGTAAATGAAGTAAGCTAGTTTTTCGACTTGCATGATCTCAAATGAAAAAAATGGTGGCACTCCTGCTCACACGATTTCATCTGTCTCTTGAATTCTCTTTCATATTGAGAAATGCAGGGAGGACCCAATTTCACCAGTGCATTTCTGCCACTGGAGACTGCAATCCGTGACTCTGCTTCAGAGGAAGCTCAGTCAGACGATGATTGGATGAAAGGGGAAATTATACTTGATAACCTTCTATGATGAATTTACTGGCTTGTAATTACATAATCCAGTAGTTACTGGATGATGAGGCAGAGTGCACCCTCAGCAAGTTTACTCATGTTGCTCCTGTGGGGAGCAGCTGATGCACCAGAGGGTTGTGCTGCCATCCAGAGGGAAGGAACCTCAACAGGCTGGAGAAAGTTTCCAGTCAACAGGAACCTCAGAAGTTCAGCGAAGTTCACAGTCCTGCACCAGTATTTTCTGACCAGCAGGAAAGCACCAAAGGAACTGGGGGTTCCAGTGGACACCAAGTTGAACAGGAGCCAGCCATGTGCCCTTGTGGTAACAAAGGCTGTTGGTATCCTGGGCTGCATCAGGAGGGGTGTTCCCAGCAGGCTGAGGAAAGTGACTCTTCTCCTCTACTC
>JAWWES010000171.1:19358143-19401177 GCA_035583135.1 Lophotriccus pileatus
CAGAGAGATATAAAGCTACAGGAGACAGTCCAGCAAATGGTCCCAAGACTGATTAAGGGACTGGAGCACCTCCTGTGCGAGGAAAGGCTGAGACAGGTGGGACTGTTTAGCATGGAGAAGAGAAAGCTCAGAACTGATGTTATCAATGTATAGAAATATATGAAGTGAGAATGGAAAGAAGACTGTGCCAGGCTCTCTTCAGTGGTGCCCAGGGCTAGGACCAGAGGCAGTGAGCATGAACTCAAACACAGAGGAGGTTCCACCTGAACATCAGGAAACACTTTTTCACTGTGAGTGTGGCTGAGGACTGGCACAGGTTGACCAGAGAGATGGTGGAGTCTCCATTCTTGGAAATACTCCAAAACCATGGTCCAGGGCAGCCTATTACAGGTAACCCAAGTTGAGTAGGAGGGTTGGACAGGATGATGTCTAGGGGTCCCTTCCAAACTCAGTGATTCTGTGATTCTGTGAGCTGTCTTACATGTTTAGCTGTGATTCCAGCATTTAAACCTCACTCTGTATTATTTGAAATGGCAAAGAAAGAACTACTGATTTGAAATTTTTTGTTATTCAAATACAAAATTTACCAAATCACTGCTATGCGCTTGCTTTGCTGAGTAATCAACAAAGAGCAGATTAATCTTTTTCAGAATGCATGATTTTGAAAGAGGTCATTAGAGTCTTCACACATTTAACTAGAAGGAGCTACCCAGTATTCTTTTTCTGAAAATCAACAAGGTCCAGATTTTCCATCCTTTACATTCTTACTATGGTAGTGAAGTTTTGCGAAGTCCACACTTTCAACCTGAAGTGTTTGAAATAACACTGTTTGTAACTGAAACTGCAGCTCAGAAATGGGAAGTTTATGCTGTCTGGAGTGATTTCTGTGAAGTATTGCAGCCATGTGTCACACTATGCAGGAAACCATTGCTAGGACTATGCAAATTATAAATTAAACATTGACATGTCTAGTGGGAATCAGGCATCATAGAACTGAAGTCTGTCTCTAAGCATCCCTAATACACACTTCAAGCTGTCTGACTGGCAGAGTCCCAGAAGAGATTACCAGCACAGCAATAAGTTATCTAGCAAGTGTCAAAACTTAAGCCCTGCTTTACCTCTGTGGCGTTTTGGGCTGGTGTTCAGGATGTGGCCATCCATTCCTGTGTATCTTAGTGACAGCAGCACTTCCATGCCACCTTAAATTGAACCTTGTCTGAATCCTCTGTAGAAGTTGGCCCAGTGTGCTGAAAGCAGGTAAAATGAATCAAGTAGATCTGGGGAAGAGGGAAAGGAAAGAGGGCTTCTGTTACTGATGTTGGCTCCTTTGGTACTGAATGTTTGGCTAAGAAGGGCGGAGAATTACAGCTGTGGGTGATGTTTGCCAGTGGGATGGAAAAGATCAGCACAGATTCTTGAAGGCAGTGAAGACAGAGTGATTGTTTATTTAAGGGGAATGCAGCAGCTGACAGTGCCACAGTGTCACACTGTCAGAGGGGAAGTAGTTATATTGGTGATCCTCTGCCTTTCCTCTCCCTTGTCCTCGTTTAACCCCAGCTGCTACAAAGCCCAGTGTGGCCACTCACTTACTTCCCCCAGTGGGGTGGGGAAGAGAATCAGGAGGGTAAAAGTGAGAGAGCTCATGGGCTGAGATAAAAACAGTTCAACAGGTAAAGCATGAGTGGCACACACAAGCAAATCCAAACAAGGCATTCATCCACCACTTCTCATGGGCAGGCATGTGTTCGGCCATCTCCAGGACAGCAGGGCTCCATGTGTAATGGTGACTTTGGAATATAAACACTGTCACTCCAAACATGCCCCCCTTCCTCTCCAAGCTTCATATGCTGAGCATGACAACATATGGTGTGGGATATCCCTGTGGTCAGTTGGGTTCAGCTGTCCCAGCTGCATCCCCTCCCAAGTCCTTGTGCCCCCCAGCCTCCTCACTGGCAAGGCAGTGGGAGGAGTAGAAAAGGCCTTGTCTCTGTGTAAGCCCTGCTCAGCAATAATGAAAATATCCCAGAATTATCAACCCTATTTTCAGCACAAACTGAGAACATAGCGCTGTACTCTAGCTACTGTGAAGACAACTAGGTCTATCCCAGCCCAATCCCTTAGTCAATGAAAAATACATTTATTTATTTGAAAATGCATATGGTTTAGTGTGGTTGATCTTTGATTTTTAAGACCGTTTTATTTCCAAACTAAGGCCTTGATGTATGTATTCCTAATGGTTACCCCTACATACACCCAGAGGCAGTTTCGTAGTTCTCAGCTGTACTGTAGGCAATGCATGTGGGAGTCAGAGTGAGCAGGGATGAAGCATGGGATGTATGAGCTTGTCTATTCCAAATCCTTTTTCTCTATGAAACAGCAATTCTAAATCTTCACCCTCATTAGCTTGCATGCCAGCAAAGATGAGTCACTGGAGTGGCCGGGAGCAGGCCAGGAAGCATAGTTTTGCTCTCCTTTGCTGAAAATTCAAAATAGCAAAATTTAGTGCCTGATTAATATTACATAAGTATGCAAATTTTTCTAACATGAAAGCTGAGAGGTATAAAATCAGTGTGCATGTAATGTAAAAGGAAAACTGTAATTTATAAGAAAACTTCCCCCACACAGGAAGGTGAACACCCAAGACAGGCTTCAAGAGACGTCACTTCCGAAGCACTGGCATACTGTTGTGCTCCAGCTTTGCACAAGTGCCATTTAATTTTGCATAAAGGTGCTAATAAAGAATTCAGAATGTATCAAATGATGTTGTTTGAAGGTTGTTTAACAGCAGGGCTAAGACAAAAGAAACTGGCAATTAGGTATATATTTAGCAGTCTTTCTGCAGGCATCTGGAGTTCATTTCAGCAATAATTCAAAAACCCCAGGATACTTTCTCCCTCCTGCTGCTAAGTGAATGTAGGAGTAAAGCTGCTATTTTCACTGACAAGACATTTTGCTTGTGAAATTCTCCCACTTGCACATAATCACTGTTCTAGCAAATTACAACATAAACCAAAACTCTCCATGAGTCAGGGGGAACATGATGCCTTCTCAGGTGATACAGGAATGTGGGGAGAAAGAAAGCAATCTTAAACAACAACAACAACAAAAAAAAAATTATGTGGACCCTTGGCTAGTCTAATAAGGCTGGGCAAAGCAGTTACCTTGAGCCTTTTTTTAATTTCAATAAGCATTGCAATTCTTCTTCCCAGGCCTCCAGTGCTTGGTTTTGCTCTAGCTAGATAGAGTCTTTTCTCTGTTGACAAAGGAATGGATTGTTTTTTGCTTTACTTTGTTTAGTTTTCAGTATCCAGGAAGGGAAATTCCGTGGGGTCATGCTATTTATTAATAATTTTTGGAGGTATGAAGAAGATTAACCGTCATCTTCCATCCCAGGAGATGTGAGTGAAGAAGGTGATGCACTGCATTTTGCAGTCTTCCTTTTCTCAGTGCTAACTGCAGAGTTCTTGTTGTGAGAATCATGAAACTCCTCAAGGTTAGGCTGTACAGGAGACTCAAGACTACTTACTTATTTTCCTTATTCTTCTAGAATATGTGATTTTTTGGACAGGGCAGTTTGAATAAATCTCCCAGTGCTGTGATGAGTTTGGTATCTGAAACTGGTTTCATGGAGTGATTGTGAAATGAGATATTTCCATAAGCTTCAGTGGAAGAAAGGTGGTCATTGTGGAGGGAAATATAAGGTTACTAAACTGTTCATCGTTTTAAAAGATAGTTTAGAGTAACTGCAGGTAGAAGTGTAACTTTGAAGTTTGAAAGGAGAATGAGAAGGCTCTCAGGAAAGCTAGGCTGATGTTTACCAGATGAAGGCACCAAGCTGGGTATATTCAGGTTCTTTCAAGTTGCTCTGACTAGTACTAGTATGCAGTTTTCCTGAGTTTTTCACCTCTTTTGATTACTTTTATAATGAGTTGTATTGTATGAGAGGTGGAACACAGTGGTTTTAGGGAAGTGTTGCTGACAAGTACTGTTGTCAAAGGGCAAGGAAGAAGGCAAACAGCAAGGGCATTCATGCGACCTGCACAGTCTCTCAAGCATGTATTACATACATGCACTGAGAAATGTAAAACAGTGCCTTAACTGTACAAATATAAATGAAAGCCTCATTTAAGCTGATTATAAAGAGCAGAGGTCATGTTCTACATATGCTGTCTCCCACATTCTCATCTAGGCAAATTTGGTATAATCCAAGTAGTCTGTATACCTTTCTGTTCTTGATTTCTTCATCCACTAGCAATGCCCGGACATTGTATCACATTAAAAACTATGAGGACAGATAATCAACCACTTTGGTTAGTTGTTATGGTCTTGTTTGATGTCAGTACGTGCCTCATAACTGATCTTCTGTTTATGAGTCTGTTTGGAAAAATTCTGTGAAAATTCAAAGCTTTCAGGTGTGTGTCTCCTCATCAACTGTAATGTATGGTTGCTAAATAGGATTTTTGTACCAATATATCTTAAATAAACATGGGTCTGCCAGTTCTCAGAAGAACAACTTTGTTCCTTCTTATTCTTTAATTTTTAAAACTCTTGAATGTACACACAATCTAGCTCCTGGGTGATTTCTAATTGCCTTTTCATGGCAATGAGTATCTGCTTGAACCAGACAAGCATGGCATGATTCTTGATGAGTTAAAATTAGCTTCTGTTCACCATGGTGAACTGTAATGAATGCTAGTTACTTATTATCAGACTTTCTCTCATCTCTGCATGACTGGCCAAATAGCTCTTCCTGAGTTTCATCACTGGTTCAACAGTAGTGAGAGATATAGCCATGCTGCTAATGAACACACCAGGTCTCCAAAGAGTGATACCATATTGCCAGTTTGCGCTGTTCTCTTTCCTGTTCTCTATCCTGGAATCAGCTTCTCTCTGAGCAAAATTGCAGCTTGAGTTACGAATTGGGCAGCACAGAACCCCCATGAGTA
This sequence comes from Lophotriccus pileatus, assembly GCA_035583135.1. Taxonomy (NCBI): domain Eukaryota; kingdom Metazoa; phylum Chordata; class Aves; order Passeriformes; family Tyrannidae; genus Lophotriccus; species Lophotriccus pileatus. The sequence continues at coordinate 19,363,090 of JAWWES010000171.1, forward strand.
GCAGCTGCTGCAAAGATCTGCTGAACCTCTGTTTTTCTTAGCTTTGTTGTTCTTTAGCTGATTTTGACCTGTTTTGTGCAGCTCTTAACATGCAGGGAAGCTGAGTTGTCATCTTTCGTACTGGTTTTCTTTCCTGACACATTTTCTCCTGTTTGGCCCTTGGAGCATATGTATTGTGTGGGAAGACAGCATGTGAACCCCAGCAGAGTCACCCTGCGTCATTCCTGTGAAGATACTGGTAAAACAGAAAGCTCCAACCTGCTCTTAAAAGCACCCTACTATGTCAAAGCAATATGTAGGCAGCAGTTAAAGCGAGAGTACTGATCAGTTACTTGGCATGGTAAGAATGTGGGTAGCCAGATGAATCCCAACTGTCCAGACCTTGCCTGGACTCTGAATGAACACAGTGTTTTGTGACGGTTTTAGTTACTCTTGCTGAATTGAAAACCTTTCTAGTCTGACTAGTATTATGTATACAGCCAAACATTTCTGATTGCTCTATGGTAAAATAACTTTTTAACTAAGAAGATACCAAATCTCTTCTGACATTGTTTTGAGCTCATTTTGCTTAGAATATTGTCTGAACCAGAGCACAATCTTAAGTTTCTTGTGGGTAGCAGTTACTGAAGGAATAAATTATGATTTTGATTCTTGAATCCTGATGTTAGTCATGCTGTCATTGACCATTGTAGGCTTGCAGTGTAAATAACAAAAAGTGGCATTTGCTCACTGTTTCCAGTTTTAAGATTTTCATGTGATCACAATAGAAAAAAATTACTTGAAAAAGGATTTCATCAGACTTCTAAACCTGATTCTTACCCTCAACTTATAATCAATGAGTTTATCAAGAGTATTTAATAAAAAGGTTTTGACAAACTAATGATAGTGTATTTCAAGAACTCATAGACTTCAATTTATGGATTAAAAAGAAGGTTTAATTGACTAAGTCTCTGTAAGTTTACTCAGAACTCTTGTCTTAGCTCTTTAGCAGAACATATAGAATGTTGTCATTCCATCTGCTTTTGACAAAACATTATCTGATATTGTCCTTTCTAATGCCTGGTTATTTTATGTCCTCAAATTGTTTGCTGGGTCTGTGAACTCAGGCCTCTGAAGTTGTACAAGATGCAAAGCTGAAGTCTTTGGAGTGCCAGGTTAATACCGATCTAGCTATTTACAGGGAAGTTATAAGAAATGGAAAGGTTACAAGTGTCATTCACCACTGTAGGCTTGCAATGTAAATAACAAAAAATGGCATTTGCTCAGTGTCTCCAGTTTTAAGATTTTCATGTGATCGCAATAGGAAAAAAATTATTTGAAAAAGGATTTCATCAGACTTCTAAACCTGATTCTTACTCTCATTTTTAGTTTCTACAGACTGTACTCTGTGGCTATAATAATGCTTTCTGTTGTCAAGGATAGGCTATTCAGTCAGTGTTCTGACTTTTCTCCTTTTATTATGAAGTATGTCCTTTCTAAAACCTGTGCTCTAATTGAAAACAGGACAAATACCTGAGCTGTGGCACTTTTTTTGCTCAGAATTATTCTGCTGATTGTTGAAGTATCAGGGGAAGGGAAGCAGCATTACTATTTTTCTTGTGGCCAGACATATTAGCCATTTTTACATCAGCTCAGCAAGGCATGGTGACTGGAGAGTATGGATGACCTGCAGAGGCTGAACTGAGTGTTGCTTCCACCATGGTAGCCAGGTTCCCATATAAACTGCTTTGTATTCAGCTGAAGTTCTCCAAGTCTCCTCTGAAGTTGCTTCACTTGCAGGAAGGAGGGGAGAAAGAAAGAGGCTGGCCACTGGAATTTCCAATTTGACTGGGTTTTTATCTAAAAGAGAGGGATGTGAGGAAACTTTGCCCCAAAGTATACCTCTAAGAGTTGCCTGTTCTGTGGAGGGAAGAGCCGTGCTGGTACAGTAGTACCACAGTGAGCCCATACAAGTGCTGACAGTTGAGGTGGATGTAGGTAGTTCAAGCATGGGCAAACATTCTGCCTCTTCTCAAACCCTCTTCTTTTCTCTTAGAGGATGTATCTGTAGCACCAGGGTTTGCTGTTAGTGGCACATATTTTGTAGTGCTACAGAGTCAATATAAAAGCAGAACACTGTGAGCTTCTGAGGTATGTGGGATGTAAAAATCATAGTGCTACAAAAGCATGGGAGTAAGTTAACTTACCAGCTTGAAATAGTAAATGACTTTTGAACACCATGTTCCACAGCCATGATGCAGCTAGGGTTTCATTAGTGTTCAGCTAGGAGGAGGTCATTGTGGCTAAACACTTTGTGAGAAACCCAGCACCCATGTAAGTGGGCAATTCTATTAGTTTTATCAGTGTTGTACGATGGCAGAGTTTGGCCCATAATATATGAAAGTAGAGATCATTATTAAGAAAATTGGATTAAACTGAAAACTGGTTAAGGCTGATTTCACAGATGTGGAAAAAATTCTTATGATGCTTTTTGTAGCAAAGTAAAGTTGATTGGATTTTTGGTGGTGGCTTTTTACCTCTCCGTCCACAATAGGACCATAATACTTGAGTCATTGCTTGAAAGTTGAGTGCTTGACAGACACTGTGCCACCACACTTCCTTAAGCTGTGTGATTTTTATGGATTTAAAAAATTTTACATTACTCTAGGGGCACGTGGGCATGTTCTCAAAACTAGGCCAATGAATCCCAAGTGTGATACTCCTACTATTAATGGTACTTTTAGATAAAGCCACCTAAAAGTCACTGGGTGCCTGGCAAAGAACTGAATGCAGCTGCTCTGTGATGCTTTGTGAGCTTTTGAACTAGACCTATTTTGTTCCTGTGTTTACAGAAAGTTTGGGTAATCTTTCCCCCCTTGAATTGTCTGCCATAGGGTGTAGTTAAACACAGCTGCACTTATTTTTAGTCAACAGAAAGAGGCATGAGGAAGGATTTTTTATACTCTGCTTTGCAAAGATTTGAAACTATAGTTTACAATAAATGCTTTTCCTGTTTGACAATAACATGAACTCCCGGCAAATGGATCTTGATATGTGTTCTCTGTTGCTCATATGAAAGTTTTATGTGTGCCTGGAGATTTTCAGATTTGGAAGTGTCATTGTTAGCATAACACAGTTTCTCTGTGCCTATGTGCTATATGACAGGCCTTTACACAAGCATTTTGCCATAACACATTACTGATACAACATTTTGCTGAGTATAATGATGTTCTTCTAGGAAATATGAATTCCCTCCATGTTCTGATATCTGTTAAAGGGCTCTCCTGAGGTTTGATTGTGAAGATGTCTCTGACCTTGTGTTCTTAGTTTTTTCTGTGCACAAGAGTGTGAATACTACTACTCATACCAGTGGCTGCAGAAACAGCTAATGGGCAGTAAGTGCTGATAAGAACTAATTGAGTGAAAAGCACAGCTGAAACCAGTGACAGCTTGATCAGAATGGTCTCTTCTACAGTAGATCAAACATGAATAATTTCCTGCCTGCTCCATCATTTTAGATAAGTAATTGGAAATCCTATTGATCTGCACAGGGCTTAAAATAACACAGTTTCAGTGTCAGGCTGTGATTTCTGCAAAAACTTATTGTTCCTAATTAATATTAGGACAGGAGCCACCCATCTCTACAGCAGCTGAGCTTGTATTGGCACCATGTCAGGAAATCCTCTGATGTGGGGCTAGTATGGGCGAGCAGAATGCCACGTGATGCTGAGCTCACTGATAAAATTGAAGTGTGTGGATTTAATGTTGCTCTGAATACTGACTCAAGAGTTTATATTCTTTCTGTCACTGCATTTTGCAGCGATCTTTCATCAGCTGTCTAAAAGAAGAGGGTAATGAGCATCATCAACCAACCAATCTGAGGGATCAGCCCGAGATGCTGTTGAAAGATCATCTCTGTCTCTCCCAGTCCTTCTTTCCCTGTTTCATTGCTTCTGTGTGGGTGACTGGTTCATTTGACTCTTCTCAGTTCACAGTGGGTCTCTGCTACTCCTCTTGTATTTGCCATGTGCTGCTTAGTAGCTTAAGTCCTTCTCTGGGGGGCTGAAAACGTAAGAGGCAGCAGGATCTGAAAAGGGAAACAAGCTTGTTCTCCCACTCAGCAAGAACCAAGAAGCATCTGTTCAGAACAGTACAGTGATACAGACACAGCAGCTGGCCAAGCTGAAACTCAGAAGATGAAGAAGTTGGCAGTACAGTCCTTTATGTACTGAATTTGCTATAATTAAATACTTAGCTGTGCTGCAGCTTGAAGACTCCAGTACATGAAGTGCTATAGACCAAAGATTCTTCAATTTAATGACTATTTTGTGTATTATTCCATACACTTCTCAGGTAAAAAGTTGTGTAACTCATCTGAAGTCTCTCATGCAGAAATATCTGTGTGTCAGGTCTGTTGTGTAGCATTGCCATTAAAAGTAACTAGGACAGCCTGGGATATGAAGTCCTATTAGATTTCAATCAAGGTCTAAACCCCAGAGATAAATCTTGACTTCTGATGAAATGTAGCTGTTTTACCATACTGTGGCTGATCAACATGTGCGCATACGTGTGCTTTCACACTCCACTGCCTCTTCAGTTATCTGTAAATCTCAGTGATATTTTTCTCTTACCTGTCAGTTTTAGAGCATCTTTTAAGGCCGTAGTCCGTGGTGTTTTATAAACAAGGTAATTCTCCCAGCATCTTGATGTGGTGAACAGAATGTACCAGTGCCTTGTGCTCATCATTAACAAAAAGTGAATGATGTAAGGAAATTTGAAAATTTCTTGGATCACATAAGTTACTGTAACAGCTAAATCCAGAATTTAGAACTTCTCTTTGTTCTTTGGTCTTGGTCATTTTTGATTATGTATAGTACAGAACAAATGACTATGTTTTAGGGGCTGAAGTAAGTGCAATTGTTTTGGGGTTTTTTAAGGAAAAATTTAAAAAAGCAGAAACTTTGAAGCATTGCTGGCAGTAATATTGTTGGGTTACTTGCCCTAAATAGGATCTGAATGTCATTAATGCCCACTTAGATGTAATTGTGTATTTTCTGTGTCATGAACGCAGTATTAAAAGATGTCCCGGTACAGGTGGTTATGGTGCAATATAGAATACTGTTGTTTAATGTGCACTTGGTAAAGGAGATAATGGCATTAATTGTGAATTATTTAGACCAGCTGGTATCATACTGTGCTGTCCATGGTCATACTTTGAGACTTCTGACTATTGTACTGAGGTAACAACATGACTTCAGTGTGTTTCACGTACAGTATGTTGGTCACTGGACAATGCTGCAGAAGTTAAGGCAACTTGCAGTAGCACTAATTTCAACTGCACAGTTTCTGCTCTCATTGGATGTGATAATGGTGCCCGTCACCCTGCTATGCTTCATTCTGAGGAGTTTATGAATAATTTCCTGCTTATGTGGAAGAATGTCTATTCTTTCCACATGATCCCCTTCTTTGTCTCTTTTCATTCCTCTCAGGGTCCTTTCAGAAGCAAACACAGCACATTTTTGTCAGTTCTCAGACAAATACAAATAAGCATTTTACTCTTACACCCATCCCTCTCTTTCATTATCTCTCTTCCTTCACCTCAAGGTTCTTCTTTCATCTCCTTTCATCCTTGGTGCAAGACAATAGATCAACTTGCCAAGAATTAGTAACTGTTATGCAAGAGCCTGGACTTGGGCCCACTAAGTTGAGGAGAGGGAGTGTAATGTTAATGAGTCAGTGTATGGGTCTGTGGCTGATAGTCTCCCAAGTACTGCTTTGCTGGCTAAAGGGTTAGACAGTAGAAGAAAAACCTGTGTTACTGTTGATGTGTTGCTGCTGATTGTTTAATAGTTGTTGAAAATGTGTTATTTTATTCTAGGTGTTCAATTAGAGTGGTAATACAGTACGTACAGGATTACCTCACACAGTGGCTCAGATATTGTGGCAGCGTTCCTGAAAAAATGCCACAGATTTCTGTAAGAGTAGATTGGATCTTAAGGGGTGAATTCGTTTTCATTTGCCTTCATCAGCCACACTACTTAAATCAAAATGCTAAACTGAGAGCTTCCCACAGCCAGGTGCACAACCCTGCTTGGGATGAATTTAATAAGGGAAGAATACCTTCCATGAGATTGTGTTGTTTCGTCCAGCTATCAAAAAAAAAGTCTTGCAGGGCCTCAGAAAAATCACTACAGTCCAGACAGAACCTATTTTCAAAAGCAGAAGCTAACATTTAGTTTCAAATTGCAAAGATCTGAGAAATGCTGACCAAAGTTTTCAGAAAGGTAGAGCACTTGCAGCTTAAAGTAATTTCCCACTACGAAATCAAGTCCGGCTGTTTCAAGTTAGATACCCAAGAATCAAAGTTTACACCACTCATTATGAAAAGCTGAGATTTAACCACTGGACAGCTTTGAAAAATTCCAGCAAGCATATTTGCAGATTTAAGGGCCTGATGCTTTTCTGAGTATTTGAACCTAAGATTTATTTGCATATACATTGTATAGGCACTTTCTCCTTCATGTAATCCATTCTCATGATGCTTTTTCTAGTACCTGTTATTTGTGTGGTTAGTTAAAATGCTTCCATTTAATATTTTTAGCAGTGGAATTGATGAAAAGTGGTCTAGCCTTTTTTCCCTCCCCCCTTTCTCAGTCTCTACAAGTAGAATGTCTCTGTGTATTCTACCTAATAAACTTATGATTTTTTCCCCATTTCAGACTTTTAATATGAAATAATTGATTTATACTGAAGAGTTTATTTACTTAACTCCATTTTTTCTGTCACTTTCTCTTTTTTTTCACTCAGCTTCTGCTCAGCCCTAGATGCTTAGATATAGCCTTAGCTCTATCTGCACACCTAGCAGATCACGGACCCCTCTTAACATTACTGAGCAATGAGTGAGGTTCGTTTATGCAGCTTTAATGGAATTCCAGTCCTGTCCTTAGTTTGCCAGACATGAGCAGATTAGAAAGAGATCTACTTTTTCAATGAAGGCTTATTTTCCATATCTAATACTCACTAGATGACTCATTTGCACATGAAACTGCTTTGGATACCAGAAGCACCCTTTTGGCATTGCTTTCTTCCTGACTTCTGCAAGACTGGACCATCTGCATGTCTAATGCTGCTTTATTTGACTTGACTTCTGTGGAAGTCCCCAGAGATGAATTTCGTCCAGTGAATGAAAATATAAACAGAAACCCGTGAAAACTGCATCTACAATTCTGAAGCATATGAATTTTAGACATAAAGACAGTTGGGTGTAAACAATGGTACCTTTATGTGCAGGAGTTGCTGATTTCACGTTTGGTATAATGGTTAGAATTGCAATAAGCACTGGCAAAGTAAAACAGTGCTGACGGTTTTGATATGCATGAGAGCATCCCCTTGAATAGGAAAGTAGAGTATTGCTGTGCCATGTAGAGCTGCTATTGGCAGAACAAATTAGACAAAACTGATACTGAAGAGTTCTATCTGACAGAAGCAATAATGTGACAGGATCTTTGCAAACTGAAAAACAGTTTATTTTTCTAATGTTCTCTCCATAAACAGAAGACATAAAAATGTATGTGTATAATAAGGTTATAAAACATCAACTTCTCAATAAATTATGAAACATATGTGCAGTTTAGTGTAAGAAGGCAAAAATAAAAAGAGGTAGCCTTACTATGAAATGCCCCTACAGTATTAAGGCCAGTGTATTAAAAATCACTGGTTGATTTTGATCAATGCTGTTATACACATAAATCTTTGCCACTAAATGTTGTATTCTGGGTTTGATGTCTGTACCTACTTCTTACTAATACTAATTTAATTGATTTTATGTTGTTGTAAAGGATTGTGGCAAATGTGATTGCTTATTAAAAAGCTGAGACCGGTAACTGTAACTTCTCCACTGAGAGAAGTGTGGGACCCCAGTGCTATCCCCTAGAATCATAGAATTCTAGAGTCAGCTGGGTTGGAAAAGACCTCTGAGATCATCAAGTCCGACCCTTGATCCAGCACTGCCGTGGTTACTTGACCATGGCACTGAGAGCCACATCCAGCTGGTGCCCAGGTGCTGCGCCGGCGTTGTCTTGGTTAAACGCGCCATCTAGTGACTAGCGGCTGATAGTTAATTTAAAACAAAGAGAACATAAAGCCAGTGGAGATTTTAATGAATTTTGACACCAGCGGGGAAAATGGATGGAGGCTGACAAGTCCTTATATTGCCTTATTTTTCTCCCCGCAATTAGCAGCAATTACTAGATCATTATTTGTTTCAAAAAATGCCATTTTTCTGTTCTCCACTGTCTGTTTTCAGGCTGTTTGCTGGGGTCCAGATTGAAATCATCTGCTGTGGGCAGAAAATTATTGCTGTATTCACAATGCTTCAGAAGTCATGTTACAACATCTGTTAATGCCTGCATCTGAAGTGCTGATTCTCAAAAACTTGGTTCAAATGTCTAGAATTGCCTGAATTTCTTAGAATCATAGAATCATTTGGATTGCAAGGGACCTTTAAATGTCATCTGGTCCAACCCCAGGCAGTGAGTAGGGGCATACTCATCTAGATCAGATTCTTAAGAGCCCTGTCCAACCTGACTTTGAAGGTTTCCAGTGATGGAGAGTGTACAACCTCTCTGAGCAGCCTGTTCCAGAGTTTTACCACCCTCAGTGTAAAAAAATCTCATCTTTATATCAAGTCTAAATTTACCTTTTAGCTTAAAACTGTTACCCATTTTTGAATCTCAACAGGCTCCCCATCTTTCCTATAAGCCCCCTTTAATTGAAAGGCTGCGATAAGGTCTCCCATCCCTTGCTGCCCTATTGGCCACCTGTCCTTTATGTAACTGCTAAAGCTCACTCTTGGTTGTACATACATGGTTGCAAAATGGATTTTGTGCAGAAAGTGGCTCCAGAGCTTTTTAGTACCTTAGCAGTTACTGTGGGCACCCAGGATGTTCAAGACCCAGGGTTAAGCCCCTTGACTGGTTGGCTGTTTTGAACTTGGAATCCTGTTGGTGCTGAGGTTTCCACTAAATAAGATTTTGTGTTGGGACACATGACCTAACCCACATACCCACTCCCAATTCTTAGAAAACCCCGTAAGAAGGTGAATCTTGTGCCATTTTTCAGGTGTCACTGAAGTTTCACTTTAATTGAATGGTCTCAGACTGTTTTCAGTTCCACACAGCACTTTACTCACATTGCTGATACCAATTGGACAAAGACATCCTTAGTTGGTGTACACTGAAACAAATCCTTTGGGATTGGCTTTGGGAGAGAGGGCTTCAGATGGGAGTACCTAGGGAGCATTGCCTACAGGTTTGTGCCATTTAACACAGAAGTTGCAGCTCATTGTCACAGCCTGGGAATGTGGTTTGAAGAACATGATACTGGATGTGGATTGCATGGTAGTTTGACAGTTGTCATACATGCTCTTACCTGTGCTAATATGGGGGTACCAAACCCGTACTGGAGGCAGCTGAGATGGAATAGCTTTATTTTTAAAAAGTAGAATAAAGTAAATTTTGTAATTAATCAGGGAAGGAGTTATTGAGTCAACCAACAGCTGCCAGCTTTACAGATGGAGAAATGCACACTGAGGATCTATATTTTCTATATGCAATGTTTGCAAAATTAATTTAAATATCGAAAGCAGCATTCTCGTGTTATTTCTCTATGGAGAAAACTGTGTGATTCAATCCAAGCTGATATTACTTTGAGAACCAACTTGTATATATGGATCCCTTCTAATCAAGTACTTGTCATCTTGATTTAAAAAGGGCTTCTTTGAATTTCATTGGTTTAAGGAAAGTGTTATTATTTTTCTGTCTCTGTCTCTTCTAGGATATTAAACACAACATTGTTTGAACTGTACGAAGCTCTGGGCAATTTTCCTGCCTTGTGGGTCTTCAATGTGCTTCTTATGGTTCTTCAAATTCTGCACTGTTTTTGGTCTTATCTAATCATAAAGGCAGCCTACAAAGCTATTTCAAAGGGCAAGGTAAGACAGCATGGTTCTGTTTCATGATTTTAACTTTTTCAATATCCATACAGGTCACTTTTTGGTTACTGTTTTTTTCTAATCGATAACACGCTACTGAAAACACATCTTATTTTGTTAACTCTTCTTTCCTTTCATGGAAACTTTTTTCCACTCCTAACAATTGTCAGATAAGTTAATGATACTCCTCATAGTGATTGCATTTATATGTGCTTCCACGCTTCTTGTTTTGTAATCTGGTACACTCAACCAAACTACATTAGGGAAATCATATTATTTAAAAAAAAAAAAAAAAAAAAGGCAGCAAACTGCTTTCTTGGGGCTGCCAGTTTTTTTTTTTATTTCTTCAGAATAGTTGTTAGCAACATGTGCATTTTCCAGCTGGAAGTGATAGCAATAATAACGCAAACTGAAACTATACTTCTTTTGCCAGTGGAAAGTTACAGATCATGAGCTCTTTTTGTTTTGATATTAATGACACAACAATACTAAAACAATCCCTCTTTTGCAATGGGCCGTGGATTTTCTTTCTAATATTCTCACAGTAAGACCACTCAGGATAAAATGTAGTGTCTTGCTGCTGTTGGTACGTTGACAGGAAGGTGTCACTCACAGAAACCCTCACCCCATTGCACTTGCTGTGCAGACACAGTGCTCATGTGTAGATGGTAGAACTAATGCTCACGGATCACATACAGTACAGGGCCTGTTGCCCTTAAAGAGTAGAACACGTGAGTTGATGTTTTAGACATGTGACTGCCCCTCAAATGAATGGGATTGCTCTGCAGACATTCCTGCTGCCTAGGAATGTCCTGGAGAGTTCAGCCTTGCACTGGGCAGAGCCCAGAACCTGCCCCTCACTCTGTGTGAAAGACAGTGCATTCATGGGGCTGTATTTTGCCTGGAAGCCACACTTCAGTCTCCACTGCTTTTAGCTATTACTAGCCTCAGCTGTCTGAATTACACCAGCGACTTCAAAGAGTGCTTCCTACTCTCTCTTACTCTGCTTGTTTATCCTTTCCCTTGTGCTGTGCTGGAAGGCTGGGAAGTGGAACCCCTTGCAGGTAAGTTTCTTTCAATTTACTTTGCAAATTATTTATTTTGACAATGCTGGTCTTTGTGTTTTGGTTTGTTTTTCTTTAATTTGTAGCTTCTGATTGGTGTTTTTTTCCATTGTTGATATTTATATATTTAAATTAAGGTCATATTTACTTTCTGGGTATGCATTGCCTAAAACCATTCAAACCCACTTTTATCTGTAGTATCTGGGTTTTATTATACTGCGACCTTTTTTACACAAAATACACACACACATCCATATATCGGCAGGATAAGCAGCTGCTCTGTCACCATTCAAGATGCATACTTGAGCGTGTAAGTCCTCTACCTTGTAGTTGTGACAATTGCACAGGAGAAAATTTAGGTTGTACAAGAGCAAAATTAGACATTTGCAGTAACACAGTGACCAGGTTAAAGATGCATAGGTATGACATATACACAGAGGATTCTTTTTCCTTCAGATCTTAATTCCTTGCTTGCAACCCTGTTCTTTCCATTTCTGCAGTAAAAAAAGTATTTTTACAACACATTACAGATATGTTACAGTAAATTTTCATCCTTAAGCATTATTTTGGTTTTGGAGCACTAGTAACCACATTTGGAACAGCTGATAAAGCTGAGCTGATAAAGGAATTTATCATCATTAAATTTGTAATGTAATCCTGATCATATATTTGTTACTCACTGTTGTTGTACTTAGGAGTTTTCTTAACCTATATATGTATATATGTATATGTATTCTAGACTTCTAGAGAAATTACTCCAGTGCATTCTTTTGGGGATAAACAAAGAGAACTAAGTACTGCAAGATGTGTTCCATTCATATCAGGTTTCAAGTGCAAAGCCCCTGGTATGTTGCTGTGTTTTAAAAACAGAGCAGATCACGTGTTTAACTGAAGTTGCTGCAGCATAGAATCTTCATTTGATTGTTTGGCTTCAGGGCAGGACCTTAGCAGAAGAATCAGCAGTGAATCTAATATATTAAGAGAATTTAAGTTGATGTAGAATTTTTCAATCTGCCCTTGAATTGATCCCAGGTGCTCAGTACCCTGTGCTGAGACTACTGTTTTCTGTCTGATAACAGTATAATTTCGTGTATTTCTGTACCCCTAACAGATTTAATATAAAACTTCCTTTATATGAAAAACATTGAGATAATCTGTTAATTGAAGCTGTGTAAGCATGGAACCAAATTTCTGGCCTTTGCTTAAGTTCATGGGTGTCAGAATTCTGGGCTTGCTAGACATTGACATTAAAAACTGTCCTTATTAAGAGGTATATGGGAACTGTGTTTCTTTTTTTCACTGGTCCCAAGCAGAATAGTGTCACTCAGGTGTTATGAGATGGTAAGGACAATACTGGGAGCCCCAATGGCAAATGGCTATTTCTGAGGTGAGAGCTGGAGAGAGGAATTGTCATGAGGACTTTCTGGAGTAGAGGAGGATTACTGTAAGCAAAAAATTACATGCAGTGGCCCTGCTCTTAAATGGCTTTGAGGAAAAAGACTTGACATGTGTTTTGCCCCCTTTATGTCAATTCACTATAGTAAAGTCAATGATAATTGCCTGGTGTGGCAAACAGCACAGCATGGAGATATTTTGAACAAACTGGGATGCTCAGCTATACAAACAGGAGTAGAAGCAGGCATGAAAACTGCATCCTTAAAGCTGCATGCAGGTTAAACTTCAGACATTTTTCTGTTGATGCTGTTTTTGTACTTCACCTGGTACAGTTATCAGTTTTGGAGATTTTCAAGGAAGTCAGCTGGATATTAGCAGATAATCCCTAGCAACCAAGGTCTGCCTGTTTCTGAAATAGCTTTCCAGTGACACAATGGAGCACACAGTTGAATTGCTCTAGTTTGTCATTCCTGTGTTAGGGACTGAACTGGTCTACATCCACAGTTTGCAAGCCCCATTCTCACCATTTGTCTGAAGTCAGAGACTGGAGTTACCTGGTGTGGTGAGTTATGTTTCAGCCAGTACTCCTGTCTCTACTGGTAGTGCTTAGAACTGTTCCCTGGGGCTCTGTGGTCTCTAGGGAATGAGCTGGGAGGTGAGGGGAAGGAAGTTGGGTTGAATATTTTGTGTTACCCGGTCAAAGAGAAGCACCTCAAATAAAGGACAGGAAATAAAGTTGTAGTTAGGAGAGCAGAGGGACTGAGGCTAGGTTGAATTTGGGAGCTTGGATGTTGGTGCTTCAGTCTGTGCACAACCCTTTGCCTTGGGCATACTGCATTCAGTGCACAAGTGCTAAGTCTTCACCCTCCCTTTGTACATGTTATATGTATGTACAGACATCTGTATTTGAAGTGAGTCCAGACAGGCAAAGGAAGAGAAGTGTGCCAGAGCTGAGATTACCTTCAAAGCTCAAATTGAAAAATGTGTGAATTTCTGATTCTCTTGAACCAAAAAGCTGAGTTGTTTCCTTACAGTCAGCTACTGCTTGCTTCTTTTTCAACTTCTCCAGGTGGCAAAGGATTCCCGAAGTGACGTTGAGTCAAGCTCAGATGAGGAAGAAACAGTACCTCGCTCAAAGGCCCTGCACAGCACTATCACCAGTAATGGGACCAGCGGTGCCAATGGGACAAATGGGTATCTTACTGGTGGCACTTGCTCAGAGGAGCATTAATCCTTGAGTTCAATCACGAGACACGAACAGAATGAACTGTTTGCTACTGGAAGTAAATTATAAGTTGTGAATGCGGTTTCTTCATGTATCTCAGCATCGGAAAAAAAAATAGGAGTATCAAAGCATTCTGATAGCGCACTGCCATATTTCCTGTTTGTGAATGAAGACAGCACACCATTCTGTATACGTAGGCATGCTGTATGTGTATGTAACTGACACAATGGGAGCAGTATTTTCACTTGTACTGTCTTGGAAATATTATTTATTTTGTATTCTTTTGGGAAGTTCTGGACAAAAGGGAATATCCATTCTGAAACTTTGTATCTTGGATTCTTAGTGGTGGAGAGCATCATGCTCAGATTTCTTCTGTCCATCCCTGATGCTTTTGCTGAATCTGCTATAAGTAATAGTTGCTTAATTTGTTACTTACAGTAAGATAGAGCATAGCTTTTTAGATTTTAGATCTGCTTCAGATATTTTTGCTATCTTTGTGTTTTAAAGTACTGGTTTTGAAATTGCCTATCAAATCACAGTGACTGTTCCTCCAACACAAAGTTTTAAAACACTGGATTGATATTTTAAATAGTAGGTAATGTGGTTAATTAGCAATTCGGGGAAAAAGTGTGGTAAATGTGGGATATTATTTTAGCATAATTTAAAATTAAATTTGGTGGTTAATTGCATTAGAAGTAGACTTGGTTTGTTGTGCAAATACCCAAACACATTGATGTCAACCCTTAGGATAAACTCATTCTCACTTTTTTTTGGCCTTTCAATTTTTTACCTCTACAGATTTCAGCTTTTTGCAGAGATTCCATGTAAAAAGGTGTTTGTTCAAGTGCACCGTTGTGAATCCAGACCTCACTCCTGAAACTGTTCTTGCACATTTTCGTGATTGAGAGCAGGGGTGTAACGGGAAAAAGAGCAGATGAAAAGTTCCTTGCTTCCTTGGACACAGTTCAGTCTAGACATTTTTCTTAAAATTGTTGCCACTCCCTTGGTAGGGTAAAGAAGAGAAGGCAAAATGCCATACATTACTAGAATTAGTTTATTTTAAATGTGTGAAACCTTGAGCAAAATTCACTTAACGTAATTCAGAGCAACCTTTGATTGCTCAGCAGTATTTCATCACCTCTACAAATAAAATTAAGGGTGTCTGTAAAATAGTTTTGTACTCCTTTTTTATCCAGGATTTACCAACAAAGTCCCAAAGAAGACAAAATAACACCCAAAGTAAACATCTTTTTAAACCTTACATACATACTTCTTCCAGTCTCTAGATCAAAGTTTGATGTAGGATGCTAAGGATCATACAACTCTTGCAGGACACATTTCTGTGATTTGTGACAGCAGTGCCAAAAGTAGGCAGGGTTCTTGGGTAGCAGACTCTATGCAACCTACTGTTCAGCAGTGCTGTGTGTGTGCACACAGAACAAATGTGCTTGTAGACCAAACAATTAAATAAATATATATATTAAAAAAAAAAAAAAAAAAAGTTTAAAAAAAAAGAAGGGAGGAACAAACCAGGAAAAAAAAAAATCCTAAGTGTGTCTTCTGTATTCAAAGGGATTGGAGTGCTGTGTTCAGCTGGAACTCTGAGCCAGGAAGTCTTTCTGATTCCTTCCACCTATGCAAATAGCAAAATATACATGGCTTCTGATGCCATAAAACATGTTTAAAGGCTCTCTTTTATACAGACTCCAGTGAAGAAAGTTGTGTTGTCACTTCTTTCTTTTGAAAACTGAGATTTGTCCTATTCCACTGGTCACTCTTGAAAACTTCTGAAACCTTTATTTCCATATAGACTCTTGTATGTTATGAAAAAAAGTGTGCTAAAAAAGTTAAAAATAAAGGTAAGAAAACTCAAAAATTATAAATCATGGAAGAAGATCTATCAATTTTACTACCTACAGAGCATCTTTTGAAAAAGTCAGGTAACCTTTTAATTCAGCAGCTGCAGCTTATATGTCCATAAGTATATCTGAGGGAGCAAGGGAGCCTTATTTAAATCTCTTTCTCCCCCAAAAGTTTCTCTGCCTCTAATTTTTCTCTTCTCTCTCCTGTGCATTTGATTTCATAACCAGCAGGGCAGGTTATACATGTGATTGCAATAGAAAGTAGCCCACCCATGGCATTTGAAGTCACAGCTGTGTAGTAATTACTGTCAAAATGATACCAAGATTTTAAAATAAAATCATCCTGGGATATATTAAATGAACATTATAATTTGTGAAATCTGACCTGCTAATATGGTAATTGAGAATATCAGTTTAAACACACCCCTTCCGTGATATTGATTACTACCTCCACTGAACTGTTTCCCTTCTGCAAGGATGGTTACAAAATGGCATTCTGGCAAATTACTTTGTCTTACATGAGAATATTGCTCTGATCCATCAACTTGCACGATAGACAACATACTGGTGATGCCAGAGCAAAGAGCAGTTCCCAACAACAATCCCTGTGCAAGAGGCCTTCAGTCTCTGTTGGTCCTCCCCAGCAATGCTTTGTAGTGTTGATTCAAATTTACCGTCAAGGCTACAACCCTTGAGATGATTTACCATCACTGGCTACATATGCTTTTAGTGTATCATAGAATGTTAAGGGTTGGAAAGGATCTTAAAGACTATCTAGTGCCAACTCCCTCTGCCATGGGCAGGGATACCTCAACTCAACCAGGTTGTTCAAGGCCTTATCCAGCCTGGCTTTATCCAGCTGCCAGGGCTGGGGCATCCAGAACCTCCCTGGACAATTTGTTCCAGTGTCTAACCACCCTCACAATAATAACTTTCTTCCTAATATCTAACCTGAATTTTTCCTCTTTCAATTTGTGTCCACTACTCCTTGTCCTGTCACTACAGTTCCTGACAAAGAGTCCCTCTCCAGCTTCCCTGTATGTCCCCTTCAGACACTGGAAGGTTGCTATGAGGCCGCCACGCAATCTTCTCTTCTCCAGGCTGAACAGCCTGAACTTTCCCAGCCTCTCTTCATAGGGGAGGTGCTCCAACCCTCTTATCAACTTTGTGGCCCTCCTCTGGACTTTCTCCAACAGTTCCACGTCCTTCTTATGTCAGGGACACCCAACCTGTACACAGCAGCCCAGGTAGGGCCTCACAAGAGGAGAGTAGAGGGGTAGAATCATCTCCTTCTGGCCGTGGTTCTTTCTGATGCAGCCCAGGACACTGTTGGCTTTCTGGGCTGCCAGCACACATTGCAGGCTCATGTTGAGTTTTCATCGACCACCACCCCTGAGTCTTTATCCACCGCACTGCTCTCAATCATTTCTCCATCCGACCTGGGATTGCCACAACTCAGATGTAGGACCTTGTCCTTGGATTTATTGAACAGGTTTTCATCAGTCCACCTCTCGATCGTGTCAAGGTCCCTTTGGATCCTCACTGGTAAAGTGTGCATCTGGGATTGAAACTCTTCCTTTGGGGTTTAAATTCATTTGCATCTATGATACACTAAAGCATGTACACAGTTATCTTGGTTCAGATAACTCCAAATGACTTACTTATCTCCTGTAAACCTGGCTTTTTGGAGTTTAATACAGATATGTTTAATACAGATAAATTTAATATATAAGTTTAATATAGATATATCTGGAAATAGATGAGGTAAGAAATTCAAATGGCACATTTGGGGAAATGGGATAAGAGTAAGGAAGCACTAAGAACTTCACTTACCTTGCTAAACAGTCACTGATCTTTCAAGCTAGAGGTTTTTTAATAAAAATTAGGAATTCACACATTTTTTTCTCTCGGATGGGAAGGACCAAGTGTTCAGACATAGCAGTGTGCTTTGATTCATTGCTTTAACTAATGGTTGTCAAAACTTTGGCTTCATCTTACACTCTGCAGAGAAAATGCTGTGCAATTATTTCCTTTTTTATTTGAATTTGTTTGCTTTTCTGATGAAGAGCTTTGCAAGATGCATTTGGAGGCCATCAAGTATGTAGAGGTTAATTGCACATGTTCCAGAAAATTGACTGAAATTATTCGCATGATTCATGGTAAATGTGAGACCTTAAAAGGTTCTTTATGTTCATACCTTTTGTAGAATTATCATTTTAGTAATTTTAGAAATGAGGGTTTGTACTCTATAACCTCTTTGTCTTCAAGTTCTATGCTCCCTTTTTATAGTACAGTACACAACTCAGTGGTTGAGATGTTGAAGTAGAAAAATGAGGAAATTATATGTAGAGTTGATTAGTAAATAGTAAGAATTTGTCTTCTCTCCCTAGACAGCCCAGAATATAGTAAAATAAGATTCAGGTCACCCTTTTTTTTTTTACTGTTTCCCATATTGGCGTATTTTGTACCAAAAGAAAAATATATGGTGGGTTGGTGATTTTTTTCTTATTAAAACAAATATTGCAGAAAATGGTAGAAATATCTGATCGAACAACAAAGGTGGACACTGGAGTCTTTTGGGTCTTGGATCAGTGCTAAATAGTGCTAGTTTTAAAATACCAAAGCATCTCATGCTGTTTCCTTGTTGCCCTTTTGTAGTTTTTTCTATGTGTTATTTATTTAATGATTCCAGCAGAATTGGTACAGGTGTCACAGCTTCATATGCTTCTGTCTCAGCCTGTGACTATTCTGTGACCACATGATGGCCAATATCAAATGCTTTTTCTGAGACCCAAGTACCTGCACTAAAGCTTTGCTTACAGTGAAGTAATTCTTGTCTTAAATCTGTATCTGTTTCAGGTGAAAATCACTCTCTGTTTCTGAACAGGACGTGATGGCGACAGCCATTCCCCTGCAGCACATGTCAGTGGTGATCAATGCTGGTTGATGTAGTCACTGTGTGTGTTTTATGCAGAGTGCTCTAGTAGGAAGTCTAATGCCTGTTTCATTCATCCTCCCATTATTGCAGCCTTCTGTATCTCAGAGAAATTGGTTTTCTACAGTTGAAGCTTTGGTATCTTTTTAATCTCTTTGCTACAACTCATTTTTATATGTCTCCTATTGTCTACTTCCTGTGCCATTTGGGGGAGAGGAGCTACTGAATAATTTTTACCCTTCCTGTAAAGTAGACCCTATTAGGCCTAACTTCAGTGTTCTGCAAACTACAGTTGCCTTTAAACCATGAAGCAAAACCAGTTTGTATTATTTGTTTTGACTGGTTTTGATTTGGAACAGGGACCTAATGGGAATTTCAGTAGGATGATGTTACTCTTTTTTTCTTTTCTTTTTAAAAAGCACTAGTGGAATTTTAGAAAGGTGGTGTACATGTATAGCCTTTAAATTGTAAAGATTTCTGATTGTAGTTGCAATGAAAACACAGTGTTTGAGTGTCTCTGTACAAAATTCTCAGTCTTTAAAATTGCTTTCAATTAAAAACAGGAGGAAATACTATGAAATGATGTTTTGGAGCTATATCAGTGACCACATATGTCAGACAAATGGCAAAAATTATTGTCTTACATGGCTTAAAATGATCTGTGCAACAATACCCATTTTCTGGCTTCTCTTGAGCTTCAGCTTCTTGCAATTCTGGGGTTTAATTTTATACATGAGCTCTTGTACCATACTGTGCATGTTGACTGTTGCAAGTCAGGGTGAGGCAGATGACACACTTTCGCCTGTGTTTTCATGACAATCCTGTGCTTGAGCAACTCTTTCAGAAATGCAGTGATGTGTAGGAATTCCACTGTTCTGGATACAGTGACACACTAGCTAAAAGTCCTTTCATGTGTACCTGTTGTGTAGAACTTTGGGAGTTATTTTGTGTTTAATTTGACTGGGTTTGGGTTTTGGGGTTTTTTTAATATGGAAAATAATTATTCCTCATAAAATCTCTGGAACCAACCAGTATTGTGGGCTATTTTATTTGGAGACACTTTCATAATAAACATAAGTATTAGGAATGTAGTGTTGGTTTTCTTCTCTTTTCTATGAGATGCAAACAATATTTTCCTTTGTTTTAGCTCAAAGATTGTTACCCACAGTACAGACTCCAGAACTTTTCGGGCAGATCTGAGTGAGTCTTTGCTGAGTTCATCACTGCATTATTTTATATTACTACTTGTATGAAACTATTTGTAACAGGAAATGTTAGAAGGACAAGTTCTCTCTATACAAATTAAAATATTTTATTCTTTGTAAAGAATTTCGTAGGATTAACCTGCTTTGGAAAAGCTGTCTTTTTTCAGTCTAGGTGGACAGAGTTTCTTAGGGATACTCATTCAGATGTTTTGGGCTTAACTGTCAGTCAGCAAAGCACCACCTAATAACCTCTTCTGGAAGTGAGAAGAGGGCCACACTTGCATAGTGGTTCTCCTAAGGAGAAAGCTTCAGCTCTTGATTTTACCAAGGAACCTGAATCTTTCAGACTTCTACCATTACAGTAGACCAAATCTGTTTGTTTATTTATCATAGGATTGTATGGTTTTTTATTACTATTAAAAGGAAGAGGGTAAAGCATTTTTCTTTTTTTTCCTTTTTCATTTTGTTTTTCTTTTTTACAAGGATCTGTCTGTGTTTAGCAATGCACTGAGCTGGAATTGCTTTCATACATTCGCCAAAGTAAAGACTACAAAACACCATTGTCAAGAGGCTCTGGTGCAGCATTAAAAGATTATGAGGGAGTACTTAGAAACGGGATGCTTGAAAACATTCTGATAACTTCAGCAGGAAATAGAGACAAGTTCTCATAATACAAATATGAATCATATAGGAATCTTTATACATCAGCCTTTTGAAGAGAAGTAAACCTAAGGACTTCCATTGTGTTTAAAGAATTAATTACTGTACTTGTTATTATGTCTCTGTGATAATATATAGAGAGAGAATCTTGTAATGCTTTTGATATAGCATTTAAGTTCATGTTTATTGAAGGTATTTATGAAGATATTTAATTACATGGAAAATTGTCCAGTGGTATGTCTAATATCTTTTGCTTCCTATGCCATGTATACCCCTCAACTTACATAGCACAAGGGAGAGCAGATGAGTACAGAAAGTGGCTCAGGATAATATGATAAAGACTAGGATTTTTTTTTTATGTACTGCCTTTAGGTCTGTAAAGGTCCCTCTGCACAGGAAACACAGTGGTTCTCAGGAGACAACAGGAGGTCCGTGCTGCTTCAGAGGAGTTAGAAGTCAGTGACACAATCTCATGTAGGTTCAGAAGATGAGTGGAAGGAATCTGAATGTGTAACTTCCAGATGAGCAAATTGCTGCATGACTCAGTAGCTCGTGCTGTGAAGGCCAGAGGTTGGGAGGTTGTGTGGAGGGATTCCTGCTCTACACTTAGTCCCAGCTCTGATAGTGTGAGTGGAGGGTTCCTGTTTCCCTAATTTAGCCTGGATTTTTTGGTCTTCTTTGTGCCCTGTTCTGTCAGACACTAGTCCTGCCCCTTGACAGATTTTACACTGCCTACTCTTGACAGCTGATTACCTTCTTAAGAAATTTCACAGAGCAGGATGCCAATTTGTGCTCAGGTATAGAGGAGTCCAGGGTGGTTGTCATATGGGCTGTTTTCCACAGATTTCCTATGCTGAGGAATTTAAAAATGTGAACACAATATTAAACTGTGTGAATGACACCAAATTAACTTTGGGATGTGTAATGGGAATGAAGCTAGAATGCACGCTGAGCAAACGTGCCCATCCGACTTCTCACTGGTGACTGCCCTCCCAACTGAACTGTAAGATCCAGAGATCACGGCTCTGTGAAAAGTTAATTCCAGTAACCCAAAAACTATTTGTGCAAAGCAAATTAATAAAACAATAACTGTGTATTAAGTGGGCATAATAATGGTGTACCTAAGGAATGTGCCATGCCAGGCCTAACTCTGCAGAGCTCTGCCAGTAGAAGGCAACAGTGGCCACAGGATGCCCTTCCACCATGTAGCAGAGCCAGGAGCAAGGGTAAAGCACACATGCCTAAAGTAGCTTGTACCTTAGAAGGCAGCTTTGTAGGATAAAACATGTTTGAGGAAAGTGTTTTATAACAATCTTCTCCAGCCAATGACAATTCTTGGAGAGGGATTACTTAAATACAGAGTTGTGTGCAACACTGACATGTTCTTAAGGTTTTGACTTTCAAATATAATTGTTTGTATTTGACACAGAGCCATTAGCTTTTAGGGACTGGCAAGTGCAATACAAAATTAAGTATTAGAAGGTAGTTGAGAATTGTGAGTTTTGTCTGTAAGAGCAGCGTGACCTAGTTGCAGTGTTCGTGCTACAGTTCACTCATTATATGAAAAGGTACTTTAAAGCTACTGGCAGGCAACATATATATTAACATTCCCAAATTAATGTTCTGTCATAGGCATCTGAAAAACACCATTGTAGGGTTTTTCATATTTTTTAAATACTTCCAAGAATAGGGTACTCTCCCTAGGAAATACTACGCAGGTTATTTTTCACTGTTTCCCAGAAAAAGAACCAAGCAATGTCCCTGTACAACTGACATGTTTTTGTTATATTTATGAAACTTTTTGCTATCTCCCCACATGGAAAAACGATCCTGATATCCACAGCTGGAATGTGATCCTTCCTTGATTAAAATTGCATCAGCTTCCTCACATTAATCTAACTAGCAACTTTCTTTCCTGTTTCTGAGCTTGTTTTAAAGATAACCTCACCTTTTAACTCCCAGTAATGGTAATTTCAATTACTGTTGCTCTCCTGAAGTATTTTTGAAACAACTTCCTCCTACCAAAAAGGCTTGCTATTTTACAGTTATATTTGTTTATCATCTTATTTTAAACTTAATTCAGCCAAAGCATTTAGGTGTTACTGTATCTCATTTTTATGTGCAGTTTCTCTCTGAACAATCTCCAAGTGAGATCAGTGCCCACAGCTGTTACTTTATGGGACAAGCTAATCCATATTTCAGCTCCAGAAAAGGATTTGCATGTTAAAAGTCCAGATTGCCTAAAGGTTCAACATTTGGTCCTTCTTCAGCAATATTGAAGAAGTGATGACCCAAGCTGTAGTACCCCTACAGAGTATGTATAAAGGACTCATCTATAAGATTTGACAGGTAACTATTATAGAATGCTCGCTATATTATTTGGAAGAGGAAAAACGGATTGCTAATAATGAAGGGAAACTTCAGCAGGAGCAGCTGAGGACAGTAAACCATCCTCATGTAAATTGCATGCACACTGAATGTGAATTTGGTATCTTGATTCATTGCAATGCCATTAGCAGAGCACTTAATGAAGGTGGTCCCTACTGTATTAGTCCCAAGCAGACTGTCAGAATTATGGACTAACCTTACAGAAGGCTGGAGCCTAAAATGACAGGTAATTGCTGCAGAGTTGCAGTTGACAACATTGAGAATTGCATGTCAGAAGAGGTTTTCCCTCTTTCCTTTAGAAACATGATTTTATCAGATGGCTTGCCTGCCTTTGCACCAAGTATAGGGAAATACAGGCCAGTTAGTCATGCTGGTACAACTAATATTGAAAAAACAGGACTACCAATTTGCTGCATTGTCTTTCCATTAATGGGGTTGTGTCAGACATGGAGTTAGACAAGAAAATTTATTTCTTGTTAGCTTCATTTGGAAGGTTAAGTAAAGTATTAGTTGTTTGCCTGTTTTTAACCTATGAGGTAAGCATTTACATTAATGTACTGTGCTTTACCTTAGACAGCTAGTACACCACCCACGAGGTCACCCCTCTACCACTTCTACCTATTCCTTGCTTAGCCAAAAGTTAATGTGTGCAGACTGCTCTTAAATGCCTGGATTCCTTTATGAGAACTGCCATCGGTATAAAGTAAGTGTAGTATGCTTTTGATCAAATAGTAATGATATGTTTGATCATCACACCTGTTTCTCTGCCCAGCCAGTTATTCCAGCTGTAGCTGTGGTGCAGAAGATACTGGATAGTGAAGAACTGAGCTCATGATCAGTAGTAGCTAGTGCAAAATAATCCACTGAGACAAGTCAAAGAGCATGTTTCCATGTAGAGTTATCCATCAGTCACAAAACAGGTGAGTCAGTAGCAATTAGCATTGTTCAACATGCTGTGACTGAAGAGGAAGAAAAGCAAATTGACTTTAATCGCATCTTCTTTCAATTAATTATTTCAGTGCATAGCTACTTTAAAAAAAAAAACAAACCAAAACATAATGTCATATTAAAAAATACCACACATTTTGATGATTAAACACTATTTTTAGCACAGGCAGTCTCCCTAACAACTTTTGGACCTGTTGCTCAATTAGTCCAAATTTGGAAAGGAGATTGTGTTACAACTATATCTGATCTTGTAATGTATTTAAACTCAGCAGCCAAGTGAAGGAGAGAACCACTGGAAGAAGGGTAGGCAGGGTGCAACCAGTGTCCTGTGGCTTTAGCAGTTGCCAAGCAGGGGCTAAACTAGCATAACTCAGGAGTGGTTCTATGGCTCTCATCCATAAACTCTGAAGAGCTGGGATATTGCAGTGAAGAGAATGGCACTGTTTAAGGACAAAACCAAATCTCTAGAAAATCAGGCTTCATTGCCACTGCTTCTGCTGCAACAACTTGTTTATAAGCTCAAGATTCTAAAGGGTTCTTTGTGTATAGTTGTCAGAGTGATTAGGGATAATAAGGATGAAAAGAATGGAGTCTCATTGGCTGGCAATCCATTCCTCACAACCCTTCAGGCATACAATGCTATTTTAGCAGCAATGTCTGATGTAATTGGGTTGCAACTATTGCTTTCAAAAAGGTAAGAGCATTACCATAATTACTTAGTATCGCGTATTCATACAGTGAAAATATGTACAGTAATCTGCCTGTGGGTCTGATTTCTGTGTGCATGTCTGTTAGATCACGTTCAGCAGGGCTTGTAAAACGTTGTAATCACTCACAAATGAGTTCACGGCAATGTTAAGAGTATTATAATGACGCAACTAAATTAGACCATTTCAAGGTACTGAATAAAGTCAGTTTATTGAACCATTAGAGAAGACAGCAATATAACACATCTGGAATAGGACTGAAGCACAGCATAACTTCCATGTCTTTCTTAATTTTCACAAGTGTAGCCAATTCTTGTTTGTTTGCTTTTCAGAATACATCTAACAATATCCAAGAGTAACCACCTCCACTCTTAAGATTGAGTAGGTGTGTAATAAAACTGTTCTGTTAGCCAAGACTTTTACAGTAATTTGATTTATTTCCAAATCTGGCCTCTAGCTACCATACAAGCAATTGTGATTAAATGCACTTAATACATATGCTACTGACATTTAATATTCTTTTGTCTTCACAGTAGTCCTTAAATTCATAGTGTATTTCCAAGACCTGATAAATTCAACACCTGTTTTTCCAGATTTTTACATCCTATTACGAGTCAAATTTGATGAGGTGCTGAGCACAGGTCCATGAGCAGTCTTCTGTATGGTCAGTGTTCATGGCCCACACATTTCAGATTTGACCGTTGAAGAGAAAATAGCCTGTGCCTCTGTTTGTCCTATTGTTGGTTACAGAATTCTCAGAGAGTGCACAGGGTTTGTGGACAAAGCAGAAATAGAGATTTGTTTAATTTGAGATGTCATTATAAAAGCACTTACTAATCTCTGCAGCCATTCTGTTCTAAAACTGCACTGTAATCAGTTGGCACCTTTACCCTTCTTACTGCTAGTTCTGTGTATAACTAGCTATAGCAAAAGAAAAAAAAACTCAACGGGGCATAGCTAGGAAAATGATGCATTATTTAGAAAATAGCAAATTATGCCTTAGAGGGACGAAGAAATGGAAGTTTATCTTTCTGCTGGAGCCAACAGGTATTACTTTTTTTTTTTATAAGTTGCACTCATAGAAGACTGAGGGTGTAATCAGTGGTGTATCCACCAAGCTGAACGGTTAAGTTTAGATAAACCAAATTATTTAAAACACAGTTCACATCCAACTGGGGAATAGTGAGAGTATCTTATCAGCATCACCACATTTAAACATGCCTAAATGGCCAGGTCTCACATAGTAGTTTTCAATTCAAGTGGTCTTTTACTTCACTAGAATTTCTAGGACTGAATTTAGTAAGATTTTATTTGAACTATGTTAAATCATCAAATAAAGCTCTTTCTTATTGCAGCTGTCAATTTAAATATTTTGTGAAAAGGAAAGCACTTTACAAATAAGATAGAAGAAGAATTTAAATCAAAGGTGAGTACTGTGGCAATAATAGTCTTCTTGATAAGCTGCAAAATACACATGTGATTTATCTTTAATATTTCACACTTTAATAAATTATACTTCAGGCTTTGCCATGTCAAAAAAATTCCAATGACAAAATTTAACAGACCAAAAGAATAACAGCCATTTACATGCATGAAAATAAGTGCTAACACTGTGCAGTACAAGTTAGGGTAAAAATTAAGATAGTGGCCTGTGACACAGGTAACTGAAGTGCTAAGCCCCAGCATATTATTTTGATAGGTTTCAGGCCTGTTTCAACCAGAGAAACCTGAAAGACTTATCAGTGTTTTTGGAAAAGAGAGATAAACTCCAGAAGGTGCTTTATTCTGTGTATCTTCCTGGGGTAGCTAAATAGAGATCATTACATCTTTAAGCCAATTGCTACTGGATCAAAACTTACATGTCTGGAAACATTCAGTTAAGGAAGCAGTTGATTATACTGTTGTTTGAAGAATGATCCAAAATGTCTCTAGATGACATGGACTACAATACTGTTTTCATTATTTTTCTTTATTTAGAAAACAGAGTAAGATGGGTAAATACACATTTTCACAACACAGAAAGGAAACAAGAGTGCTCTACAGTTAGAAAGAGAGGTATGAGCTAGTTTTATGCAGACTGTTTATACGATAAAGCAGTGAAAGCTTTTCTGATGTTGGCAACAAATGCAGGAAAATTGTTAGTTTCTCTCACTTTGAGCTGGAACTCTGCTATACAGTCCAGAGGAGGAGTACAGGAAGTCACTAAAATGACAAAAATTCCCAGAAGATGAGATTATTAAAAACATAATATTAGCGTTTTCCCATGCTTCTGAAATACTAATGTAGTTTGGTAT
Organism: Lophotriccus pileatus; assembly: GCA_035583135.1. Lineage (NCBI taxonomy): Eukaryota > Metazoa > Chordata > Aves > Passeriformes > Tyrannidae > Lophotriccus > Lophotriccus pileatus. The sequence continues at coordinate 19,389,743 of JAWWES010000171.1, forward strand.
CTTTTTATGTTTTAGCTTCCACCAGTATTATTTTTGAGTAGCCTCATTTTCTGTCAGCAAGGACAAAGCCTCAGAAAACACAACAGGTTTTTTGATTTCCTGACTTCCCACTCAGTGCTGCGCTCCTACTTGAATTGTTACAGCAATTCCAGGTAATCCATAGCCTGGTCAAAAACTGAAGCACATTCCTAAACAGTTTTGTTGCTCTGCAGGCAGGCAGATTGGTAAACTGATGTAACCCAGTATGTGATGTACTTTTAACTTCAAAAGTCTAAATTTGAGTTGGTAAAACCAGAAATCAATTCAGTCCATACCTAAGAGCCCCAGTAGTGTCAATCCAGACACTCTACAGCACAGCACTTCAGTTCTTCATAACTGAAGTAAGATCCATATTGCAAAAACAGCTTTAAGATCTGAAAGGCTGTATCATTACAGAAGGGGATCGCTGGATTTCAAGTTTTATTCTTTCACCTATGTCACCCTGCAAGGGTTTCTCTGCCCTCTAGGCTTCTCAAATGAAGTTCAAATATGCCTGTCAGCATAGACACTGACCCTAGCATAAGCAAACTACAAAATGAAGCATCCTTATCTCTGTATATCCTCTTTCTCCTGCTTTGCTTGATATGAAGTAAACAGCATCTCCAAAATGGAGAGTGAACATAAGTAGTTATATTTTCATGTAAGTTAACAAGACAAACATAAGTAAAGAAACTATATTACCATTTCAATATTTTTCACTCAAAAATTGGAAGACAAAGGTTACAACTAAACTGCACTTTGCTCCTCTTCCCCTTTTTTCAAATAGAGGCATCAGATTCAGTCCTCTTGTGGAAGTATTCAAAATTCACATACCTTCGTAATCTCTTTGTTCATTTATGGAAAGGGTAAATGTGTATGGCTTGTCAGGATCTTTGTGGTCAATGTGTCTGAATATAAACTGTAATTGTTCGTCTAAAATAAACACAAACAGAATTAACACCATTAACCTCTGCTGGACCGTCACAAAGACTAAAAAACACAATATGAAGTTAGTTTCAGTTAATATTCTGAGAACACCTACAAATTAGGCAACCCTGGTCTCTTTGAAAGACAAATGCATTTTAACATATTTTGCCATTTGAGACACAACGGTAATGCCTGGGCTCAGACAGTTCATCAGGTGTGTATGCTGGTTCTTCGCTGCACAATCCAGCACTGACCACGCTGGATCAGTGCACACGGGAACTACGGAAACTACAGCAACTTACTGTGAATTCTGCGTATCTCCAATCCAAGACACTCCTCAAACAATACTTTAGACTTGCACAGTCGTTCCATTTTCTCCTTGACAGCTTTGTCTTTAGAAGACAGTACTAGAATTTTAAAATCCACCGTTAAGTATCAAAGGCAAAACAAGCACATGAAAAAGTATTTAGAACAGTACAAAAGCCCTAAAGAACAAGTGTTGAAAACCACTCCTCCTTCAATTAAAATAATTTGCTTATTATCCTTTGCTTACTTACTTTCCATTTGCTTCGCCAACTCTTCTTTTAATTCTTGGATGTTGTCAGTCAAGTTCTTCTGTAGCTCCTCTTCTTCATTTAGCTTAATTTCTCTCAACTGCTCTTCCTTTTCTGATATACATTTGCTCTGCTGGAGAATCTCTGAAAGGAGACAAGAAAATATGAACACATACAGTTGATTAGGTAGGCCCCTGGTATTTAATAGTTATGTAATTTGAGAGGATTTATTTGAATAAAATGTAGTGAAATGCATGCTGTCTCAGCTGCAAAGAGAAGTCAGCATAATTACACTAAGAGTATCAAATAAAGTTTGGAGTGAAAGTTACTCCTAAGAGAAGCTACCAAGTAGGGAGCTGTGATACTTCAATCAGATGTGCTGTTTTCTGGTGCCAGTACTGTATATATCCACACAGCCTGAAGGTGGTGGATCCTGTCCACAAATAATTTGACAGAAAGAAGGGACACACTGACTGATATGAGAGTTGCAATAATATTTACCTGATATTCTGAAGTTTAACTACAAAATTCAGAGAAGTTGACCCTGAACTGATGAGCTGACAGTGTTCTCTTACTAATATGGAAAAGACATAAGTAACGTCACAATATATAACTTTACTAAGCAATTTAATTTACATTTCCTCTTGTAGTCAGCAAGTTTTGGTACTTTGTTGTTTTAAATACTTAAGCACCAAAATCACTATGCAAAAAAATGACTTTTACCTTTTTGCACCATCAATGAAGGTTTTCAACAAATTGCTTTTGAATTGAAATTTACATGCTGTAATCAACCAAATATGTTTGGGTTTAATTCTATATTCATTCTGATGTTACTAGTCACCTTTTAAAATGTGAAGTTAAACATACTATTCAGCTGTATTAAGCTAATTTTAGAAATGTTAGACACAGTAAATAGAACACCGTACTGTACCATTGTTATACTCCTGAATTTTGTCAATCATCAGGTCTCCTTCTTTCAGCTTCTTGGACCATTTCGCTGTAATGGAAAGTTACTTCAGTTATCTGATGAAGTTTGACGATAACTTCCAAAACGTAGAGGTAAAAGGAAAACAGAGCCTTTTTACCTGAAAGCACTTCTATAGACTCCTTGCACGAATCTCTCAGTGCTAAAGTCTGATTGATCTGGTCAGGGCCATAAATGCTTTTAAACTCGATCCAAAACTCTTTCATGTCTCTTTCAAAGAGCGTTATTTCATCTTCTGTCTTTGCATTAGCCATGGTGCTGTTACACCCCTATCAGTGAACAGACACAGCGTCAGGACACGGGAGGCAGTGCCAGCGGGTGTAACTCACGGAATAAACCCTCGGAGCTGCTTTGGTCCCCTCGCCTTGCTGTTGAAACCTCTTCCCGCAAGTTGTTTTTTTGTCACCACTGGCTCAGCGGGAGCAGCATTCCCCTCGCTCCTCTCCCAGCGCTCGGATACCGCGCCAGGGGAGGCCCCGCCAGGGGAGGCCCCGCCAGGGTTCCGGCGGCGCCGCGGCCGCTACCTTCGCCGTCCCCCCAGGGGCTGACACCGGGCCGGGGGTGGGGTCGGACCGGCCGCTCCCCGCTCCGTCCGCGCCGCGCCCGCCCCGACCTGCCCTGCCCTGCCCTGCCCCGCCGCCTTCAAACCGCGCCGCCTTCCCGCCGCCAACGGCCCGCGCGCCGCCCCGCAACAACCGCGCCGCTCATTGGCCCAGCCGCGCCGGGGCCCGCCCGCCGTTGCTGCGGTGACGCCGCGCGCGCGGGGCGGGGCCGGGCCCGGGGAAGGCGGGGGGGTTTCCGCGGTGCCCGAGGGGGGCGGTCGGCTCCGTGTGGAGCTCCGTCCGGAGCAAAGCGGGCTCCTCTGGGGAGCGGGACGGTGCCCTTTCGCTCCTCTGGAGCCGCAAGCTGTTCCCAGTGTCCGTTTGACTCACAGAACGCGGTCGTAAGTTTTGTGAGGCTCCTGAATTGCCTTTTAATTGCCCGGCCTGAATTCTCTCGAGTGTGGATAACAACTTACCCCATAAGGTAGATCGTTACTGACCCGCACCTTTTCGGTGTCAACAAACCCTGTCTGCGCCCGGTCAAACACTTGCCATAAGCCTCTGTCATAGCAAATATGCTCCTTTTGACACGGTGCCTGGTTTTTCTCTAGTTATTTATTCCCTTTTGGCTCTTCATAAGCAGTAGTTTGTGATCCCAGGTAGCGGCCCTCAGTTTATCTTGAAAGTTACTTTTAATCACTTTGTTACCATAGCTAATGAAGCTCTTCTAGCTTTACTTTTTGCCAGTGCTATTTAGATACTCTCAGAATAATGTAAACTTAGTGTAAGTGTTGAGAATTTCTAAGAGAATTAATTACTGCCTTCCCCACACTGGACCCAAAGCAAAGGCTGAGCTGAGACCACCAACTATTAGTTGTGTTACTCTTGTATAAACTTGTATAAACACTTCTATCCCACTGTATTCCTGTCTCATTTGACTTAAACACCTCTAGATTTCACAGTTTCCTCAGCATTAGCCTTAAAACTAATAGACCTCTCTTTCTTATCTGCTTCACACTTAAATGTATTGAAATTGGGCCGGTTCAAGGATGATTACCCAGCCAAGAATAACTCTGGGGAGAGGGAAGGGAAAGGGAGAAGGAGAGGGAGACGGGAAGAGGGTAAGGGAAGAAAGATAGCTTTTTGAAATATTCTTCTCTTCCTAATTAAAACATTAAGGTGTATCTTCTCAGTGTTCCACTTGGAAAATATTTATACCTAGGAAAATAGCTGTCACCTGTTGTATGCAGTGTCTGCTGGTGAATTTAGTAAATTGCTCATTAAACCTTGTAGCTGGTCTAGTGCCAATGGAAACACTGATGTGGAAATTAATGCTATTGTTCAATTACCTAAGCATAATGTACCAGAAAGTTAGGCCCAGTACATAGGCCTCCATTAACAGATTTCAAAAAATGTTTGCTTTGATGGCTTTTCCTTCTTCTGCAAACATTTACTTAACAACATCTGATAGCAGTTATGTAATATTTGCTCTAATATGTGGGTGCAAAGGAGCTGTAAACATTTTATCCTCCCTCCAATGGATCCTCAGCATGATTCTTGTTTCTACCTTATTACCAAGAATATATAAAGTCTCTAGTTTTGTATGTCTTGGAAAATAAAATAAATTGAGAACTTATCAATAAATTAAAAACCCTTTATATGAACAGATGGCATTGTAAAGGTTTTCGCTTTGTGCTAGGAACTAATTTCATCATATGAAGGCCAAACCTTGGTTCTACAGTATCAAAACAGGACAAAAAAAGTAAGTGCATACACTTTTTGACAATTTTGTATAGATCACTAGTTTTCCTTGCAGTTCTACATGCTAAACTACAGCAAATAGTTTTATTCCATATGTTATCTCAAGTGACTTTGAAGTGCTAAGTGCATTATAGAAGCATTTTGCAGCTTTTTTATGTTTGCTGTCAGCTGTTAGTCTTCATTAGGTCTAAGGTGTTTATCTTCTACCTAAGCAGAAAGATAATCAGCAGCATAAGAACCAGTAGGAAAATCTTGAAAATTAGTATCAGGAGGCCTTCAACATTTAGACTAAAAGAGGTTACTTTACTGAAACAAGGCCAGGACATACCTTCAAACATTATATTGACAAAGTTTCTGGAGAACCAAAGTGTGCCTGAGTGGTTCTGTCTAAAGAAGAGTTCAGCCTGAGCAGATGCATGGTATCCCCAGTGGATAGATAACATGGGTGGGTGGGTTTGTATTTGTAAATATAACAAACATGCAAAAAGTTATTGCAAAGGTTCTGCACATCCTGCGTCAGAGAGGCAACTTTTCTGATACTATTGAGTAACCGTGGTGCCATTAAAGAGGGCCTGTAAAGAGATCTATTTTATTACTTGGTAGACACTCCTTAAAGGACATGAAATTGTATCTTGATGGAAACTTATTTACTCACTTACTGCAAAATATTTTTTCCTAATAGAACAATAGTTATTTTGACTTAGTTAAACCATCAACTGTGATGAGGTTAAGCACTAAAAGGAAGATTGTTATTCATCTACCAACTGACGTGACATTTACACTCACGTTTAAAGCTAATTACTGTTTCTAAACTTGATTGAAAAAGAGAGGAAAAACTTAGATTCTCCACCTTTTTCCATATTTTCCATATTTCTATACTAACCCCAGACACGTATAAAAGAGTGATTTTTATTGTTATTATTGTAAGTCTTACTTGTCTTTAAAGGCAAGATACTTTTGCAGTAAAAAAATGTAGCCAAAGAACATTTTCTTTAGTAATAAGGTATAAAGAGTTATTTGAGAAAAATATTTCTAAACAAGTACAATCTTGGAAAAGAACTGGGAGAGGAAAAATTAATCTCATCTATTCTTTTATATAACCATTGCCTTGCCATACACTGTGAAAGGCAATAAGCTATAAGAGTTAGCAAGAAACAAACCTCCTCCAATATTTTCATCTAAAAAGCTAGGACATACTTATTGTTGAAATGTCCTGAAATTTTGCTTTTGGAACAGTTTTCCTTGAAATTGGATTATACCTGCTGAAGTGAGTAATTCAGTCAAGGTAGAGAAAAATATTGTAGTTATTCAGAAACAGTGCGTAGAATTTTAGATCTCTTTTTAAGTTCTAGGTTTTCTATTAAACTCAATGCAATTGGTAGCAATAAACATATAGGATTTAAAACTGCTAAAAAGTTTTTAAAACCAGACCATTAATAGGTAAAGTAAATGTGAGTAAAGTAAATGTGAGATTGTGTCAGGAGGAGAGGTCTTCTAAGTCCATTTAATTGTCATGCCTTATTTGTTGAATCTATTTAATGTTTCCATGTGACTTCCCTGACCACACATCATAAAGCCCTGGTAAGCCATTAAGTCCCTCTTCAGCACCACCAGTTAAGTAGTTCATATCTTTGTGTCCACAACTTCTGCAGTTTGGGTTGAAGTGCCATGAAGAGAGCAGTAGGGAAGTGTGCAGCGCATATATAGAGCTGCTTTCATCTTCGGGTTCTAATTGTTTCAGATACACAGATAATTGATAGAAGATATGAATGTGATGGAATATTAGAGCCTGATAAAGAGCTAGAAGTTTTCCTCTTGTTACTCTGATAATATCAGAAGATGGTATCATCAGGCTTTTAGTATCCATTTAATATCTAGTGGTAAAAGTTTTTTTCATCAGCCACCTCACAAATTAATACAATCTTTTCCTGTGCTATACTTATTGGTACTAATATTGATAAATCTGATGTACTAATATATTATCTGCTGTAATATTTTAAAATCCTGCTATATGGCAGAATCTGTTTCCTCTTGGCTGTTTGCCCTAGAGAACCAAAGTGCTTCACTTGGGAATACTTCAGGAAAATACTCGTAATCATCTGTTCCCAACCTTGCTCTGGTTTGCAAGGCAGGTCTCATTTCTGGAGGGCTGGGCAGTCAAAAGCGGGGCTGCAGCCCCTTCTGGAAAAGCTGTGTAGGACTTGCATCATGTAAGTGATGCACAAGAATGGTGGTACCAAATGATGACTCAGAGACTAAGCTTCATCTGCATTGTGCCCTGGATTAACAGGCCTCTTGTGTGAAGGAAACAATTGTTTTTCAGTGTTTTAAGAATATTGCTGCTTTGAAAATAAATCTATAGCTCAACAGCCTCATTGATGTATGGATGCTGGTTGTATTTTCTGTGACTGAAAAATGTGTTGTCAAAGTATTAGTAGTAGCATGGTAGCCAAGTTCTATTTCAAAGTGAAATGTACAGCTTTAATGACAGTTCTGCAAAGATCAGTTATTTGTTTATTTTTTCTATCCATTATGCAGGCAGCACTTAATGAAGTACACACATTACTAATGTCCATCCTGCAGAGAAATGAACTGTGAAAAAATTTAAGCAAACATGTTCCAACTGTTCATACAAAGGATTACATAAGTCACACATTGTGTTTCCACAAAACTTTCCCCACAATTTGCTGCTGCTCAGCATGTACTTCACTTAGCTTCCTCCAATTAAAATTTGCAAACAGAAAAGCTTTCCAGGGCTAAGAGACTCGTGTGCTTCCCCGGAGTTTTGGAGCCACGTGTTTCAAGAATGGCTGGGTACACCACACCAATATAATATAAAGGCAACGTCAATCACCTTCTCTCACTTTTTAATAGCTCCCCTCCATGGTTCTCTGTCACTAGAAACTAAAGATTAAAGGAACTTTACTATATTTCAAGTACAGTCTAATCCATTAAGATGGATCTCCTTCATAGCAATGGTGTGCTTATCATTCAGCACTTACAGAGGGACTACAGGGCTTACCAGGATTTCCTTAATTTTATGTCACATGTTGGTGATCCGCGGAATATATTCTCAATTTATTTTCCTCTTTGGTTTCAGCTCAACCAAGTGGTTGGTACTAAAATGATATGGGTGGCAGTCATTGGTGATTGGTTCAACCTCATATTTAAATGGTAAGAAGTTGGATTTCTTTTAAAATTTGGTATTTTTAATGATAGTTACTATATGTGCCTCAAGTTTAGAAAACTTTCTGTGAATAATGTACTAGTAGACTTTCCCCTGTAATTATAAAAGAGGAATTCACAATGCAGGTATTTAAGATATATTTGAAAAGACATTGTGAAAAGATGAGAAGAACCTGTAGAACTATTATAGAATAGTTTTGGCAATATAACTCTTTGTATTCTTTATAGGATTATCATGTTTTGCTGGGGCCTTCTTACATAAAAATATTTTTGTTGAGTTTCTGCTTTATTTTATTTTTTGTCAGGATTTTATTTGGCCATCGCCCATACTGGTGGGTGCAAGAAACAATGATTTATCCTAATCAATCAAGCCCATGCCTTGAACAGTTTCCTATAACGTGTGAAACTGGACCAGGTAAGAAATGTTGGAGATTACATTGGTACATTTAATAGGGATAGTGGTTTTGAGGGAGAGAGGATGTGACTTATGAAGGTCTTATATGATATACAAACCTCAGAGCTCACGTATAAAATAGCACCAAAAAACAAGCAGAAAAAAAGGAAGAAATACGATGTGACCAGCGTTTGCTGTCTGACAAAATGTTTACTTCATTGCCTTTAAATAGTGCAAGGGAGGGGCATTTACTTTTAAAATAGCTACTGGTAGAATGAACCAGCATATTGGAAAGGAATTTTAACAAAACTTGTGAAATACGTTGTTTAATATGTTCCAAAACAGAGCACAGAGGTGATGAGTTTGAGGGCTGGTGCACTATTGCAAGAAATATTCAAACCCCAAAAACTAGTAGATGGTTCAGTGTAAATAACAATAGTATCAATAATTGTTGATGTAATGTATCATGAGTGGAAAAGGTAACCACTCTTCCCAGAACCAGACACCAACACCAAACATGTGGGGGAGGGAGTATGTGTACAAATATATGGGGAAAATTATTTTTTAAATGTACCTTTTCTATGTGTTTTCACTTTTTTATGTCTCATTGTCTTTTCTGTGGAACTCAAATGCAATACTGCTGAAATCAAATGAACTTGTGCAACCCTAATATATGAAATAAGATGAATTTGCTTTGAGCCGACTGAATTTAGTTTAATTCATTATACGAGAAAATACTGACTGTGGAAATTAATGTGCTTTGCACCTTGTCAATGCCACTGCAACCTTTTAAGCAATTTGCATAGCTGTATTTTGTTAACAATATCCTGCATTACATTCCACTGTAATTGTGAACAAGCAGTTTAAGCCCTCATGTGAGACAGAGTTTAATAATGCCCGGCCGTATATGATCTGCAGTCTCCTTCAAGTGAATTCATTTGGGACCTAACCCAAAGTATTAAAGTACTTCATGTCGTTTCAAAAGCCTTCAGAACTGAGCCTATTCAGCAGCATTTTAGTTCCAAGCACCATGTAGTTCCAAGTTGTGGCTAAGGAGCCAGTTACTGTGTTTCATTCTACTCATTGAACCAGGTCTTTCTTCTTATTACTTTCTTCCTGAAATAACAAGTCATTCCTATTTCTGTTCAGTGGATTCAACTGTCATATTGATTCTATTTTTGCACTTACAAGGACCACACTTTCCCCCACCTCCAGATTTGCCCTGAACCACTGACAATATCTGTCACTGACCTGCTCCTCATTAACAAGAGGAGGTGCAGTCAGTGAAGCTGTTAAGCGCACACAGTCATTGCATGAGCTTACCTGGTACTTCACACACTTTTTAAATATGTAATTTATATTAAAAGAATAGAGCAGCAGCCACAGACATGAGAAAAGCAGATCCAAATATTACTAGGATAGCCTGAACCCCAAACTCCATGGCTTAGCAAGAGGGAAAGCTGTGGGAACTGTTTATATGACTACATGGCAAGCAGTCTAGGACTTGAATTTGTTTTGTACTTCTGGAATTAGCTGAACTAAAACCCTACTGACATTTTTTCTCTGGTATTTTTAAGGCTTTAAGAACATAAACCTTAAGGTGAAGTTTATGCTATTTCTAGTAGGTAATCTGCAGATGAACCATGAAACATTATTCCTAGATGACATTTTCCTAAAAGACGAAAAAGAGGAGCTTTCCCGGTGCTGACAGACAACATTATGGTTTCCTTGTCAGTGACATTTGTTCTGTTGTGAGGTTCAGGAGTGCACATCTGTTAGGTAATTAACAAAAGAGCTGGTAGAGTGACTCTAAAGATGCTGGCAAGCAGAATAGCAAAAATGAGTGCAGGGAGTCAGAAATCACAGTGCTTGTCCTAGGCATTGCTGCTTTGCTACTTCACTGAAACATCTTTTGCTCTGCACACTGCTGTATAGTTCTGGATCATAACACTTTCTTGACCCAAAATTATTTCTTCTTACAGTGAAATAACCCTGTCCCTTTTACTTCACTTTGTCTCCACAGAAAGCCAAGCTATAAAAATACAGGATTGACAGATTCCAGTGATCTAATTTTCTCTCTTTCCCTATTTCAATTTGTTGAATGTAAACTTGGTAAACAGGGGAAAAGAAGTGACAGAGTAATTTTAGGAATCATTTTGCTTGCATCGTGACAGCATACTTTGTTTTTTGGTGATTTTCACAGTTGTAGGAACGGTTCTGAGGCTTCATATTGTTTCCAGTAAAAATAAAATTTGATTTGTTAAATTAAAACAAATTACACATATAATATTATAACCTGGACTAAAAGGAAATTCCTGTTGAACTCTATATGAATGTGTTCCCTGTTACAGGCTGTGGGTAAAGCAATTGGTTGGATATGTTACAGCATCATTTCAGCTGTCAGTTTCACTGATACTCTATTTTCAAGCTAGTTGAAATGTATGACATTTTAAAATTCATAACATAAATCAAACTAAAGTATAAAAACACAGTTCTTCCGTCATGCTTGAGATACATTTCTAAATTTATTACAAAACTACCCAAAATGTTAATTACCTGGATTGTGACATTATTAATGAGACACAGATCCCAAGCTTTCACACTATAATAATTGTGGAAGCAGATCAAAGGCAGTTTGGACGGGCTGTCTAAAGTTACACTGGTACTTTAGTTTAGAATGTTACAAAGAGCTAAATCTCTGTTGCTCCCCTTAATTATGAGGTGGCCCATTCAAACCCTTTCTCATCTGATCCTCATGTATAACTTCTACATTCCATGCTACAGTCCTAAGAGAGTCCTAGATGCCTTTTTCTTTTTTTTTTTTAAATCACAATCCAAATCTAAATAATGGGAAAATACTATGCTTTCCAATCAAGATGCCACCTCACACTAATGTAAGATAGTTAAGCTGTTACCTACTTGATTTCAGACAAATATTATGACTTCCCTATAGATGAGAAATTCATATTGAGAAAATTAAATTCTGTGAAGCAGTTGACATTTTCTATATGACAAATGCTACAGTCATCATTCTTAAGCTGAATATTTCCTTTTTGTTTTTACCAGGA
>JAWWES010000171.1:19401277-19456975 GCA_035583135.1 Lophotriccus pileatus
CAGACAAATATTATGACTTCCCTATAGATGAGAAATTCATATTGAGAAAATTAAATTCTGTGAAGCAGTTGACATTTCCTTTCTAAATGATTGGGTGCCTGAGTAACTGCCAGTTGACATTTTCTATATGACAAATGCTACAGTCATCATTCTTAAGCTGAATATTTCCTTTTTGTTTTTACCAGGAAGCCCATCTGGACATGCCATGGGATCATCCTGCGTCTGGTATGTAATGGTCACTGCAGCACTTAGCTACACTGTTAGATGGAAAGATAAATTAGCTGTTACCCTTCACAGGTCAGTGTCTTTCCATTCCTCTAACTCATACAGATAATTCTTTATATACATGCTGTGTTTTTAATGGACTTAATTTAAACAAATATTCATAATCTGTTCTATCCAGTTTGTAAAAAAAAAAAGGCAGCCCTTTATTATGATCTGCCTCAGTTAAAGAAAAAGTGTATTAAGAGGATTTAGCCATTTATATATGTTATTATTTATTAAATTACTCTCATTGCATACAATATCTCTGAATCAGCTCCTATTAAAGATTGTATCACCTCTTCAGTATTGGAATTTTTTAATTCTATTAATTGCCATTATGTATTGGATCTTTTGGCTAGTACCTAAATTTATTGCTTTGATGGTCATCCTTCTTTGCCCATTTTAAAGCAAATGCACAGAATGTTGACACGGTTCACTGTAGTGTGTTACTCAGCTCTATGGGAAAGTCTCGTAATTGCTGTCAAGCCTGACAATAATGTTCCCACATTATGTAAATTTTATCATTAAATAATTGATCTTTTACATTTAGGTATGACTTCACAATGAGAAATATGCTGAGGGTACTAGTGCTAATTTAACCTGCAATGCATGACTTTCATCACTAAAGCCACAATGGTGTCTTGGATCTGAAACTGCTGGGGTCTCTTCCTGTAACCACTCTTGATAATGTTTTAGTACTGACTTCCAGGTTTTAATCATCTGATTCTAAACTGCTCTACTTGGTAAATCTCTACCTGGTAAAAATATGAGCCTGACGCAATGGGGCTGGGGATAAATTAGTAGATGAAATAGTTTGTCTTAATTTTTAATAATTTTCCTTTTCTCTCTTAGACTGACATGGTCATTTCTCTGGAGTATTTTTTGGATTATCCAGATCAGTGTGTGCATCTCAAGAGTATTCATAGCAACACATTTCCCTCATCAAGTTATTCTTGGAGTATTTGCTGGTAATGCTGCTATTTTTTCTTTTCTTTTTAACATATTTGCAAAATCTCAAAAAAATGAAGTATGAGAAAAGACAAGAGATTTTTAGTAGTGCTACTCATCTTGTAGCCCCAGTGGTGCTCTCCAGTCTCTGGAAGGTCAAAGATTTGATTATTATCTAGAGGTCTAAAGGCAAAATTTGCGAAGTTAGAATGTGCCTGTTGCCTTTGTAATTCACAAAGGGACGTGAAGGGAATGAGCCTTTGTCTACCTGCCAGTTGATGTTGACTGTGTTATGTCCACGCTGCCTCAGACTAGCTCTGACCAGTTTGTACTCGCTGCATCCAGTCTTTGACTGTGCTGCCTGTGTGGAAGAGGTCAGAGAGGAAGTTGGTCCTATATGGCTGTGACCTTTCATCTCAGGAGGAAGGTATTTAGGTCACTTCAAGTGGTGTCCAGGTGCAAACTGCAAGTGTGCAGTGTGAACAAGTATGGGGTCAGAGGCCTGGGGAAAAGTAGAGAACAAGACGAATCAGCAATAAAAACTCCCCAAGGTGATTTAAGAAGCTGAAGTACATTTTTCAGAGTTACTTAAGGGTATTGCAACTTGATATTCAGGGAGTTCAAATATGAACAGTCTCTCTAGTATCTATCTGATTTTATGGAGGGCGACATTGAGCAGCAGCTGCCTGCTCCCGTTCTCTTTCATGGATGCAGTGCAGCCTGGGCAGCCCTGGCTAACAGCTTTCCCTCTTCACAACCAGGATAAAATGAGTATGAGAGAAGATAAGTGTGTTCTGTGTCTTTTCCTTCAACACTCAAAGCCTGTGTGGGAACTGGTGTTGAATTCTGCATTGCTGGAGCCAGTCTTTGAGTGAGGGACTCTTTTGGAAAAGGAATGTTCCAGTCTACAGCTAATATTTGATAGGTTGTCATCTGGGAGATGCAGTCAGGCCTTAAGGTATGCCTCATACCAAAACCCTGAAGTGCTTGGTATTTAATTTCTTTTATCTAAATTGACAGTTCTGAGTGGAAGAAAAGGTTTTGTAATATATTACAGAAGTGGTAAATTGTGTGTATGTGTATATATACACATAGATATGAAAGACGTATTCTTCTTTCTTCAAAAGTCAAATTCTACAGGCACACTGTAGAAAGAGCTTCTTCAAAGTATAAGTGTGTTTTTCCCTGTAACACTGAGTTTCTAATCCACAGGCATTCTTGTGGCAGAAGCATTTGAGCATACCCCTGCTATTCAGACTGCGAGCTTAAGAATGTACATCAAGACAAACTTGTTTCTTTTCATCTTTGCCCTTGGGTTTTATCTATCCCTCAAACTTCTTGATATTGACTTGCTGTGGTCTGTTCCAAAGGCCAAGAAGTGGTGTGCCAACCCAGACTGGATAAACATTGACACAACTCCATTTGCTGGACTGGTGAGGAATTTAGGGGCACTCTTTGGTTTAGGTCTTGGAATTAATTCTGAAATGTTCATCACAAGCTGCAAAGGTAAAAACAGCCGCAAGCTAAGTTTCCGCATACTGTGTATAGCTGCTTCTTTAGCTACACTGCAGCTGTACAATCTCGTTAAGATACCTACTCATACTGAGTATTTGTTCTACATTCTCTCCTTCTGTAAGAGCGCAGCTATGCCTCTGACTGTAGTTGCCTTGGTTCCATACTGTGTCCACTCGTTAATGAAGACAACTGAAAAGAAACTTAATTAAGGTAAAGGTTCAAAGTGGTTAGCAATGTGGGAATGGATATAAGCTGTTCAAGAACCCTCTGCAAAGGCAGTTTTGCTAACTCATTTTAACCAAAGGGATGCTGCTGCATCTTTGATGTGCTCCTGGTAAGTAACCAGCACATCCAAAATCAGTACGCTCCAGAATGACTTTGGCAGCTCAGAAATATTAGTTGCTGATTCCTAGAAACATTGCAACTACACTGCAGTATGGTTAGAAATGGCCCAATACTCTGGGTCATAACAAAGTTTTAAAGTATAATCAACTAGTTTTATTTAGCTATATGGTGGTCTTTAAGTTCTCTCCATCTCTAGCTCCATCTTCAAGCGTCAGTTGCACATAGTGATACTCAGTATTTAATTTTTTATATATAGATACTGTGTGTTAAAATGCTACATAATGGTGTGACAGTATCACACCACCTACCACTGTATGGCTGTACCCAGGCACTGTGAAAAAGGCCAGCGTAATAATAAACAAGGCTTTACATTTAACTTATTGAGCTTCCTGAGCAAAACAGCTTCTGATTAAGTCAGATGAGGAAAAAAAAAAAGTTTATTTCCATGATACTCTGTAAAATATATTTTTGCATTACTATGGCGGTTTTGTCATTCTTTTTCAAAGTGGTCACATAAATCATGAATGATACAGATCACACCTTTGAAAGTTGTCAATTATGAAATTCTCTCAGTATATGACATCAAGAATATTGTTCATGCTGCTATATTGCAAAGGTAACTCTGCTAATTCTCTGAGATCAAGAGAAACAAGCCTGAGTCACTGTTAGTAGTTGTGTAAATCATGAAAATGTGGTTGCAGACTGTCATTGCAATTTTATATTCTTGTCAGCTTTGTTTACCTAAGCACACAAGTAGCTAATATATTACATATATGTTTGCTATATAAAATGGATGTTCTAAATAGGCAAAGGTGGGTACTTTCCATTTTTACTCATTATTTGGCATCTACTGTTGTATATTCCCTTTCAGTGCACAATTTTTAAGCAATGTTTTTGATACCATCTCATAATACTTAGTATACAAGCTCTTTATACATAGCCTTAGTATACAAGGCCATAAAATGGGTAATGAGGGCTGTCTGAAAAAAATAAGGCTTAGAAGATGTAAACATGATATTGCTTCTAGACTTCCAATTAGGTGTGGGATAATTTAAATTGAAAGATTCTTATTTAATTTGGGTAAACAAGGTGAATAATTTTGTGTTGGCCTTTAGGAATACACATTATACAAATTACAGCAGCAAATCTAAAACAGGCATCCTTAATTAAGAGCCTAGTAAGACTAACTTGACTTAAAAAAGAGTCATCTGGTTTCAACAGTTTGAAGAGTATTCTGCTTCGTGTACCTCCTCGTATCTTCTGTAATGGATCTCTGAACTTTTTTTCCTGCAGCAGCTGACCTGAAACCAGTCTTTTCTATAATTGTAATTCCTTAAGCAAAATTACGAAGCTAATGGGACTAGAGACAAATAACGGAGAACAAAGACAACCAAGACAAAGATCAGCTGTGTTAAGTTGCTCTGTGCTTGGTTATTCCCTACCAGTGAGGTGACCTCCAGAGGCTTCACAGAACACTAGCAGGTTGGTCTACCTGTCCTTCTATTTCTGGTTCCTTCTGGCCAGCAGTAGGGGATGCTTTGTGCACAGCTGTCCGAGGTTTTCACAACGCCATTTGCACTTAGTGGCAATGTTGGCAGTTTTAAGCTGGGAGTTATGGGTAGACATCACATTTTTAAGCTTTTACCACATGAGGGTCTCTGCTTCCTGGCCCCAGCAAAAAATCTTTGTGCCTCTGCTGGGATAGACACAACCATAAATGTAGAATGACAACTGGCATTTCTGTAGAAGACACCAAATGACACCATCTACTGTCAAGACTAACAACTCAGGCTTGAAAGATGTAAGCAAATGCCTTTGGGTTGGCTGAGGGACTTGTCACCAAGTTCCAGGGCTGGGACATCTTGCTGTGAGGTGGCAACGGTGGCACGACCAGTCCAGCTCTGTACCGAGCAGTCCATCAAGGCTTGTTGTTCATGCCCGGGCTTGTTGTTCATGCCCGGACTTGCTGTGTAGCTCCACTTGAAACTGAATCCCTTTGCACAGGTACCAAAGGTCTTTATAATCAATTTTCAGGAGCACATTAATTAAGTGGCAGGAGCTGGCACCCAAGAATGCGCAACTATTTGTGTGTGGTGTGAGTGCCTGCATGCTTCTGGGAAGTACCAGCATACTTCCCAATACAGCTGTCAATATTTCCTAGCTGCCTGAAAACAGGATGAGGTTTCAATGAAGAGCAGTAGCAGTGCCACCCAGGTGGGGCCTTGTCTCTGTGCTCCTGCAAGGGGACGACAGGCTCCTGTGCAGGGAGGGTCTGGTGTCCTTGAGCTGGCCTTCTCTGCAGCTCTGTCCTTTGTCAGGTCCTCAGCAGACCTTTGTCGCAGACACAGTCCAGGTACAAAGAAATACTTGTTAGCAGGTGCAAGATGCTCATGTGCCTGTCTGAAGGGTAAGAGAAGTGCTAAAGCACAAGAGCCAGTAAAAAAATACAATTTATTGGTTTAATTTGGGTCATGAAAGTGGTGTCCTTTAGGCAAAAGAATTATGAAAGAAGTACATGTAGTCATAGTTTTTAATAGTCATTATTTTTCCATGGCCTTAAATACTGATATAAATTAAATATCATAGAGGTATGTCAGTAGCTTACTGATACTCCGTCAATATTTTCAGTCCTGAGCCATCAAACTAATTATTGCTCTGAAACATAAAAAGACTAAAAATTTTAAAGCAAATAATGCAGTTTTCTCTTTAATTTCTAGTTAAGGTTCAAAATACAGACTTCCTTGGGAAAATAGCCATTTCAGTGCCAGCTGTGTGAGTTCAGTAGGGACTTTGGCAGTAATTCTATTAATGGATTTGTACAAAAGTTGAAATTGGGTTTTCCTGCCTGAAATTAAGGGACGTATCCTAATAAAATTTTCACCCTTACAGCTCTATTCAATTACTGGTACTGTTACATAGTTTTATAAGAAGAGGTGTGATTTTTTTTTTATAAAGTGATGGAACCGCCCCCCCCTGCAGGTTTTAGGACATGGAGAATGACTTTTCCAGTTAATACTCTATTATTCAAAATCAGTATTTAAATGTTGGAACTGTAATTTATACTTTCAGTCTATCTGCTTTGTCTCCAAGATTCTAGGCACTAAAGCAAAGAGTGCTGTTGTGCTGCAAACAATAACTCATATTTCAGAGAAACCTGCAGTAGATCTCGTAATAAACTGTAATAGATACAAGCTACTGCCAAAAGAAGCTCCTTCTTGATCTTTGTAATTTCTGAATGCATTGTGGGTGTTTATCAGCTGTATTTGATGCAAAGAGCTAATTATGGGGTTTTTTCCATCTTTACTGATTATGATTTCTATAAAAATACACATTATTATCTTCCCTTCTGAAAAAAAAAAAAAGAAGTGGTTTAAATAACTGATGATTAACTGTAGGATTTTACCTTAATTTATCAAAAGCATGTATTCCTATTCAAAAATCTATCTGACAGCTTTGATTAGAATGGTGAGTGTTAGGTTGAGAGTGGTGGGCTAGGAAATGATCCTCACCAGCTTCTGTTCCTCGCCTTGATTGCTTTATTACTTTTGTGGAGCTGCCTTCTCTGTAAGTACTGCCTGGTTTTGTTGAAGGGGCACCGTGGTGTCAGTGCAGCCTCTCCCTCAGCACAGCTGACCTGTGTGGTTCGACTGGGTGAAAGGGTGGGGGTTCTGTACCCACAGGAAAGGGATCTGCTGTAATCCTCTGCAGACTGAACACTAGGAGAGATGTGATCCCTTCATATGTACAGCACCATTCTTGGGATTGTTTTCACTCATTCAGCTTACCTAGAGAAGGGGCAGTTTCCAGAACACTGGAGCAGAGTCTTTCTTGATTGCTAGTTGAGGCATGACAGGACTGTGCAGTCTGACTGCAGCTAGTGGCAATTCCACAGATCATCAGAAAAGATCCTTCCCATTTTCAGGCTTGCTTTCCCTTGTTGGGGGGCTAATTTACTTCCTGAACGCATTAGCCTGTGCCTAGTCCCCTGCATGTGCTGGGCAAATGTGCTTGATGCAGAAAGCTACATACATTCCGTGTTCCACGGGCCTCACAGTATTGTAGAGCACTCCGTAGAACAATGCAGCACCAACATACACATACCTGCTACAAAGTATTTGTTTGCAGAAATCTTTCAAATTTAGAATCACAATAATTCAGCTAATAGGGGCTCCAGTAGTAACAAGTTTCCAATAGGCTCCTTCCATGGCCATCAGTTCATCATGAGTGCCCTGTTCGATGACGAGTCCCTGGGACATCACCGCGATGATGTCGGCATTCTGGATGGTGGACAAGCGATGGGCAATGACGATGCACGTCCGTCCTTCTCTGGCCTTATCCAGCGCTGCCTGCACAGTCTAAAGGCAACAAAGTGTCAGAGTGAAAACAGGCAAAACAAATCAGGGTTCAGAGCTGCAGGAACCCGTTTGCTTCAGACTAATTAGCTTTTTAAAGTGACAAGTGAATGAGGCTAAATCAAAGGTTATGGTACTGGTGTGCTTAGCTGGGTCTTAAACTCTGTTTACAAGCAGTACAAAGGAGGAACAGGTAAACACAGACAGCAGTAGGAATTAATGAAGGCCTTTACTCAGGTGATGTGCTAAGTGTCAGCTCAGTGTGGATATGATTTTAAATTCCACCATTTCTCTAATCTCTGCAAGTAACAGAGCTAAGTTATTAGTTCTTAGGCCCCTCACTGCTCTTTTTATTTTGTAGTCAGGCTTATCATTTGTATGCATTAATACATTTTTTGGTTGTTTTTTAGTGTGCATAGTTACATTTATGAACTATTCCCATCTGAATGCTTTGAAACCCAGGCAATTAGTATCCACATTTCTGAAAAAGTGTTGCCTCTCATGGACAGTTGAGGAGCCCTTGGAGCTGACTGCTTTTTTTTATAGCTGTGCCTCCTGCATCTTTTGGAAAGATCATTAAAGGTGGAAGTGCTGAATTCACAACACAGAATAATGTGCAGTCCTGTAGTGGAGTATGTTGGGATGTCTCTATAGAACAGAAAGGCTTTGTAAGCCATTGTATTAACTTTCCCCTATCGCTCATCCCTGCACATCTACCTTTTCGCTTTCCGTGTCCAAGGCAGAGGTAGCTTCATCCAGTAATAAAATTTTAGGATCTCGGATGATGGCCCTTGCTATGGCAATGCGTTGCTTTTGCCCACGAGACAGCTGGGATCCTTGAGCCCCAACATTAGTTTCATATTTCTGAAAAATATACAAAAGGAAGATTTTATTCAGGTGTAAGCAAACACAGCAGTACACAGCCTGAAGGAAGAGCAGGAGGAGAGAGGCAAGAATGCTGACCACAGCTGCCTCCTCCTTACAGAACCCAGGGATGCAGAAACACTCTGCTACACGTTTGGGGAGAGATTTCCTAGCCATGCTTTGCCTGCACATGTTCAGAGGCCCAGGTAGCACAGTGAGCCTAAAGAAAACTGTAGTAGCAAGATGCTGGCTGATTTGTCTGAGGCAAAAAGAAATCCCCTGCCCTACATTCGGAAGAAGATGCTAAAAGTGTTTCAGGGCTTGTTCTGTTTGGGTCCCTAAATTGCATCCATATCTTTTATGTTCTTCTGATTTATGTTTATATGATTTCAGTGCATTTAAATACTTTTTAAGTGGACATAAGCAACCAGCTTTAAATACTTTGTCTAAATATCATGCCCTAGTCACATCTCTCACAGCTCTCAAATCTCTCACAGCTGAGAACTGAATTTATACATTTGCCTACTGTGTAAGAAGCCAGTAGCAACTCACAACCACAGTCTCAGGAACACAAGGCATGGTCATGGCACCCCCGTTACTCCTACAGCTCGAAAAGGACATAAAAGGTGTATGTGTCTAGCAACTTTAACTGGGTTTGTAGCAAACGCCACTGCAATGAGTACTGAGCAGCCTGTCTGCAGTTCCACAGCCAAGGCCATGCAGGTACTTACATTAGGCAGAGACATGACAAAATCATGCAGTTGAGCCTTCTGGGCTGCTTCAATGACTTTTTCCATGGTCGCCTCTTTCGTGTTACTGCCATATTTGATATTATCAGCAATGCTGCAGTCAAATAGCACAGGCTCCTGTGACACTATTCCAATTTTTGATCTAAGAAATGCTACGTTTATGTTCTTAGAGTCGTGTCCATCTATTAACTACGAGGAAATGGGAGAAAACTTGAAACATCATTAGGAGACAACAGCCTGCAATACCTGAATAGTTTATAGCAAAATTAAATGATTGAACCACATTATTAAATTGAAAACACCACTGATTTAAATGGTTGGAAGAATTGCTTATATTTGACTTCTTTGTGCATGATGTGTATTTTGCGTTATGGCTTTGATCCAGCCAAATGCTAGGCCATTTGCTCAGTATTGAGTCCTAGTGAACTATTTATTGCTTGAGGTTAGGCACATGCTTTATTGCCTTCCTGACATGATGATCACCACAAAGATTTTTCCAAAGAAAGAGAAATCAATCTGGATGGGTATTTACATTAGGAAAACATACAAAATCTTACTAAGCTATCAGTAATCAAGTAACTGGAAGTTAAATCTAGACAAATTCAACCTGCAGAGAGGCTGCATATTTAGGGATGTTCCAGGCTCTTTTTTGCTCCACTCAGACTTGATTTTTACTTGTACTCCCACCATGTACAGTACATGTTATATGTTTCATAGAGGAGCTACAAAGGCAAATGCCTATGGCCTACATAACGCATGAGGGTGCACCTGAGGCTTGTAGTTGTCTTATCTTGCCTGAATACATCTGAGATGATATTTGGGAATTGTCCAAACAGTCCACACCTGTTTGAGAAGAAGCTGAAGCCCCAAGCTGCACATGTACACGCCCCCACTGCTAGGCTGCACAGGAGGGCACAGGCAGAAGGCCCCATGAGCACTGCTGAAAACAACAGGACAGAAACCATGTTTGCTTTGCTTACCACACTTCCTTTGTCAGGGTCATAGAAACGCTCCAGAAGCTGCACACTGGTGCTCTTACCACAGCCACTACTTCCAACAAATGCTAAAGTCTGTCCAGGCTTAACAGCGACAGAGAGTCCTTTCAGGACCTGAATATCAGGCCGAGAAGGGTAGGTGAATTTACAATCAAGAAATTCAATGCTTCCCTTGAAATCCTCCTGGTGAAAAAAAAAAAGAGAAAGATGTTACAATGACCTCAAGCTCAAAACTGAGAGCTATAAGGTACAAAATAACTCTTCCTCAGGTATCATTCTGGCATCTCTTGTTTAAAATATGACATTCGTGCTTGTGAAATTAGCTGAGGAAAAGGGATAAAACCCACACTGGAGTAGCTGTCCTAGAGATGAAACTATTAGTCACAACACTATTTCTCTGCTTGTACTTCCCCACATGGCACTGGTCAGAGCCATCAATTGATGGGATTGCCTTGCAAATGGGTAAGTTTTTAATTTTAAGACAGACACTGTATAAAATAAACAGTTTGAATTTTCTGGGTCTGACTTTTCAATTCATTAGAAATCGAGAACTTTCATTTTGTCTGACTAGGTGATGTTTCACCTCATCATGAGCACCCCCACCAGTTCGATGCGGATGGAAAAAGCCTCCAATATAAGCCAGTGATAGTCAGGTTTGTGCATAAACTGTAGAGCAGGAAATAAAAACTTGTTATTCTGTGAGTTATCCAAATCTGTTCCATTCCAATGTACAGGAGTTTTACATACCAAATTCCTAATGGCCCACTTTATACTACTCTCGCTGCCTAGTACAGAGCTCATTGCATCTAAAAGAGCAAAGACAAGTAACAATTATACAGCCAGCATAACCTTCTTGTAAAGCAGGGATCCTCATTGACTCCTGAACCATTAGTGCAACTTCCATGCTTATATTAATCACAAATTACTCATCTCCACTCTTACCCATTTTTCCCCTTTTTCACTGTAAACGCTGATTTTAGGAAGCCGATCAACCAGTTGAAAAAAGCGTGCAGCAGATGTTTTGGCTTTGGCATAGTTTGGGGTATAGGAAGAAGCTCTTCCCAAAGCAGTTCCACTGGTGACTATAGCAGAGATCACCCTAGGGGGAAGGGGGACATGGTCATTCTTATGAAGCCATCTGGAAACTGAACACTTCTGGAGACCTGTTTGTGGCTCTGAGCAGGCTCTCACCTGAACACAAAGCTGTAATGGAGTCCTTCAGAGTCAACTAGAAACCCTCCATATCTGTAGGAGACAGAGTTGGCAATGAACACTATGCTCTGGGCAAAGCCAAAGCAGAGCCCATAAACGTGTGCTTTTTTGATTGCAGCTCTATAAGGCATATCCAGGTGCTTCTCAAAATTGTTGATAAACATTTTCTCTTTCGCTATCCCAGCTACAGTCCTGATGTTCGAAACAGCTTCACTGGCAATCTGGAGGAGAAAAAAAACAAACAAAAAAACAAAACAGGTAAAAGCTCCCAATTTTTACTTGGAAAAAGTTGAGTGTGCTTTCACAAATGCATGGTTCTTTCATGAACACAGGACACTCCTGCAATATATAAAT
Source organism: Lophotriccus pileatus (assembly GCA_035583135.1). Lineage (NCBI taxonomy): Eukaryota > Metazoa > Chordata > Aves > Passeriformes > Tyrannidae > Lophotriccus > Lophotriccus pileatus. The sequence goes on from JAWWES010000171.1 coordinate 19,412,876, forward strand.
TCATTGAGAAATTATACAGACCGGCCCAAATATCAGCCAGCCTACAAAGAACCTTTCTTACAAGCAATTATCTACTGACATCCTCCATAGTAATGCTCTGCATGCTCCACTGGAGCTGAGTTACTGTAAGTGCACTGAGGGAATCAGGCACATGCTCTCACTTGTGATTTATTTCACAGAATGTGAATAAATGCAACATCCACAAAAGGAAAAATGGTTTTAGGAACACTGTCATTTCCTTGATTGTACAGATCTATTAATTAAATGTTTATTTCAATTATTTTGTGTTACAATAGTCAGAATTAGAAGGGATGCTATCCCCAGCTTCTGTTTCATAAATTAAAACCACTTGCATTACTACATTTCCTCACCTGCTCACCGTCCTCTCTCTCTTATGTCCAAAAGGCTGATGAGATGAATCATATAAATCATCAGTGACACAATTTCCAGGATTTTTACCTTATACATAGGCAAAGAGTAAGGAAATGTTTGCATATGTATGCGGAAAAATGTAACATAGGAAATTAAGAAATAATCCCCATGGAAACTTTTGTGAAGCTTTGATTAGTTGTGGGCTTCATATTGTGATTTATTGCCAGTCAGAATTTGGAGTTCTGTCCCCAAACAAAGAGCACTGACGTTTCATCTACGGAAGTAAATGGACAGCTTATTTGGTCCGAATTTCACCCTACTTATCTCTAGTAATTTTATTAAGAAATTGTATTAAAATGCTCTAGTTTGCTTGGACTTTGATAGAAGCTTCATAATGTGACACTTTCCTTTGGGAAGCAATAGTGTGATATATGGCTTATAAATTTTTTCAGCATGCAGGAGAAGATCTGAATGTAGACAATTAAAAATATTCCATCCACTTTCAGGTGTGTTTTTTTCCTGGCCAAAATTAATAGTCAAATCTCTTGCATTAGCATACAATGTGAAAGAGTGGATAAATAGGCACTGCCAACTGGACTGTGCACACTGGGCTTTTCCATGTTTAGCATGGCAATGAGCAATCACTGTGGAAGAACTCACTGGTTTTAGCATTTGGATGCAGTGCTGGCAAATAAACCAGGTAGAATCAGTCATCACCAAAACTGCCATCACCATCACAGCCTCTGGTCATTTTGTGGAGTTAAAGCTGATGCCTTGACTCATTAGTGAAGTTTCTCTGCATGTTAAGACAATATTTTGATTTATGTCTTTTTGTAAATAATTAAACCATTGAGAATGGGGGCAATTGGCCAGGTTTTACTTCTTAATTCTTAAGCTGGTAAGGCTTGAGAGCTTAACTCTTAGTCTAGGAGAGCCCACTGAGAGGATAATTGTGCTGTCTCTAAAATCCACACACTGATCTGTGGTTCAGCAGTGAATTCTCAGATGTGAGGTTTTCTATGTGAACTGCTTTCTGAGGAGAGCAGAATCACAGGCCATCAACAAATGGGTGTTTCAATAAAACACAGGGAAGAGTTTTATTTAAGGACTGCTGAGAGATCTGTGTCTGCCACTTCAGTCCAACCACTTCTGAAAGGTCAGTCACACTCCATGCAGCAAGTGCTTTTGCAGTTCGGGAGTTCCCACCAGCATTTCAACAGTTTGACAAGATGAAATATTGGACCTTATTTGCAAAACATTGCCAATTTCATTACATTTGAATTACTGATGATCCCAAATGACCAATTTTTCAACTACCTATGACTGGAAATATGAATTAGTCTTTTAAATAGCCTTACCCGTCCAGTAGCTTCCAGTGCTTTCTTGTCCTGTGAGGCAAATCCTGTCAGCATTTTAGCCTGCACAGCTCCAGATAAGGCCAAAAATGGCAGGAAACACAATATAACTAAGCTCAGTTTCCAGCTGAAGTAGAAAGCAATGATCATGGCCACACTAATGTTCGTTAAGGAATTGACAATCATTCCTATCTGCGATCCAGTTGCCTTTGAAGAAAAGAAACAGAAATGACTGACTTGTACTCCAATGGTAACTTCAACAATCTTAAAATAAATTTTCCTATAAAACTTTAGCAAACTCTAAATTACATTAAAATATCAGAAGGCACTAAGATCTGCTGACTGCACTAAAATTTAGCCAATTTGGATAGACTTTTCCAATTAATTGTATTAAGAGAAAGTCTGCAAATGCTCAATATTCCTTTCATCCACCAAATTTTCCATTGAGAGTTCAGAAGATTGTTTCTACTGATTGTGAGAGAGATAATCTAATTACTGAAATTAGTTCCCTTGGTTCCCTGAGGAATCATTCATCTGAATACACTGTGTAGCCCCTACATTTATCCATCTATATATAAATAATAAACAGGACCCTTCTGTAACTTGGCTATTAGCAAAAAAGCGTCAGCTGTGCTAAAATCAGCAAGAAACATCAGTGAAAAAGGATGAAACAAAGTTGCATTTCTGCCTATCTCTCTATTAAGGAAAGATTTTAAATATGGCTTTGACATCACCTTTATTGAATGCATTCATCTTCCCCTTGTGCACTTCAACAACACTATTCTTTTTAATAAACTTGATTTATTTACTTAAAAGTTACTTTCTTTCATAGCAGTAAACAGCAGCCCTAGATAGGAACTATGTTGCTATGTATTAGAATAAAAATGTACATTTGATATCCTTGATGACTTTCAGTCGAATTCACCTGCAGGATGTGAATGTTTGCAGCAGAAAATGCTCATCATCTGCTCTCTGACCTGCAGCAAGCTCTGTGTCAGTCAGGGAAAGTTGGAGGGCACTGCTGCCCAGGTAGCTCTGTTCCCCCACCCCAAGCTGTGGGTTGGATGGCTGTGCCCCACGCTGCTCTGCATGTGCTTAGAACAAGCTATCCCTTAGGAGGCTATGAAATGGTTCACTCAGTGTTTTACAGGTTTATTTATTTCAATTAAAATATGCCCTGTAAGTGCCTGTAAGGTTTGCACTGGTTTCTCTCATTCTGTAGAAATTGCTGCTGACAGGGGGTTTGGAAATCTCTTCTCTCATTTGTCTTTTAAATTATTAAAACTCCCATTAATAGTTTTTCAAAACTAACCTACCATGTTCAGTCAAGCTGAAACAGGACAGTTTTTGTAACAAAGAAATCTGTACATCTCTTTCTTTGTTTCTAGAAAATTGCTTGCATTGGAGCCAGGTAAAATGGCATCTGACTCATACCTACCAAAGGGTCAAGCCAGTTAGGATATATGTAACGGTTATAGCTCAGCATGATTTAACCCTCACCCACTAAGGAACACTATGCATGAAGTTAGTGTTTCATTTTCCCAAACACTGAAACTGGCTGCAGGATTCCTGCCTGGAACATCAGCCAGTACTGCAAACTGTTTTTTCAAATGGGCTGTCAGTTTAAATTGAAACTTCCACAACATACACAATACCATGCTGAAAACTGGAAAACCTGCTTAGTGATCAATGTCACCGAAATACTAGTTTGACATGTTTTTTAAATAAACACTGAAGCCTTGTGGCAAAAAGCTAGTTCATCTCCAGAAAAAAAAAAAAAATTAATAATACAGGCAGGAATAATGGGTTGTAAATCATGACCCCACTGGTGCTTTTAGGAAATACCACTATAATAGCTCCATGCTGACAGTCTATGATAAGTAGAAATAGCTGAATTGGCTGACCAAGGACAGATCTACGTTGACCTGGCTGGTTGCACTCTACATAATTTCTGTGTCAATGTGCCAAAACAGGCCTTCAATCAGTGCTTACAGTAAAACAATTCATAAGCTACCAGGTCTTACCCCTTGGACCTGGGAGGCATCTGTTGCAAGTCTTGTAGTCAAAGCCCCAGGGCTGTTCTTCCGGTCATCAAACCAGCCAATGTCTTGCCCCAGCATAGCCTGGAAGCCAATTTTCCTTAAGCGCCGTGTAAGCAGCTCACCAGACTTGGCAAAGGTGTATCCCTGGGGTGCATGAGAATAAATACAAACATTGTAAGAAAAAGATACCCACAGAGTAAGGGTTCAGAAAGAAAATTTAAGCATGTTGGACTGCTATTACCTGTAGGAACTGTGTGAAAAATGAAATAACTCCCACCAAGACAAAGAGCACACAGACACCGTTGATCTGGGTTTTTTGTTCTTCTTCATCAAGAATGGAGAAGGTCTTTGGGAAAAAAAAAAAAAGAAGGTGGCATTGTATTAGAAGTGTTAGTTTTGCTATGTGTGAAGTTTGTTCTTGACTCCCTCTTGCCAAGTGCAGAAGCCCAGCCTAGACCCAAAGCCAGAACGCAGAGTTCTCCCTCACCCCGTGCAAAGGCCCCATTCCTTATTTTTTCCTAAGGTGACCCTGGGTTAAAACATAATGGGATTTTCTCCTGTTGAACAAGTTTATTATACTCAGTGTCTGCACACACTACTATTACTTGTGGCCCATCCCCAGTTATAACCAATCACCCCTTACTCTAAACACTGATAAATAGAGAATAGCAATGAAATAAATAGCACAGCAGCAAAGCAACAGTGCAGCAGCACCTCACCTCCTCTCTGGTCTATGCCAATTGCAGCTTTATTGGGCTGTACAAAATAAAGTCAGTGGAAGTAATTATACCTCAGCATTACTTCCTGCACAACATTAAGAGGTGCTATAATTGCCGTAAGTAGGCTCCAAGAGGAACCAAGTGTCTTTTACTTAAGGAGTGTGGATACAAGCCATTCACTTACTGCTGGGCACTTGAGAAAAAGCATTAGTGCTTGAAGTACAGCCCCCTCACCCCATTCAGCACCAGTCTCCACAGTAGTCTTCTCTCATTCTTAATATCTGCTCTTTTTCAACACCTGCCAATGTTATTGGCTGCCACCGAAGTAGTGGTCCAAATCTAAGTAGCTAAAATACACATTAAAATGTTACCATAACATACCCCAAGAATCTGACTGAATAACAAAGCATAGAGTGGATTTACTGCTCCATTCACAGCTGCTGCCAGAGATCCAAGCACCAGATATGGCCATTCAGAGGCATTGTATTTCAAAATCCTGGTAAATGATACTGGCTTGGCGTCTTCCTCCACAAGAGATTCCTAAAAAACAGGTTGGATTTATGAAGTAAATGCATTTCCTCAGTGATTCTCTCCCCTTGACAGTGAGATGAAACAGTTAGCCTACTTTGTTAAAGGGCCATCTCATGCCCAAACAGCTGCTCTAGCTTTGTACAGGAGGGGGAAAGATAGCTGCTGTTTGGAGCTCTTTTGTGGGCCTGATGAGTCACAAGAGGGTTACATAAATGACTACCTTTACTGTCCCTGGAGAAAAAGAGATTTATGCCTTGTGGAGCTCCAATGATTCCAACTGCAGAGGTTATTTGCAACCAGTTTAAAATGTTCTGCCACTGAAACTCAGGCTGTTTCTTTTTATCTGCCTCCAGAAGTATTGTGGATGAACACACTGATCAGATACTGCATCAAATTAAGAGGTATGTGATATAATTAAAACAAGAGAGATCTCAGAGTGATAGATGGATTCAGGCTTTATACATGCTAATTATGACTCCTTTCTGTGAAACATCCTCAGACTAAATGTTGAATTCCCATAATTATGCCCAGTAAGTGCAGAATATTCATCATCAAATTATACCTTCTCCTGCAGTTGGATTTTGCAGAATTTTTGTAACACTTAGTGCGCTCAGCCCTGCTCACCTCCCTCAATTCATATGACTAGAAATGCCCAGACAAAAGAGACACTGTGAAAGCTTCTCTGTTGGAAAGGAGGCACGGAGGAGTGGGTGGAAGCATCTTGTATTTTCTCTTGCTTCTGAGCTAGTGACACAGTGACAGCACTAAAGCCCTCTATTTATCCACAGAATAGGCTTAGCAATAGCAAGAACAGTGACTTCCCACTGCTGCTTTCTGCACTGAACAACCACAGCCATGCAAATTGGTGCAGAGAGCTTCATAAGCAATTTGGAAACCCACTGTATATTCCTACATGTTCTGCATAATTTTAAGGCCTGCTGCCTTTATTTTCTGGGCCAGCTGATTGCATGAGGACACTGACAGCAAAAGGACCCTGGGATAGGTTGCAGTGAGGGGGTCTCTGCTCAAGTTGACGGGTGATTTTGAGATGAAAGTGAATTTACTCTTTATTGAACACAAAGCAGTGCCATTCATATCACTGAGTGGCTATTACATTTCACAGACTGAGCAGTTTGCTTTTTGTCAGTTAATTCAGCTTTTATGAATATGTGTTTTTCAATTAAATCTACAACATGTATCAATTTACCAATAAGTCATGCACTGCTGGAAGTTTTATATGGACCAATAAGCATAACAGCCATCAAAATGCAGCCTAGGGTTTACATAGAGATAAGAATTGAAGCTGTGGTTTTGTTTAAGCAGAGAAGAGGATCAAGCCAAGAAGACATACCTGCCATCAACTCCTGTAATGCAGGCACCTATCTACAGGTGATCATTAGCAAGGGATATAATCTGGATGGTTGAAAATTTCCTAACAAGCTATTGAACCTGACCTTTTTTGCTTTTCCATCCTCTTCTCCATAAGAAGACGTAAGATACGTTGACTCTGCATGATCTCCTCCTATGGATAATGGAGGCTCAGGGACCATGTTAGAGAGCTGAGATCTCGAGCGCTCCCGAAGTGAAGCTCTGCAAAGAGGACACAAATGGTCTGTTCTTCACAGCTCAGTAACACAACACTGGCTTGCAAAGCAGGTACAGATTTTATACCAATTAAATCAGGATGCACTGAAGCAATTAGTAGGAATCCCACAGACTTTCTCTTTCTTTTCTGTGTTCTTTCAACTTGTTGAGAAAAAATATCTCACAACAAGGGCAAATACTTTTCAAAATCATATTCCACTCACATCACCCAGACATTGTCTTAGACATACCATGCACTCTGTATTTGTTGAGTAAAACTGTGGTGTGTCCTGCTATATTTGTGCAAGTTAAGACACCGACTCAAATCACCATTACCACTATCAGTAATTCAGTCCAGAAAAACAGGATGTTGAAACAACTCATCTCTATCTCTGACAATACACAACCCTGTAATGTAAGAGATGCATTCATTTGCATATGTGTGACATGGGCTTGCCTGAAAGAAATAATAAGTGTCTAACTACAAGACAGTCTGGCTTGTAAAATACTTTAACTTCCATCAAGCAGAAGCCATAATAAAAATGTCCTTGTAGATTGCATTGATTTCCCAAGTAATTGCACAGCAAGTCATTTTTTAAGGGACTGGACTGAAAGTGCATTAGATATTACAAATGTGGCTGTATGTTAGCAATAATAAAAATAGAACATTAACACAGTAAATCAAAATTGGAGAGAAAGTACTGTGGATAGAAAGAGGAGCAAAATTAGGAGCCTTGCTATTTATCCATGGACTTAAATCAGTAACATTAATACTCAAGCGATTTTCTTCCAAGTGAACTCTATCTCAGTAAAATGCTTGCAGTCCTTCAACCCTCTTTTATGCAGCATACAGAAAAGTCATTTATTAGCACTACTAGGATTTTGGAATAGTGGGAGGAAGTACAGAGATCTGGAAACACATTGAGATTTACAACCATTTTTAAGACTCACCTCAAACTGGCCCGATAGCTTCCTCTGCTGAATGATTGGACTTTCTCAAGAGTTGGCTCAACCACATCATCCTCTGCTGCTGCAAAATATAGTATATAGAGCTCTTCAGTTAGGGCTAAAATTGAATACAACCTAAGTTCACTGTGGCTCTGCAAAAAAGCGCAGTGTCTCCAAATCATAAATGGAAACCTTGTAGAAGGCAAGGAATGTAATACAACCTTGCTACTCAACCTACATGTATCACAAGGTTTATATTTGTATTCAACAGGGTGAATTCAACCAAATTTTAGCCCAAGGACCATCTCACTTGAGATGTGACTGCCAAAGGCTTTTTCTCTATTTAAACTCCGTAATTTCTCTCTTATTTTAGGATAACTGTATTCAATGTATGACATTTCGCAAAAATAGAAGAGATCATTCTATTAGACCTTAATTTCCTGAAGCTTTGATTCAAATCTGCCTCTAGCAAAACAAATAGAGTGGTTTCAGCATACTCTGTAATTTGCTTGAATTTCAAATGCAGCAGGACTGGATTGTTGGCACAGAATGGAGCCATAAAATAACAGGTATTGAAGGTCAGGACTACTATTTAAGGGTACATCTGTATTAGGAAGGTCATTCGGTGCATATGCAGCAAAACCACTTTGGCCAGGGCTCTCAAGTTGTTACTTCTATGAATGATAAAATTCAACCATAAAAGTAGAAGGAAAAAAAAGAAGGAACTAGTCCATATCAAAAGAAAAACTTTTAAAAAAATCTGCATTCTGTGGATTTTTATATAATTCCAGAAAAGAAAACAAAATGCTTACTTTCTGTTTCTTCTGCAGTAGGTGTTGGGTCTCCTTTGCTTTGCAAGGTCACCAACATGAAATAAACCCCTTTTCTCTTCATGAGTTCTTCATGAGTTCCTCGCTCTACAGCCCTTCCGTGCTCAAACCCCACGATGATGTCGGCGGCTTTGATGGCTGACAGGCGGTGAGCTATCGAGATTGCTGTGCGGCCAAGGCGAGCCTGGCGGGAAACAACAACAGCCCTGTTCCCAGGACAGCACATGGAAATGCTTGGAACCTGCGCCATGGAATCCAAAGTCTGCTCAAATTAACAGCAGCAGTTCCAGCTGACTGACTTAAGCTCCATCCACAGCCCACAGAGCAAAGCAAGCTACAGATTTCTGTTAATGTCCCAAAGGAAGAAAAAATTATTCTCTGCCAATAATACCACGGTTCTACTTGTGCATATGAAACAGTTCTTAAGCAGAGCTTCTCACTGATTTTTTGCAATTCAGCAACACTCTCTGCAGAGTACGTTAAAAATAATTTCTGCCCTTTCAAGTCTGATTTTTGCTATACTATAGCAAACCTTATGAAGTGCTTCTTGGACAATAGCTTCACTTTCATTATCAAGTGCTGACGTAGCCATATCCAGTAGCAGGATTTTGGGATTTCGCACCAAAGCTCGAGCAATAGCTATCCTCTGTTTTTGACCTCCACTCATCTGGCTTCCACCCTCTCCAACATGAGTGTCAAATTTCTGTGTGAAGGAAAAATGTGAAAATGAAAAGGTAACCAAAAAGTCTGTTAATCTTCTGGTGAAGATAATGGTAAAATATCTCAGATTTGTCCTTGGAGTAGACTTTAAAAAAATTATTGTCTTTGAAAGACAAAACCATTGTTAGCACAGCACATTGAAAAGACAACTGGTGAAATAATTTTCTTCTTAATGTACATCATTTCTCCCGAACTGAGCTTCCAACTCCAAGCCAAAAGTATGCACTGGTAAAAAGGTTCTGGTTCAATTCAAAACAACTATATGAGCAAAAGCTGAAATGGAGAGGAATAACCCACCCACTTTCCCCCAGATGACTCAGAAGCAAACTTTTCAGAGCTGGATTTGATTGCCAATGACCTGTGACTCATGGACGCCATGTCTGTGATTCATGGACATCACAGTCTGGTGGCATTGTGTTCAGGTAGCCAATTACATAAACATGTAAAGCCTGGCAGACTGAGAGACAGGATAATTGTATTAACCTATAGCTAAATCTTTTTTATTCCTCCATTTCCAGGAAATAAACATAGGCCTTTAAAGAGCCTTTCTATGAATAGTTTCCTGGAAGCCTGGAAATGCATAGATGGAGGATAAAAAGTATGTACTGACTGTTAATGATACTTGAATCCCACCAGTGACAAGTTACTTGGCAAAATAACACTCTAGAAAAGTAGGCAGCCAGTACTATTCAATATGGACTTTGCAAGGAGGAATTATTGAATCTCAGTCATCATAAGTGAAGGAGCTGGAGAAGAGGGAACCTCCAGCTAGTTTACAAAGCTCGTACGTGGAGATGAGGTTGTGAGCACCAGTACAGACTACTTCAATACCATATGCTGGCTACTGAGAGGCTGGGCTCTACATTGCTTTTGGCCTGAGCAGAAACAGATCTCCACATCATGAAAAATATATATTTTTAAATCTTATTATGATTATTACCATGATATTGAGTTGTGCATATGATTTCTGAGAAACTAATCCTGCTCAAGGTTGGGGTTTTCTGTGGGGGGAGGTGGTTGTGGTTTTTTTAAGTTGAAGACATGCATACAGTAAGACCTAATTAACTGTAGTCAAAGGAAAGGTTGCTGCCTACTATGTATATTGATCTTCTGCCCTTCCACCTGAGCACAAATTGCTGCAGAGGGAGAGGGACAAAAGGATTCTCTATTTTTTCACCGAATTGTGCCAAACACTGTACAAGGCAGAGCATACCTGTGGTAAGTCCATGATGAAATTGTAAGCATTGGCCTGTTTGGCTGCTGTGATTATGTCTTCCATCGTAGCCTCATCCCGACCGTAGCGAATGTTCTCTGCAATCGTGGTGGCGAACAGCACTGGCTCTTGTTCAACAATGCCAATCTGTGCGCGCAGCCACTGGATATTCAGGGAACGGATGTCATGGCCATCCAGGGTAATCTACAGAAGCCAGTTAAAACACAGGCACAAATTTAAGAAAAAAAGTCAGGGAAATTATCCCCTCCAGTTCAGAGACGAAGAAAGATGCACTGGAAGTGAAAGGCTTGTGAGACTTTGTTTCCATGACCAGCATAAAAAGCAGCTTGCATACACAGGAAAAGGCAATGCGGTGACAGTAGTATTGGCTCTAGGAGTTGTGCTCTTTGATTTCATTTTTGCTTGGCCTCAGAAATAAAACCAGGTAAAAACTAATCACAAAAATGATGATTATGTGTTTACAAAAAATTGGTTCTTTGTCTTTTATACATTTAAATACAGGTCAATGTACATGTGATTATATGTTCCTATTTGATATAGGAACACATAAGTGGAATGAGATTGTTTATAGATGTCATTCATATTCTTAGTCAATCCATTACTAAATGTTAATTGCATATACTGAAGCAATATTATGGATTACTGTTTAAGTGTTCAGTACTGTGTTTTCCAGAAAACACTTGTTACTCCTGAATTATCATAAATATAGGTATAGTTTTTACTCAGATTTAGCACTACATTTTTATTTTATCCTGTTTTTCTCTGTCACATAATTATTTTTATGAGACTGTTAAGCACAGTCTTATAAAAGAAATGTACAGGAGGATATTTCACTCATTTAAAAATTAATTTTTTTTTTTAAAAAAGAAGGAAACAAAAAGAGAGTTAGGAGTCTTCCTTCCCACCTTGGAGAAGAAACCATGCCATTCTCTCAAGTTCCTAAGGCTGGAGAAACACGTTCTAGGCTGGTACACTCACCATGCCTTCAGTGGGGTCATAGAAACGCTGGATGAGTTGTATTAATGTACTTTTTCCAGCTCCACTAGCTCCAACAAAAGCTGTCGTCTCCCCTGCTTTAATGACCATATTAAGGTTATCCAAAATCTGGAGAGGAAAAAAACCAGAAACAGAATCTATCCATTCTAATTCTTTCACAGTCATACAACCAAATAAGTATACTCTGTATCTTCAAAGGGAGATTCAAATCAATTTTACAATATTCAGAACAGTATTACGAAGAAAGAGGATAAAGCAACCCACATATTTTTACGTTGTTTGAAGAGTTTGTAAATGTAGAGCACTCATTTACACAACAGGCAAGCAGATTTAAATCTTTTTTTGGTCCTGTTTTTCAGCATTAAGAACTAGTCAAGTTAACACCACTAGAGAACTTCGCAATAAATTCCCTTTAAAGAACATGTGTGTCTTGTGAAGGCCTGGTAAAGCATAAATATTAAGAATGTCAGAGGAGATTCTATAGAAAAATCTGACACTTCCTGTGCTTCTGCCTTTAGAAGCAACAGCACTCATTTTCTTGTCCAGTAATATGCTTTTCCTAGGAGAAATTGTCAATTCACACACAGCAGTAGAGAAATTATGGGGTATACAGCCAATGTTCCTGTACCTTTCTTAGCATTTTAATGGGTCACATGTCACACCTGCAGGATAGTGGAAGAGATTTATAAAATCTCCTTGCACCATTCAGCTTTTTACTTTGTGTCCTATTCACATTGATACAAGTGCATAATTGATTGTAAGGAAGCTGTACACAAGTGAATTTGTCTGAAATTACTAGGAGTTCATGTTTAGCAGCAAGGAATATGTTGATGTGGCAATGGATCTGTCAGAATGGTAAAATAAGCAGAATGGTAAGGAGAAGAACCCTTTAATAGAAGAATCATTCGGTTGACTTTTAAACAAAGGATCTGGGCTTCTAGAAAACAACTACTGAAAATCTAGAAATTGCTGGCAGAATCAGGATATTTTGATTGCTTACAATAATTGTGTTCACAGGATGGATGGTAAATAATTACCTTTATGTCTGGTCTGGAGGGATAATGGAATGTTACATTATGAAATTCAATTTCACCTCGTACTTTATCCAGCTTGTAGCCATCTTCTGACATGCAGTCAATGGTGGGTTTCTAGGAGAAAATTTATTATGCTATTTATTTGCTGTTAAACAGACAACAGTACTGCAGTATATAAATATTCCCAATCACATACAAAGCCATAGCACTTCTGTTTGAAAAGCAGTTGGCTGCGTGGAGCCAGCTGCAGGCTCTGCCCCAGGGACAGCAGGCAAGGGGCATGAGATTGAGAGCCAAAGTGGTGGGGGATTTGTCACCCATGAGTAGTAGGGGCAAGAAGGATGCACCCTCTTCTCATTTTAGGCCAACTGCAAATACCACAGTCAACTCAGCTAGGTTTAGCTGCAGCTGACTGAGTGAGGTATTTTGACTAAGTTAATTTAGGCAGCTCCTCTGGAATAAAATGGCACTAACCTTGCTCATATAAACATTCTCTCACAGCACCCAACAACCAATTCATTGCTGAAAGTCTGCACACCTCACCACTTTGTATCTAAAACATCCATCCTTGCACATCCTGTCCTAAGAGCTGGAATACTGAAGTTTTCCCATGAAGTGCCTTGGCTCTCACATACCTTTGGCCAGGCCTTGGGTATTGTGGACTGTTAGACACAAGCAGAGAACTAAAAGAAATTTGAGGAAGTGCAAAGAAATAAAATTTTCTAAGGACAGACTTCTGAAGCAGGGAATACAGAGAATGAATTAAGACTACAGCAACACCAATATTTGATAATTGAAATGTGCATGATTTTTTAAATGGCCTAACAGATTGAAGGGAATGTTAATACAAGAAGTGTATATGTTCTAAGATGTTAAGAACAGCTAGAAGATTGGTTTCTCTTTAGGAATATATCATACTTCAATTCAGATACTAAGCTATGAAGAAAAGTCTCACAGATCCTGCAAATGGGAACCTCAGCACGACTGTAAATTTAGTGCCAGAAAAAAATCTGTATCGGGGCAGAGCTATGCTTGTACTGTCTAATCACAAATCTACAAGTGTGGCAAGCAGATGGATATAATTTTGTCCCTCTTTCTCTAGACAGATGAGATCTCACTTTGGTTTGCTATTTTTACCCTAAGGTTATCTGACTCAGCCTTATCTTGAATTTTGTGATTAATCCTTACTGTTGCAATTCTTTATGCTTTTAATTTTTTTCTCTGAAAAACAGTTACCTTGTTTATATCTTTTTCAGTTTATCCTAGAGCCTTAACTTATGAAGTGCATCTATAAGGCATATGTTTTATTGTTATTACAGAAGTTTGAAGGGTTACTAAAAAATCTATTAGCATTACCATGGCCCCTGTCTTCTGCTTTATACACCCTTATGTGCTCTGTAAAAGACAAGCAGCATTCTAATGTGTTTTCAGTTTTTAACACAATAAAGCTTGTCAGTGAACAGAGATACTACTTACTATTAAGAAATCAACAGTACTTTGCCAACAACTGAATTTATAAAGCTATTGAAAGGAACTCCATCAACAAATGCCAGTGGAGTCTCAGGCTCTCTCATACTACCTTATTTCAAGTATCTGTCTGTTGCTAATGCCAATAGAGTCATTTGATGCCATCTGGAGGCTGGGAGCCAGATGCTTGCTGTAGGTTTGATTGCAAAGTGACCATTACTGCGTGCCAGTACACCCTCCATGGGCCAGCACTGATAAGCAATTGTATGGAATGAGAAATAAGAATAAAGAGCATCAGTAACTGAGGTAAAAATTCCTTATTCAGAAGCAGGCCACTTAAGAAATCTGTTCAACACATTCTTCGAGCCCATGCACATGCCGCTAGACCTTTCTATTGGACAATCAATTTTTCTTTAATTGGACTAATTTTTCCTCATTTTACATAGTAGATAGAACTAGTACCACTTCAGGCTTATTTAATTCTTTTTCCACTTCAAAGTTACACAGCTTAGAAATGCATTACTTACTTTATCTATTGTCTCAAAAATGTTTGCTGCCGCCCCACGACCGGTGGCAAAAGCTTCCAGACAGGGAGATGCCTGGCCAAGATTTAATGCTCCTACTAAAACACCAAAGAAAACCTGAAGAAGTAGAAAAAGAAGTTAGCAAAATATGACATCACTTTTTTTTTATAATTTACAGTTTAGACATGCAAACTAAACTACAGTGGCTTGATTCACTATATGAGCATTATTAGCCAACAAGAGAGCAAACAAATGCATTTTAGAAGGTATTTTCACTATCTTTTACAACTTTGCTTGAGGCCAAAGTAAATCACCCTATCTTATATTTGCCCTGTCTTAACAAATTGTGCACCCAGGTATTTACTGAGATGTCAGTGATGTATTTTTAAGCCATCTCAGTTTGACTTGGTGCCTGTTCCTTGAAACAGGGACTGGAATGGAACACTGGTGGGAAGTAGATTATTTTGGGAATGTCTTTTACCAGTAAGCAAAAAGAGAAAGAAGCTTAAAACATTGTATTACAACACTTGTATACTGCAGTTTCTGTCTCATCCAATGCTCAAAAAACTTACTTCTGGAACAGGTATCAGCGGCAGAGAATACTTTTTTCTCTGTCTCACAGAGAAATGAACTGCAAAGGTTGCCACCGACACTGAATAAGCTACATTTTGAGGTGAGATGATTCTATCAGTGCAGGTGGACAGTTTCTGCAGGTAGCACACACCCAATATTCTCACTGTTTCAAGTCCTTTTCTAAGGACTTCCAAAAGGAAGAGTTACTCACTAATGACCCTCTTCTGAAAGACCCAGGATCCCCTTTTTACCTAAGCCTACGACAACATGAGAGAAAATGAGTACAGGATCCACTCTTCCTGGAAAGACTGGCAGACAATAAAGGCAGCTGAACAGGGTATCGAGTGTCAGAGGATACACTTCAGTTCAAGAATTCGCACAGCTTGGTGTCTGGCCTTGCAGATCAGAAGCAAGTGAAGCTGTAGCATATCAACCAAAACACCAAAAAAGTTTGTTCAAAATTTTCTAAGAGCTGCCAATGCTTCATTTCCTACAAAGAAGTTTTTATCAAGGTTCTTAAATGTAGAAAGGAACCATTTAAGACTGAAAATGCTGGCAGTTCTGATATGAGAGAGGGGCTTCCAAGAACAGGAAGATGGTAAATACAAGAAGGTGAAGGTTTATTTACCACTTATATACCACATAGCTGCAAATGTATTCATTGTCTGTTCCTACAAGAAGGAGTGAACTGCACTATATAGCAAATATAGCTTATTTTTCTCAGTGCTACCACGTCAGGGCATGCTTTTGAACAGTTTTTGAAATGTTTTTTCCTAGAATTTACTCTCCTTTATTTCTTCTTAGTTTTTCAGTTACAGAGGTGGTTTGGGATTATGAATGTTTGGACAATGTCTTTGGTGCAGGCTTTTGGTCCATTTTCTTGCTTTGTTGTGACTGATAGTTTGGACATTCACCCTGCCCATTAGGAAATATGTAATGTATCGTATACAATCCTTTGCTCTAGTTTGACCTGGGAATTCTGCTAAGAAGCAATCAAGGACTCAGCTAGCCTTTTGGATACAACACAAACAGGAGTCGGGATAAATGGGCCAAAGTGTATAAGGAAACACTACTGCTGAGCAATAGTACACAGGACCCAGTTCTCCTGTTTACTGAGAATAACCCTGTAACTAAAGTGGAGGACTCTATTGTACAGTAGGTACTGCAAACATCGACACTGGCTTGTATGCATCTACACTGGAATGTACAGATTGTGCCATAAATTCATACTCAGCTTTACTACAAAGTAATTTTCTTGTGTGAATGAGTCCCAAAGCAAGTAGGTTTTATGCATGTCAGAGTCCATCATGAACATGAGGGAGCAGGTTCTGTACATCTGACAGAAGAGGAAGGGAAGGCAATACTTAGTGTACCTCAATGCAGTATGGCTGGTGGACAACACTTTTTGAGAGATCAGGAAAAGCATATTTATATGTTTTGTATCTATGCATCCTTCCCTCCTACCCCCTGCCAGACTAGGACTGTATGGTAGAAAACATCCAGCAGAAGAAAGATGACTGGAAACTGAGAGGAAGGGGAGCACAAGGGAGAGTCTCTCCATTGACAGCTACAATTTTTCAGCTACAGGGTAGCTCCCCACTGTTTGCCATTTGTCATTTGGAAGCACTGAACTACAGTTATCATGTGCAAGGCAAGGAAATTGCTCACTTTGTTTTTCACAGCACTACCTCTGTCAACTACTGGTGTCAAGACCAGGTGCAAATGATTTCCTATGAGGGACATCCTCCTTGAACAGAATTACTCAAGTTTACAGTGTTCTCAGTGTAATTTGCCAAACTCCATTTAGCAGGAAACTTTGCACTGCATGCTGCTGGTGGTTGAGAGCTGTGCAAGAGGCAAAGAAGGAGCAAAAATAGATGTCTCATCAGAATACCCAGGACTTACCAAAGTTTGGGAAAAGTGTGCTCTGGGTTTGGACTGGACTCTGCCATTTGGGCAATCCTGGCTTAAAGCAAATAACCAAAATATCTGTGGATGTTGGTTTTGTTGCATTTAGGCCATCAGTGCCTAGAGCATCTACTGTGCAGAAAGGGATGCAAGAGTGCCACGGATTTTTATATACACTGCAGGAACCACAGCCATATGTGTTGTTATCCACAGACGTGTTTACATGTCCTTTGTAACAACAAAGCAACAGAAAATGTTTTTTTCAAAGGAACAGAAAGTGTTCATGAGAGAGAGGTTAGATTTGACAAAACTTTCTTTGCTTGGGTTTCTCTTTACCTGGGGTTTACAATGGGGTTTTATATTACCAAGTTCTTCAGAGAAACCAGCATCCCAGAAGCCACATGCTGACCCACAAAATGGCAAAGCTAGTTTCAGGCCTCTGACAATTGTGTAGTGGGCTCTCAAATGAAAGAATTATTTTGATCACACTAGGTAGCATTTAAAATCTTTAAAATAAACATAGTTTTTTTTAATCTTATCCAATTGTGTCATATACTTTCATACATATATTAAGTAATGATCTTTAAAAGACAAGCTTAGTGTTTGTTACCACCGAGTCACCAGATAGCAGAACACCAAATATGTGTTTCAGAATTATTATTTTAAAGAACAGTCCAGAAAAGTTGCATCAAGCTAAAATGGGTACCTGCAGAAGAGTGCCAGGTGAATACTCTTCTTCTTCAAGGACAAGTTTAGAACCATACCAAAAGGCTAATGCATAACTTAGGAAAATGATAAACCACATGTAACCAGTGAATAATCCCATTATTATTCCTTTTCGAATTCCCCAGTGCTGTGCAAACACCAGATTCTTATCGTATCTGTAGAAAGAGGGAAAAATAAAAGGGAATTAAATCAATTTGACAGGAATTTCAAAATGAGCAAAGATCAACAAAATGAGGACTCTTTGGTCACAGCAGAGTGTGCACATAAGGTTGATACAGAATCACTCTGAAATGAGAGATCACAATGAGCAATGCTCCCAGACCATGAAATTCTTGTATGTTCTAAGTGTAATAACCACAAGAAAAGCCACACTCACTGTAGATACCTCAGCATGGGGTTTGGAGCTTTAGCAAAGTCACACAGGATTTGAGAATTCGGCCAACACTTCAGAGCACATCCTACAGCCATGTTATGCTTTCACAGAATTTAAGAGAAATTTGCAGTTTAACATCATCAAATGGTATCTTGCTGAAACTAGTTCTCTTACTTAGCTTAAAAGAACCTAAACTTTTCAGATGTGCTGTGAAAGTGATATATCAGACAATGTTTAGGGGAAAATTTGACAGCATGTTCCTACAAGTAGGAAAGAATTGAAGAGAGCATTGATGATGTTTTATTTCACTGATAAACTGAGTTATAAAACTAATTTTTCAAACATTACTTGAAATCTAAATTTCTGAAACATAAAGGCATATAAGTCTCAAAGCTAATAGATAGTCATAATTGTAGAACATAGAGAATATGATTGGCATGAATGTGACATGTATTACAGCATTTCATTGCTTCAGGAGAAAAAAATCAGAGATCTTAGTTTGTTCAAACAAACCTTTCAACTTCTTTCTTCTCCCCACCAAAAGCAGCCACTGTTCTGATGGAAGAGAGCACTTCATCAGCCACTGCTCCAGCTTTTGCATAAGCCTTTAATTCTCGTCCTGTTAGTTTTGCCACAGCCTACAAAAGCATGAGAAGTGCTGGTTACACCTGAACTGTAGGTACAGACAAGGAGAGTGATAAGCAATGCTGGCTGTCACACTGTGCTGACTGCTCTGCACGAGGTCACCTCCTGCACTCCAAGCAGGCTTTTATTAGGCATGCTGCACACTGGAACACTCATGTCTTCTAGTACTAGGGTATATACCTTTGTAGCATATGTTTTGCAGCAGCTCTCTGCCCCAGGTAGCTGGAAAAAGCAGCTGGCAACACCTGCTTTCCCTCCCTGCCTCTCTCTCTGCTGCTAACTGTGCTTAAGCAGATTGCAGACTGAGGGTTTGTGCATAGTGGCAGGAAGGGGGAGCTTAAGTGGCCCTTCAGCCACTGTGGCAGACCCCAGTTTCAGGAAGCAGAGATGACTGTAGTGATGAGGGAGGATGGAAACAGATGTTGCCCAAAACTGTGCTTTGTTTCTTGGGCTGACAGCAAGCAGGCTCCTGCACAGCAGCCCAGAGCACACTGGATGCCAAAAGCTTACTTAAACTCAAAAAAATGCTCAAATTAATGGGTGGAAATGTAGTCAAGTACAATTCTACATAAAGATACCACACTGGCTTGAGAATGAGATATCATTAGAAAGTGTAAAGGGTCATTATTTACTTTCCCTCTTCCACTACCCCATGCATCTATTAGCCATTTTTGGAGATAAGAAACTAGGCTAGATTGACCTTGGGTCTGTTTTCTTTACGGTAAAAAAAAAAAAAGACTTGGTCTGGAAAGGCTGGTAAGGAGGAAACACTTAACAGTAGGTCTGTGAAAGGAAAGAGATGGGTACAGAGAATTAAGAATGGAAAGGGGGAAAACTACAGATGTAAAGGGGAATGAGCTCAGAAAGGTATTGCAAATTAAGGAAAAGCATTTGGGGTTTTATTTCATTCCCTGCCAGGATTCTGCTCTCCTACTTCACACTGAGTCATTATTCATGTCGTCTACTTGCAGCCAGCACAAGTTGCTAAAGGAGAGCTGGAAGACAGGAAATTAGTCAAGGTTGTATTAGAGGTTTGATAGAAAAATGATAGCAAGCTCTTCCTGAAGTGAAAGAAATTAGATCACCAGAGGGCTGAGCCCAACAAGAACGCAAAGGAGGAGCAGGAACTACCCAGCCCTGATGAGTGTGGGAGAGGAGGTGAGAGGGCAGAGGATCCTGCAGTTTCCCTTTTCACTGTCCTTTGTCTGCACAGTAACAGGAAGTTTGTAGAAGGTGGATGGAGAGGCAGAACAGAACAACAGGTCGAAGGTGCAGCAGCTTCCAGGAGGAAGGACAGCTTGAGGTAATTTTGAGCAGTTGTTTTGAACTATTTTACATTTCTAAAACTTGATCATTCTCAAAAGTTACCCATTTACATAGAGAAATCAAGTCCCATATCTTGTAACCATCCAAACCAGATGTGCAGTAATATATAGACAGTAAAGGCCAGGTTCTGATCTAGCAACAGTAATATCTATCCACAGGACCCACAAGAAGGTGTGCTTATACTCCCATCTTAGGAGCGTGATATGTCATTCTGAGAAAGCAAAAGTGGGAGCAAAGCCCCCTCCCCTCCAGTGCTGCTGTGACCACAGTCTGCCTCTCTTGACTTTAAAGGGCTGTAATAGACTTTACCAATCCTCGCACTCCATGGCAGGATCTTCCCTGCCCATTATTCCTCAATATGAATCTTCCACTTCATATAAATCAGTTCACTTACCAAGCCATAGACAGCCGCTCCAATCCCGAGCAAAGGGCTGACTGCAATGATAACCAAGGTCAACTTCCAGCCACTGACAAATCCCAGCAGGAATCCACCCACGAAAGTGGTTATGCGCTGGATAAAGATTGCTACCTGGTCAGCAATAGCCTCATTAATTTTGTTAACATCACTGGAAAAAAATAAAACAACAAAAATTAACAGATGATTGGTGAGCACACTTCTTTTCTTGTGTGTTACAGGTCTTGGCCAAATCTGGGTTAGTTGCTTTTCCCTGGAGAGCACCCTTCCTCATCCCTATTCTTTCACCATCACTACTTAGAAAGATCCTGGGTTACAGGAAGAAAGCCTTTGCAATGGCAGAAGGTTTTTAGACATGAATACTGCGGAGATGACAGCGTCCTTTCCCAGGAAAAGTTGTCCTGACAGCTGAATCATTCACTAGCTGGTTCTTACAACTCTGCCCAACCTGATTCAAAGGACAGGGCAGAGACATCCCAGCTGGATGCAGGTGTCTGATAATGGAAAAGCAGCATAGCTGATACAGCATTCCTCACATCATGGAGCACTGAGAATGTACCATACCACCTTGCCAAGGGGACAGGAAAAGGGAAGTGGGTTCTAACTCTCTTCTAGTTACACCTTCCACCATCTCCTGGTTCCTCCCTCCATCCTGTAAGGTAATTTATTCTCTAAATGAGAGAGCAAGTGGAAAAATCAAGGAGGGCTACTTTATCACTGGAGGCAGTGGGAAAACATGACAGTTCTATCACATGGAGGACAGTGGTGCAGCAATTGGCATCATCCAACTCCTAGGCAGCTGCAGAGTTCATCTGTTCTCTCTTAGGCATTGCCAATACAGAAAAAATGTCTTCAAGCAAAACACTCTTGGCTACTACCTCACCTCTGAGATTAGAAGAACTAGGAACTCCTGGAATAAACAGTAACAAGTGGGTACTACTGAGATTTAAAGTGCAGAGTTGTAAGCTCATTGATATATCAAGTGAAATTACAGTCCTCTGTTGAAAAATGTAAGAATGTTTAGTAGAAGAACCATGTTTGTATTTCTTCTGGCAAATGTTTTTACAGTCAAGAAGCTTTCTGCAGGTCACAGGACAATGTTGTTCAAAACCAAGGGAACTAAATGTTATTTATTAGACAAATACATGCTTAGTTCCTATTCCTACTTGTTCCAAAGAAATTCTTCACAGCAACTTGAGCTTGCCATTTGTTCTTCATGTAAAGAATACCACAGAAAGTAATAGATACCGGCCAGTAAAGGCAAATAAAATCCCCTTCAGCTACAGAAAAATCTTCTGCAAACATGACTATTATGCAGGCACGACTGAGAAGAGCCATCTACAGTCAGCATGTCCACCCCGCAGCTGCCTGCAGCCTGTACACAGGAACTACTAAGGAGCAAGCCTTAAACTCTGTTTTTTTCAGGGCTGAATGTTTACCCAGAATGAGACGGTTTCTCCAACTGGCTTCGGTCCCTATCGAAAGGTAGGTGCTTGTATCTTCTTTAGCAGAAGATTAAGCAAGTCTCACTCTTTCCTTTTAAAATCCAACAAAAGCAAAGTCATGCCCCTAATGTAATTTTCCTTTCTGAGAAGTGAGAGAGGGTTCAGATCAACATCTTCAGACTCAGGGAGCGTGCACTGACAGTCAAATTACAGATCACTGTGAAAGGACTGGGCACAGAAGAAGAAAGGAGGAGAAGACAAACTGGAAAAAAAAAACCCCTACTCCAAAGCCCATCCAAAAAAACCCCCACATTTACTGACAGACAAGGCACAAAAGGGAAATAATTGTGGCATAACAGTTACGGCACTCAGTTCAAAGATGGGGGAGATAATCAGCCTGCTTGCTGCTCCCAGGAACATAACTGTATTTGTATTAAAAGGTGTTTGTCAGTGCCTGATTACAGGCACTCTGTGGTGTTTGGAAGGAACTGCAAAATGTTTTCTATAGCATATGTCTTTTCTAGATTACTTACTCAGAAATTCGGGTGTTCAGTTCTCCTACAGATGTACAGTCAAACCAGCCTATATCCATTCGCATTATTTGCCTGAAATAAGCTTTCCTGATTTTCTGTATCTGACGAGCTGCAGACATAACCCAAAAGCAGATCTGGGAAAAGCATAAAGTGGCTGATAAATTGCAGTAAAAAGTCTTTCTGCTCCCAACAAATGGAAAAATGCAATTTGGCTAAAATGGGAAAGAGCAATTTGGCTATTGATAAAATTACTATTCAGGTAAAATACATTCTGGCTACATAGACATGCTAGTTGTTTTGATCTTTAAATAATCCAGCAATTTTATATAGCCTGTGGATCAAATATTTGTCACAGTTCTGATAGGATGAGAGGAGAGGCAAGTTAAATTATTTGTGCTGTTACGTGAATGTCATATGGACAAACTTTTTTCCATCTACAGCTGTAAGTAATACAGGGATGGCAGCCATCCCACCTCACCAAACCCCGGGAATAGTTCCCAGGAAGGAGAATGACAAGTGGTTTTTGTTATTACAAAAAGCTTCCAAAGCAGTGGACCCTATGCAGGAGTCGTCTGAGCTTGTGACTCACCTCAATCACAAGGACTGAGCCATTACTACAGAATACATAGGGTGTGATTCTTCTCCAACACTAGTTTTACACAAGTATTGCTCTGTAATATCTCTATAATAAAAACACAGGGCTCAACACCGTTGAGATGCCTGCTGGGAATCTGCATGCCCTTCAACTGTTATTGTAGGAGGGCATGTGGATTCCATAGCAGCCACGCTTGAGCAAGTGTTGCTTGTGGTGTGGGTAAAAGTTTTCCTTTTGCAAAGGTATGCATGCACATGTCCAAGGAGCTCTCAGATTGACAGAGCTAACATATTTCTGATGATAGAATGAGAATTGAAAGCATCTGTTCTGCTCAAATAGGTAGCAGTTAAAAGTTAAAACTTCATTATTTAGTGATTTAAACTTTGAAATCAAAATAGGAAAAAAAATACTTACTTGGAGGTATCCTAACACAAGTATGGCACAACCAATTCCTGCATAGTATCCTGCAAACCTGGTCATTTCTTGTTCAATGTCCAGCAGCCTGAAAAAAAGAAATGGGGGGGGAAAAAAAAAGTTAGCAATATTGTTTTAAATTTGATTTCTAATCTGATGTGTCATCAAGTTAGAGTCAGGTCAGCTGGCAAATCAGCTTGTTTTGCTAACAGAGGCATTGTTTGCCAGTACTGAGGCTATCCCTAGCAGGGGCTTGCTCTGCCTCTTGCGCAGGGCCAGGGAGCTGGCAGGGACCAGAAAATGCTCTGCCATCATAGAGTCTCTGGGAAACCCCCCAGACTACCTGCTCCAAAAGAGCACAGGTGAGGAGGGGTTTCAGAGAAAAACTGCAGAACAAGTTTTCATTAGATGTTGAATGTGCTTGCTTTGTGCCATTATACCACCTAATAACACTCAGACTTCAACAGTGTTTTATGGGGAGAAATTAGGGCTGCTAAAGTCAATTCAAATATTACTTCAAATATAAGTTTCTAATTTGAAATGATAATTTGTTTTGTTACTCAAGTAGGAGTGTTAAAGTACTTGTAATATCAGTGAAGGGCATTGAATTGCTGCTTTTGCATTTAGGTTACTTTGAAATAGATATTTAAGGTTGTTATAGGTTATTCTTCTAGACAATTTTCAAAAACATTCTGCAGACAGCAAATTCTATTCCATTTACCCGAAATTTTGCACACAGAACTTTTAAGTCAAAAGGGAACACTATGAACCTGAACTGATCTCTTGCAAAAAACAATCATGGAAGCAACTCAGCTGCCTGACACAGATATCCAGTACCACTTTTCATGTTTAATTAAGATCATGAAACAGATTCTCCTAGAAATTGTGCCAAGGCACATGATAAATAAGTAGATGGCTGGTGACAGCCAACATGTCTTCACTAAGGGCAACTCCTGCCTGACAAATTTTGTGGGCTTCTATGATAGGGTTACAGCTCTGATGGCTGAGGGAAGAGAGACTGACATCATCTACCCAGACTTGTGTGAAGCATTTGACGCTATCCCACGTGACACCCTTGTCTCTAAGTTGGAGAGAACGCAGATGGACCACTTGGTGGATGAGGAACTGGATGGATGGTCACACTCAAAAAGCTGCAGTCAACAGCTCAGTGTCCAAGTGGAGACCTGTGATGAGTGGTGTTCCTTAGGGATTGGTACCGGGACCAGGGCTGTTTCAAATCTTTGTCAGTGACATGGACAGTGGGATTGAGGGCACCTTCAGCAAGTTTCCTGGTGACAGCAAGCGGTGGGGTGTGGTTGACATACAGGAGGGAAGGGATGCCATCCAGACGGACCTTGACAGGCTTGAGAGGTGGGACGGTGTGAACCTCATGAAGTTCAACAAGGCCAAAGTGCAAGATCCTGCACCAGGCCATCTCAAGCACAAACACAGGCTGGGCTGGGGCTGGATTGAGAACAGCTCTGTGGAGAAGGGCTTGGGAGTGTTGGTTGATGAAAATCTTGATGTGAACCAGCAGTGTGCACTCTCAGCCCAGAGACCCAACTGTGTCCTGGGCTGCATCAAAAGCAGTGTGGCCAGCAGGTTGAGGGAGGTGATTCTGCTCCTCTACTCCACTCTCATGAGACCCCACCCAGAATGCTGTGTCCAGCTCTGGAGGCCCAAAGATAAGAAGGACATTGACCTCCTGGAGTGAGACCAGAGGAAGGCCACGAAGATGATGAGCAGGCTGGAGCACCTCTCCTATGAAGACAGGCTGAGAGAGCTGGGGCAAGCCTGGAGAGAGAAAGCTGTGCAGAGACCTCAGAGCACCTTCCAGTACATGAAGGGAGACTACAAGAAAGCTGAAGAGGGACTTTTTACAAGGGCATGGAGGTACAGGACAAGGGGCAGTGGATTTAAACTGAAAAAGGACAGGTTTAGGTCATATATTAGAAATAAATTCTTCACTGTAAGGGTGGTGAGGCACAGGAACCGGTTGCCTAGAGAAGGTGTGGATTCTTCATCCCTGGAAGTGTTCAAGGCCAGTTTGAATGCGGCTTTGAGCAACCTGATCTAGTGGAAGGTGCCCTGTCTGTGGCAAGCAGGTTGAAACTAGGTGATCCTAAGGTCCCTTCTACCCCAAACCATTCTATGGTTCTATGACTGTATCCTGTCTGATGTGTAGTTGCTGCTTCAGAGGAAGAGAGGTCTGTAGCAAATCCAGTGTTCTATCTGCCAACCCATCTCAGAAGGCTGGCTTGGACAGACTGGATCAAATAATTTGGCCCCAGTCACCTATATCTAGGTATGTGAATCACTTCCATGTGCTGTGAATTTCAAAGACCTTTAGAAAGTGACTTTTAATTCTAATTAAATATCTAATTAAGTGTCACTCAGAGATTAGAACTCTTGGAATGATGCACTGAAAAATGGTTTTTAGGAGAGGTTATAGGTTCAAATTTGCCTTTGACAGATATGTATCTGAATAAATTATCTAGACTCCATTTATTATAGATCATGGAAAGAAATAGGCAGTCTTATAGGGCAGTTCATCTGATCTGCCTCAGACGTCCACCATAAGCTAATGAATTGTATTCTAGAAATGCTAATTTCTCTCAATGACAAGAGTTAACTAACTTGCTCAGAAGTCATCAGGTGCTATAGGTAACTAAGTCCTAACCAGAATAACCAGAAGTTATTATTACCTATAGTGTAACCAGAGAAAATAGATTAATGAATTCAGATATATAACAGGTATATCTGAATCATACGGTTCAGAACAATCATAATCAAAGAACATTCTTGCTGACATCTATAGCTGAAAGATCAAGACCCAAGCTGACCTTCTGTCCCTCTAAGTAATATTTCCAGCTCAGTAATAGGACTCTGTAATAAGAACCATGCCCCTTTTCTGTCTTATGAATAGAAAATGTAAGATTTAAAGGCTCAGTAGCAATGCATTCTCTGACAAACTATAATAACAATGGAAAAGAAACAAATATATTAATTACTTACCCACAACTTATTGTGAAATTCTTTTCATTCTGATGAATAGTACCATTAATCCACACTATGGTGTTATTTACACATGTCTTGTTTGGGTCTTTAAGCTCTTGCATTTCAATATCATATTCAATAAAGGTGTCTGCCATTGCACCAAACACAAGCAACACAGCTGGTTGGGCTACTCCATGAACAATAGCACAGAAACTACCAACAACCATCATTAAAATCTCCTTAGATGAAGCAAATCGAAACTAAAGAGAGAAGAAAAAATATAGTCTTTGGTGAGAGGCAGTCTTCATACTGCTTGTATACTGATAAATCATTAATTAGGTGGATCAGATAAAAAAACATTCTCTTTAAATTTCAGAATTATCATCAATACAGAAAGAAGACAAATCTCTCCAATCTAATCTAATTGCATCTGTGATTACAGCCTCATAAATTATTGATCTCCCTCTTAACATGTGAATGAATGTAATATCATATAACATTAATAGCTCAGTATCGTTTCACATTATCACCATTGCAGAAACTAGCCAAGACATTAAGAATAGTAACTATAATTCTTAGAGGGAGAGGGAAGGGAGGAAGAAGCCTTAGGGCATTATGCAGAGCCTCTGAATAGAGTTAGCGAGTTTCTCAAAAGTCTGAAGTGCTGTGGTAGAAAGCCAACTAAACATCCAAGAGCAAGTTCTCATAGTTAATGTTCTAAAGCCTGTTGGCTGAGCCAGGCGGTTATGCATTGGCTCTTAATCCAGGAGAAATGTATAGAACTATGACATAGTATGCAGTTAAAAAAAAAAAACTGAGCTAAGTCCTATTACCTTACCTTTGCTATGGGATAAGAGTGTGCACATGTGTATCTGGTCACTTGGCAAAGACACAGTGATTTAAGTTACCTTTTTCATGATTTTGTGGAGTCTGATTCTCTGGTTGAAGTCAGGGGCAAATATATAGTTTAAACTGTCCGTACAGAATATCAGTTTCAAATGCTATACATTTTGAAATAGGAGAGTAAAGAGAAATCATAGCTTAATGAAGAACCTCTCCAGGTTCTGTAGGCGCTACAATGCGCCCAAGAGAAGGAAGGGTGGAAATTTGAAGCACATATGGAAAAGGGACCTTAGGGCAAAGACAAGATACAGTGAAAAGCAGTTAACACAAAAGAGAAATAAATAAAAGGTCTTTCAAAAAAACCAAAACCAAACCTGTAACACTACCACTGTTTTGCAAACCTTGTTCATAGGAAGTCTAGGAATTTCCTTGTTTAAAAAAAACTCCACACAGAAAATGCACAGATATGTGATATCTGGTTTGTCTGAGGCAAACATACTGAGTTAACCCACTGCACTTTAAATATCTGTGCAAAACTGGCTACAGAACTCAAATCTCTCTGCTTGAAAGAACAGCCTTCTTCGTGGACAGACTGTTCTCTCTACCCAGCTAGGAGTTGAGATACTTAGCCAGGTACAGTACAATGAATGTAACTGCACTAGCCCAGTACTACAGTCAGGACCATATTAGTTTGGACATATTACAGGCTAATTGTCCAGACTACATCCAAAACAGAAGTAATAAGACCTCTTAGCGGAGTGCTGCAGCTGCAGGGTTGGCCATCTCTTGACTACATTAATTTCAAAATATACGTGCACCCTATGGAATTACACCAAAGGCTACACTTACTACATGTTATTGTGTAACAAGTTTCTATAGCTACCAAATCTTCTAATACCCATGGAGCAATTACAAGGGAGCTAAATTATCTGCCAAATATTACACAGCAAATTTTTGGCAGAAATAAGAATGAACCAAGGTCACCTAGATCCCTGTTTTGCATCTCACCTCATTTCCACGTACCTACCTGTAGATTTAATATAATGTGTTTAATAGGTAATTTTGACATATACATTGGTTATCGATAGCAAACTGACAAGACGACAAAGGGTTCTATTAATTCTCATTGAATTTATTGGCAGAATTTCAGGCCAAAAGATTTCATCCCTAAAAGTTTGGCTTAGTCACAGCTATTCCCCAGAACAACTGTATTGGTTACTGTTACTTATTCTGCAGCACAATACACATCAAATATTTAAAGCCACTGCTTTCATTACCAGATGAAAGAAGCCAACACGAACACTCTTTTCTTTCTTCTTTGATGACCTTTCAGAACAGAAAACACAGAATTATTAACTTATATTTTAGAACATATTTTGTTCTATACACAAATACAAAGAATTGAACTGAACTCACTTTTCACTTTTCTTCTCTATAAAAGGTTCTTCATATGTGTAGAAATTCCTGCCAAAAAGGATAAAATTTTACATTATTACTTTTAGTCTCTTGGTTATTTCTCTGAAATTACATTTTATTGAGACATTTTGCCCAGGTTTATACTTTGTTTCATAAACAACTCCTCAAAACACTGTTGTTATAATGTGGATTGTGGGTTTTCTGAGGTCAGTGAGAAAAAAACCTACCATCCAAATTGTTGGCTAAATCTTTCTTTAAAAGAGATAAAGGTCCTGTTCCCATTCCTTCTTATATTGCCTATATGTTCATATTGCCATAGTGCAGTAGAATCTCTTACCCCATCATAGTTGGGGTTTTGTGATTTTTTTTCCTCAGTGCTCACATTATTATAATCAGTGAAATCAAAAGCACTAGTTGCACTGTTATAGGTGGGATCCATACATAGCAAGTAGTCATCATCTACTGTGTACATTCAGTGACAAATGAGTAGGGATATTCTATTTGTGGTTGGTTGTTTTGATTTGGGTTGGGTTTTATTTGTTTCATTTGTTTTTATTTGATTGTTAATGAAACAAATTAATTCAAACTATATTTGTCATAAACTGTTTTTAGAAACCAGATCCTGGAAGGCCTGAAGGAAGCTTTCCTTCAGATATGGAGGACCATATGTGTGTTATGTGTAAAAGTCCACAGAACTTGGGTTTGAAGATAAGTGGGAAGACATGGTAGACCTTGAATACTGGGCTGGTGCTCTCTTAGATGGGTAACCTGACAAAGACAAAAATTAAGAGATGCTCTAGCTTCTACATTTTAGAAGTAGCTCTCAAACCGTGTGTGCTGTGTCAGAAAGATCTAGCTCAAATTATAGTACCCATTAGGTTGTCCAGCCTGCTGCAGAGTTGTCCAAAGGTCTAGAAAAGAGTAGGCTCTTAACCCCATTTGGATCTCTGATTATAGCTGAAGGTCAAATTCTGTAAATTATTTCATATTTTAACTATCCAGAATTCTACATTTAAATCTTAATATCTGAGCTCAAATGAAGTGAGCAAATTCCTTTTGTTTTAAAACCTCACAGTTAAGCTTTAAGAGAAATTAATCAAGATGGATTAAAATTCCTGAAAAAATCATTTCTCAACCTAAAAGCACTGAAGAAAGATAAATTTGAATATCAAAAACATTTTCAAAAGGAAGACCATATTTTGCTGGCATTTTTGTTTTTAAAGGTTTCTAAGACTGCTTTGGTCTACCTGTTCCAGTTGTATCAAATAAGGCAGTTCAGCTGCAAAAGAACAGCTTTTTTAAAAAGTCATATATTTTGTGAGTGTGCCAATTTGATCCAATGACATTAACTTCTTTGAGTATTCCTAGAAATATTGATTGTTCCGTTCGTGTACATGACTTACTCTGATTTCTTCAAGCTGTTACCTGTTAGGGAAAATAAATGCACAGTCTAGTTAATAATTATTGTTAAAGTACATAATCTTCTGTAGACATGTGAAATATAAACACTAGAACCCCATGGGACCTAACCATTCCTAGGTTATAAACATCATATTCCTACTAATACATATAGAAACAAGGGACATGGTTCACACCAGATACATTATTCAGGACATTTGTCAAAAATCAACTCCTTTACATTGCAAACTGTTTGCCAATATTCAACTTTGCCAAGTTCTCTTGGGCATGATGTCACCAAGGAATGTCATTCTAGTGTCATTCCATGCGTGCTTCGTGAATGGAGGATTGGTAATTCTTCAGTCTTGCCTTCCAACAACTTAGAGACTGCAAATCCTGTGGCAGAGGGGCAGTTGTAGCCCTGGAGGATACAATGAACCTGTCCCACTGATGTCTACTCTTGGGGTATTGCCTAGGGAACCACAGCTTAGAGAAATGGACTTCTACTGCCAGACATAATTATGCTGTAGGGCAATTCCTTGGTCACCAGAAAAGGTCTGGATTTAGCTCCCTTTCAAAAGATGATGTGAAATACATCATACCTGAAGTACAGCTTGTGTTGTCAGGGGCCCCAAAAAATGTCATCATAAGGTCTGATGTAGAAAATATTTGCTGTACATCACTTGAAATGACAATGAATAAAGAGCTAGTTTTAAATCTACATCACAATTTGGATAATCTAAGGGCACTGAGCATATGTACTTTGCTAATTTATGATGCATTTGCCAGTTCAACATCAGGTTCAGAACCATGGTTTGCTTTTCAAGCGTTGCCTTCCTTTCTTCACATCTAGTGACACACCTCCGAGCATGCACAGGTCCATCTCACAGAGTAAACACAGAGGAGCTTTCCTTCATAATTCACAGAGGGTGCAAAGAAAGTCACTGCAACCACAAATTTTGCCTCTGTCATTTTTCTACCTAGGGAAAGAAGGCTTTTCCACTATCTCCAGGGTTTTGCATTTCCTAAGAACACAACATTAGACAGAAACAGACTGAGTTTGTAACTGAAGGAATAGCTGATTACATCCCTTCTTGGGCTTAATAAGATAACTTTATGTTGTTTTACTTAACAAGCAGCCTATCGGTTTTATTCTGCTCCCTTTGTTACTTGGGCATGGTAACAAAAAAGCTGAGAAATCAGAGGCAAACTCACTTGATAGGCCAAAAAACTACCCCAATTGTAAAAAGAGGAATAGCTTTGTCAAAATCCCACAACAAGTAAAAGCAACAAGTATGTAAAACAAACTAGCAGACAAAAAACCAACTCCACAAACCAGCAAGATAAATCTGAGCAAACTGGGAGTTCAAAGTAAGTGGCTGGAAGAGATGAACAGTTTTCTGTCCCAAAAGCAGCATATATCCCCTTAACCTATTCACTCCCTTTTTCTCATCATTCCTGCCCATTTCTCCACCATAATGGAATACACAGTGCCCCCTGCACTGAAACTGCTGCTAGTTAATAGCCTAAGCAAGAGGGTTTAAAAACGAAACAAAACACAGCAGGTGAGGTGAATGGGGAGATCTGCAGTGCTACAAGCACAGACAGCTGCTCATTCCAGCAAGGTGCAGAGCAGTGTGCTGGGGTATCAATACACATTGGGGAGAGAATACAAAATGTCAGAAAACATTCACATAGGCTCTTTTCACAGTCATGAAGCTGAGATTGCTGCTGCTGTGTTGGAGACTTCAAAATGAGCTACAGAATCTAACATGCCAGCTTTGATTATAAGAACAAGTTCCTTCACTCTTATCAGCCATAACAATAGATTTGAAGTTCCTTACAAAAACAGGCTTTGGATTCTGCTGAATAGAAGGTTATTTGGTCTAGGAGAATAATCACAGCAAAATGAAAGATACTTGATGAGGATTGTTCAAAAACAAAGAAATGATCTAACACAGAGAGACAGAAGGTGGGAACACAACACCTTCTGTACATGAAACTCTTATTCAGTTTCTAACGTCAGAGCAAAAAAAAAAACAAAACACATGTACTGTCTTCTAATGGAACAGCTGCTTTTATGTTTGCAAGTATCACTCAATCTCTACCAAGATAACCACAATCAAGGCTTAGTCTAAGCTCACACTGAATACTCCAAATGTGTTCAGACTTCACTGTTATGCCCACAGCAGTCCTATGAGACATCTTATTACAGATAAGATTGGAAGGAAATCCCACCCCAAGCAATGAATGATAATAGATTTGAAATACAGACTTCAGCTGTGAAGTTTTCAAAATAGCAACAGACACAGCAGATCAAGTTATAACTGAGACACTGCTGTTATATAGCAGAGAGAGAGGCTTGAAGAGGGCTCTCATTAAAAATCAGCCTTAAGGTCTTGAAAAAGTATGTGATTTTCTGAAATTTCATTATCTACTTGTATGTGAAGAATTATGCTGTGTGCTGAAAGTTTTAACAAAAGGCAGCTGTATGGTTCCCAAGGAATGAAAAAGGCCTTAAACCTGAACTAGGAAGGGGAAAAAAATCACTTTATCTCAGTCTAGCATGATTTGCTTTGTTTTATTTTTCTTGGTGAAAAATAGTTCCAGCAGAGAGGGACTCTTTCAACATGAGTCTTCAGTTTCCTGGAGGTGATCTGTCATAAATTATTTCAAGGGAAATAAAACTGCATGCTCTCTATTACTCTCCGGCTTGATTGTTCTAATACATCTGATCATTTAAAAGAGAACCCAAGATAAGACAGCATTCCTCCTCCTCAAGCTGTTTTGTTCAGAGCTGACTCAGGAATGCCTATTTTTACAATGAAGCAGGTGAAACTGGGGTTGCTTGTCACATTTGTAAATCCCAGTAAGGCTCTCATTTAGAACGCAGGCTATTTCATGCATGGTCTGAAGCTCTTCACTTGGTCCTAGGAGAATGTTTTTAATGAAAGTTTAAACACTTCCAGGATTAGGCTGCAGCTGTCAGAGAACTTCAAAATGCAAAATGCATGTATGCTTAGGGAATCTGGTGATATCTGAGTGCTGGAATGCTTTTGAGAACACTTTTTACTCTATGTGAGGAGCAAGTATCTTGCACTTCATTGCAATTTATCTTCCACTATGGGCTACTGTTTTGTTTTCCTTTGAACTTTACTTTACTTTATTTATGTATAAATAATTAACACCGTCTTTTTTGATGGCTCAAGTCATATAAACAGAACTGAAAATATTTAGCAGTTTCTCTTCATGTTTCTCGTTAACTCTTGCTGTATTTATACTGGTAAAATGGAAAAATGGACATTGCAAAGGAAGAATGAAAATAGGAAGACAAGCTCTGATGAGAAACAGGAATGCAGGTCTTCACTTAGTATTAGTTTATAAGAATTCTGCCTAATTTAAGTATGACTACAAATACGAGTGTTTGCTGAAAGAAACTATGGAAGATAGCACTTTTAATTTCTTTTTCACAATAAAAGCCTTTTATTGTGAAGGCTGAGCATAAAAACCTATGTAGATACCTTGAAATTGTTAGCTGATAGGTAAATATTGTCCACAAGTAGGGATTTTTATAGACAGTTTTTTACAGAAAAGTTTTTTTGCAGGCAGCATACCCATAACAGCAGTTACCACATAACTCTATATCTATTCCACAGACAATTTTTTTTGTATTCTGTAGACTATTTACCTCACTTAGACCGCCCACCATCTATTTCATATGCTTTATAAAATAAGAAGGTGACTGAAGAATAAACTTCTTACATTTATCATCCAAGTCGAAAGCATAGTTATCCTCTCCCAATCTCTTGATGCTACGTAGAACAACTGGGTCAGACATGATGATTATTTAATTCAATCAGAAGTCCTGAAAAGAGACAGTGGGAGGGAGCAGAAGAATATCAGCATACATTTGTCTGAGAACATAAAACAATACTATGTTAAACTTCTACTTACCTCAGTTTTGCCCTCGTGATCCCAGGATGATGCTGGGGATTACAGCACAGGTTATAGCAGAATAGCTGTGACAGACTCAGTGATAACTACAGAGTAGAAAAACACTTCAGAGAAGAGGGCCCAACTCACCCCTGAGTGCAAAGCCTCTGACAGGCTTCAGTGCCTCCTGCCTTGAGCAGAGGCTGTTCCCAGGGCTTGTCAGTCACTGCAAAGAGCCCTGTTCCCATTAATGGTTCCATTAAATAAACTACTGCCCTTGTGTGGGTGACATCTGTAGGCAATAGACTGAGATATTAACATGACAGGTCCTGCCTCACTTATAAGGGAGCGGCAGGCAGGAGACCTGCCCCTGCCTCGTGCTGTCCCAGGTGTCAGCAGCCAGCAGGACCATGACAGGGGACAACTGGGGGACAAGAGCCACACCGACATCATCGCCACCACAGCTGCACTCCCACAGCTCTTGGCTACCAGACCTGCTCTTCTGGACAGTTTTATTCCTAACTAGTCGCACTGAAATGCTGAGATGTCATACATGAGAAGAAATAAAAAGACAAAGTTAGTCCTTTTTTGTTAAAGAAGCACCTCTGTGAGGCAAAATCTGTCAGCATTTAGTCCTGGCATCCAAGATGGCACCCAGGGAAAAGCACTGCCGAAGCCCTGCCCAAAACATGCCCTTTCACAACCACCGTCATCTCATCCACACTTTTGTTTAACATCCTGTGTCCCAAAACATAGTTACAATACCTTCTTCCAGTCTTTAAACATCAACATTTGCATGGTTATACTTCTGTACAAACCTCTCACAACCTCTCATTTCAAGCATATTGCAACCCGTTCAGTTAGCAAGACTTCTGTGTAAAAGATGCATTTCCATAGATTACTTGTGTTTCACCACCTGACTTCCCAGCCAGCTGGGTTTCTACCTATTGAGCCCTCTAAAGGAGCAACTTATTTCCTTTTAATAGTGTTAAAACTACCAAACTCCTTCATATTGGCAACAGCTGTGTGATTAGCTACAGCCGGGCAGTTCATTACAAGTGGGAAAGATTGAGAAGCAGATTGGCTTTGAAATTACCCAAGGGTGAAGGAAATATACTCATTCCTACATCAAAGTGGAGCAACATACGGATCTAGTCCAGTGGTTCAGGGTGCACATGTAACTTTTAATAATTTAACTTCCAATAATTGCCCAAACTTTCTTTTTTTTTTGCTTTTTGGCTTTCTTGGCTTTCAAGAACTGCTCACTCCCAAGAAAACATTTTACCCTTTTCCCCTGAATTTTATGTGTACATCTCTTGGGACATCACTAAAACATTACTAAGTCAGACTGGAAAGACCAAACTCTCTTGAATAATTCTAAGCATCTAATGCAAAATTCAATTCTTCTTATTTCATTTTAACTAATATTTATCGAAGATGCCTGAAGCACTCCCCTGGCAATTAGTGCTTCAGTATCCTTCTTGCTAACATATTTTTTTCTAATGCATAATCTGAATATCTTACTTCTTGTGCAATCCACCAAGGAGGTGAAACATAATATTCCTTTTCACCTTTTAAGTAGGCTGTATTTATTTTAATAATACTGGAAAGTCCCCCTCTTCAGATGAAGAAAGCAACTCATTCAATTTTCCTTGGTAGGGTATATTTTTTAAACATCTGATAATTTCCACTGGTCTCCTCTGGGTTCTAGCACATCTTTAATGAATTGATGATAGCCAGTTTTACCAATACTGGACAAAGGAGAAAGATTATTTCACATATCACGGATTATATTCCTGTTCACACAACCCAGTATGACATTTGGGTGTTTAAGAGAATTATTACGTTGTTGATTCACGTTCAAGTAATCCACCATAGCCACTAAATTTTTGCAAACAATTTGCTACAGTCGGTTGCTTTCCAAACTAGATTTTCACGTTTGATTAATCCTGCCTGATATTGTCCATACTTAATTGCACCTTACATTCTTCATCCCATTTTACCTGTTAGTTAAGAGGATTTGGAATTCTAGTCCCATTCTTCAGGAATATATGCAGAACATACCTGTCGTCCCTTTCTGTCATGATTGAATTTAACAAGGATATTCTCCACATAAACATCAATATTACTGGATTATATGATAAACAAGACAGACCTCTGCAGAACTTCATTTAGCACACTCCTTCATTTGGACAGTGGTTCACTGATTGCTACTCTATGAGTGTAGGTTTTTTTGTTTAAAAGTTTCTGATGAGCAGAAGCAATCTATCCATCTGCTGGTCGGTAAATTCTGACCCCCTCACCTTTTGTGACTCCCTAAATTTTGACCCAAATTCTCTTCTTAAGTAAATGTGTAAGGCCAAAGAACCACTGCAATAGCAAAATATTTGACCAAGACTAAAATAGTTACTTAGAACATAAAATCACAGGAGCTTTTAATTAATACACACACACAAATGAAAAAATTATAATTTTAGTCATAATTTCTCCATTCTCTGAGACAGATGGCAAATGAGCTGAACAAGTTATGGTACTTCCTAAGTTACAGTCTCTACCATGTGCAAATTTCCAAGTTCTCTTTCTGCTTCTGACCAGAAATAAAGGAAAACATCATCTCGGTATCACTGCTTCACATGGGATCTATATACAATTCACTAAATTTCACTTCAGCTGGATTTGTATCAAACATATGGAAGAGGATTTAAAAAGGGCTTAATTTCCAGATTACATTATTCAGTTTATATTGAAATAAAGGTAGCTTTCCCAAAACAGCAAGCATATCCTCCTGAGATCTTCAAGTCCCTTTAGATTATGTTTTCACTGAAGATGAGAGTGATAATCTTCTCCAAGTGGGAAAAGAATTTTCACTCAATTCTTTAATGAAAACACAGAACTTATTCTCCTCCCTTCTGCCTTTTTCTGTATTGGATTAATTGAAATAGCCTCAATCAGAAGATCTCCGAAACCTGTTCAAATCACTCTAAAATGATAGAAGTTTCTTAAGAAGAAAAGTTTCTCACCCAGTTCCTTTTTGGCAATTTTGTCAGTGATCACATTCTCAAGACAATTTTTGTTTACATGTCAATTCAGTTGTGTGGTTGAAGCTGGAGATCTTAAAACAAAGACTTTTTGTTCCATTTACAAGGAAGTTTGACAATGGTATCACAGGCTGCGGAGCCTTTCACAGTCACATGATTCTAAGGAAAATGCAACTTAAATATGCAATTGTCCTAAGGTTAGTCAGTTTTTTTTTTTACCTTAAGTACATGTTTTTATGAAGGACACAGTTAAAAAAACTCACAAATTAATAGATTGCTCAGAAAGCCATTACTGTTAAAAAAATTAAGCAAATCACAATGTTTGTATCTTTGTTAAAGCTTTTCAAATTTTCTGTCCAATTAGTTAAGCATTATTTGCTGAATTAATAATACCCAGCAGGTACCAACTGCAACCATATTCTCATATTTTCTACTGAAAAAAAATAGTTTGCCACAACAGTGATTTTCGTAGCAATTTGTTATTAAACGTGAAGGCATCATTTGCATCTCTCTCTAGTAGTGACTGAGGCAAAAGTAAAGCAAAGTCACTCTCTGCCTGTTCTCTTTCAGCTGCTTGTTATTTGATTCTACTACTATTACTCTACTCCGTATTTTAACACTATGAAATGTATTTTGTAATTGATTTTTTTAAGCCTGAATGCTGACATAGTTTTAAATAGGAATAGTGGGGAGAAACACCAATAATTTATAGACTTGAATAAGAATTCTAGTTACAAAGACTTGCTAGAGCTAGATTTTCTCGAATTATGTCATTTTTCCAATAAAACTATGAGTGCCCACATTTTTGAAAGGAAAAATATTTTTCCTATTTTTTCTAAAACTCAACAAATGAACCACCATCCTGCCTAGTAAGCACCATTCATTAGCTTACTGAAACAGATTAGTATAGCAGATAAGCATGCTGCATTATATTATTAAAATAACTTTCCTCAGTGTCTGAATATTTAACTGGGGATCACTTAGAACATATTGAAAAATACTGTTGCTGATGTCTGCATTTAAAATGACAGAGATAGTAGAAGGCATTAGATCATTCTATTTACCCGTGTGTGTACAAATACAACCTAGGAGGAGAGAATACCTCAGAAACTGCGCTGAAGTAAAATAGCATCTTAATCTAGCCCAATACAGTATGGTTGCTGGATTTTTGATAAACAAAAATCTTTAAGGAACTCAAAATCTAGATTTAAATAAGTAACACTTGATAAATGTTTACAAAGGAACATATCCTGTAAATGAAGCAACATTAGGACCTGATCCAAAGCCCATTAAAATCTATTTGAAATAACCTCTTTATTCAGATTAAGATCTTTATTTAATATAAAAGGGAAGAAGATAAAGATATAAATGATAGTATGTATGCAGAAAGACATTGTGCATCATAATAAAACTTGAATGTCTTGTTCTTCAAACAGTTCCATTAAAACAAAAACTCCAAAATTAAAAAAAAAAAAAAAAAAAAAAAAAGAATTTGCAAAGGGAATGCAGCATTTAGCTTAAATTGTCCCAAAGAAAAAAATACACATACTTTTCAGTTCAGGAAGTTTCGTCAGTTAACTCTGAAATATTAAACATGATAGATTTGTTACTCACCCGTGCCTCTGAAAGATCATAGAACCATAGACAAATTGCAAGGACCCCGTTCAATTAGTCAGTGAATCTCCCAACCATTTCCCAGCATATTTTCATTATTCTAACCCATTTGTCAGAACTGAATCTTTAATTTGGGCACTGGCCATTTGCACCTGGGTCAATAACCAGGCGGTCACAATGTCCACAGTTCACTGACATCCAATGGAGTGTTTAAATTTGACTAATGCAATCTCACAACATAAAGTCAGGGCACTTGGAAAGCAATTATACTTGGGGACACCAAATATTCTCTGGAAAACAACTCACAGTGAATTATTATAGCATTATTTTATCAGCATTAGTATAAAATTACTTTATTTGCCAGGCAATAATTGTGTGCACTATTATCCCTACTATAAGTAGCAATACCAGCTGAATAATACAACAATTGGTTCAGATATTACGTTAAATTCAGATTAAAAACTTGTTCAAAAGCTTTGTTTTCTAACCCACAGCTTGCCTTTCTCCTGATGGCTTCTAATTTTTTACAGCTTTTCCTTTAAAATGAAGATTTTACAGCCTGAGTAGCTGTGAATTCTAGTTGATGAGCCCTCCATGGACTTTTCGATAAGGAACACTGATGAGGGCAATGCTGTGACCTCAGACAGTAACACCACAGAGTTTAGAGGGAAATGGCAGGCAGGGTTTAGTTCCTCTCTGAATTCAGTTCTAGCTGCAGAGGGCCTTGACTGATAGGACAAGATAGTCATAGTGACTGTCAGCTCTGCTCGAGTCTTCTGAGCCCTCAGACTTTCCATGATGACTTTCCAGACTCGTGCCCAAAAGTATATCACGATTAAATGCCAACCAGAACCCCAGTTTTCCTTGTTTAGAGTCATTACTGTGTTCACAGTGACAACATATCTACATGCAAAACTTGGTGTCTTTTCCCACCATCTATACCAATGAACACAGCATAGCTTTGAGATAAACTGTCTGAGATAATGTCACACTGATAATCATCTGCTCCACCACAGCACAGAGCCAGAGGAAAAGAAACAAGTTAATTGAAGTGAAGGGCATGGAAGTGAAAAGGCTAAAAGAAATTTAAATGGTGGAGCAGATTCATTCACCTCTGAGAGCTTCTTGAGGAGCAACTTGGCCAAAGCTAATTCAGTGCCTTTGCTTTTCAAGGTACTCGAGCAGACCTTGCTTGCATTTGCACACAAAGTCATCCAGCACCTCCAGAAAAGACTTGGTTTGCCAAAGACAGAACATAATTTTAGCTTTACACAAATTACGTCAGTCTTCTCACATAAAAACTGTGCCCATCTAAGCATTCAGAAAGTGTGTGGAGAGCGTGCTTCAAACTGCTAATGAAGCAGATTAAAGCAGTGATGAATTGGAGCTAAGAACATAAGCTATCACAACCCTTTTGAAGAGCTCTGCTCCCTTGTAAACCTCTGCTTCTTTCAAATCATCCTTACAAAAAATCCTAAAATCGATAAACTCTGACCTGACTTTATGACATCAGCCATAAAAAGGAATCTCTGGTGAAAAATCATGCATCTGTGTATACCAAAGAATTTAAAGCACTCAATTCTGGTCCCACTCCCACACAGTCATCTTCATCTTTTACAGCTGCTAATGGAAAAATCAGCAAAATCCACTCCATTTCCTCAAGTCATCTTGTACTTTGTTTCCTTCTGATATCCTGGAAAGGAGAAACTCAGTTTCTCTTGCTAGAATCAGCCCTTCAGTGAAAGAAGAATTAACCACGGAACTAAAACAACAGAGAGCAGGACGTCAGTAAATCGAGGAGACTGAGGGCAGGTGCTCCCATCCCCAAATTCTCATAGGGGACACAGGCAAAGTCCCTGAAATTTTGTATAGATACTGTTTAGTTCACTAAATATGATCAGTACTGCCAGGATAATTCCTCTCAACCATGGTCTGAGTAGAAAGGATAAATTCTGCTTACAGCTTACACCATTTTAATACCTCTTTGCACAGAAAAAAAAAAAAAAAAGATCACAATTCATTGAGCCAAAAGCAGTAAAATAACTGCTGTTTCCTCAATGTGAGTAGCTGTTTATTCCAGCATATTACTACCCCAAATGAAGATATTACCTCTCCTCTGGATTCTTCCCAACAGTTCATAAGACAAAAATGAATAAAAATGAATCTTTGTTATTCCCATACAGATCATTTCTCTGTAAGAATGAAAGCCCATGCACTGTTTAGGCACTCACTTTAGGACTTCTCAGCTCTAAGCTATAATCTATAATCTACTAATCTTTACTCCAATATTGACAACAGCTAATAACAACAATCAAATAAAATGCTTCCAAAGCTTCCTAAAGATAGCCAGAAATTTAGCACTGAGTGCTCACATCGGTGGAGGAATAGGTAGCCACAGCTTCCCATCCGGTGAGTAGATTCAGTCCGCCACTGCAGGTTGAGACTTCAGATGAGCAGCTTGTTTCTCTCCTTTGAACTGAAATGTGAATGCAAGTACAGCAGTCTGGACTCTTGTCTGACAGAAGGCATTAAGAAAACAGCTCTTATGCTTTTTAATTTATTTTGTGACCATTTGTAGCCACATTTATTTCTGTAGCTAGCATACAGTGGTTCCAGGGCCTACAAGCCAAACACCAAATTTTTCACTGCAGTAAAATGCCCATCTGAATTGCACCCCTTACAGTGAAAGCACCTCAGACTGTCAGAACTGTATGGCAGATCTCAGAATTGCTGTACACT
Organism: Lophotriccus pileatus; assembly: GCA_035583135.1. Taxonomy (NCBI): domain Eukaryota; kingdom Metazoa; phylum Chordata; class Aves; order Passeriformes; family Tyrannidae; genus Lophotriccus; species Lophotriccus pileatus. The sequence goes on from JAWWES010000171.1 coordinate 19,454,163, forward strand.
CCTGCTTCTGCACGATGCTTTAACTTCCTGACCTCTGACCCTCTGAAAAGCAGAGGAAACACTTTGTTTGCTTATTTCTCCCCGTTCTTGAAAATATTTTTTTATATTTTGCTGCACATGCCATCATATTTTTTTCACCTAAATAGTATGAAGGTGAAAGTAAAGGGAACCCTAAATAAAGGCAAGTTACAGTTTTCTTTTTGTACCCTGATTTAAGGTAAGCAATATTTGAAATAAAGTAAATACAGTTTGCAGCTTGAATTATTAGGCGAATGACTTCCACATCTGTTCTTGGAGTGTCACTTGTAAATATTGTTTATGAAATTAATGTAAAAAAATTATCACAGTTATAAACCTAGAGGACAAACCCCAAAAAATTGGGCTGGAAGAGAAGCAGCTCATTATTCAGTCTTGTTAGAAATAACAAATCCTTTCTTCATTTTTCTCTTCAGCAACAAGTACATTATTAACACAAGTAAACTTTCTCCATTCTGTGTTTCTTATCACTAGGTAACCTTTAACTTGCAGAAACTTAATAATTTATATTCCAAGATCAAACTGAGAGTGTCATATGAGTGTCATAAGGTAGTGTGGAGGGGAGAAAGAAACAATGGTTCAATACCAGCAGAATAACTCATCCATATCGCAATGTAGATTCTTATAGGGGCAGAGACTGGAGCATTGGGAGCTGCAGGGAAGGCCAGTACACACACACAGAGTTGGTCAGGTTGGCAGATATCCACATGCTGTGTCTTCCTCCATTTCTTGGCACAACAGCAGTTGTATCAACATGACTTAGTAACTCTGTACAGTGCAATGTGAATTTTACACTGATCTTACTGATTTGTGATTTATGCTACTAAAAATGGGATTATGTTAATCCCATGAGGTGCATACGTATATTATTGCCTTAAACACACATGACTTTTGAAAAAAAAAATACTGTCCTTTCCAAAGATCTTTAGCGAGGGTTCTCTTTTTCACACTTAGGAGAAAGAATTCCTCTTTTGATGGCTTTTATGATTTTTACTGCAAGCAAAAAGCTGTACATTGACAAGAAATCCGTTTCCTTTTTCTTTTTTTTTTCTCAAACTACATTTATTCATACTGAAATGTGGAATAGAAGACTCTTTCCTTACAGTGAAATCAGGAAAGTACCTAAGGGCACAATGGTTTCTGTGTCACGTTCACATTTCTGTGAACATAACTTTCTCTTGTTATGAAAAGTAAAAACTCCAAGTCATTGACTGATGGGAGCAGACACCTCCAGGTAGGAGGCTGGCTCAAAGAAGGAAACAAACTAATTTCTTCTCCCATCTAAATCACAATCAGAGACACTAAGTCATAGTATGTTTATTTCTTGGTCACAAGAATGTGCTATACTGCAACTAGAAAATACTGCCTGGAGTGGGTGCAGCAGGGAGGCCAGGACGTAGGCAGCAAGGGACTTACCTAGTAACTCGTCTTGTTTCTATACTTAGCCTCTCACCATCTGCTCTAGGAAATTACCAGAAGCAGGACATGCACTTATTATCCCATTGATCCTACCCAAGTCTGGCAAGCAGTAAGGATTTTTTCTAAATTCCAAATACTTCTGCAAGTAAAAATAGCAGAGATAGCAACAACACTTGCAAAAAAAAAAAACCCACCATAAATTTTAAATGCAAACTATAACTTCTATATCCAAATTAAGTGATTCAACGTGTTAAAATAAATCTTTCAAAAAGACATTTTTCAGAGTGCCTGCCCCACCCTCTGGGCAACCAGCCCCACTTCACCTGTTCCCATCAGAATAATCACCTTTGGGGTTTCTGATCACTGATATCACTCTCCTTCCTGAAAATGACAGAAAAATATGTTTTTTCTTGATGAGCCTTTTGGTTTGTTTTTGGTTTTTGGCTTTGTTTTTTTTTTTTTACTTATTTTTGGTTTGTGGCCCCTACAAAAAATTGTAGGTAGATGTTTACATTGCAAAGTTGGACACTGTGGATAAGCACTGGACCTGTCAGTCTCCCTGACAGGCTGAAATTAGAAACTAACTGAAAACTTTGTAATTTCAGCACTTTTATTAATTTGACATAAAGTCCCACCCACTGATTAAAGATCACAGAGATCAGTTTAAGTCCCATGTTTGTAGACACGCCTGTAGCCATGGCAAAAACAGGTCTTTGCCTTCAGTATAGCTAAATTGGCTTTTATTTGTGTTTATTGACCAGATCCCATATCAAGCCAAAACTCTCTTTTGTTTATGTTAATTGACTAATTATAGTTTACAGTAGGGTGTGATGAAACACAGGTCTGCCTTTTTCTCTAGAGGGGCTGTTCTCAAAGTCTCTCCAACCCTGGGCCCCGGGTTGCTGCCATGGTGTTGTGGGTTTGTCCAGGCGACAATTTTTTTCCACACCCCCCAACCAAATTGCTTCAAGCTGTGAGAGAAGGTTTATGCAGACAAAACCAATTCAACTGGGGAAAAATAATATTACAATTTATTACTACACAATAAATAAAAACAACTATATCTACTAGAATATTAATTAAGTGAAAGCACTACGTATTTACAAAAGTACACCAAAGTACCCCTCCCCCCTTTGCATCAGTCCAGGAGGAGAAGTAGGCAGATTCCTCTAAGGCACTGCAGCACTTGTTTCTTCTCTTCCTTATCTCTGATGCGACAACTCCGACTCGTTGCAGCTGGAACAGTTTCTCCGGCCCTTTCTTCTCTTCTCTACTACAGGTCTAGGGGTTACCCAGAGTCCTGTAAGTTCTCCATGGACAACCCAAGGGGACACTTGTATTTTCCATGGTCTGCTCCA
>JAWWES010000171.1:19457075-19681673 GCA_035583135.1 Lophotriccus pileatus
TTTTGTCCCGGAAATCAACCTGGACAAACCATCTCACAGTCCCCCAGGGAGGGGGGGACCCTGCTAACCCACGACACATGGCCAGACCTGTCCAGGCTTTAGCAGGCATGAGGTCCATCTGGCATGGCTGAGGTCCCAGGATGGGGAGGTGTGGGAGGGCAGGAAAGCAGTGCTTCTCTGCCAAGGAGGGCAGACCTCTGTGGGGCCTCCAGAAGCAAGACTGGCCCTGGCTCTGATGTGCAACAGCCACAGACTACCCAGAGTGCTAGTCAGCTGCAGGTGAAGGAGGGCTGCAAAATCCCAGCAGATATTATAATATCCCAGGGATATTATAAAGAGAAAGGTAATTTTAGTAAGTGTTGCAAGAGAAGGAAAGCCAGCCTTTGTGCTGGTTCTGCTATGCATGCATTCATAAGCCAGGGGGGAAATTTCCTTGTCCTAAAGCAACACCAAAATACTACACAGGGACAGCAGTTACCTAATCACATCTTCATGCTTTCTTCAATACTGATGCTGCAGAGGAAGGTAAGAAATAAAAACTAGCGTCTCTCAATTGCAACTTTTGCAACACGCTGGGTAACTTCCGGCCAGCACAAGAAGCTGCATTTCACCAGCATACATATTTACATAAAGTACCATGAGCAGCCACAGGGCTTCCAATAAAAATACTGAACCTCCCATGTCAGAGCAGAATGCAGATATGTAACATGAAAATAAAAGCACTGATCTTTTTCCTATTATTATACTTAAAAGTATGTCAAGTGTTCACAATTTCCTTTTAAATTAATTTGCCAGAGGAGAATTTGGCCATAGTAAATACAACTTCATTGCATCTTGCTCTGCAGAGATGGACTATCTGTTAGCAATCTCTGAAAAGATCTGTACTCCTTTAAATTTATTTAGAATTACTTTTTTTAGTCAACTGCATTAGGCATCTCCTGTTTTTCAGCTATGAGCATTCATGAGGAAGTGTAACAACTTTTTTTTCTAAGCAGAATTTCATCCATCATCAATAGTTACTTATGACTTCACTCTTAATTCAACTGGAGTATAATCCCAAATATGCAGGCTCTTCCCAAACATATTGTTTCAGTACTGATGTTTTTCACACTGCCTGAGCTTCAGTCCGGCAGATGAAGGGCTGCCACCTGCACCCTCCTTGCCTGTGCTCAGGGACCACAGGCAAACTCCCACAGCCTAGCAAATTTATTTCTTGAGAAGTAAAGGGACAGTACTTGCTACTCTGCTTCTTCAGAGTCCAGCACTGACAACCAAAGGTTTTAGTAAAATAAAGTAAAGCATTTTTCTGGGTAGCACTGCTGAAGTATCTGAAGTAATGGAACAGGTTCTGGGTCCTGCTCGCCTTGCTTGACCTTTTGTTGCCTGCTGGCCTCAATCTCACTCTTACGACATATCACTGGTTCTCATTTCTGCTCAAGAAAGCCAGTAGAGTTTTCCTAAAAATACCATGCTACATTCACAGCTTATTTTACTTGACACTTGACAAGTGTGTGTTTGTCACCTTTCATGGAAGAAAATCTCACTAGAGGGATGTTTTATACATCTAGTTAGTGGTAGGTAAATATTTGGGAATGTGCTTAAAAAGTCAGACTTATCAATGCATCATTGTCAGAACAGAAATCCAGTTCCCAGAACCTTCATGGGAACTGTTTGCACTAACATGCTTATCTAGGTTATGGCACAAGTGCTCAGCACCTCCCATGTCGTGTTACCCAGCTAGGGAGCAAATTAAATAAATTCCGCCTCAGAAGCATGAAGTGGTTTTGTTTTAAAATTTAAATACATGTAATAAATTACTTCTAAGTTATCACTCATTCTATCAAAAGCAAAAATTACATATGAACTCTACTGAGTAAGTCTGAATACAGCTATTTTGGAATACTACTTGCAGACCATCTCAAAAATAGAAATTCCAATCTCCACTTGACCTTTCATCTCTTCGTAAAATTGTTTATAACTTGCCAAATTGCCTTTATTTGAAACTGTGATTGGTTTCAGGCCAAGAGTGATTTTTTTTCCTCCCATGAAAAACGACAAGTGAGTCAGACCAGCAAAAGTATTCATTCACACAACTCTAACAGCTGACACAAGAGAACCGGTTTTACACATTTTTTCCCCTCCCATTTCTGAGGAAATGTTTTTCAAATCAATCCAGTGGTTTTTTCCCTGCCTTCACCTCATTTTGCTTGTGGGATTTCTCTTCCAGCAAGCTCCCTCACATGCTGTGTTCTAAGAGAGTGGGAGGATCCTTTGTGAAAAAGGGAACTTATTGGGAAAACTCCCCATTTTGATATTTTCTGAGATGCTAAACTGGACCTATTCAGCTTTCTGAAATTACTTTTTGCAGTTCAAAAGTAGTTTGCTGAGAAAAAAAAATCAGTGGTAGGGAGAAAAAAATTCTTTTCATGTTTTTCTCTCTTACAGTTGTATAGCAAAGTATTCATACCCACAGGAGTAGGACTCCAGACCTGACACTGATTGAGCATGTCCCCCTGTGACAGGCTCTGCATGCTGGTGGAGTGCTGTCTTGTGGTCATTTCAACCACACTGCAGAGCCTATCATTAGAATCACGCCACACAGGGCTAGGCAGGCACCTTTGCCAGGCTTGTCCTGAAGAGAAAATCTTTGCCAGTCACCTGTTGAATCCCCAAGTCTCCAGCAAGCAGCACACACCTGACTGCCTCTAGAGTACTGAAAGTACAGTAACAACCATCACCACAGCTCAGGCTGGTGCAGCACTGAACAGTGGCAAAAGAAGCAAGAATTTCCAGGCCGAAGCCAAAAGGAGCAGGGAGAGAAACTGGAGGGGGAAGAGCTGCCCACCAAGCAGAGGATGATGTAACAACTCTGCAGCTCCTGACAGGGTACTCAGACCAGGTGTCACCAGCCACTCTGGGACAGGCTGCCATTGCCGTGGTCCAATCAATTGTATGGGGCAAGATCACTTCCAGCTCCATCCTACCACCTTGCTTGGTTTCCCCATTTTTAATTTCCTTCTCATTCAGTTAGTTTCAGGTCAATTTTTATAAAAAAGCTTATTCATTCATCCTGCTGTTGAGAATGGTCTTTGCCCAAGCTTCCTTGCTTTCTGCAGCAACTGGCACTGCACAGCACTGCGAGAGGAGAGACGTGAAGAACGGGGACAAGAAATTCTGCTGCCATGTTTATGCAGTAGTACTCAGAGCTGAATCAGAAGTGCCCACCAGACTCTGGGCCAAGAAGCGAGCAAACAAGCCTCCCAGCAATTATATGTCATCTGTGCCCATGCAAACTGTAGAGCTTCTGTTTGCACAGTTTGTAGAATTTGAAGTTTAATTTGAGAAACATTGCAATTGGTTTTTTTCTGGTATCAAAAATTTGCCCCTGTACTACTAAAAATAATTTCATTCCTGAAAGTTTTCACACACAAGAATGTATCTTAAAAGATTAAGTCCTATCAACAAGAACTTGCTCACATGTAGGAGAAAAGGTAGAGGTCTGAACCAAGCTCTGTTAAGTCAATGGAAAGACTCCTGCTGCTTTCAAGACAATGCACAGATCAGCTAGTAGATTAGTTCTTTCCCAGCTCAGTAGATTAGTTCTCCTTAATGAGTCTTAAAAGTCCCCCAGGCTCTGTAAACCACTATACATAGCCAGCAGTGCTTATACATTGGTAGAAGAAGCAGGCATAGAGCATATACAGAAGATTAATACCAACTAAATCCCTAAGGCAGACACATCACAGCGCAGAGCCATTATCAACAGCAGGGAGAGGGGCCCTGCTCATCAGCCAGTGTGTGGCAGTCAGAAAGTACCACCAGAGGCAGAATTTACAGTGAGATTTTTTTGGAAATTATCACCATGCAGGTCTTGGCGCACAAGTTTATGAGCGACTTGGGCTGTTTCTATGTTCTAAAACTGGAAAAGACTGCTGAAGGCAACTTGTGAGCACCTGGAGGTATAGACTGAGCTTGCAGATGTCTCCCCAGAACGTGAGTAGAACTTGTGTCTGTTGTTACAGAGAACAATTTTTTTTTTTTTCTAGAGCACAGACAAGGGAACATGCAGTCCCTTCCTTTCTAGAGTGACTTTAACAAATGTTGCTCATCTAGGCATCTACAATGTCAGAACAAAATGCTAACTTAGAAATGCTCTTTCCAACATCTGGAATCTTTCCTTACTTCAATTTTCAATTACTGGGTCAGTCACCTAAGAGTTCAAAAGGTTTTGTTTCTGGGTCTCTTACTGATGCTGTGGTAAAAATCTGAAGTGCAAGCCATACAGGGAAGATACAATTATGGTGAAAAATCAGCCTCCACTGTCCCAGACTACATTTATGTCCCTGCAAAATGCTGTGTAAGGGAGTTTGGAGATATGTTTCTTTTAAAGTGACATATTAATGAAGAGCTTAATTTATCTGTTGACCGCCAAACTGAATTATCATACTGACATATTTACCCAGCATACAAAAAAGCACTCCTTCACCATCTTTAAATGAAAGTGCAAAGCCCAGCACATGAGGGAATAGCTTATCTAAGACTGGGAGATGTGATGTGTTTGTGCCTGCATATTTTTTCAATTCATTAACTGAAGACTAGGGGGCTTTTAGCTCTCTCAGGATGACCAGTTATTAAAGTTTGTGCTCCCTAGGCTCAGGAGAGCTGTTGGATAATCCCTCAGCTCATTATCTGAAACATCTAAACCTTCCACTAAATGCTACATGAGTGCTGATTCTGAAGAACCACAGCCCTTAATTTCCCCTTGGCAGTTTTTCCTCAGCATGTCTGGCAGGTCACTCCACACACTGCAGTGCAATGACTTCTGGAAGTTTGCACTGCCTGCACAGTGGTGGACGAAGGAATCCAAAACACACTTAGACCCCAAACTTTGCCCCAACCTGAGGTTCTTTGGCTTTTACCAAAGCAAACTTGCTGTGGGAGTAAATCAGTAACACTGTCCTTCAATAGGGGTCTTTGTGCTTCAGTTGCCATTAGTGCAGAGAGGCAGAGGAATGCTGTACTTTGCAGTCATCTAAGGATCTTAAAGGGCTCTCAATGCTGTCATGCTGCTTTTCCCTAAAATCAACTGTTTTTATAATGGTACTTGTCTAGAAGTAAGAAGCCAAGCTCTATCACAAGAGTTTTCAATTTGCCAGGCAAATATCAAAGTTTTGATGGAAAGCAGGATTTGCCTTCAGCTTAATCAGAATTCAATATTTATGAAGATATATCAATACTCTAGAAAATCATGCTGATATTTTCTCTGGGAACACACTCTTGGCCACTCCATACAGCTATTTCAAAATCAATATGCCCCTTGGAAGACAAGTGGCTTTTTTGGTGCTTTACAATTAGCAAGACAGAAATATTTTGGATAACATTGTGCATTCACAGAACTAGATGATTTTCTCAAAAGAAAACTTTAACTGAGACTATTTCTCCTGGTTCTGACTCCAGACTTCTTCCAGCAGCAATGACATTATCTAGCAGAATATGTGGTGGCAGAAGGCTACAGCAGACCAAAACCCACCATGATGCTCAGGACTGAACTTCTACCAGAGAAGGAGCACTAGTACTCCAGAAAAATTAGGCAGTTAGGAATTACAGGCTTAGTAACACTGGCCCAGGGCTGATGGGGAAAAGAGCAGTGGAAATTCCACACACAGTGCTGCCCTCTCAGCTGTGTCCCCTAGAGCCCTTTGTCTCTAGACCTTCTGTGGCAATTATTGCTACCTAAACACAGTGCCTAACACCAACCAGAGCAATTGCAGGTGTTTTTCTTACAGAAGGCAGATAGGCATCCTGGCCAGACACTTCAGACTTCTTCACGAAGCCAGTTTCAAATTTAACCTTCTTTCCAGTAGTGCAAGTTCACTGCCCACTGCTTCCTCGCTACAGCACAACCAAGGAAGGAAGATGTGATTTATAGCTCCTGTTTCCAGTTAGGTTAATCTTTTACCCAAATCTCTAATTATTTTGTTTAATTTTGTATTGGCACAAAGGCAAATTGAGTCCTAAAGTTACAGATGTCACAACACTAGCTTGCCAAAGAGCTTGCTGTGATTTATTGGCATGGGGTTACCAGAGCTTGCTGATAGTAAGCCTCTCTGTCTTTTTGTCTAGCTCTGCTCTAAATTCTAAATCATCAGTGAAAGGAAATGCCATTGCCTGGCACATCATTGCAAATGGACTGGGGGTATCTGTGATCAGCTGCTGCAACATTCTGTTTTCAGACTTTATTTTACAACACAGAAGGTTGAATTATCCTCAGTGCTTTCACACAATTTTAATGGTATTTTGTTAGAGCACACTCTGAGTCCTCTCAGAAAATAAATGTCACCAACAGAGTGAAACATTACAAAGGTGATTCCAAAGTGCACACATTCACAAACGCTGCAATCCTTGTTAAACTTAATAGGGGCATTCACAGCAAAAAAGCCAAGTGTCTAAGTGAAGTACCTGAACTAGAAGGCCAATTACATCAACCACAAAACAGCAGTGAGATGGCTGCCAAAATAATCAATGCAAACGCCCCAAAATTCAGTGGAAGCCCTCCTGTAGATTGCAGTGGAAGGAGAAGCAAACTCTTACCTGTATGTATTTGCTTAACATTTTAAAATCAGAGAGCATTAGTCAATAGCTCAGGAACCCATACTGATGGCTACTGAAAAAATTAATGACGTAAAATACGATCATTAAGCAGCAATGAACGTTGTCACTGGTTATCCTTTGTTATCCTACATGATTGACTTAATTATTTAATGAGAGTTCAATATTCATTCACTATCAGATTCTGCGATTCTTTCCATTCCTACTTGGTGAGGTGACAGCAAAGTTTAGAATCAGAATAAATCCAGATCAGTCCATGAACTCAATAGAAATAAGAACGATGCACAGAGTCTACCAAATAAGCCTAATACATTGGTCTTCCTGTAATATTCACGTCTTGAGATAGCAAGAATGTTACACAAAAACCAGACTTTAAAAATCTCACATTTTAAAGGTGAGATGTCTATATCTCTACTCATATGTAGGTAACTAGAGCCTGGGTGACTGCTTAGTACCTGCAAAAAAAGTTTCTTTTTAACAGAAAATGCTTATCAGAGTTATTTGCTTTAATTAATTATTTTAATTAATTATTCATTCTTGTACAAGCTAAAAATACAAATAGAAATCTAGTAATCAATTATGAAGATTTTAGATGGTAAGAACCGCATTCTACATTTATCAAAAAATTTCATAATAAACAAACAGTATCCTCCCCAACAGTTAGGAAACCTAGTGTTTCCTCAGTGTCTTTTTTTTTTTGAGGGCAACATCTTCATGCATTTCCACATTTCTTTATACAAACACACTTCCTATGTACTATATTCTGCTGTGCTGTGTATCAGTGTTAAACAGGCAATGAGTGACAGAAGACTCAAGCAGTGCCCCAAAGTCTACCTTGTCTGTGGGGCAGAGAGCAGACCACTCATCATCACACAACACAAGTCACACAGCAAATTAGTCATCAGATCCACCACCACACCTTACACTTCTCTGGTTTCTCTTGGGGTCACTCTGCTTCCATGCTACAGATTAGAAAAGCAGCCTGGGTGGCATCATACAGGTGGTCAAAGAGAATCGTCCTTTTTCCCAGAGGAATTTCTCTCTCCAGTATCAGCACAAATAATGACCAAAACCCACAAAAAAACCCAGACACTATTCAGAGAACTGATGCAGTCATCCCTTTCAGTCTGAAATGTCCTTAGAGGACAGGGCTGACTAAGAAAGATTGGTCAGCAAAGCTTGAAAACAGTGGAAATCTATTGAAAAGAAAGACAAGGAAGGTTTTGCCAAGGCACATATTACTCATGGATCCCAATCACATTGTGCCAAAGCTTCTACCCCTGCTCTCCCCCAACATATAAGAGCTGCAGCCAGAAACAAAGCCCCTTACAGGAGTTGTGTCTCAGGAAGTTGAAGGGTTGGCTGAGCACATTTGCTTCATTGCACTTCTACATCATTAACTTCTTTGCTTGTAGCTTTCATTTGCAGACTCGCTGCACATAGCAATTTTGGCTTCCATATTTTCTCTTATAATTTACTGGCTCATCAGAGACAGATACAGAGTGAGAAACCTCAGTGGAAAGCATGTCTTCATAACAGGCTCTGACACTGGACTTGGAAACTCCCTGGCTAAATGGCTCGACAGAAGGGGATTTTGTGTCATTGCTGCATGTGCCACAGAAAAAGGAGGCCAAGAGCTACAGTCCTGCTCTTCACCCTCACTGAAGACAGTGAATCTGAACTTAGCAGACTCCAACAGCATTGCCAGGGCTGTGGGATTTGTGACTGAAGAGACAGCTGGCAAAGGTAAGTGGCAAGGTAACTTCCCAGAAAAATGATTCAATACAACCAAATCTGGTCTAGCTAAAAGCTTCATTCCCTCTCCACTCACTGTAGAGGCTTTTGTTCATTTTACTAATGAAACACATCCACTTTTCAGTTCTGTTATTTCTCAGTTCAGAAAGATTCCCTCCATCAATGCTTCCCATTGCTTTCAACAACAGGGTGCCTAACAATCTATTTGCTCATCATCATTTCCAGGTGTGTTTTTTAGACTCTTTCTGGTGCAGCTGAAGAATGTCAGTGGGAGGAAGGTGCTGATACAAGAAAGAATTTTCTTGACAATAGAATCACCCCACTCAATTAAAAACAGTGCAGGGATTCTGCAGCCCTCCTCTAGTAAGCAGAAGAGCATATTTTTGCATGGCTGAATAAGTCTGACAACTTGCACTGTACACAACAATTGCACTGACTGTAACAATTAAACTCAATTTCAGCCAGTTTTCTTGGAGTTGTCACATAGGGAGCTCTCATTACTGCCATCATACACCTCTGAGCACTCACGTAAAAGACGAAGAGATTGTCCTTGGATACCTATGAAAAGTGTTAAAAAATAAGACTTAAGTGATGGATTTGACAAAGGGTGCTAAACAGATCTGCGTGGTAAATATATTCAACTGAGGCAATATATGTTCCTTTATCTACTATGACAGCTCAGACTAGACATTGTTAAAGGCCAGAAAAGGGGATCACAGCAGTGCAACTACCAGCTGTAACACAGTTATACCAAATATTCATTAGGTTTATAAATTAACTACCTAAAACAGCAAAATACATATCTTCTACCAGTAGGATTTTCTCCTCAAAGCTTGTAAAACACCGTTGACCTCATCATGAATACTGCAGACCATTCTTGAATACAGGCATTGAGAGCAAGGTAAACAAAATTATTAGCACTTACTTCCTCCAGCAGGCTCCTGCTTCCAGCTTGTGGAAGGCCACACGTTCTCAGTCAGGACAACCACTGCTGACACTGTCATCTCAGTCTGTGAAACTCTTTATGGAGGCTGAGTGCTGGACTTTCAGCCTCTCCCCTCAGGCACAGGCTGTCCTCAGCAAACTCTTAGAAACGTCACTATTTATCTTAAGTTCCTCAAGTAATTTATAAAGGTAGTAAAGTATTATTATCAATACACAGTGTTAAGCTAGTATCTTTAGAAGCATTGACTAATTCTATACATCTAGCTCAGACCTTTAGACCCCAAACCAGAAAAATTGGTCTCTCCACTTTTATGCAGACTCTTCGATTTTCACAAGAATGTAGGTGCATATTAGGAGCCTACATACTTGAGTGGATCTGGATAATAAAGTCCAGTATGGTGGCCCATATCTCCAGCCAAAATAGTTTTCCTTAAATACTATACCTATGCTCTTTTAGAGTCACTGCGTAAGGCCTTCAGCAAATTTTACAGGGTGTACAGAGTAGATCATACAAGCAAACCCCAGACAACTGTATTCATCTCACTGAGGTTATTGCAGACTGTGTGCTCGGTTTCCAATGCACTTACAATACTCCAGGGTAAGATATTGCCATATAATGAAATAAATGGTTTTGCAATCCTCTTAGGGCTTTTTGGCTTGGTATGCAATGCTGAAGGAACAGCTCCTGTAGCACCCACTGACTGGCTGAGGATTGAAGACTTCCATTCAGTGCTGGATGTTAATCTGCTGGGATTGATTGAAATCACACTCAAGCTTCTGCCACTTCTGAAAAAAGCTGAGGGAAGAGTTGTCAATCTAATTAATGCCAAAGGCCTCATGGCTTTTGTAGGGGGTGGCTACAGTCTGTCCAACTGGGGCATGGAAGCTTTCTCTGACACCTTACGGTGAGTAGCCAGAAACACTTGCATGAATTCAAGAACAGATTCCAGACGTGCTGAGGAAGGGTGACTGTATGTTTGTCCCTCTTGATTTCTCTCTGGAAATCTTGCCTAAAGAGTATAAGGAAAATAAGAGGATGTTGGTCGCTTGTTTAGGATTTTAGTCTCCAGTACTATGAACAGACCCACCAGGCAACTGCACTGGGAAAAATTTTCATATCCTAGACAAGTTGTTAGCATGCAGCTTTCAGGCATGTGAATCTACTGCACACATGAAAGAAAATCAATAGTATATCCTGACACTGAGTTTCCTGGGGAAGTTGTACTTGCCCATACATTTTACTCTAATCTTGACAACAATCTGAGCTGGGTGATTCCAGACAGCAACCATATTACCAAAGGTAGTTGTAACTTTAGAAAATTAAGCTGAGCACCCTTCACTGAAGAGAGTTTTTCTGAATTGTCCCTAGAAGACTAACGCACAGCCCACTGAGTCAAGTCTTCACAAGGACTAGAAAAGCTGGTTTCAAACCATTATAAGAACTAAAGTATATATCCCAAGGAAATAGAAAATAATGGCTAATGTACATGTGGTCCATTCCTTTGCCTGGGTCTCTTGAGCTGTGCAGCAAAACAAAGAGGCCACTTGCACCTCAAAGGAATTGTATTGAAACTCAGAATTACACAGAGGGAATAACACTATGAGAAAACATACTAACCTTTATAGCTATAGCTATAGCATACTAACATTTAATCATTGCCCTTCAACCACTGGATGGAGAATAAAGTTCTAATACAACTGAAAATATTTGCTCACTTTTACTTTTTCGCAGACACTTTAATAATCTGTTCCTGTAAACTAAAATGATGGAACAGTATTTGAAATAGTCAGAAGTTTTAGTATGATAATACATGACAAAGATGCAGCTGGCTGCTGCATCCTTTGCATCAGTCCAACATAAACCACACAAAGAGCTGTGAATCTACTTTGCACTCCTTTTTTTTTTTAATCTCATTTAATTGCCTGCTGTTGTTTTGCAGGACAGGAACACTGCTATAAAGCTAATTCGAACATCTCAAAATAATTCTGACATTTGAAAATAAGAATATTCATTTGTGTGACAGACTTTCCACTTATGTTTAATAGTTATGCCATTATTGGGTGGTTATTGGAGTTTTTATCCTTCTAGGATAGAGATGCAGCATTTTGGAGTGAAAGTAAGCATTGTTGAGCATGGTTTCTTTAAGGCAGGAGTAGTTAATTCAGATATCATCGAGAAATACCTCTTCAGACTTTGGAACGGACTGACTCCTGAGATCAGGGACTCCTACGGAGAAAAATACTTTGTTGAATGTAAGTAGAAAAAGAATTGTACGAGAGGTTAGGGGGGATATTACCAACATGTATAAATACCTGAATTGAAGCTGTAAAGACAACAGAGCCAAACTGTTTTTAGTGCTGTCCAGGATAGGACTCAAGGCAATGGGCACACACTGAAACACAGGACACTCCTGCTGATCAGGGATCATATTTTGGGAGTGAGGATGACCAAGGACTGCCACAGGTTGCCCAGGGAGTTTGTGGAGTCCCCAGTTTTTTGAGACATTCAAAAGCCATTTGGACATGGTTCTGGGCAACCTGGTCTAGGTGACCTAGCTTCAGTAAGGGGGCTTGGTACCAGAGGTCCCTTTAAACTTCAACCTATCTGTGATTCTGTGAACATTTTCTGGACTTTGTTAACACTCATCAAGAACTCCTCACTGACTGTTCTGGACTATGTGTATATTAGATGAGGCCTGAGCTACTAGTTCACACATAGATTGGTGAGATGTGAGGTTGTGCTACCTTCCTTAATCCCTCACAATACTTAGAGGTAGGATCCCCAGTGGGAATGAATTGCTGTGCTCACATGCTAATTGGTCTGAAAAGCTGCGCTGTGTCACACTGCACTTACTGCACAGAATATCTGGCTCACAATATGGGCCAGAGAGGTTTTTGCTTCCTGGGCTCCCTGGGTGTTTTGCAGCCTTTCTGGTCTCTGCTCTGCTGTAGCTATGCTGCTCCCAGCACCTGAGCCAGTAGTTAAAAGCAAGCCTGAAGCTGTAAGCCAGGCCTTTGAATACAAAGAATACTCTCACAGGGAATGTTGTATATAAATGCTTTCAGCTTTATTGTCTTCTTTCTAGATATAAAAGCACAAAGATCTTCAGTCAGAAGACTGTGCGACCATGATATTTCTAGTGTCATAAAATGCATGGAACATGCCCTGATAGCAAAGTACCCCAGGACACGATACAGAGCTGGATGGGATGCAAAGTTCTTTTGGCTGTTTCTCTCCTATGCCCCAACCTGTTTATCTGACATGCTGTTGTGTATGATGTTTCCAGCTCCAGCAGATAGCAGGAGATCAGTTCCTAGAGTTCTAATTAATGTCTAGTGTTAAAACAGTATCAGCTCTGCACAAATAAATACTAATACTGTCAACACTAGATGTCCTCTTTACCGGTTAGTAGACTGTTTAAATTCCTTTCAGAAGACACTTTCTCCATCCCCCACCCCTCCTTACCTGAAATTTCTGAGTTTGCAGCTCAGCTTGTAAATTCAGCAAGTTTTTGAAGGCTGTTTTTCATGTTCAGAAATGATACCTCTATAGGATATGCATTCATAAAATATTCAGCTACAAAGCTAGTTGATACTATTCACACAATAAAAAAATTTAAAATAAAGGAAAATAAAATCACTAGAAGACTCAGTTTTTCACACTGACTTCATGAACATATAGGCTGCTAGTGATCCTGAAATAGAACAGTGGTCTTTCAGAACACATACCTTATACATGTACCTTACAGAATGTATTTAGTCAGATTTAGTCATCTATTTCACTAGCAGTTTGCTCATAGTCATATTCAAGAGCTGATAATCTTCAAAAACTTCTGAGCACAAGACATGAAGTCAAACAATAACAAAGCCCAGCTATTGCAACATATTCCAAAAATTACAATTACAGTATTTGACCATGTCTAATCACCTGATTATTCAATTGTGAACTAAAAGACAAGCTTTTATACAAATATCAGGGAAATTGGCAATTATGGGGAAAATCAAAACTCCATTGTACTATGCAAACAGCGTATCCAAACATGTATTTTAAATTTCTTCTTAATATTAGTATAATTTATGCGGGAAATACTAAAAATAATACGCATTCACATTTCTTTCACCCTCGGTGTGCTCTGCAAGTTACAAATATTGTTATTTCACTTATCAAATGAAACAGGTCATTAGTGTATGCTACGGCAAACTCTTTCAAGTGTACAAACTGTGTTCAGAATGGCAGAACGTTGGCTGAGGTTCCTGTGCCTCTTGTACACTATTTCTATCTGTTAAGTTATTGGCCAGAGGTTCACAAACTGGTGTTCCTAGAGATATTAAAATTGAAGGGGTAAAGGTTTTATTTGCTAAAGTGCTGCACTGGTGATTAATCATTAATGTGCAATTCAATTAAGCTTAGAAAAATACCTTGTGCAGGTCAGAACTCCAAACATAAGTTTCATCACTGTGTGTAAGAGGGGCCATGTGTGTGTTTGTGCATATGCAAGAAAAGGACAATGTAAAAAGCGTTAGCAACATTTAAGTATTTCATTGAGGTTCTATTCTCTGGCAAATGGCTTCAAGAATAAATTTATTTTACTTCATTTCATTGTTATTATCTGATCTGACAGCTATAAAGAGAATATACATGAGAAAAGTCAGTGGTATATAATTTAGCAGCCCTGTAACTGCAGATTACAGAGTTGCTGAGATCTGTAAAAGTCAGCCTTCTTTGAAACAGAAAGAGTTCAGAATTCAAGAATTCAAGCAGGGACTGTCCTTTTAAGGGACAAGGAATACAAGTGAAAAATGAAGCTAGGAGTGGAATCTAAAGCTTTTGTTGAACAAAGTACCGAAACCTAAACAAACAGAAGGGTGCACTGTGCTATGCTACTGAGGGGGAGAGTCCCAGCTGAAGCTTAGGAATCCTTCACCATCAGCTGTGTTAAAAAACCAAGCCTACATACTCCTTACCTGCACAGTAACTCAGGAATGGTTTTCACCCACATCTGAAAAGTTCTAAATAGTATAGGGGGAAAAAACACATCTCTGACATGGCTGACAGAGCAGCAGTTTTCTCTAAGGGTGGTTTCAGATCTTTCTGTTGACAAATACTATTCCCAAAACTGAGGCTACTTTTTCTTGTGGTATGCAACTGCATACCACAGTGTCTTTCGGAAATGAACTCTTTCCTTAAGAACAGCAACCTGTTTCCCAAAGAGATCCTTACAGATGTGTCTGTTGTGCTGCAGACTCCAAGGAATTTTCTACATTAAAGCATTCAGATACTAAAAAATGCCTTTAAAAACCCACATAATTTGCTTAAAGCTAAAAAAAAAATAAATAAAAATCAAAGCATCAAATTCTGACCTCAGATATGAAAATTAATTGAACTAACATTTTAATCACTTACTTCCATACTACCTTGAAAGTCAGTATCTCAATAGTAAGAGTTTCCTGTTTCAAGGACCAGTTTATTGTGTGAAGCATGAAGCACACACTATTCCTATGTGACTTGATCTAAAGCATTGTTGTTTCCATCTCAAAGTGCACTGAAGTCTCCTCAACTGAAAAAAGTACATAGAGCCTTGACACAAATTATGGAATAAGAATGTGATAAAATAATACATTTATTAGATTTATTCAGCAGCATCATTTTCCAGTTGTTTTTTCTAATCAAAGGATGTTACAAAGTAATTACAAGCATTCTAATTAGAAATAGTATATATTTTGAGAATTTAGATATAAAACAATCAAATAGAAGAAGTCTCAATTATTATAACTTCAGGAATCTTTATTATGAGTAGCTAGCCAGGAATGATGAAGAATATGGTCCTGTAATCCGAGTTTCCTCAAATGGTTCCTGTTGTGGGAACTATCCTGGCTAATTAATAGAATATTAATATCAACAGTATGTTCTGATGGAAGGTTATAGAAACAACCAGATAACTACCAAGACTGCACTAGTAGAAATTGTTTCCCTTTCTATTCACGTCCACCTCAGGAAATAAATAGTCAATAAAATTAAATTTTCACATTAAAAAAAAAACCTGAATAATTTCTTAAATGAACCAGTATCTCTCATATTATGCTGTTTGGGAATAAGCTGTTACAGAAATCTAGCTACTTCATTTAATAGCACAAATTACTTCCAGAGACTCTAGCCAAGAACAGAGCTATTCCATTGATGAGCAAGAAAAAATCTCATTAAGTAGTCATGGCACTAAAATCTAAATACATTCCAATCTTTTTAGGAAGACTATTAATGGAATGGTGTTAATTGGAACCTAGAGGAAAAGTATGTGTCTTATAGATCGAGAGGAAATTATCTCAGGCAGTTAAAAATATTGTAAGAAGAACATTTTCCACAGGTAACTATTCAGCATAATGATGCTGTAGTGACTCTTCCATCTTTTGTTTGACACAAGATAAACAGAGACACCCATTTTTACATACGGTGGTATATAAAAGGGTGGTAAAGATGCCCAGAGCACCAGGAGAAGTTTTAAAAGGTGCTGTTACCAAAGGTATACTCTAAATACCCTGTATATCAGTATGTTCCTATATTTGCCTTGTTTGGTTCTTTTTTTAGTTTTAAGCATTTATATAATTAATTTATCCCTAAATATATGACCAATTCCATACAAATTTCTACTAGCAACATCACTGAACAAGATAATCTTAGAAAAATTTACAAATGTACAATATATTTATAACATTACTTTCAGACGGCTTCAGTGCAAAGATATACATATAGTACATCATGATAATTGTTCACAAAAATAGAAATTGGCATTTGTCAAAAAACAAGGCATAGTTTCAATGTACATCTCCAGCCAGTGGCTAAGAGATGTATATATTTTTATAAAGCATTTGAATGTGAACCTTACTCTTCTGTTTATAAAAAAAATATATGTGCAAATGGATGTGTCTAATTTTCCCTAAATCAGTTACCTAGTTATACCACAGAGTCCTCTTTAACAAGATTGGCGGTGTCTTTAAATGTGTCCTCTGTTGCTGTGTAAGCTAGTGGTTGGTCTCTCTTCAGAATAATTTTGGGAGGCAGTGAAGGAGAAGGGGTAGGGACATTTTCTGTGTCCTGTTGCCGTTCCTTTTCCATCTGGAACAATAATCATAAAATTCAAGGTTACATTCTAAAGCACCATACATCCAACCTTAATTTTCAGAAATGTTAAATAAATATTTCTAAAGTCAAATATCACAGTGTAAGTTATTTCTTCAAATCACCACCTGTAACAAAATTAAATGCTAAATTCACCTCAGGTAGTAGAGCTAAGAAAATACAATACTACAAATTACTCTGGAACTTCTACTTTAATGCTTAGTGTCAGGAGTAGTTTGATATGTCTATGTGCGTGAGTGTAGATGCTGTTTGTAAGTGCTACATTCATTAGTGTTTGGGAAATGCATCTCTGGCTTTCTGAACTCTCTCACGTTGTTCAAGCATTAGAAACCTAAATTCTGCACAAAAGGCAGATAGTTTTAAGTCACGTGACTTTGGGAAAAAGGTTCTTAAGTTCTTCAGCTATTTGGAAACTTTAAACTGTAAGATGAAATGGGCTGGAATTACTGGTTCAAGTCAGCAGAACTCCAAAACGTCACGCCCAAGCCCGGGGGGAATTCCTTCAGCACACATGCCACCCATTGGCACACTATCTGAAAAGAACTGTCTCACCCAACCATATGGATAAGAAAATAAGGCTCTTACAGAAACAGGGCTGCAGTGCACAGAGCTATTGAATTTCTGTGCAGTGCTGAAGCCAGGACTGAGAGGATAAAAATAGACACTTCACTCCTGGTGCAGTAAAACAGCTTCCCAATTGTGCTGGGTCCTGGATCTGCGCCAGAATGCACCAGGAAGCTGAAAACAGTCCCTGAGATCCCAGAGCAGGAGCAGACCACAGTGTTCAGGCTGGGAATGCAGAGAAGGGGGCAGTGCAGCTGCGCTGCCTCAGCTGAGCCATTCACGAAGGCTGCTGTGTGGATAGCAGCTGCTTCACACATACTGTGTTCAACATCTCATTTTGCAGGAGGCTTAGTAACTTTTCTCACAATTACTTTAGCCCTACCCTAACCTGGACTGGAATTTCTGTGCTGCTTCACACTGCAGCAGAATCTACCCATAATCATCCTATAAGAGCAAGAACAAAGTCTAGCAATATGTTAACTGAAAAACAGAATTATACAATATTAAACAGTACCTCTGCATATATTGGGTTTTCAAAATTAGTGTTTTGTTTCATTTTTCTCTTGAAGAAACGCCACTTTGATTCCTGAAACATAAAAAAATTAGTAGAACTTTACACACTTTTTCTCACAATTTCTCTGGAAATCGCCATTACAGTTGTTGGATTTCACTTGCACTGACTGCTAAGTCAGTGATTTCAGCTGGATATTCTTACATTACCATGTTGTAATTCTAAGCATGGGACCCAACTTCCTTTTCTGCTAGATAACAGTTATTGTTATCTTACCTAAAGCAGTACGGACACAAAACTAGGCAATAAAAATGACTACATTAATTCATGGAAGCCTATGATTCCAGACATGTATATCAAAGAGGAAAAACTGTCTTGAAAAGAACACAAGAGGGATGTGAAACCACAACAAGTTGACAGAGTTGTCATTTCAAAGCTCAGCAGAGGTGCCTTTAGTGCACAATGTATGAAAACAGTCCTGTAAACAAGCCACCACCAGCTCATTCAGATGGATTTTAAGATATAAAGATGTATCTTCCATTAATCAGTCATCTACGTAAGGCAATACTTTCATCTCGATTGCTAAAATGTCCTGCAAGAACACATAGAGCAAGTGTCTTAAATGTTCTTCCTAGCTCTTTTAAATATGGATAAAATTACAAGTACCTGCCCTCAAAATGTAGTACAACAAACAGTGAAAAAAACCCTCTCTATTCCAATCTGTTCACTTTAAAATAGCTAGGTAGGCCAGGAAGAAGAGGGGGTTTAATCTATATAGACCCTTATTGTGTGCCTTAGGCAACTCTGTGCTTGGGATGCTTTTTTTTTAATCACACTGTTCCTGACCAACTACTGTAAATCTTGTAAATATGGTACATTTAGCTGGACTTGATGTAGACGATGTGCCAAGAGAACTGAAACTGTACTGCACCTTCCCTAACAATTCAGTTTTGTTGATCTGCAGCAGAAAACAAGGCAGCCTTAGAGTACCTCTATTTCTTACCTGAGGTGCATCTGTACTCTGAGGGGTTTCGTTTGGACTCGTAGATATCACAGAGGCATACACAGGATTTTCAAAATTTTCATTTTCCTCACTACCAGCTGCTGTGACCTGTAGGAGACGAAAGAGAATCAATATTCTTCAAAGAAGAAAAGAAGATCATAAAGGAAAATGAAAGGGGAAAGTCAAGCCTCAGTTTCTCTTACAAGTGTTGGCCGAACGACTGTGACTGCACCAGCTGTGCTGGGTCCACCATCTCTGGTTGCATACATTGGATTTTCAAACGTGATCGGCTGTTTCCCTGATTCCACTGCAAAGTTTTCATTCTATGAAGGAAAAAAAAAAACACAACAACTGCAGTGCAATAAACACCTCCATACTCCTAGGAACTCATTTATAGTCAAATTTTTCATCTTGGGGAATAATACATGTTTACTTTCATATAGGCTTAGACAAAGCCTAGCATCTGTTAAAGATCATAACATCGGTTTACCATCCGTTATTTTACTCCCTGACTTAGCACCCTGGACCACTAATTGTTCCAATATTACCCCCCTTCCTAGCTGGACACCCCATACACACACATTTCAATACTTGACTCAAAGTATTTTATGATGAGAAAAGATGGCTCACAAATCACACCTTCAACAGAGAAGAAATATCAAAGGAAGCATAATCACAAAATAAATATTTTCATTTAGAGACTTCAAAATGACATGCAAACTAATAAGCAGTGGCTTATTAGAATGAAATTCACACATTTTGTCCCAGCAATGAGACTGCTATATTTTTTGATATAAAGCAGTAAGCACATCCTCTTTATTATGTCAGATGACTTCTGTCAGAAATATAACGTTTCACTGTTTTTTAGCGTATCTTTTATTGTAACTCAATACTTTTCCCATTCATGAAGACTGCTGTGTGTATAGCAGCTGCTTCACACATACCGTGCCAAATCCTGAGCTACAGCTACAGTGCTCACAGCAGATGGGCAAAGGTGCCAAGAGAAGTGTTTCTTAGGAAAATACTGTGTGCCATGTAAGGGCACTCAGTGCCATTCAGGGCTAGCCAGCTATGAATCAACAGGTGTAAGGATAATGAAAACAAAAATGAAAACAAAACCCCACCCAGACCCACTTGTCCTTCCCCTTGTTATAGCCCCATCACAGAACTCACAAGCAATAAGAAAGGAATAGTACATCAGCTAGTTCCTTAAAACTGCCTCATTTTTACAAACCCCTCCTCCGTGCCACAAGAATTCACGCTTTATGCTATCAGAGTACAGGTTTTACACAGTAAACTCTTGTCAGCTCCCTCAAATTAGCCTAGCTCGGCTAAAACAGCCACACTGAAAAATATCCCTCTCACATCTACTCATGCATATACCATGTTAAAATTTTAGGAGGCACATCCAACAGTGCACATTCTTCACTTCAGTACACCAAACCCTTTGAATTCTTCTCAGTGAACTACAGAATTTTTTGTTTACTCTGAATACATAGGGAGAATTAATGCCACTTAAGTAGAAATAGTCTGTATCCAAATCTGTTATTGGCAATGTATAAACTGCACTGGTTGAACTTCAGTACGTCAATGTTATGCCAGAAAATGCAAATTACAGTAAAGTTTTCCATGCATGAAAGAGATCTGAGGTAATATACAAGCCTAAAGCTATTTTCCCACTATTTACCAAAATATTCATATGGTTGTTTCCTTACCCAAGCTGCCTAGTTTTAACAGACTGTTTCTTCATCTAGACAAAGGTTATATATGTATATTTTGAGCTTATCTTCTCTAGCTGTTTCATTTCATATTAATTTACTGTCAGGTTTATAATTTAAAAGTTTAGGCAGTTTCCAGCATATACTTTACAGGAAGTGCTTACTATTCAAACATTCCTGTGATCTGTTTCCTGCAAGTAAAAATCTTTAGTACAGTGTTCTTCTTGTGGTAAACATGGGAATACTCTTTCCAGTGAAAAAATCATACAGTATATAAAACACAGAGATCTGCTATTTCTCAGATGTGCTTAACAAAACATATATGAAGTAGAGTTACACTTTATGATGTCCCCATAACTATTAAACATGATTTATTTAAACTTGATAAATTAAGAAACTGATGAATTTAGAACTCATTACACAAACCAGTGTATCCTGTGGTTAGGCTTGAGTTTTACCTCTGAATTTTCTAACATACCATCTGGATTTGAAAACCACATATTTTAACATGTTCTGTGGAAGACAAAGGCCCTCAAAAAATTCCCTGTCACAATGCTGTCATTTGTCTATTCATTCCCTGTATATTCCATGAATATGCTGAAAGAGGAGAGGGGGTAATTGACTTAATTTCTACCATATAAATCTTGGGAAAAGTCACATTATTTTGAAGAACATTTTACATTTGTCCTTGCCCTCAAATCTATTTCAGGAAACTATCAATCATTGTTCATCTCTTCTTCTAGAATATTTCACTATCACTTTTACATAAAATGTTCCCCTCTATCAGCCAATAATTACAAGGACACAAATTAAAGAAATTATTTGAGAACTAAACCTTACCATTTGCATTGCTCTGTCTATAGCAGAATCTCCCCCAAAGCCAGAGACTCCTATGTCCATACCCACATCTGCTCCAGATCGGAAAGTTACCCCGTTGCCATTTTCATTAGATTTTACAAGACTGCTTAAACTACAAAAAAAACGAAACCAAACCAAAAAACAAACAAACAAACAAAAACCCAAACAAACAAAGAAGAGGTTATACAGAGAGAAGTCTTATAATACAGTTTTTTCTACTTGTTCTTCTAAGTAATTTTTGCTGGCTATAAGCAAGCTAGCGAGGGCACCAGAAGTTAGATTCCTTTATTAGTTCAACAGGTTTTTTTAAAAATTCAAATAATTTAAAATATATTTTCTTCATCTTCCTTTGACTTCAAACATTGAATATTTTGAACTATATTTCACAAAGCTGGTTTTCACTGGACAGTATGACTGTCAGCAGAGTAGGCATTGTCTCAGGCACTGGAAACAGCTGGAAGTTCACTACACATGCACCATATTTTTAACCAGATGAATACAGGGTTGCAGATGAGCTCAGGCATTCTATGTTAAAAGTTCATAGACATTCCAGCTCTGAAAGCCTTCAAAACATACCTTGGTAGTTTGGGAAGCGCTGGTAAAAGGGAGCCTGTTCGTCTGTAGTTAAAAAAGCCTCCAACTGCTAATACTCCAATTATTATGATCAGTATGACTGTCAGCAACACTGCTACTGCTGCTGTCAAAGACAGAAGAATAAGCAAACATTCAAGCAAGCACAGTTCAGTGCAAAAAAGGGTCCAGAGAACTAGAAGCTTGACCCTCAACAGGTATCATGGTGAGGTATTATACATTCTTTAGCTCAAATATCAAGTGTAATATATACTTGAAGCTTACTTGTTCCAGGCGGGACTCCTTTTGACAATCCTATTTCACAGTAATTCCCAGTGTATCCATAAGAACATCTGTAAATGTAAGAAGGACAACCAACTGAATAGCTTTTATGAATATCACCTTTATTATTATATTCTACATGCCATAGATTTTAACTCCATGCTCAGTAATTATATATTTCACTGACTGCAAATACAATATGTCTGCTATATTCACAAAATTAAAAGTGGAAATAAAAAGTGCTGAGTCAGAGAACTAGGCACTGAAGTGAAAAGATTTGGTTTCAGTGGAGCATTGCTGGCACCTGCTGGCTGTTCCAAGATACGTTTACTGAGCAGTATTTATCCATTGCTACAGTTTTTTGGTATAGCATTTTATTAGAATCTTCATGGTTTGCCTTCCTGGGTTTTTGGATTTGGTGTCTTGGGGATTTTTTTCCAAAACTGATGCATTTACATTACTTATTTGTTGATATTTTTGTGTGTTTTTCTGTGGTTGTTATAAACATGCTCCTGCAGATGTATGACATGTTCCGAAGTGTGTACAACACATTTCAAAGAGTTAATTGTTTTGTGACATTAAATCAGCAGAATCTGACCCAGGACTAACCCTAACAACACAGGGACTTACTTGCATTTTGGGAGACTGCTTTCATCTATATAGCAAGTTCCTCCATTCATGCACCTGCAAGCCGGTGGCATTGTGGGAGGGGATTCAATAGCTGCAAAATTCAAGTCACACATGCATTAGCAAGACATCTTCAACAAAATATGAACTACCAACAGATCATTTTATTTTTCTCTATGGAACTTGCATCTGCGAACTCACTGTCTACTTTTTACAACTTTTGTTTTTAATAGCACATATGTTTGTTGCTCTTATCTCTATTTTTTCTGCCAAAACAGCTTATTTAAATTGAAGTAAAACCCGTTCTCAGAAAATAACAACTCATTCAGTAGAAAGCAGGCATAATCAACTCCAGAGCTGTATGTCTGCTCCCTTTATTTTGCTCATGCAATACAGCCCATCACCACCCCTCAAACCTCTCCATTCAGAAAGCAGCAATGCTTCATCTGTTTTGTCTAGCCAGCCAGCTGGATGTTGCACAGAGAAGGCCACACTGGAATATATTTACTTATGAAGAAGAGCAGGGGATGGAAATGCACATACAGGAGGAGCATTATTATAATGATGAGTCAAGTGAAAAAAATCACATTAGCCTTCAGTAAGGGCTCAGGATATGCTGTCAGAAAAGTGCACTTAATACAGGAAAAGCTCTGGATCTTAGCCATCATTATAGGCTATAAATTAAGGATGGACTTTGGCAATCCATCTTATATGGATAAGTTAGATCATAACACTTCTGTCACAAATTTTTTATCAGCCAGACCTAGAGGAAGTCAGTTGCTACAATGTTCCTTACAGGTAAAACTCCCTTAAAGTAAATGGGGGAAAAAAAAAAAGGCAAATGCAGAGGTTTTACAGGCTTTTTCTCAGTAGCTGCAATATGAGGAAGGGGCCAAATAAACCAAATGTATATAGAAAAGCTATGTTCGGTCACTACACAGGCACAGTTTCTTTAATTCCTACAAGCTTTTTGTAAATCAGTTTCAGAAAAGAATATCAGTGTCCTCAGAGCAATAAACAGTAATTAGCAAATGCAACCAACAGTGTTATTGATCCCTAATTTAAACACACATTGCATACTTCCATTCATTATTACATATAATTAGCTCCTCTTTCTGCAGCTTACACCATGTGGCAATAGGAAAAAGCATTAACAATTATTAGGAAAATGTAATTTAGAGGTAAGGTAGTGTAAAAAGTTATGACATTTTCTCTTTCAGTGCAAAAAGAATATAATTCAGAGAATATTAACCATAGGAAAGATGCCAGACATAATGTTATAAATCATAATATATTAAAGATATTGCAAGGACAAGTACAAGGACATCTGGCTACCACCCACATCACTGTAAGCTAAGAATGCAGACTGTCAGCTAGAGAGAAATAGAAATCCTTCAGTGTTATGCTCTTTCTTCTCAGTAAAGGCTGATTGGTGCTCCTAGAAGCACTGTGAGGGCTTTGCTGCAATGCAACAACCAAGCACAAAATTCTAGTTCTTGAAAGACTTTCTAGAGTATGATAACTATCTAGAAGTTATCTCTATCCAAACTCTGAGTTTTTTAAGGTTGGTTTTAAGTTTCTATTATATTTTATTATACTGATTAAACAATACCTTTTATCAAATAGTAAATAAAATTGTTAAGAATAATTTGTAGGAAATTCTTAGGTCTGAAATCAGTGCATTTAAAAAAAGAGAAAACAAAGAAAAAATTTTGGAACTTCAAAACAAAAATCAGAAACCGTGACCAATTTTGTAGCTGGGTCTGGTCTGGTTAGAGTAATATACCCATATCCATTTTACAAATGACATGCAAAGAAAGTAAAGGAAATGCACAAGATGACCACAAATCAGTGATAGCTGAGAACAAAAGCCAGATGTCCTGATTTATCAGTATCTATTAGATCAGTGAGCTCACCCCTCCGTATTTCTAATTCAGTAATGCACGTGCATTCCTAAAGAAAAGCTTCTTTTGCTTTCATGTACATATTAAAAATTATTCTACCTGCATCACACTCTGTGCTGCTGCCTTCTATGAACCGAGTTCCTTGAGGACATGAACAGGTGTACCCTCCTGGTCTCAGCAAGCAGAGGTGGCTGCAGACATCTTTACAAGGATTAGGCACTGGAAAAGTAATAAAGACGTTTGAAGAGCAATGCAGTATAATCCAGAGGAGAGGCAAAAGGCAATTCCATAGTCAGTAGAGTATCTCATTAACAACACACATCAAAACTCTAAATGAGTCCAGATCCAATTTTTAAAAGAACTGAGGCCCAAGTACCACATTTATACCAAAACCTTCTCTCTGCCTTTTCTTACATTCCTAAGTGAGAGACAATGGCTGTTGGGAGCCAATGTAGCACCAAGAAGAAACTGAACATCTCCAAGCAACAAGGACCTTTCTGAGTCTGAAAGCTAGAATGCCTTTAATGAGTGGTATGCTGGATGCTCCTCTGGACATTCCCCTCTGTGATTATTGTGAACACGTTATAGCAGGATACCCTGCCTAAGTAGGGGTAAACCAGCTCAAACTTTACTTTGCAAAAGTTGTCAGTGATTGATGGAGAAGAGGGTTTACACTGCTTTTGGTGCTGAAGAATGCTAAAACCAACCTGACATAACAAATCCCAAAATTAAACATTCTGAGGCTGTGAAAAACAATGGTGTGGATATGGCAAAATTACCAATAAGGAACTGAAAAACTACAGTACTGATAACTTATCTAAAGGCTGCTGAGCTGGCATAGCTACCCTAGAAATATATGACTGACTGTCAATCAATTTATACTATAAAAACACAGTTCCACTTTTTAACAGCAGGGTTTTCTAATGTACTCCTTCTAGGAGTGTGTGTGGAGATTCCTCCTTTGAGTGGAGAGGTTCCTCCAAGTTACTACTCAAGGCTGAATGGAAGATTTTATTCATGGTAATTGCTATGGGTAAGCAACATCAATCTCTGCTTTATAATTATTAATCTAGCTTTGAAATTATTATTTTAATAAATAGTGTTCTATACTAGTAGTTATGACTACCTATACTGTATAGTAAATAATTCTGATTAAAGTGTTTTATTATAATCATTATCACTATTATAATCAATTTAAATAAATATTATTCATATTTGGTCTGCCATCCTAAATCCTCAGGATGAAGTCATATAAAAGCTCAGTTATACCTATATAATCCTTTATACATAAACCATTGACAAGTCTGGGATAAGGATTGAAGCAGGCACACCTAGACTCCTTTCTGAGAAGGAGTTCAGAAAGAAAAGGGGTCCTTTCTGAGCCTTGTGACTCAATGGGAGGGTGTCCTGATAAACTTTGCCTGAAGCTTCCATTCTGCCCACAACACATGTCATAGCTGAAATATCCCCCTTGGAGGCAGTATTAAACAGCCAGCCCTTTGCCAGGACAAATACATACTGTACCTGCTATCTCTATGACAACTCCAAGATGGAGAGGAAAAAGACAAAGGACAGGGCCATAACTTAGAACTAAGAGACTTGAAAGAACAGTGTGTGGTGTTCCACTGCTGATTTCATTTGTATATGCAGAAAATACTTGCCAGCCTCTATTTAATTTTTAGGTTTTCGGAAACTAATGTTATCACATACTGACAGACACATGATCAGAACATTAGCAAGCTCTTTGAATACATTGATACCAACTTTGATCTCATAGCAAGGAAAGGCACACTGGGATCCCCTGATTACCCACCTGACTGGTTGTATCTGTGCTGGTGATAGATGCGCACTTGAGTAAGCCAAGGATTCACAGTCAGCACCTTTACTTTTTCTCCATTTCCAAATTTATCTTTCTTCCAGACTTCTCCTCGTTCTTTAGCTATCCAATATACATGGCCTTCAAAGACATCAAGGCTGTATGGACTGCCTACTTCTCAAAGGAACCAAACAATAGACTGTCAGCAAGCAAATCTCCAGGAGGAGTGACAAAACTGCTGTTCTTCTTCAGCTTAAATATATCACCTAATCATTTCATTTTAAGACATTTGCAACTATACATTTACATCCTTACATGCCTGACCTCTTCATGTCAGTGTTCCTGCAGACTGTTGAATTATATACTTAAAAAAAGGAAGAAGCCAATTTTCCACATTTTCTTCTATTTGGGTCATGTAAATTACCCTCAGTCAGTCACTACCAGGCATCACGAGCTCTGAACCTGGTGTGCCAATTATCCCTCTACAAAGAAGAAAACACTACCAGGACTCACTCTTTGAAAAGCTCCCGAATCTAGCCCTGTTTGTGAAGCCCAAGTGCTTGTTAGCACATATCTTGGTTACTATTATATTAATGGCATAGTCAGTTCTTACCTCCATGTAATACAATGGTTCTGTCTGTCCCATCAGGTCTCATGGATTCAATAATATTTTCTTTAGAATCACTCCAGTAGATCCTATCGTTGTTCAAATAATCAATAGAAAGACCTGTTGGCCAGCCAAGGTCTTCAGAGACCAGGGTTTGTCTTTGTTGTCCGTCCATCCAGGCACATTCAATCTTTGGCTGCCTTCCCCAGTCAGTCCAATACATGAGCCTGAAAGGACAGAACCAGAGTTTAATACAGTTCAGAATTTGGTTATCATGCTTATCATTTGGAGTTTCATGGAAAACGTCAGTTGTGGAACAAAAAGCTGTTCAGCAACCTATGTTTTGAAGACGTTTTTTGGGAAGGTCACAGAGTTCACTGAACAAGCTTGTTTTAAGTACAGAAGATAAATACCAAAAAGAACATCCACCACTCACAATAAAGCTGCAGCATGCAGGTGACTTCAGGAAGCCATGCTGCTTTACCCCAGTTCAGAGAAGCACATATCACAGTATCTCCTAATCCATCACACAATACTAGTTGTAGCAGGCACAGCTGTTGAATGTGCCAGTGCATTTACACCGCTTTTGCCTGCAAAGGAGCCTATGTCTATGTTGCTTGGCGATGGTAAAGAGACATTCCCATCTACTTCCCTATTTCAGGAGTGACAGAGAAATTTGGTGGACACACAGTAAAGTAGAAAAGAGACTTTTATTTTAACTGCCTGGCCTTGTCACCAACACAAGCATCCATGTGAAAACTAATCCTAAAGTACTTTCCTATGCAAACTTCGCAACATTATTAAAGGAAAATTCCAGAGATTATTCCCTAAGTCTTTCCTGGAAAATTTACCATTGTAGGGTGTTTGAGGTTTGAAAATAATTCTGTTAAGTCCTGTAGTACTTACCCACGTTTTGGATTGACAGCGATAGCTGCTGGTTGATCCAGGAGAGTAAAAATGAGCCATTTTCTGTACCGTCCATCTAATTTTGCCACCTCTATGCGATTAGTCCCTGCATCAGTCCAGTAAAGATGTCTGAATTATGTAAGACACAAAACATTCCAAAAGTAAATAGTTTACACTTGGAAGAGGAATAAAAATAATTCAAGAAGAAACAATATATCTAACCTTAGCAAAATTAATATAATGAAACTGCACTGATTACATCTGAACTTCTTCAGTTTGGAATATACAAGCCTTAAAAATAGGTGAGTTTAGCAAAAGAGAGATATTGGCTCTCTAGTTTTGCCCTCTTACAAAGTTTCTGCAGCTGCCCCTGCTGCCTATCAAGTAATCTTCACTGAAGGGATACTGAAAACTTTGATTGTTACTTTTAAGCAGTAGAGGTGACTTATAAGCATACCTGAAGAGTCTGCTTTCCAGGACAATGGTTCATTACCAGTAAAAATTTATTTAACATGTAATTTTTGCAGCAGCTCTGAAGGTATTCAGCTTATTAGTTCACAGCTCCTCTCTAGACTTTTGTCTTATGACAAAGATGCTAATGAATAAATTGTTACCACATCAGATGCAAGTGCTTTTAGTCCTATTAAACAGGGCACTCAGTCTAATCTTCCTTGAATTTTGTTTATCTTTATCATCATGGCTTTATTATTTTTTTAAGCCTAGATAATAAACAGACTCATTATTATGCACTCACTAATCACACAGTGCCTCCTGAGTGAATAAATTATCTGATAATTGGCTTGGGAATATGTGCAGACAATTAAATGTGGTTTTTGAAATAAGTTTCAACATGTTCTGGAATCAATGTAACACTATGTTTGAAGTGCTGAAGGTGCTAGCCTCTCCAGGGATCCTTGTGATAGACATGCTTTATCCTTGCTCTCATGACCATTTAGATTTGTGAATAGAAACTCAGACACTCCCTTTTGCCCTCAGAAACATTTTCCAGGTGGCCTCCAGTTCACGAAGCAAACAGCAAAATACTCTGAAGGCTAGCCTAGACCTTAATATATCTTTCTCATATTTTAAAACTGCTGAAAGAAAAGACAATTTTTCACTTCTTTTTCTCTTCATGATTTGTACTAGGGACATCCAAAATCTGGTCACAGCATTCAGAAGACTGACTCATCTCTTAAACCTCTGTCCATTTAGCTTCAAACAGAATCAGAGACTATGCAGACTACATTTCGCAGTGTCTATCTACAAGCATCAGGATCCTCTCAACATTATAGCAAATGAACTTCAGCTATGCCTGTCCAGCATATCCTTTAAAAGTCATATTGCAAATAAATGACACCATCAACATCAAACTCCCAAAAGTCATGACTAACTTTCTCCCAGCTCTTTCCCAAGGTAGTAAACATACGAAGTGATCTCATAATTTCTATTACGTTAAAAAAATTACCATTAGCCTAAAAAAATCCACAGCCAATAAAATGGAGAAAAAACTCTGTATAAGAACATGATTACAAAAATGTAACTACTTTCTGAGAAAACACATCTATTCATCAAACTTCAGAGCTGTTTCTGTTTTGAGGTTCCTCATACAGTAAAAGATTGGTAAGAAAGGAGCAAAAATAAAAGACAAATTACATTGTGGATTGGAGTGGTTTCCCTTTCAAGAGCAGAAAAAATCTTGTTCCCTGGAGCTTACGTTAAGTTGTTGAAGAAGAATCCATCTGATATGAAGGTTGATATATTATCATTTACTGATGCACAACTGATCTGCCAGTTGTAGAATAATGCAAGTTTCCTCAGAAAATGTGTGATGCAGTCAGCTGCACGCATTCGACCTATTAACCTGCTGCCTGGGCAAGGACGGCTGACTGAACTACCCTCAGACTAGACATCTTCCAAGACAGTTCATAAGGAAGTGAAAAGTGGATTTTGCACTGCCCAATCAAATCCTTGACACATTCAATGTACAGCATTTTTCTAGCTTCTCAGTGCACTTACCTTCCAACCCAGTCAACAGCCAACCCATCAGGACTAACTATGTATTTGAGATTCAAGTCAACTTCCTTTGTAGGATTGTTCCTACTGCTGTCGAATGTGGGCAGATAAGCACGTTTGATGGCTCCAAATTCAGAACCCTGTCCCAGAACGCTGAAGTACACGATACCTTCAAAAAAGGTGACAAATGTCAAGTTAAGTCCATATTTGTTGAAAAGTGTAATCTTTCTGAGGCTCTTACGTGAAGTTACCAGACCAATTTATTTATGAAGTCATTTGTTCATTTAAATTACATTGTGTTTGTGTGAAAACTTTTTAACCATCCATCAAGTGTAAGATGAACATCTAAAGTCATCTTGATGACTTGATTACCAAGAAATATTATGTATCACATTTTTCAGGAGTAGAGGATATTAGTTCTGAAGCCTTTACATATGATTTCAAGAGTAATTTAGAGTCTCATAACCCTAAGGAGCAAGTATGGCCCAGGACAGTGGCCCTAGGAAAAGGGCAAAAAAAAGAGAACCTGAGGAAGAGCCAAGAAATATAAGCTAATACAGGGACCTACTAGCCATTCCTGCTTAGTATAAGGATTAGGTCTGGCAAGACTTGAGCAAGGTTTGGGGACTTGAAAAGGTAAAAGAAAAGAAGGGGTTAATTTATAATAATCCTCTACTGCAGCATAATCCTAAAGAGCCACAATTCCATAGCTAAACTCACACTGAAATGAAAGGAAAACCAGAGCAAAACATATCTAAACTAAATTAAGTCATTAAAGGAAACCACACTGATGCTGCAGAATGAGTAGAGGGGAGGGGCAGATTCAACCAAGACCTGGCCAGTTAATCTAATTTAATTTTGATTTACAGTGTAAATTAAACACCTACACTGCAGAAATGCATCTTTTTAAACCAACCACTGCATGGTTGAGCACTAGCATACTCACTCAGGCCTATCCCTTCAGGGTCCCAGTCATAATCCAGAGCTTGGATGCGCTCCTGATTATCGATATAGTCAGAGTACTGTTCTGATGAGATATTGTACCTCCGAATCCGCACATTATCTGGCAGCAGTAACAATGGAGGATTACCTGGGAAATGATCATGAATTTATTTTCATGTATTTCTCATTTCAGAAGAAGCAGAAGAAAGTAATTTTTAGTCAAGCCTAAACTGGGATTTTCACGAGTCCTATCTGGACAAGAGGAACACAAGGCCACTTGTAAAGCTTCAGAGCTACTCAAACTTCTTGGCTTTGCAAAATTTATTAAAAGCTATTGAAACGCTTAACAGTGAGGACAGTATTATTCTTTTCACCATAGATCTTGTGCAGAGGTAATCATTAAGGGATAATTCCTTAAAAATTCTTAAATATTACATTGTTGGCACCACTTTACATCTCAAAAATAGAATGCCACCACACACTATGCAGTTCCACTTTCCTCCCTCAAAGTACAGGAAACAACTTTGAAAGTACAAATAAATTGCCAGTACCCTAAGACATGTCTGAGTTCTTCTACCTGAAAATCTTTAAATCTTAATGTCTCCATATTCAGATAAATGTTCTCCTGCCTACAGTTTAATTTAAAGTTAGCCTAATAACGTCCCACCAGGTCCTCATTTATAAGGGATGTGAGCTTGTACTGCAAAGCATGGCAGAATTCTGAGCATACATAGAAGCAGAACTTCAGGCACAACAAATTTCATTATGTTACCAGCTACAACCATCTCATCTTCCATCACTCAGCCTTGAAAACCTCGTGTGCTTCCTGAATAAATCCTATGAATGAGGGTTTCAAATAACTAGATTTCTGACACAGCCATAAAAAGAGGCAGTCAGGCAGAAACTCAGGTGCAAATGCCCTCTTGCACTTCCAGCCTCATACTCAGCAGTAAATATTTCCTGAATTAGGCCCCTGGACAGAAAACCTGGAGACATTGTTTTCTCATGGCATTTTTCATACTAAAATAATTTTTAAGTTTCAAAACCTCCAGTAGCAATACAGGTTTGGTCACAGGCAGTCTGCTCTAAAGATTTTACTATTTGACTAGGCACACAATATCTCTATCATTCATCTCTTAAAGTTATTAAAGTTTAATACTTTTCTAAATACAGTATTGTTTCTGTTTTATAAAGCATTGCTGCATTGCCACTTTTTTCCTACCACCTCTTTATTTTTATTATTACTACTCCATTACTATTATTTTCTGAATCAACTCTACCTATTCAAGGACTGCCGCACACTGCAGTCATTCTGCTGAGGTATGATAAAAAGCTAACGATTGATGTTAAACATGGGCCAAAGTCCTTCTATTTGTGTGCATCAGTCCACGAACAATGAATGGCAATCTGTCAAACTGCCTTGATTTGTACCAGCTTAATGCAATTTTTTCTGGTGCATTATTTTGTTGAAAAAACCTAAACTTCAGGAATAGGCAACATTAATTTCTTTCTGATGACAACCACAGGTTTAGGTGTGTGTTTGCAGAAAACTTCAGGAGAAAGGAAGGCAGGTATCCAAATCAAAGTATTTTTTTTAATGTTCAAAATTGGAAGGAGAGGTGAGCACCTTTTTCCTGATTATGCAATAGGTGGAATACACAGATGCTACTGTCTTACAGAATAAAGATTGGTTTTCATTATCCCCTTCCTACAAAAGGGAGGATTATACTCATTAAGTTGCTATATTCCACTTGCTCTTTACAGGTAGCAATCAATCTTGCTATCAGTTAACATACCATTAGCTGCGCACTGTTTCCCTTGTTGATCGCCCACAGACCTGAAGCCATCTGCACAGAAACATTCGTAGCTTCCTTTGGAATTCTTGCAATCCTGGGTGCATGTTCCAAAGATCTCACACTCATTGATATCTAGACACAAGTAGAGAAGAGATTCCTAGAGCTTGATTTCTTTCTTGTTTAGCCTGGAGAAGGCTCAGGGTGGACCTCATCACTCTACAACCACCTGAGAGGAAGCTGTGGTGGGGTAGGGGCTGGTCTCTTCTACATGTCTGCAGTGAGAGGACCAGACTAAATGGCCTTAAGCTGAGACAGGAGAGATTCAGATTAAATATTAGAAAAATTTTTTTCACTGTTAGCATGGTCAGGCATTGGAATAGGTTGCCCAGGGATGTTGTGGAGTCACCATCCCTGGAGGTGTTTAGGAGGCATCTGGATCAAACTCCATCAAATTTCTGTCCCTCAGATTGCAAAGATATGACAAAACCTATACGCTGTAGAGCAAAAACATATATCTACAGCCATCAAAATCTTAAAACAAGTCTTAACTGTGGAGCAAGTTCTTTGTTGAATGAGGCCTGCATGTTAGAAAACACGATTCAGCAGCAAAACATTTTAGGAAGCATCTGCTAGATGTATAAAAATCCTGTTAGGATGTGAAAATGAGTGGTCACAATAGACTCACGAAGTGACACGTCACTGAGCACTTATCAGTGAGAAGACATTTATAAGATTGAAAATACCATCACAGGAGTTTCGGTTAGTTTCACTGGCCTTGTACCCTGGCCTACAGGAACAGATAAAGCCTCCTTCATTCAGGTTGGTACAATTATGTTCACAGATATTTTCTGCACAAGTTCGCTCTGTTCCAGGATCTGAAAAAAAAAAAAAAAAAGAAAAAAAGAAAAAAGAAAGCATAATATGCAATTATAACCAAAAAATGAAGTGATATGGGAAGGTATAACAATTTTTATCATTACTGTAATTGAAAATAGTTTTCAAGTAGACAAAGTTAGTTTTCTTCCCTTTTTTCTAACTGAAATTAAAAGAGAATGGTAACCACTGCTCAAGAGGGCTGTCAACTAAGAAGCAGTGAGCAGAGTCAGGGTAAGAGCCATAACCATTAAAGTTCACCTTCCATAACAGAAATTACATTCTTCATTACCACCAATCTGCAGAAACTGCAGAATTTCTTGTTCATGCCATACCTAACCTAAAGTCAACACAGGTCATTGCACAGAATGCACTGCCCTTTCAAACACACCTATAATGGAAAAGCCAAGTCAGGGATAACAGATGGTCTGTAACAGATAATGAAAATTATACTCTTCCCAAAGTACATGTAGAATTCTACTGATTCTGACATACTCTATATATGCACAAAATACTTGAGTATTTTTACTCAATACTTGAGTATCTGTTATATAAGCAGAAAAGATAGATAATATATGTTCATTGACAGATTATGAGGAAAAGATACAGATGTACAGCAAACACACTACATTTAAGCTGATTATCTCCTTTATACGTTCACATTCCACTGCTGACTGAATTAAGTTTAAACAGCTCAATTTCACATACGTGTGTAGAAGCATACATTAGTTATATTCTATTTCCTCTATAGGAGGTATTTGTTGTTGGGAGGCTCTGAATGTTACCATCTGATCTGCATTCACATCCATCGCCAAACAGTAGAATGCTGACCGCCAGAAGGTGTCTGTTTCACACTATTTCACAGCATTTATATTTTTATGTTTTTCTCAAGTCATTGCATTAGGTTATATTACCTAAAGACCATTGGGATGGTAAGTGAAACAGAAAAAACAGCTGCT
The DNA here is from genome assembly GCA_035583135.1 of Lophotriccus pileatus. Lineage (NCBI taxonomy): Eukaryota > Metazoa > Chordata > Aves > Passeriformes > Tyrannidae > Lophotriccus > Lophotriccus pileatus. The sequence continues at coordinate 19,491,469 of JAWWES010000171.1, forward strand.
TCAGAATGGACTGTACTATAGGCTTCCAAGTTATTTGTGTTCTGCAAGGCTTCTGGATTGCAAATCACCCATGCAGCATTTGGCACACTTTCACTTGAAGCCATCATAGTCTGACAATTGAAATTGCAAGTACATGCTCATATTATCACTGTGCACATTGATATAAAAAGTTAGGAGTTTTTGTTTCCAGATTCCATGGAATAATCTCTCTTGCCTCAAAGTTCAAGTCAAAGCTTTTGCAGCTAAATGGATGCTACAGGGGATTCGAGAAGGCAGTCAGGCCAATGACTGGCTGTCCTTATAGAATTCTGTGGTCATGTCTTTAAAAAGGAAATAGAAGCATCTCAATATGCTTTAAAAAGGGCTAGAGCAACAGATATCAGTTCAGAGTCTGCCCATGAATAATTCCACAGGTTGGCCTATTGCAATTATGATTGAAATAGCTGGATGTTCTTGCCTCTGTAATGCAATTCATTTTAAAACAAGGTCAAAAAAAGATAAACACTTTTTTTTGGGTGATACATAAATATTCTAAGCCTAAAAAAGACTGCTTAGAGAACTGATTTTCATAGAATATAGAATCATTTAGGTTGAAAAGTCCTTTAAGGTCATCAAGTTGTACCATAAACCTAACACTTCTAAGCCCCACTAAACCATGTCCCTAAGTGCCACATCCACATATTTAAGTACAGACATGTACAAAAGAATGAAAACAAAAAAGAATTAAACCAGAATGAATTTAAATAATGAAAGGATGAAAACAGAAAAAGAAAATATTATCATGTCTAATTGGGTAATCCTAGAACAAGCTAATTAAAAAAAAAAATTCACACAGGCTAATTCAAAAGCAATACTTCTTAGTATGATATTCAAGAAGAAAGATGTATTGTTATCTGTTTCAGAAATTTTTATTTCAATAGCATTGTAACTTTGTATTCTACTGATATTACTTACTGCAGCCCATTTCATCAAAATGGTCTCCACAGTCATCATAATTGTCACAGACATAATGTAGAGGAATGCAATTTCCATTACTGCACTTGAATTCTTCAGTTGTACACGGTCTTGGTGTTGGTTCTCTACCTACAGTCAAGAAGAGAAAGTTTTCTCTGTCACAGTTTCAGCTACAAAGTACCAAGAGACAGCACTATTCCAGATTGCTAATGGGAAAGCTGATACAATCTGGTAAAAAATGATTAGAGTGACTTTGAAAGTCTGCAACAAAGCTAAAACCACGAGGACGTAAATCTCCTGACTTCTAGTCACATTCCTGAACTGAAAGAAGTCCCACTATATTATTAAAAGACAGAAGGAAAACTCTTCTTGTTATTAGTTGATTAAACTTTTTTTTAATAATGCAAACCTATAATTATCCTTTAGTGATATATTTCATACATCTACTGCAGACTTCAAGAGATTGAGATATTAGTAATCTATTAACTTTTAGAGTTTTGTACAATAAAGACAGCAAATAATATCACTAACCAACCAAGAATATGATTAAACTTGATAATGTAAAAATCAACATAGTCAATGAGAACTACATAAGATAAACCTGAAGACAAAAACCAATTGAATATTAACAGAGCTTCTGCGGGGTGTGGACCTAAATATCAACACTGTTAATATGTGGATAACAGTGCCAGAAATTCAGAAGTTGCCATTCCTTTATTTTATCCATCCCATCCTAATTTTATGATACAGCCAAACTCCTTGTTCTTCCTCGTTTTAAGTGGACTTCACAGTCAGATGATAAAATTTAGCTGCTGCTCATATTAAAATACAATATTGTTTTGAAAATCATGATCCTCACTTTTCAGACGTTTGCTGATTTTTGCTACTTGTACAGAGAGCTATAGATACATAGTACCAATAACCATAGTTACAATTATTTCATACTCTTGCTCTCATAATTTATGTTTAATTTTGACATTTCTTTGGTATTAAATATTAATCACATCACAATCACTGAATTTGATCATTGATTTTGTGTAAACATACAGTGTTCCTCTTTCTCGTCACTTCCATCTCCACAGTCATCCTCCTGGTTGCACAGCTCATGACTGTATATACAGCGATTGTTTTCACATCGGAAGCGGAATGGAGATTCACAAGCAATATCCACTGAAATCACAGAGGTCAAGTCAATCAGACTTTGATACTTGATGGCATTGAGACACAAATTATTCCAATCACTTTTATCTGGTAATATTTATATGTTTTGTATATTTCATATGTGAGAAGGCATTCAGACCCAAAAGAATATTTTCTGCACATTTTGGTAACTATATGTTAGGACATAACACATTTTTTTTTGTCAGAAGACAGTACATCATCTTTGGCCAAAGGCACATTCTTTACTACATGCAACACTGAAGTTTCTAGATTTGTTCATGAAGTACACTGACTGAAAATCCAACATGCTATTAGTGACTATATAGTGCATCACTGACAAAAACTGTTCAAGTAGCACCTCCAACACCTAACTGTTAGAGCTGAAGTCAGGACTCCTCTACCACACTTACAAAGGCATTGCGACAATACCAATAGCTTTAAAAGCTCAGCACCTTTGAGAATGTACATCATCTGAATTAATCTTTAATTTCAAACTGATGTTCTTATTTTAGATAACCAACTTCAAAATGTGAAATAGTGTCCTTATCTCTCTGCTATGCTTCTCCCTACTTTTATAATCACATATACAAGCGTCTGCAAAGCAGTGAGAAACACACTGTTGGAGGATGAAGTGAACTTGCATATGAAGCAAAATTCTCATCCTGAATAATTAAAATTTATTTTCTAATTGTTCTGTCCATTGTATGTAGATTTCTTCAGCATATTGTTCATTTTAATATAATTTTTCTCTCTTACAGCAAAGGTGAAGTTCTTCATCGGAGTCATCTCCACAGTCATTATCACCATCACATTTCCAGTATGGCTGGATACAGACGTGGTTTTTACATTCAAACAGCATGGGGGGACAGTACATACCATTAGGATACCGTGTTGCTAGAAAGGAAAATAATTATGACATTTGCATTTACAATAAAAATGTTATGTTTTCCTGACAAATATTCAGCTCAATCCTATGTTATTTTTAAAAACCCTTCCCTCCATAATAGGAGATACCACAGGAGGCACTGCAAAGATATACAGCGAAAACAGACTGCAAGGACTGAGGACTTCTTTGTAGCAATAAGGTAAGTAATTCAGGTTTGAACAAATAGTGAAACAACATAAGTTACAGAAGCCTTTAAAGTTAAAATTTAATTTGGCAAATGCTACTTGGATTTATTCCTGACAAATCTAGTTCAGTAATAAAGGTAACTAACATCACTGGCACAAAATGTGAATGACTGAAGAAGTACCTAAGATATCCAATTCCAAAAGGACTCATGCTAGTATAGTAAAAAACCCCACCCAGATTCTGTAAACACTGTGAAAGAAACTGAACTAAAGGAAAGAAAAAAATATGATTCTACCAACCTATATAAATAAACCATACCCTTGCTCTTTCAAGGGCTTCTCATACACTTTCTCCTCCCTTTAAGAACAGCCAAATGTTGTGTACCTCAGGTTCTGAAAGACAGCTGTTGTGATGTACATTCCAGGATGTGGTTACCATCAGAAAAATAGATAGTAGTGTGCAGATGCCCCTTCTTACTTGAAGCACCAATGTTAAAATGTAAAGATGTACAGAAGTGCCCTGATACCAACATAAAGAGTTCTCTCAAGTATTGAAGCCTAAAATCATGTGAATATGTAAGTCAGAACCAATACTTCTGTATCACCTAAAAAGCTGATGTCAGTCAATGCAGACAGAGCACAGAGGTGATATTTTCATTCCAACTGTGAACAGTACTTTCTGGGTAAAGAGATCGAGCTGGAGCTCCATGCAAGCTACAGATATTTTTTCACAGTAGGTTAATATACAGAAGGAAAACAGAAACAGAAAAGTATTTTATTTCCTTGCGTTCACTGATACTTTGGGAAACTTTACAGGAATTTGGGTATTATAAAGAAAAATCTCATTACAAAACCTTGTTAGAATTTGGTACAACTGAAACAGTTTGGACCTTGCAGTGTCCATGGGATGGTCAAAAATTTTAATTCAATCACATGTGTATCTTCTCCTGGACCTTGTAAACACATTCATTTCCTACCACTAGGATTGTGTTTACAACCAGTATAAGAGAGAGCAACCTATTATTATATCAAAAAGCTGAATCAAAATATTATACTTATCCTGAATTTTTACTGACATCACTGAGTGTTGCAGAATTCTATACCTCTAAGGAGTCATCGCACTTAAAAACAGACAAAAGTGCAAATCTTTTTGGAAGTGAGTGCAATGAGCACCAATTGCAAAGTTTGAAACTCACGACAAGTTGCTTCATCAGAGAAATCAAGGCAGTCTGCATTTCCATCACATCTGAAGCGTTCTGCAACACAGTGTCCACTATCACACTGGAAATAACCTGGGTGGCAGGTCCTCAGCTCTGAAAAGATTCAGAAGTAATTTTTGAAATGTCTTCTTGTTCAAATCCAGATAAACTATTACTTTTTGAAAAAAAACATTCTAAAAAAATGCTGCAAACCCCCAGATCATTAAAATTGCAGTATCCTCTACTTTTAGTGGAATAACTAAAGTGACCTGGTGAACATTACTTCATTAGAGATTCTTCCCATAAAAGATTATTTGGCAGAATAATTTATCACATTAGAAACAAGGGTGCAAATATGTAAGAGAGTACACACCACAGTCACGTTCATCTGAATTGTCTTCACAGTCATCATCGTGGTCACAGATCCACCGGGAAGGGATGCAGCGCAGATTGTCACACCGGTATTCACTTTCTGTGCATTCCCGAGGACCTTCATTTAAAATGAATGTATAAGTATGAAAAATTTCCCAGACGCAGAGTTAAACATCCACACCTGTCTCACTAAACCAGACAAATGTACCTGGACAGATAATGAGGTAAAATACTTAAAACTAAATGATGTTACACATTCTATGTCTCCCTTGACTTAGAAAAAAGGAAATTCACTGTGGACTTTTTTTCATCACAGAATCATACAGCAGTTTTTAATACAAATCAGGAAAAAAAAAGATCCAGTTATTGTTTAAGAAACTATATAATACTACATTTGCACATAGGACAGAATTCAAATGTCACTTCTTAGTGAAAAACAAGAATTTGTGTTATTATGATGACTGGATTTATCAGTGTTTTTATGTAACCAGGATGCATCTTTGTGATACCAGTGTGGTATTTCAGCAAATAAAAGACAGGCTACTGTACAAAACAACAGAATGGTTGCAGTGGAGATCTGTCTGCCTTATTCTCATCAGAAATAGAAGGACAGTTAAGTCAAAAGCAAGACTGCATCATTACAGCCAAACAAGAACTCACTGCAGTTGTGCTCATCAGAGTTATCTCCACAGTCATTTTCTCCATCACACTTCCAGCGCAGTGGGATACATCGATGATTGTCACAACGGAAATCTCCAACAGGATTGCAAGTCATCTCCTCTACAGCATAGGTAGTTTGCCAACAGAACAGCACACATTAGCACAGTCTTGGGATAAGAAGGAATGCACAGATGATAACTGAAGTAGATAGAGATCTTTGCACCACAAACTGGGCCAAGTAATAGGGAAGTGATTAAAAAACTGCTGCAATAACTACATCGAACTGAGATGGAAGCACAAAGAAACTCAGTACTGTCAAAGGAGGGCATCTTGACATCATGGTATGTTACATTTTCAAGTCTTTTCTGATTCTGCTACAGTGATCCAATGTCCATAAGTGTATGAGTGGTCTCAATATAAATCCAAGGACATTTCCCATACTGACGGTTTCACCAGCACAGGAGGTAAGTTAAGTAAATATAGAAAATACTGGCAGTTTTAATACTTTTAATAGTTCAGCTCAAACACCAGTATTTCCTGTTTCATTTGATGATGTATCAGGCAAAATAATTAAATCTTCATCTTCAGAGCTCATAAACACATGAGCTGCACAATGCATTGCTGCACACAGAATTTTTCCTGAAGACAAATAACTAGCAGAACAATTAAGTGATAACCAAACAAAAGACACCCAAGTACATTACTACTGAAGACTTTCAGAAAATTAAGGTGTTTGCACATTGGAGAAATATTTTAGGTACAAAGTTATGTTGAAATGACCTTCTCCCAACTCACCACAGCCTTGCTCATCACTGTTGTCTCTGCAGTCATCATTGCCATTGCACACTGCCCACAATGGGATGCAACGGTAGTTGCTTCTACAGCTGAATTGTGTGTGATTGTCACATCGATAGGCAGGTCCCACTGAAAGAGGCATTTGTCAATGTTAGTTGAGTTACTTAGCCATTAAACTGTCCTTGCTATTCTGCCTTTCAAAACCTGTTTCGAATTATAGTCAGTTTTTTCAACTAAAAAGAGCTCTCTGCTAACTTCAGTGTTGTAAAAGAGAAAGCATTATATGTATCTCGTTTTACTGTCTTTTCCAGTCTATGCTGCTTGTATTCTACATATGCTACAAACCCATCACAGGTTCAAAGCACACACATAGTGTTTTCCCCTGACTATTTAGATCTCATAACAGTGGCAATAGCCCCAAACCTAGAAGCTAGAGGAGGCAGCCTGTCCTCAGATAACAAAACTCGATCACAAGTTCTTCAAGATGGCCAGTGGTTCAGAGAGACTGGCTAGAGCACATAGGAAAATCCTAGCATCAAGCCAGCCAAAGTGAGATGCTGCCAGTTCATGATAATCTGACCAGCATAAATAAGATTTACCCTCTTCAGGAATAAGTAAATAGGAGATTATCATGTAGTTTGTAATAATTTCTATCACAAACTCTATCACATAGAGTGTTTTCTAACACTCTTACTGCATGTATGCAATTAGCTTGCAGAAAATCCCTTTCCAATAAACTTTCAGTCTCAGGAAAATTAAGTAATGTGGTTTGCTCTGCTTTTGGTGTACTCAGAGTTCACAGATTATTCTGAGTTTGAAGGGACCCACAAGGATCATCAGGTCCAACTCCTAAGTGAATGGCCCATACAGCTGTGTGCTTACTGCATTCATGGAATGGCTCATCAGAGTTATCACCACAATCATCATCCACATCACACTTCCAGGACAGCGGGATGCAGCGGCCATTGTCACATTTAAATTGGCCCGGGGGACAGGTTCTACTGGCACAGTGAGTACTATCTTCATCTGAGTTGTCACCACAGTCATCCTCTCTATCACACTGCCACGCTTCTGGGATACATCGTTTATTGGCACACTGCCACTGATGAGTTTCACAGTGATGATTAGCTGGAAGAATACAAATAGGCTGTTAGGATACCAAAACTTACAGCAATGGTCTGCTGCTGTGATATCGAGTCATTATCATGTTTATGTCGAACGTTAAAAAGAAAGCCAGTAAAAATTTAAAACATCCCATTTACTTGCCCAGTTAAGGCAGACATTTCTAATGTTATGTCACATTTTCCCCAGGCATCTTTAGAAAAGCTCACCAGGATTCTACATTTTTCTAGGAGCAAGACAGACACTACCTTTTCCTAAAGCAGAGGGGAATAAACCCAGCATTCAACATGATTGAGGCAGGGGCCCTCAGTCACCTCACAGAGGAGCTAAGTGGCATTGTGGCTCTGGCCATTCTATGAACTTAGATGTCCATTGCCTGATGAGCCTGTTCCTCTATGAAGAACAGCTCAGAAAACATAGCAGCAAACCACACAAATATCAGCTCCACAACTACAAATATATAGTCTCTGTTCCCAAAAAGCAAAGCACTGAAAGCTGATGTCAGCAGTGCTGGTAAACTGGAGGAGCTCTGAAGGTCTATGAAAACACGAGTTGATACTGACCTCTACTTCCAGATTTTGTATGTCTCACTGCACTCCACTCTATTACTTTTTTAACATATACTGCCAAACTGTTCCAGAGAAAACAGTGTATTATAATTTCCATACATGTTCTAGACAAAAGGATTCTATTGTCATGCACAAGATAATGAGCAGAAGGAACTACATAGACCTAAAATTATTTTTATTGTACCCACTATGTTAAAACCACTGCGTTACACAGCTGCCGCGTTTCCACTTTTTTAATTCTCCTGTGGCACACTTAAGAGCTTAGCTTTTGCAACTCAGGTAAAATTGACATTTCATTTAAATCAGTCATTTTTAGAAACATTTTGCCAATGGAAGGCAATGACTGAACTATCAATTATCCGTCAATGACAAACTATCAATTATACAACCACACTGCTACCCCTCCCCCTATATTACTAAGCTTGCAACTGCCAAAACTAGATTATTTACAAAAAGAGAACTAAGGATGTGCTTTTTAAAATTAGGCATAAGTATGTGGAATAGCTGAGGTTTTTAATGAAAAAACATTATTTCATAAGCATAATTATGCTACATTTCTATAATACTGCCATCACATACAGCTTTTTAAAAGAAATCTTCCCACACTGCACTGTGTTTCGTGCAATACAGAGGGTGTAGTGATTTTGTCTCATCGCACCAAGTGCTAAAATACAGGGAAAATTATCTCCCCTGTTAGACTGACCTGGACATTAGGAAGCCTTAAATTCCTCTTACTCACCATGGCTTTACTCAGAACAAAACAAAGTGAGTCCTGTTTCTAACATTTTATACCTCAGATTGTAACTTACAACAGTGTAAATCTGCCTTAAAAGTATAGAAAATGTTTATGTTTTCATATAGTACATGTTTACTCTTCTTTATCCTGCTTGCACTGAGGTGAATTGCTCTAGCAGGTACAAGACTACAAAAAACCGCATTTATCTCACTTTTTCATCTTTAAACAAGGGATAATGATTCTGAAATTTTATGTTGTTTACACATTTTATACTGGCAAAACACTTAAATTTATTAGTTGGAACATACCACAAAGCACGGGATCTTCATCTGATCCGTCGTGGCAATCTGGCTGGATATTGCACAGGAAATGTGAACTTGTGCAGTTCCCATCGTTACACTGGAACTGCCCAACAGGACAGTAGCGGTGTGGACAGGTTGGGGGCTCATCGGAGCCATCCCGACAGTCCCTCTGTCCGTCACATTTCCACCAGATAGGAATACACCTACAAATGGAAAACAGTGTTTTCTTTGTTGAGGATATGGCTTTACAGATATACAACTACCCTTTTCCAGCACAAAAGACAGTCTTGTCTCAGTGTTATTTCTTGAAACACCCAAAAGACCTTGAACCTAATTTCTTCTGTATCACATATCAAATGCTAATAAAATGTGCCAGAATACTGTCACCAGAAACAGATGATAAACAGAGGATATTGGTGGACCTCTAGAAGGAATGTAACAAAAAATTAATAAGGATTTGATTTTTATGTATATTTGTGCTCATCCTCTCTCATGCTTTTTAGATCAATCTTCAACTGCATTTCTACTGAAGTAACATTTAAATAATTTACTTAATTTAGCACAGTAATTTACTATAATTTAGCACAAGAATTTCACCAGGGATTATCATTGTAACACTGCTTCAAAAGGCCACCCAGTAAGCACATCTGCCTTACAGGGTCCAGAGTGATACATCAGCACAAGAACTCTTATATCACCATTCCTCTCCCTCCACTGCTGTCTCAGAAAAGTGTTGAAAATGTGCCTTCACATCTGCTAAATGGCTTTCCTGAGCCACATCATATATTTGGCAGAAGTAGATACATTGCAAAAAATGTACAAAAAATAAGAGAAGGTGGCAGAAGTTGTATCTGGAGGTACATGTTTCTAATAACCCAAAATTTGCTACATTAGTAATTCCATATAACAGGAAGAAAAGTAAAAAAAGTACTACTTAAGCAGTCAGTCTAGAAGTCATTTCCAAAATGTAAATCTGTCTTGTTCTTGGTTTTGTCTTTGTAACCACACCAAAAAATCATAGTAAGAGTAGAAGGAATCCCTGATTTCATGTCATTTTTAAGAGACTGTAAAATATATTCTTAAAAAGACCTTGAAAAATCAACAATGAGCTGTAGACTTACCTCTCAGTGTCTGCACAGAGAAATTGGGTGCTGGAGCACATTGGAAGGCAGTGGGCTGTATCACCGAACTGTATTATCATGAAGTTATCAGGACATTCACAGGAATAACCCTGACCACCAGCTTTTATTAGACAAAGATGGGAACAGCCACCATTATTGGTGCCACAAGGATTATTAACTGGTAAAACAGAAGAAAAATATTACCATAATTTATAAATTCAAGAACATAAAGGTCTCAATCTACAATAGATTTCTCTAACACTGTTTTGAAACCTTAAATGTAAGAGATTGAAAAGCAAAACCTAGATAAGTAGACACTTCATATGCAGGAAATGTATGCTATTAAGCCACGTTGTTTTAGCAAATAATTTAAAAATATGCATTTTCAGTCACTGCTTTTCAAAAAAAGGGCAATTTAGAAATGTAAAGTAGATGCCTACATTTATTCTCTGCACTTTACTCCCCCCAGCAAAGGCAAAAGCTGGGTGCCCTCAGGACCCTTTACAACTAGTCTCTGAATAACAGCTGACCCTCTAAATGCAAATCTAGTTCTGTTTTCTCACCAAATGGCTGTCTGTATGGATGGTAAACATGGATGTCAAATGGCCTGTGTGTGGTGTTCACAAGAACAGTCCTGTCTGATCCGTCATATTTATTTCCCTTTTCAACTGTCCTTGTGTTCCAGTCAGTCCAATATATTGTGTCTTCAAAAATTGTTATTGCAAAAGGATGAGGTAAAGTCCCATCATACACTGTGTGACGATGATGTCCATCCAGGTCAGAGTACCTCCACAAAGAAAAATATGTGCAAAACATTCAGATAAATGCTAAAACACCTTCCCATCTTTATTATGTATGCTTATGGTACTACATCACTGGGGACCAGAATCATGCAATGTAGAATTGCAGCTTCTTTATGCCCTAATGACAGAGCAACTCTCCTCAGCAAATTCAGTTTAATATAGGGAGGAAAATAAAACAGGCTATTTTAGGCAAATAAATGGAACAGAGCAACATCCACTGAAATGTACACTTCCCACAGAAGAACACTGGCTAGTCCAATCAAATTTTGCACATTTACTGCCTTACAGCAAGTTATTTTTGTCACACGAGACTAGCTTGCCTGGATGATTCAGACTGCTAAGAATGGAACACTTGAGACAATAATAGGCCTCCTATATTTCTAAATTTTATCTGTCTTTCTTATTTAAAGCCTCCTCTGATAAGCTTTTACATTTTTACTACCACCTTGCTACACGGGGAATTATGAAATATAAGAGAGGAAAAAGAGAGAAACACACATATCATTAATATGCATTAAAAGAAATTTTAACACTTCATCATAGAAAAGGCTGCCAGAAGAATTAATGTAGAGAAGAATAGAAGTAAATATAAATATAAATGCACATGTAAATATGAATACAAATATAAACACCAACATAAACACAAATTATTGGTTTCAAAGTATTTCAATGTCATGACATTGAAACAGAATACTATTACTCATTTTTACTGATATTTAAGTGGAAATTCTCTAACTTCAGAAGCAATTAATAGATTTTTCTTGATTAGCAAAAATATCCCATGTGCTAACAGGAAATTCCATGTAGTACCTAGGGGCATTCACACACCTAACAGTTTGTATACTATTTTATTAGCACATAACTAGTGTAATTACAGCTCATCTCTTATCTATAGACAGAAACAAGAGATAAAAAAAGTAGGGATTTTATACTCAATTTTGGTTCAAGGTTGTACACTACACACAGAGAAGTTGCGTATTTGAGTACAGAGCGCAAACCTTTTCACTATACTTTTTGGACCATTTCCAGTGGAATCTAGGATGTCAATATAGCAACTAGGCTACTGTGTCATCTAATGACCCATATCACTTACTACTCCAGACATTTTAATACATATGATGCTTACAGCACCTATAAATGCTCCCACAACAATCTGACATGAGGAATTATTCAGCTGTTTTAACCTTTTCTGTGTACATACTCAATGTAATTTAGATGAGCATCTGTCCAGTAGAGTTTGTCATTGGTGTAGTCTATGGTAAGTCCATTGGGCCACTCTAACTTTGTAGAGATAATCACTGTCTTCTCCTTGCCATCCATCCCTGCTCGTCCAATATAGGCTCGATCTGCCCAGTCTGTCCAGTAAATCTGTCTGTTCAAATGATTACTTATAGTTAGAATTGTAGTAAAAATATGTTGAAATCAATATTAGAAGCCAAATACAGTATTCCCCGTCACAGAATTAGAGCAGAGATTAAGGGAGAAGAAAGCTAATATATCCACTACTTGACTGCTACAGCAGGCAATTGTGCAATCACAATCGTCTTCAAAGAATGCAACTGTCAGCCCCAATATCTGCCAAATCACACACACTTTTATCAATCTTTTTTAGTCTTGCAATCAAAACTTGCTAGTCCATACGGCACCAAATTCCACTTTCAGTGCCCTGCATACATACCTACGCACAGGCCAGCTATTGAGCTGCAACTAAGAACTAATGCCATGCAAATCTAAATGCAAGCAGGCAAAATTTACTTCAGATTTTCAGAACAGAGCAGGATGATCTGCAAAAGAAAGGAAAAGCACTTTTGAAATGTCATACCCATATTTTGGATGAACAACAATTCCTCTGGGGTACTGAAAGCAGAAAGTGTTGTTGGCATCCACACACCGATCCACCAGTTTCTTCCGGAATCTTCCATCAAGTTCAGAGACGTAGAGACAATCTTTGTAGGCATCCACCCAGTACAATTTTCTGAAATTAAGTTTTAGAGTTATTTAATATTATTTAATTATATTTTCTATTTTGCTTCGTAGAATCTTTAAATTTTACATTTTTTTTCTCCTAGGAAAAAATATATCTACTATAAAGGAACACATACTCCACTGACATCTCTTCTACACCATGCTCCAGGCTGCCCTTTTCACTCTGGCTGTTCCTGTAACTGTGATTGTTGCTGCCCAATTCAAACTTGCAGTTGCCTAGTTGAGTAATAATACACCATTTACCTATAAATTCCTAAACCCCTCTTCCCTTCCTGTCCTACCAACAAGGGCCAGGAGCAAGAAAACAGACATGCAGTGCAATGGATTGTGACCAGGGCTGTAAAATGCTGGAGAGAAGCATCATCTGTTCCATGCTGCCATCTCTGCTCTCATCAAACAGGTAGAAAATCCTCAGTAATTTGACATCCTAATTTAAACTTCACCTAGAATTTTTTAACACTTCTATTACTTTGCCTAGGAATTATACACAGCTGTAAGCAAAGAATTCATACAAGCAGAAGTGATGATTTTAAAAAGCCTGTCTCCAAACAAAGCACTTAATTCACTTAGAACTGCAGCAGGGCACGTTGAAATTCTCTGCAGAGCTGATCAGCTCCAGCATCCAGAGAGTCATTCTAGAAATAGCCTGACAGATATAATCTCTGCCTACACTACCCTAAGCAGTGCCATTCCCACCAGGGAGGAGGACAAAGTAGACTTCCCCAACCATGGCATCCTCCAATCCTCTCCCTGCACTGAAAACAAGCAGAAAAATTCAACCATTGCACTCACTGTCCTTCAGCCTTTCTGAAACACCTAAACAAAAACTTACTAAACTAAAACATATCTAATGATAGCTGAAATAATTCAACAGCTGTATTAGAATGAAACAGTAGGACCACTTCAGCTAAAATCAGCCTTTTCCTTCCTCATCTATCCATGAATAATAAAGCATTTGAGGCTGTTGGCAACATTAATTATCATTAGGTTTAGAGATGAAGTGGTTTAAAAATAAAAATATCAAAATATTTATATAAACACTCATAAAAGTTCCAAAGTGACTTTTTGAATGATTTCCATAGTTTTGCAGTCTGATGCACTTTTCATGCTTATAGTATTGCACGAGACAGCAAGACTTGATGCAACACAGCCAAGAACACTGTCAGAGAGGGCACCACATAAGGACAGAGTTTCTGTGGCAGTCAATCAGGCTACTTTTTAGCACATAGCAGGCAACTAAAAATTTTCCATAATGCAAAGTGTTTTCCAAATCCCTCACTCTCGTACGGGACTCCTGTCAGCAAATGATGTGGATCATGTTGTTTATCAGTTAAAGGTGCATTTTTCAAGAGCAAAAGAAGTTTGCTCTTCACATTGGTACAGGAGCTAAATTTCATTAATGTTTGTTATTCCCCACTTCACTGGAATCTAGTTACTTGATATAACATTTTGTTTATGCATCCCAACCCCAACAACTGCTAGCAAAGGACTGAATGATGAGAGAGCAAGTCTGATACAACCTCAATATACTAGATATGAGAGTAATGAAAGAAAAGTGTTATGTATTAAAGGCTGATAAACAATTTCAGCACAGTGGTATGCACTGCATCCACAATCCAAAACAATTTCAGCACTCATCAGGAATATCATACGAAGTGGGAGGAAAAACCTTAAGATAAACTCCTTCACACATCATTTCCTTAGCAGCCCAGAAAGATAAAAAACATATTTTCTTACCTGCCAACCCAGTCAACAGCGATACCTTCCCCGTTGGGCACATCATCACTTATCACTGCCTCCTTATTTGTTCCATTTAGGAACATTCGTTCAATGACATTCCTCCCCACATCAATCCAGTATAACCTCTTTTCCACCCTGTCAAAGTCCAGTGCCACCACATTTCTCAGTCCTTGCAAAATGAGAGAGTAAGACTGGCCATCTGCTGTGAGATTTCTCAGATAGTAACGGTTGCTAAAAATAAGGTATGGGGAGATATTACTATTTTGCCGGCAACTTTTTCCATCAGGCTCCCGGATATAGCCTGGGGCACACTTACAGATGTAGGAGCCAGCTGTGTTCTCACAAATCTGGCTACATACTGATGGAGTTTCATTGCACTCATCAATATCATCACAAGTCCGTTTATCAGACATAAGTTTGTATCCAGGATGACAAGAACAGTAGAAACTTGTCTGTGTGTCTGTACAGTCGTGATCACATCCACTGATTGAAGGGTCACTGCATTCATTTATACCTGGGGAAGGAAAGGAGTTCTGTTCAAGGAACTGGATGGAGTAGTAGGGCAGTCACTTTCCAATGTACTTTGTCTCTCTCTCCCTGCTACCGCCTGAAATGCTGAATGTGAGCGTGGGCTGCTGTAATAAAGGAAAAAGGAAAACAAGCTAATCAAATATAAAATTATTCTAGCATCTTTGAGGTCTGTCACAAAACACCCTGAGTGCCAAGCATGGACTTCTGCATGGCATATTTTGGAAATGTAAGGGCGATACATAACAGTGAATGAACTATATTTAGTTCACATCATTAGCTCATTGTCACAGTCTGTTAAAACAGCACATACTATGTACGACTTAACTAAAACTAAAACAAAATTAAATATATGCATTTCTTATAATTTTCATTTCTGAGAGACAGCCATGGGATAAATGCAATTGTAATGAAGGAATTGTCTTAAGAGTTCATTTTTTTTAAAGCTGCCCACGTATTTTAAATTAGACAATAAAAATAAATCTATACATACCACATCCTTTTTCATCACTGTTATCTAAGCAATCATCCAACCGATTGCAGACTTTAACCATTTCAATGCAGTTTCCATTGTCACATTTGAAATGATGGGGAGAGCAGGTCGCTTCTGGTGTATTACAGAGATGTTCCAGCTCATCAGATTCATCACCACAGTCATTATCCCCATCACAGAGGTAGGCTTTGGAAATGCAGCGCCCATTCTGACAAGTGAACTGGTGCTGTTGACATGGTTCATAGATGCATCCCCTTTCATCACTGCTGTCACCACAGTCATTCCGCCTATCACATCTGAAGAAGAATGAACACTTCCTTCAAATATAAGAAGGCAATCACTGTCACATGGGCAGATGGATAGATACACTGTCCCAGTTTCCAAAGAGGTCGATATTTTGGCTCCAATAGAAGAGACTTTCAGAAACCAGGGTCATATTATATAGTCTGATCCTGTGAGTCCTGCTTGCATTCCCTGTATGCATTACAGGCTGGAGAGAGTCACCCCAGGAGATGTTACTAGCCACAACAAAAATTATTAAATGCGAATGGTGAGCGCTGGGGATATTAAAATAGAAAATTCTAGAGCATTTTCAAGTCAAAGCTAATGCATGAATGCAGAGCAGAAAAATAGTTTCACTACAATATGCAGATCTACTTACAACTAAATGGTGTGAAAAAAATGGTTGAATTAGCTGCTTCATATTAAGCAAATTTTGAGAATTTCTACAGCTGGCCAGGTAGTTACAAACCTGTATGTATTACGGATGCACAAGCCATTACTACAGGTGAACTCATTTTCTGTGCAAGATCTTCGTGTGCAGTTCTGGTGTTCATCAAAAGCATCACTGCAGTCAGCATCACCATCGCAGACCCAAGCCCGAGGGATGCACCTCCTGAGTGGGGGCCGATTGTTGGCACATGTGAACTCTGCTGCTGTGCAGTTGCGGTTTGCTGAAGGAAAAGCATGGTCACTAACCAAGTTATACTCTGTGTGTGTAACACCCTCCCCCCTCCACACATACAAACAGCCTGGATATCCACCCATAATCCATATCACAGCCATGCACTGCTGCACTTGCAAAGATAGATATCACTGCACCTTCTCATGTACACAGTTGTGCATTACTCTTCATGGAGGCTGACTGGGAGCCAAAGCATTCCTTAGGCAATGCTGACATGTGCATAAATCTGGATCTTATCAGTTTCTCATAAACATGTATCTGGCCATGTTTTCTGGGAGCTGAACAGGTATTATGCCTAGGGTCTCTATTCCCTGTTTTCTTCAAGGTATTCTGTTCTCCAGGGAGCAAAGAGAGTGAGCATCACTGCAGTTAATAAGGGCAAGGACTGAAAGTGTATCCAGCTGCTGTTAAAAGAATCAAGAAGCAGGACCAGGCTTGGTGAACCTCCTTCCCTTTGTTCACCCTCTAAACAGACATACTGATTTTGCTAACTAGATTTTTAAGATATTATGCCAAAATCATGTGGCTATTAATATGCACAAGGTGTGGTGCATGACCATCAGTGAGTATCTCCACTGAAGCTGCTATTGCTGCCCTGATCATACACACAATGCAGGTTAATTGTATCTCCATCTGAACTCATCAATTCAAAGGAAAGTAATTACAAAATTATAACAATGGGTTTTGTGGGGTTTTTTTTTACCCAATTTCAATTCAATATAATGAAAATGAAGGTACAGAAAGATTGTACCTCATGCTTAATGTGCACCTTTGTAAGCAGAAAAACTGGCAGTAGGTGAGAGTTTGGTGGTTGGCTGTTTTCTAAAAGATACCCACAAGACAAATAAAGTGCAGTATCTATTTTCATTAACCACCTACCACAATTATGTCTTTGATCCTCATCACTCATATCCCCACAGTCATTATCACCATCACAGATCCAAGTTGCTGGGATACATCTGCCATCATCACATCTGAACTGGTCGCTTGAACAAGTCCGTAATTGGGGCACTTAAAAATGAACACAATCACTTTGTTCGTTAAACTAATCTGAACTGCCAAGAAAGGTGCAACTCCAGCAATATGCAAGGTGAGCTACCAACCCTACTTAAACCATAGAATAATCTATTCTACCTTGTGTCATACTTACTTCTACAGTGACAATAATTATTATCTTGTAATATCAATTCTCAGGGACTTCAATTAGCTCTTCCTCTTCTTCCCTGGAGATTAGTATCCTCTTTTTTCACCTCCTACCCCACTGTTCTGCTTATTGCTATCAGTTTCTATTGTACATACAGGATTTGTTTACTGTAATACTAAGATACTCATATATTGTGTCAACACTATTCACCTCTGCATCCCACATTCCTTTTTTCCCCAAATGCAATACTGCATGCATACTTTCTGTACAGCATGACATCTGTTTTTACATCCAAAACAATATCAAAGTACTTTCGTCTTTTTACTATTTGAATCACTACTATCACAGTCTTATAGAGACGGGGTTATATAGTAAGAGTAATCACACTACAGGCAATCAATTGTTGCAATTAAAAGCCTTCATATTCCATACACAGCTTTAAGTATCAAAATATTGTGACTCAAGTATCAAAATCAGTGCATCAGATTATTCAGTCAGTGCATAAAGTCGGAAGATATTATTTTCCACCCAGTCTGGATTCAAGCTACTGCCTACAAGAGAAACTAGTGATTTGTTATAACCCATCAAGTTGTACCTTCTGAGTGTATACTTACCACAAGAGGCAGGTTCATCAGAGCCATCAGCACAGTCTATTCCTTGATCACAGTACCAATGAGCAGGAATACAACGTCCCGATGTACAGCGAAACTCATTATTTGTGCAAGTCAGTGAGACTGGAATAAAAAACCTATGTATTACTTCTATTTTTCTGTTACCTTTGCAACTTGTTTTAAGTTGCTTTTGAGTTCATGTTATGCAAAAAATATCACAGTCCCAAAAAAAGCAAGTGAAAAAATTATGCTAGGAAGGATGTCTTTTCTCAGCCTGTCCGTATAGAGTTCATATTACAAAAAGAGTATCAAAGTAGATTGACATTTGTATGCAAAAAAATGGGCTTAATTTTCGCCTTGGATATCCACATCAGCTAATAAACAGACAGAATTTGCCTTGGAAATTGCATGCAGCAATATGTTCTATATTTATACTTGAGATATGTGCACAGGAAAATGACCACAGTCCAATATACTTATTTTTCCAGTGCTCAAATCAGGCATAGCAGACTCAGTGCTTTACAGGAAATCAAAATGTGCACTAAGGAAGTAACATCTCATGGTAGATAATGTTTTCATTTTTTTCCCACCAAATGTTCTTCACCTGACAGTAGGAATCTTTTCTTAATGGCAGTGAAGGACAAATCATAACACTGAGTAGTAGTAGTTCCAGCTAAGCATGCTGCAAATATTCTTTCTGCACTTTGGCTGAGCCTCTCAATCCTGGCATGTAAAATGGGTTTGAAAATTTCTTCAGTAGTTACTGATACTTTCCTGTACCCTCTGATGGTTTCAAAATACCAAAAGGACAGAGTCTAGCCTTTTAACTTGCTCTTCCATGTGCCTTTGATGATGGAAATCAAAGACAATTAACTGTTGCTCATTAATGTCTTGGGGTTTCTTTGCCTCCCATTCTCTTTCTCTCCCTCTTTCCTGCCCTTCACCACTTCTCAATTTAAGTAATTCCCCAAGGACATAAACAGTAGAAGGGACAAAGCGCATCTTTCATGAGCAGCACAAGTTCACTATCACCACGTATCTTTGACACGTTGGGGTCCACAGATAAAAGTGGCTACAGAAATTGAACAGATATTTTAGAAAAATTGTGGCATAGTTAGTTCAAGGCTTGTAACTTTAGGAAAACAAGTGAAAGCAAAAATAATCTACTCACGCAACACTAAAGCCAAATCATCTGAAAATATCCATTATGTGTTATAAATTGATCCAAAACATTTCATATGGGAAAAGCATTATCTAACTAATACCTAATATAAATGTCTTTAAAAAGTTGAGCTGGTTCATAATTAAGGTGGATGAAAAACTAAATACTTCCATGAAGTGTCTTCTATAAACTGGAAGCTACAATGAACAACAAATCACATGCTAAAGTATACATAACCACATGAAAGAGCTAAAAGAAACTACATTTGAGACTGTAAAAATTTCATTTGTTCAGAAGGAAAAATATTCTAATGTTAAAGTTCTAGAAAAAGGCACCTCACTATAATACTAAAGTGCCAAACACCTTGTAAAACCATAAAGAACACAGACCAGAATATGCAAAAGGAGCAATCTCTCAAATGCTTTATGAAACTGCTGCAAAAGTTTATCACCTTTTTTATTAGCTAAAATTATGATTTAGATAATTGAAAAATAATAGTACAATCCATTAACTTCAGTATTACAAAAATAGATATTTTGAGAACAATGTGAGTTATGTCAAAAGGAAAAAGCAGTGGAATAAATGACTTGAGTAATGAAGGCCCTGTTAACTTACCACAGTGAGTAGGGCTCTCATCACTCATATCCCCACAGTCATTATCACCATCGCACAAATATGTTCGAGGAATGCAAATATTTGTGCTTTGGCATTTTGTAAAACCAGACTGGCAAGTACGTTCCGCTTTAAGGAGGGAGGAAAAAAGCAGAAGTTCTTTAGAGCTTTTTTTAAATACTGTTACGCTGTATCTCATTCAGAGATAATTAACAGTGCTAAAAGGAGTCTCACATCACTCACGTTCTGAAGTGCATCACTCATACTGCTCATGCTACATGGGAACAGTTAGATCATTGCTTATATTGCAGAAGTCCTGACAAAAACATGATCAAAGAACCACATGCCAATACTTGTGGGTGAGGAATGAAAACTGATATGTATTCACACTGTAATGCCTGCATTTGGTATGGTGTGGTATGATATAAATCATCAGACCCACTACAAATGATTAATAGACCGGGAATTTCAAATATTCAGGTTTCTCTGAGATCAAAAATAAACTTGTCACAAATAATACGTTTAAACAAAATCAGTGTGCACACAAAATGGAAAAAAAATTCTCTAAATACATTTTTACCAATTTCTCCAATTCCAGACATAAATTTTCCGCTAAAGATTTTAATCTCAGTGCATAGACATGATTATTCTGAGGAACTGCAATAGTAGTCAATATTGAGCTAATCAGAGTTTACATCTTAAGGAAAACAAAGATGACTGATAACATGTTGAGAACCATAAGGCATATAATTTTAAACTGTGCCATTATGGAGTCACAATATACACTCCTGATGATTAAATCTAGTATAAATAATATAGCATGACACAAAGTAAAAGCCCATTGTCAAATTCCAGGCTAATCCTACTAAAGTATAAACCCTGCATTTAATTTATCTGAAATAATATTTGTGAAATCCATGGGGGATTGATCACTCACAAGACTTAACATTAAGCACTGTATGAGCATTTGTTGCATTAAGGCAGACTCCTTAAAGCAACATTTACTATGTAATAATATTTTTTATATATATATAAAGTATTATATATTGCAGAACATCTTTTAACACTTCTGTAATGTAAATAAAGAAATCTTTTGTCCTATTTGCTGATTTTGTCACAATTCTTCACACAAAGCCACATTTCCCTCTTCCTTGGTTTAGAGAGTCAGACTCAAACAAGCACTAGGTAATAGGGCTAAACTTACGGCAATTTCTCTCATCTGATGTGCCATTATCGTAACAGTTGTTCACTCCATTGCAGACATACTGAAGAGCGATGCACCTTCCATTATTGCAAGTGAACTCTGTGTGGGAGTCACAGGTTCGGAACAAGCAGCCAAGCTCGTCACTGTTATCTCCGCAGTCGTTGTAGTGATCGCAGCGGTAGTGGTAGGGTACACATCGCCCATTGCCACAGGTAAACGCTGTTGGCTGACAAGTATGGAAAGCTGCAGAAAATTAAAATGAAAAAAAAATGTGGATAAAACATAATCTAAATTCTCTGACAAAGCAACAAGTGAAATCACAATATTTTTACCTGCCAGGGCAAACACAGCTGCAAAACGGACTGCATGAAAAGTAAAATACATATTTGAATTAAAAAAGTAGAAATTGGATATACATGATAAAAATTCCATACTACAGTGCTGTTGGATTCTAAAGCAAAACACTAGTTATTCGGACGACAGGCAAGCAAGGGATTGTTTCCAAACTATAGCCATAAGATCCATGATGATAAAGCCACAAAACTGACAGAATAGGCAAGGCAGACTACACAGCCACTTTCTAAGGCAGTTATTTTAAATGCTTACCACACACACTTTCCAACTCATCACTGCCATCAACACAGTCATAGTCATTGTCGCATTTCCATCGCTCCGAGATACACTGCCCATTGAGGCACGTGAAGAAACCAGGATCACACCTGGTACCGTTATCCACGATACAGTGCTTGTTGTTATTGGCTAAATACCAGCGGCCTTCAGAGGGGCACTGACATTCTGCACCAGCTGGACCTAAATTTATGTTTGACAGTTTAGAAAAGGACCAAAAAAAATTGAAACCAATTTAATATTGATTGTTTGTATAGGATTCTATTACAGCATTCACAGCTGTAACACCGGAAAAGGCAAAGAAATTTCACAATTCCTGTACAACCTATTTGCTTAGATAGCAGTGTGGTGACTTAGCCAGACTTTTATCTCAGTTAAGCATATGCAAACCCATTAAATCCCACAAAAGTTGTTTCAGAGTTCCTCAGAGAAACTGAGATCAGAATTTGGAGTGTCTGAGTACTTCTTTGCTGTCAAAATAGCTTTTTGATGGCAGCAAGACGGCATGTGATGCTTTCAATTATCACAACTATACCCACTGAGACTTTATTATTCAAAATCAAAACAGCTGTTCAAAACTCCTTGCACTAGACAAACTGTGCTTCTCAAAATCAATGACATGTTTGAGTTGTTTTCAGGCAAGACAGATTTGTAAAGGCATTTAAGATGCTACAAACGAAAACAGGCCCTGAATGAGTTTTTCAAAGTCAAGGATCATAAATCCCAAAAATTTACAACATATGAAACAGCTTTATAACACATATGTAATAAAGAAATAGTTACCATAAAGATTTTTTAAACATGTTGTAGGAAGCATCTGATCAGTATACAATGTATGAGTATATATACCTAAGGTAAGCATTTCCTACAGCACTCACATCATGTCTCAGCCAAGAGGAAAGAGAAGTTTAAACCCCAGAAAAGAATGCTTTGGTTTAAATTAGAGAAACCCATAATTTTTGTGTATGAGGATTCTCAGTCACAACCCTTAGGTGTGTGGGTAACACACCATTATTTTAAATGGCAATCATTTTGATTGCATTTATAAATAAAATAAATAATAAGAATTTGCAAACACTAAGAAATATTTCAGCTGTCCCCATGTGATTAAAATTGCTATAGTATAAATTCTATACAGGGAATAGTAATAGCTTACAGTAATCAAGTAAAACAGCTTACCTGGTGCACAGATGTGACTGCAGCCACCATTGAACTGGTTGCAAGGGTTGGTACACTGCTGCTGCTTACTTTTTGCCCAGACATGAATATCCATCGGTCTTTGCGGAAGATTCATGATCATTACAACCTGATCTGAACCATCGTACTTATTAGCTCGATAAATGCTTCGTGTGTTCCAGTCCGTCCAATATATGTGCTGATCAAACAATGTCATTGCAAATGGATGCAGAGCAGTGCTAACAATTACCTCACGATTTGTACCGGTGAGAGTGCACCTCTCAATCTTCTGCCTACAATAACAAAGAAATCATTACATCTTAAAACAAAAAAGTCTTTTAACCTATGTATAAAGCCATGCCCTAATTAGCCCAGCAATTCAGTAATTCTCCCCAATATCTAGGGTGCTGTTATGCTTCCCCACCTCCATTAACTAGAGTTTAAAGCAGAAAAGCATATGTTTCATTTGACATCCTGCATTCCCCTTCAAGTAGACATCCCATTACAAGTGCTTTGCCCTCCTGCACACAGATGAATCCAAATAACACCTTCCCAGAAGGACACAGCCATAGAACTTATTCCATTACAGACAACACTCTTCTGACACAGCAAAGGAGAAGTCTGAAAAAGGATTGCTACGCTGAAGGAGCCAGAGAGGAAAGGTATGACTGCTGCAGTGATCCCTCTGAGACTAAAAGTGAATTTGAATGGATAGAAAACTAAATAATTTTTAAAAACTCCCCTGATGATGGAAGAAATTCTGATGGCATAAATTCAAGGGTAGAGGTTTGTCTAGTAGGCAACAGCAAGAGCATCAGGCCAAATTCCACAGGTGACAGGCATTAACCATGAACAATGAGTAATGTAAAATGTGTACTGGGACTGTATTTGCTAGAGAAGATAAAAGTCCTGAATTGCATGTAAGATAAACAAACTGCCAGCAGGTACAAATGCATAAAGCAGAGGACTAAATCTACACTATGGCATAACAAAACTTCTTACTGCACAGTAGTTTCACATCAATATCAAAACTTGACATTGCATTGCTACTAAGTAACTCGTAACATTCTATACTGTTAAGCATAAATTCAATTGAAATGTCAAAAACAGTTTAGAAATGAGGAAAAATAAATAATAGAGCTATTAAAAAAATAACCACATGTAAACCAACAAGTGTGTTATCAATACATACAAATTTGCATCAGCCCAGTATAGCTGCTGTTCTTCATAGTCCAGGGTAAGCCCATTTGGCCACACCAAATTGGTGCTTACAATAGGTGTTCTGAAGTTTCCTCCAAGTGTAGCTCGCTCTATCTTTGCATTTGAACTCCAGTCAGTCCAGTACATATACCTGTCAACAACACGATTATATTTTCAGCAAATAAAACGCACAAAGCTCTTACCTGCTCCACGATATTTCCACCCTGGTGTCCCTCACTGAAGTGTGGAATTCAAAACCACTGGAAAAGAACTTCTTCCTCTCTTTTGGGCCACATTGACAAGGGATTCTTCTAGCAGGGATCACTGGGGTCCACTGGAGTGAACCTCAGAAAATTTTTTCAAGCTGTTATGTGAATCCAGTGAAGTCAATTAACCCCTTTCTTATCTTTCTTAATTTTAAATACAGCATAATTAGTAACAAAATTAGATGTATAGTACAATATAATAATGCCCCCAGTCTCTCAGGAAATGTTTTGATATTGAAACAAGAATTCTTCTGAAGCATTCATGGAATATAAAAGAAAAAAGTTCAGGGTTAGGGTTATAGGAAGTCCCTGATAGTCTTTGTCAAAGTGTAAATTGTAGTTTCACCTGCAGTCAAAATAAAGAGCAGCACATACCCTCTGCAGGGATCTAATACAACAGCTCTGGGTCGTGGCACCCGTGCAATCACTGTGTGATTCGATCCATCCACAGCCATGGAGCTGATAGTCTGATTGAGGTAGTCACTGTAATAAACTCTGTTGTTGATCCAGTCAAAGGCTATGCCATCTGGAGTCCCCAGGTCTTAGACACATGCAAGCAAACACACACAAACTCAGTATGATTTCCTAGATACCACAACACCCTTCATCTATTATAATTTGGCAACATTAAAGATTTCTTTGAAATGCCACTGGTGCCAGATCAAATTTGTAAAACTTAACGGTCAGGCAGTTCTGTGTATGCAGTAGGGTTACAAATACCTTTTCCTCACATAAACATAAGTTTTGATTGCTATTCTCCAAGTAGCAGGAATCCTCCCTCACTTCATAATATTAATTTACTATACCATCACTTCAATTTATTACTTATCGTTTTACATACAGAATAATATCTACCCAGCTTTATATTTCCATTTCATTGTGAACAAGATGAAATAAGAACGTCAGAAGAGATGAAAAATGAGGAAGTAAAGGGTACATTTCATTAGACATTTTAACTAAATAGTCTATCTTGACCATCAGCACAAAAAAACCGCCTGAGCTAGTTCTAGGTGCTGAAGTCCACTTTTAATACCTAATTACATTGTATCACATTTCAGTGCACTTACCAGATGCAATTACTGTTGGAGAGACATTTCCTGAGTAAATACTAACATAACTAATTCTTCCTGTCCCTGAAGGAAAACTTTGTGTAAAATATATTCGGTTGTTTATGCTGTCAAAATCCAGGGCCACAGCAGTTCTTAGCACATTGATTGTGCGGAAGGGAGGACTGTGATTTTCGGGATCTAGATGGATACTTCTGAGGGCATTCTCAAGAGCAAAAATCAGGTAATCATCAGTTGAAATGAAACACCTCTTGCCATCACTGCCTAGTGTTCCAAAGGCACAACCACATTTAGGTGTCTGCACGTCAGGGAGAGCAAAACAGAGGTGAGAACAACCTCCGTTGTTGTCCAAACAAGGATTATTGTTGACATCAAGGGGTGAACGTGACTGGAAATTACTGTCGTAAATTGTAACATCCCTTAGCCAATTAATGTTATCTCTTATTACGGTTGGCTGATCAGTATTGCCTGGTTCCTTGCTGGCTTGGAAGACTTTTTTCAGGTTTCGATCCACCCAGATC
This sequence comes from Lophotriccus pileatus, assembly GCA_035583135.1. Classification (NCBI taxonomy): domain Eukaryota; kingdom Metazoa; phylum Chordata; class Aves; order Passeriformes; family Tyrannidae; genus Lophotriccus; species Lophotriccus pileatus. Next base: position 19,517,635 of record JAWWES010000171.1, read on the forward strand.
ATAGAACTGCCAAAGATAGTGATCCCATAGGGAGTTGGATAGCGGCTGCCATAGCGAACAATTTCAACATCACCACCATCAGGCTGAATTCTTGCAATCATATCTAGGGAATCATCAACCCAGTAAACGTAGCCATTGCTGTGATCTATGGCCAACCCTCGAGGTGTGACAATGCCCTCAGACACAAGAACTGTTCTGTTGGTGCAGTCAAGAAATGCACGTTCGATCTTTGGATTTTGCCCATAGTCTGCCCAGAACAGATATCTGTTTTTTGGGTCAACTACTATATGCCTTGGCATATCTATGGTAGTTTTAAGCAGCACGCGGCGATAAGTTGTGTTTAAGCGCAAAACTTCAATAAAAGTCTCTGTCAGGAATGCGTTTGTAAAATAAAGATTTCCTGTATATTAAAAAAAAAAAAAAAGAGTTAATATTAACATCAATACCTGAGAAACACAAGCTGCTAAAATAATAAACCATAAAAATGAATAGCCATCATAAATATCTCGGTAGTTGGAAGCATAAAGTACTTGCCTACAATTTGAGGAACTAGAAAGAAGACACCCAAACTGACAGTAGTCAAATAATTTCTAAATCCTAATGGATTGCCACGGGTATCAGTGGTATAAGACCAGAAGTGCATTAACTACTGTTGTCATTTAGGTGTGTTTTATATATATATATATATATATATACACACACATATATATATGCGGTTTGGTTTGCTCTTCTATACTCTTATCCCTTTACCTTTTACAACACACAACTATGAAATCCATGTTATGACACAGGACTGTATACAGTAACTAAATTAAGTGTTTACAGATGATGGTTTTCTTAAAACTCATTCCAACAAGCCTGTCAATCAACTGAAGAACTTTTGCAAAACATATATACAGTACATATACATATAAAATCAAGGTAGTGGTGTCAATGTTTGACTAATATTTTCTGAAGAATTAGTATTTGAATTAATCTCTAATATGTTTAAATAGGAACAAGAAATGAAAGTGGGGAAATTAAAGTTCTAAGTATTTTTTTCTGCTTTTTTTACTTTTCATTATAATTTACAGTATTTATACACAGCAATCTGAGGGTAGATGAAAAGTCCTTTCTTATTTACAATGTCATCAGACAAGTTTTGTGCACTCTTCTCTGGTACATGTTTTTCACAATGGTAGTACACTGGATAACAGCAACTTACAAATGTACGGACAAGAAGAGAGACTTAAATATGAAATCCTTATGAGAGAAAAGACTCCATACATCTATTCTGATAAACTTTCATCTTTACACATCTATAAACAAATAAGAGCCATTCATTACTTCCTCTTGCTTTCAAATCAGCCCATAGAGACACAAATTAGAACCATGGTACTTTGATTCAAAATAGTTCCATTAGGATCTGTTTATGTTAGTCTTAAAATTTTACAATCTGTAAAGAGTAACATTCTCCTAAATTCAGTTGTGCTTACCTGCCACCCAGTCAATTGCAATGCCACGGATCCCATTTCGTCCTATTCCATTTGTAACAACATTTCTAAAATAAGAACCATCTGGTTTAATTTTACGTATTGCATTCTGAGAAGAAACTGTGCTACTGAAGTCACACCAGTAAATGAAACCAGAAGGCACGTGAACATCCACATGAAGCGCATTTCGTCCTGAAATATTTTGAAAAGTAATAATTAATATTTTTTATTTAAGCCAACTTATTTAAAATGTGTTATGCCAGAAAGAAATGCCAAAATACTAGGCATTACAAGATTTTTTCCTATTACAATATCCACATACCTCTTCCTGCCAGTGGTACCATGGCTTCAGAGTGATCTGATGTCTCTAAACTAAATCCTTTAATTGCAGAAAGCATAGATACAATTACAAATGAACTGTATGGGGAACAGGTTCTGTTATCAGGATTTAGCTGAAAGCCAGTAGCACAGGCACAGGAAAATAATCCATGAGGTACAGGCAAGCAAAGCTGCTGGCAAACTCCAATATTATTACTGCAGCCATTTGAGGAACCAGCAGAATCTGTGAAAGGCACACATGGCAAGACATAAAAACCTGAACTGTATCATCACAAATACCCACAGATATATATCCAAATTGACATATTTTTACAGTATTAACAATTCATTGACAAAAATAAAGATCCTAACCATTGTACATTTTAGCACAGATGTGTTAGCAATAGATTTGCCAGTTTCTTGTCATCTAAGATCAATGTGGTCAAGAATCAGATAAAACAGATTTGAAGCTAAAGTAACAAAATCTCTTATTTAGTCAACACTACATTGATAATATTTTAGTAAAGTTACATAAGCCAATAGATGCTTTAACTAGATGATGGACCATCTCTTTACCAAAACCACGTAAAATGCTTCTGACGCTCCTCCTGAAAGCCAAATTGAAGCTCACTTGCAAATACTCACTGTCTCTGTAATACACACGCAGGCCCTTCAGTCTTGGGACATTATCTCTCAGTACTACTTTGTTTGCACCAGTGGATTTGTCAACTCGTTCAATAACTTCATAATCTCGATCAGTATAGTACAGAAATGTATCATACACAGCAATTCCCCACGGATGAGAAAGATGAACCACCAGGGTCACACGATTTGTACCATCCACGTTGCCTCTCTCAATCTATGAAATCAGTTCAAAAATTAAGATAAAGATTACATTTTTAATAATAAAAGTTCAATGTTATAATAATACTAAAATGTTATATAAAACTAAATGCAACAGATGTTACTAAAATCTCTTATGAATGAAATCTTTATGTACAAGGTAGGAAGGAATGGGCAAGCAGTATATGATTTATGATCATATACTTTTAATGGTATTTAATAAAAACATTTACTCAGATTTCGCCTGGCCCTGCAACTCCCAGTTACAAGAGACAACTAAAGTAAGTGAATCACTCATGTGAACCACAGATTCAGAGACAGATAAAAAAGCTATTATAAAAAAATATCTCCTACCACTCCTGTGCTTGTGACAGCCCAGTACAACTTTTGTTCCTTAATGTCAATGGTAAGGAACTCTACATGGTCAAGGTTGCCAGTGAATAGAGTTTGTATGCCTGATCCATCCATGTTTGCACTGGCAACCTTTGCTGGGACTCCACTGTCAGTTCCTTGGTCTGTCCAGTACAGCTTCCTGTAACAGACATTATCACATTTGTTAGCAAAGCTGATAAGACAGATCAGTGGACCAGAGTCCCATTTTTCAGAGATTTTGTCACGATCATAATATCCCGAGATTGTTTTTAACTAAAAAATGTTACCAAACAAGCATATGGCAAATTAAGGAGAGTGAACATCTATGCAATATATGAAAGTATGCAATTTTTGTCTAGAGCTTAAAAAGAGTAAATAAATTCTGTACAAATACGAAAAAAAACCAAAACCATGTCAAATCCAGGATGAAATTTGAAGACTCTAAAAGTTAAGAAAAACATGGAGAATATACTCATGAGCAAAGATGAGAGCAGTTTTGGAAATTTACCCTCTTGCTGGATCAACTGCCAAACCAATTGGTGTGCCAGCTCCCAGAGGGGTGCCATCATTGGTAATCAGTGTTTTCCTGTACATTATGTCACCATGCAGCTTCAAGACCTATGCAAACATTGAACTCATGAGAGCATGTAATATAGAACTTACAGCACATTTTCAAATTACAGGAAAGAAGCCTAAATCAAACAGGGAGTTGAAATTGCAGAAGGCTTTCTCAAACACTGTGAAGAAAAAGCACATTTTTCTCTACTCTAAAATCTCCCTTCTCTAACATACACCCCTTGAATGAGCTGCTTGCAGCTCAGAACCTGACTATGTTAAATATCCTAGGTATGAAAGTAGTTCATTTCTCAGTTTCCATAATATCTTCAAAGTATTACAGCCTGAAGGGGTTGATGAAATGCTGATTTACGGTGTATCCCGCTTAATTTGCTCTAATTAGCTGCCTTTTAATTTAATAGTATGCATTTATATTTTGGGACAACTAATAACTGGGCTTATTTACAGTCATTATTGCATTATATATTACTTATCCTTTATTTCCCTACACTGAAAGGCAATTTTATCCTTGACATACCATTAGATTGCTAGTCTCCAGAAAACTACCTAATATGCTGTCAAAGCAGTTGGGAATGGACCTTACTGCATTTAACGAGAGCATTCCTTTACTATCGAAGGCACTGCTTTGGTATCATTGATTTGAAGTGAGGATAATAACAACAGTAACTCTAGTTATCAGAGAGGTTAAGTGTCAAACACCAGAAGCCTAATGAGTTGAAGGGGAAAAAAAAAAAGATAATAGATCTATGCACAAATAAAGTTTCTGGCTCTCAGTTTTTTTGACTACGCTCAAATCTAACTTTATCTTTCAAGTTTGTAAAGTATTTTTCTACAGATTGATTCCACTTTAAAATAAATCTAATTTCAGCTTTTCACTAAATAAATATTACTAATTTCAATCTGTATAGGTTTCACAAGCAGTGAAAAACCTAGGTTCTTGCTTTCCAGTTGTCCCTCTTAAATAATTACCTCAATTGATTGTGTCCCTGGGTTACTGTAATACAAGTTTGCAGATATCCAGTCCAATGCCAGACCAATAGGAGAACCAATAACAGCTGCCGGAGCAAAAACTGACCTGTTGGTTCCATCTGACCTCACTCTGTGAATTTCACCCTTGGAAAAAATGACAACAAAAGTGAAAAAATGTCAAGAGCAGAAAACACTGTTCTATTCCATCTACATGAGTACTTAATTTATAATGCAGTCTTTTCTAACACTAACACAGTTCAAGGAGGAAGGAGGTAGAGGCAAAAATAGAGCAGATCCAGGCAGTAAAAGATGGACAACAGGTTGCAGTTGCCATCTCAGAGCAGGAACAAGGTAGAAACAACTTTAAGAAAAGGACACAATGATCATGTGGTCCATGCATCATCTTAATTGATTTGTTACCATGATATCACAGTCTAAATATCTCAGTGCAGAATTGAAAATGGTACTTCAGAAAGGAATCAGCACTTCAGATGGCAAAAAACTGAGCTCCAGGCCAAATTCGCTGCTGACTTAAAAAACTAAAATTTCTTAGACACCAGTAGAGCGCTGCTTGCTGACTTCAAACAACATAGTGCTATTTGCAAATCATCCTGTCCTTGAATCCCTAGACCTTCAGAAAAAAAAAAAGTAAGAAAATAGGATAATTTTTGGTACTCTATAAACCTACTTTGAGAGCCTGATGGATGTTGGATGTTTATGACAGTGACTACTAATATAATAGGCACCTGAATGACAGTTATCCTGCCTACCACTGACATTTACAATTAACAACCTGTGGAACGTGATGGCTAAAGAAAAAAACTTAAGAAGTGTTTTACAAGCAGAATAGAGGGGCACTCTTATTTTTATCTCTGTTTCCTGAGTTTGCTTCAGAAAGAGTGAACAAGCTGGTGGATGTTAACTTGAGCTCTAACTACAGCTTCAAATGCTGCCAACATTGGCCCTGAAATTACAGTAACAAATCATGCAAGTGTAGACAAACCCCAAGAAAAGCCAAATATGCAATGGATGGAGGCAAAATGTGGTGTTAACGAAGAGGCCCTGTGGTGATGGACAATTAAGAAAGTAGGCAAATAAGCTTCTGTCATTAGAAAATAGAGAAACATCTTTTCCTCAGAGTGAGCCATGACTGACACAGGTGTCTCAACTCTGTTTGGGAGCAACAGAAGCCTGAGATCTGCAGATCAGGGATACAGTCACACATTTGTCAGGCTTTGTCAAGACCTAACTTAAACAGAGCATGTACCCACACTCAGGCTGCAAAGGCACCTGACATTTCACTTGTCAGGGCTGTTAATGGATGTATCAGCCCTTGACCTCCTACAGAACTGAAAAGGTTTTTGTATATGTCAGCTGTATCTGCTGGCTGAGGTCTGTCAGGAACATTTTTTCAGAATGCAGGGAGAATAAAATAGATTTCTGAGTATTTATCTAGTCTCTTGGACAAAAGTTTGCTTAAATAGGTCTATTTAAATACTTCATTGGAACTAAACATTCTCACTTTAAAAGAATAAATAATTAAATAATATTTCATGTTCATGTCTCTGAGCCAGAAAAAAACATTAATTAAATGCTTCTGCTGCCAAAGATAAGAACTACTTTACAAGAGAGATGAAGTTTCTTTACTTTTTCCTAGTGGGAAAAACAAATGAACAAACAAACAAACAAAACAACAAAAACCCACCACTGCATTCTTTTCTATTATTTTTATCAAAATTCTTACCAGCAATGCTAATATATTGAGGTCCAAAACACTTTTTAAAAATAAAAAGTCTTAATTTAATGCACATTTTGAACCCAAATACCAACTTACCGGATTTTCGACCCAATAAATCATGTGTTCAGAGTCATCAAAGTCAACATCGAAGCCATTTTGAACTCCTGCTATTGGAACCATAGCATCATTTGTCTTCTCCTCAGGGTTCAGAGAAATTCCATAAATTATATTATCTCTTACAGCAATAAGGAAAGGGTGTTCAACTGTGAAAACATACAGTGTAACTCAGAGTTGCTTCTGCTCAAGAAAATGTCACCACGATATGCTTTCCCACTCCCACACAGAAGTTCCCTGATGCTAAGAATGGTTGAATGTTACCAGTAGTGCTTTGAAACCACTTCCTAGTGGTTTCACTAGTGATCACTAGTTTGATCCCTCACTAGAAGCGAGGTTATCTATTACTGAAATTGTAGTAACAGTTAAAGTTTCAGCACTGGGCAATCACAATGCAAATTCTGAGAAGGAAGTAAATAAAACAGGATCACTCATTGCTGGCCAAGGGAAGAAGGACATTGATGCAGCTGCTCTAAGCAGCTTTTACAAATCTGCGAATGGGAACCAACAGGACAAAGCTCTGAGGAATCTGCATGACATGATGGGAACCAGCAGGGCAAAGCTCTGAGATTCTGCAGGACCTGCCTGTGATGGGTTCTCAGCAGGACTCACCAGCATAGAACAATGTCACCGCAGCAACTGCTGATCTTTATTATTCAATATAACTGCAGTAGTGTGTTTTCCTGTTTTATCTCTAAGAGAGTAGACATGCTCCCTTATAGTATATTTACTTTCTGGTGAACTTGTACTGTTATGCTTAAACAACAAGCAGCTGGTCAGGTGATCTGAGAAAACACATTGGAGAGCTGTAGAGCGAGAGTCAGCAACTGTACTTCTCATCTGCTATGGAGCAGTGGAAGAGAATGTCCTGAACACTGATTCCCCTCCTTGTCCTTTTGTGTTTGGAGAACAAATTCTAGCCTCTTCTCCCCACAGGCACAAGCTGCCATTTAGTAGGGAAAGGGGCTGCTGTAGCAATAACCCACTTCCTCTTCCATAACAGATCAAAGACTTGTTTGTTTGGATTGGATTGGATTCTCTTCACTGGTTGCTTAATTGCAATACTTACATAAATTTTGCAGTGAAAATTTTCACATGAAAACCCACAAATCTCAAAAATTTTTCTCCATACTTCTCTTTGGCTGCTGGAAGTATTTGTCAAATTTGATTTACTGCTTTGAGTTTTACACCTGTGTAAATCTATACAGTCTGATTATTCCTCATTCTTAAGATGGATAATAGAGCAAATTTGCTGACCTACAGAGATTTAAAAACCTGTGCAGCTTCATCAGACAGATATTAATATAACTTCTGAAATTTATAAACAATTTACATGACAAATTATAATCTATATAAGATTCATGTATTGTTATATTAAATAGGCACATGTACCATTTTAATACAATATTTTAATATACACAAAATCACTTCTTTGTTTCCAAGGCAGTTGGCTATATTACCATCCTTAATTTCAACCTGAAATGCTGCTTAAAATAAGTGCAAAGGCAAGATTTTTTTATCTTATATAAAGCTAAAAAAATGGTGCAATCCTAGAATCAATGCCTTTCCATCCACATGAAGTTAGTAGTATTTAACATGCAAACTAAGTAGGCAGAGACCAACAATATCATTGTTTGTAGAGACACTGCCCAATCAAATGCATGCAGTGCAGTTTAACCTTTCTTCTGAAAGACTGTGCTGGCCTAATAAAGTAAACAATGACAGCAAGGATAAGGACAATAATAAACATTACAAGAGAAATAAAAAATGCCTACTCCCATATAATCATGAAAGGGTCTGGTTTGGAAGCGACCTTAAAAAGGATCATCTAGTTCCAAGCCCCATGCCATCAGCAGGGACATTGGTCATTAGTGATGATTAAAATATTTTACCATTAAAAAAATCAGTATATTTTTTAACTTCTGCTGATGTACTGACCTGCAGCAAATATCCTTTTTTTTAACTCCCCACATCTGTAGATGTTTTCTACATACTGTTTTAACTGTATAAATTCCATCTAAAAAGAATAAAATAATCCCATATAGTTTAAAAGAATTGTGCTTCACAGAAGGATACTTCTCTTTCTTACACAGTTGATATTGAACAATTATGTAATTTCTAAAAGGGACACAACTGTACCTAAGCAGACAAAGGGAAATTTGCAACACGCAAGACACAAAGAACTGTCAATAGTTCAATTCAGTGGCAGATTTGGGTCAACCTCTACATGTGCTTCATCCCTGCGGTGTTCCATTTCTTTCATTATGATCCCTCTATATACCTGCACATAACAAAACAAGGCAGATTTCTAAAAGAAACCCTCTTCAAATTTGCATTTCATTTCATATTATATAAATTGGTAATTCCCTTGCTGCTGTTAAGAAAAATGTGAATGCAATACAACCCTTTAAAGAACACACCACTAAGTATTGAGCAGGAAAAGAGCATGATATGGCCTTCAACATTTAGATAGTTTTAAAAGAAAAGGATTTTTTAAGGGACAGAGATTTCTAATACTAGCTTATCCCAAAGATAATTTCTATGATTTGAAGCTTCCTTATTCAGGCAGACACCAAAGTACACTTGATATCTGTACAATGATGAAAAGATTAATAAGGAATGCTTCATCTGACAACAGCACTGTGGTCAAATTTCTAGTCACAATTTGCCTGCCACTGCTTTGAATTTTCTTTTTAAATGAACAGGCCAAATAATTTTTACAAATCATTGTGGACTATTCAAAGAAAGTTCAGTAGTAATTTTGACACCATATTTTGTTTGTAAAGGTTAGTTCTGTTACAGCTGCATCACAGGTATGCACATGTAAGTTTAGGCTGTGTTTCTAGACCTTCTGCATTTGGCACAATACTATTTTACACGGCGGGGGGGCGTAAGTTCAAGATGAGAAATTCTGATGTGAATTTCAAAATGCACTAGTTCAGACAGGCTAAAGAGAGTCATAAGGAACAGGAAGAACATCTCTCCTGAGGAGAGGAAACCAAAAGATCATAATTTACTTCTTAGCAAAATAAGGTAGAGAAAGAATAGAATAGTCACTTCGGATATATACAACAAAACATTTACCAATGCTAAAGGAGAACTATTAATGCTATTTATCCTAAAAGACAAAAATGGCATCAGAAATGGGTATAAACTGGGAAAAGATACATTTGAACAAAAAATCAGGTTTCCAAATACCAAATTGTGAAGTTCAGTGAATTTCTGGCAAGAACTCAGATTAATCTAAAACTAGACCTTGATTGGTGAAAGAGAACATATGATCAGAGGTCAAGAGCAAGAAGGAAACAAACCTGAGTAACCAAAGGAGTCCCTTCTAGTCCTGCATCTCAACATTCTTACAATTACAACTCATAAAAACATGTTTCTGAGCTGAATACTTATAATGAACACAAAAATCTGCCAGATTAATTATTAACTGATAATAAATTCCTTCCAGATGTATTCCAACAGCAAAACATTCAATGTGGTGAGAAATTTTAAAATGTGGCTTCTTTTAAGTGCTTATAAGAAAATTGAGTTCATCTATTTTCCCAAATGAAGCATCTGAATCTCTGACTCAGTTCTTTCCCAAATCTGTCTCCAAATCTTTAGGCCGAGTACATTCCATGTGTCCTAAATGAAGTCTGCCTGGAGTGGCCCGAAACTTTGATTTCATGAGCAGCAACTTACTGAAGAACGCTTTTTGCCTAAAAGAGGGATGGATTTGACAGCACTGGGTCTTTCTTACCATTCATTAATACTGCCCTACCTCTCATGCAGTTCCTGTTATCGGGAGAAAGGATCCATCCTGAAGGACAAGCACAGGAAAAAAAAAATGGTCCAGATGAAGAAAGCAAGCAGAGGTGGCTACAGGGGGACGAGGCACAGGAATTAATACCTAAAATTTAAAAAGAAACTATTAGCAACTGTAACAATATGAGTGACTGGAAAGAATATTCTATCTCATTGCTGCTGGTAATATCAACCCAGCACTAAGTCCAGTTTTGCTCTTTCTTTAAAATTAAAACATTGAAACACTGAAATAATTTCCAAGAACCACAAGCTATATAATACACTCATAACAGGATACAATTTTCCATGTAAAACAAGGACTATTATCATAGTGGCCTTTTCAAATGTTATGCATCATAGAAAATCTTTCAAACTCCATTTCAAACTTTTCTTAACTGTACCAGGAGACCTATGGGATTTTTAGTCCTTGATTATTATAACCTTTCCAGATGGGGGATTTAAATTATTTACTGAGACTTCTTGGAGAAACCAAAGCGAAAATAGTTGGTATGTCTTGTTCAAAAAATGCCGAATTTCTTGGATCACTTTGAAACTATCAGTTTAAAGTTGTAAAATGCTAAAAAAAAGACAGCAAAGAGGGTCTCTCCTGATTGCTGTTATTGCTACACACTAAAATTGAACCTAGATCACCTCCACCAACTAGCTACTAAAGAGGATTTTTCAGGATGAACTATCTTCACAAGAAAACAAAAGTCAGATTTTGAGTATATCCTTAGCAATTGCAGCAGACCTTATCATAATGAGCTTGGAAGTTCTAGAAAATTGTGCAATTGTTCCTAAAGTAAAAACTAACAAGAACTGAAAACAAAGTAACATGACAATAAAATAAAAGCATAAACTCAGAAATCGAACTGTAAGAAAATTATTAATCTCATCAGTATTATGAAACTAAACTCTGGTTGGCGTAAGATCTAATGATTTACAAAAAAGGAAAGTGGATGACAGTTTTAATGCTGCATCTGGAATTTCAATCTGCAAATAAATATTTCTTCATTTGTCAACATCAGCATGTTTTGCTGTTCTTCTCTGTCTGGTCACAAAAAGTACAACAGAACAATTTAAAATGAAAAATCATAAAATGTACTAACATAAAACAATGAAAAAAAGAAAGAAATTTCTCCACCAATGATAGAAAGGTTTTTAAACCTTGGGTTGTAAAATAAAATCTCTTAAACCATAACAATGATCCATAATTAATGGTACTCTCTAGTAATTGAAGAATTTGCAGTGAGAATGCTAAGTGGCTTTAGTTCTGAACATGACCGAGGAAGGTTTTGTTCCAAAACAAATATAGCACTGAAATTGTTAGTGTCTTGCTCAAATGCAAGTCTCTACCCTCCTTGGTATGCGGATGTCTTTTAAGGAAAAAAAAAGTAAGCCACTGTAATATTTATTAATTGGAAACACTCCATACACAAGCAATATAACAAAAGCTGAAAGATAATATTCATATCAATATATTTTCCACACTTTAAGTCATGCCATGAAATAAGGAAAAGTCTGATTTGAAAGATATCTCTACCTAACAGAAAGAAAATTATCTTTTTTTATAGTCTTTCAGCTGCAAAATATCACCTTCCTAAGACCTTAGAGGGAAGATTTAATGCAGTGAAGGGGTTTATTTATTATTATTATTGTTTCATTGAGTAAAATAATGCAGAACTTCTTTCAGAGAAGGTTGATGACAGTCATCTTTTCAAAAATAATTGTACTATTAACACACAAGAAATTGAGTCTGGTATGCCAGAGAAATTTTTATAATTAAAATACTTTCCAAAAATGCTCTAATTGTCTTACAAAAACATTCAGAACAAAGTCAAGAAAATGACACATACTACTTCCCTATTATTCTTTTTGGCTAGTCATTATCCTTAGATGTTGTCTAGGTGGTTACTTTCCCTAATACCAGTTTGGCCAGTAGCAAGCCAATAGTTTGAATTATTTGCCTGTTTTAGCCCAGCCCATTTGCTGACAAGGCTGATTCTCAGTGTGCCAATCCATGATGTTACTGCAGGTTATTTCTGCAATTACCGAAGTTGTTTTGGTGAACTTACCATTAGGCTGCTTTACAGGATGGAGTGCCACAAGCCCCAAAGGTTGGTGAATGTTATAAATCATAACTGTCTGGTTTCCTCCATGCCATTTATTGGCTCGAATTACTCGATTAGTATAGCGGTCACTCCAGTACACAAAATCTTCAAAGATAGTGAGAGCATGTGGATGTTGCAATATCTAAAAAAGCAAGCGTGTTCATCAATTTAGTTCTGGAGATCTGCATACATAAAGCTTGCAGTGAAGTAATAACAGAGCTGAGAATGTTTTTTAAATAAATGAATAATGACATAGCAGCGTCTAAATTATATTTTTCAGTGAAAGGGTACAAACTACCATCTATTTTCTAAAAACAAGACATTAATTATGGGGAAAATATAATTTTTTAAAAAATTAAAATGCTATATGGACCCCTTGAGATGAACAGAATAAGGAATTAAGACAGGAGATTTTCAGGAGCACAATAGGAAATGTCTAGTGAGACTTAAAGACCTGTCAAGAACTTGCATCCCTGATACGCTCCCCTAAAATTTACCAGACGGTCAAAGAAGGTGGCTTATGTAAATTTCAGCTAACTAGGAATGGAAAGATCATCTTGGCTTCCATTTCACACAAATTGTCTCTCCAGTCAACAGTAAAAGCCTCGAGGGTCAATTCTTGAAAAGATTCTTGTGGTTATTTATACAAGTTTCTGTGTACCAACTGAACATCTCAACTACTGTGTTGGTACAGAGATAGGGCTACAAGCTGCCAGCAGCACTTCATTGAGAGATAGCCTGTAAGAGGGATGGTCTTCATGAAGTTGCTGCACGAAGCAATTCCTGGTAGCACAAAATCCTTCACTGCTGTCAAGAACAGTAGCAATAATCACTCACAAAAAGCGACTGGGAAAAGTTCTTTCAGGCTTTTTGTATAGATGTCACCTTCAGACTTCATGCGTGCAGACAGAACAGACAAGAATGATCTAAAGCACTAAGTCTACACACAGCTCCAGGTTCTGATGAAGCTCTCCTGTGAGACTGAATAGGATGTGCAATTCCTGTTTTTCCAGCAGCAGGAAGCAGCTGAAATACTTTACATCTGCTTCACCCGAGTATTTTGAAGAAAAATACATCCAAGTCTACAACAGTGAAAATACATTTTTAACTACTCTCAGCAGGGACATGGAAAACACTAGTTTCCCATTAATGTCTTACCAGATCGCTTGCAACCACCTGTCGTCTGTTGTTTCCATTGTAATCACAAAAATCGATATAATCCAGATAAGCATCAGCAAAATAGAGAAGTCTGTTTGGGTAATCAATGGAAAGTCCATTGGGCCAGTAGATTTTATTATTAATAATCACTGTGCGCATTTTGCCATCCATGCTGGCTTTTTCAATCCGAGGGTTTTGACCCCAGTCAGTCCAAAACATTACATGAGCACTGAAAAAAGTAACGTGTGGTTACCAATCTGGGAAAAACCTAGCTGCCTATTGAGAAATGTTACATGAAGACTCACTAGACCAAAAAGAGAAACAACCGTTTTAAGAACAGCCATACACAATGATACTGAAATTATTTATTTCAGCAATAGGCCTACTTGAGATACTACCATAATTCCTGTTGTAAACATTCTTTTAACACTTCTACCGCTGTTTCCATTTGTCACTAATAGCAGCATATAGAAGCTACTGGTGTCACTGGTTTTCAGTGTTAATTATAATTTGAATCTCTGGTTGCTATACAATAATTTGATAGAGGTTTGTGCTTTTGTAACGTCAGTGATAATGTTAACAGCACTAAAACTGAAAAGCCCCATGTGGCTGACAGTAAACAGAGTTCAGGGCACTAAAGACCACAAAAAAAGTAAAAGGTTGTACATGGACAGCTCAAATCATCACATTTCATTTACTCTATGCCACCTGCTGTCTGAAATGGGAAGGTGCTTTTGTGATAACATTATTACAGTATAGATAATTATTTTAGACTTGGGGCTATGAAGGAAGGCATATGACATTAAATCACATATAAGTTTGTGGTATACCAGTAACTGAAATGATACATCACAATTTTGAATTAACACTTCTTAACTAGGAAGAAAATGTAGGAAAATCTTTTATAGAAAAAAAGCCATCTTGTCACAGTGAAACAGAGCAACAGATCACCAATCATTACCTCACAACTTTAAGTATTAATCAACTCTGCAAACACACTATTTCTAAAAATTGTTTTAAGATTTCTCTTCCACTTGTAATTTAAAATTACAATACAATTCGGGTAGATCTCAAATTTTAACAGTTACACAATAAAATATTCATCTTTTCAAAACAAAACATTAAAAAAAAAACCTTACTCAGTTCTGGGATCTAACACTAGTCCCCTTGGGTTTGTTATATTTTCACTGAGCAGCACAGTCCTGTGGCTCCCATCCAGTTTAGAGACTTCAATTGTTTCCAGAACAAAGTCTGTCCAGTAAAGGTTACGACCAATCCAATCTACCGCTATACTTTCAGTCACGGTGACACCACTGTCAAACACCTGTTTAATAACAAAGGGGGGGGGGGGGGGAAGTTGATAATAAATTTTTACCCTTCACAGTTCTATAGATATGGAAAATGGGGAACCAAATCTCCAACATTTTCTAGGTCTAATATGCAAAATGAACCACGATGTACATACTCAAAGTGCTGGCAAAGCATAAACCCAAACACTCCTACTAACTTCCTTAGGTCTATTGAAGAAGTTACCATTTACTAATAGGAAAATCAGCTTATAGTTTGATGTTAAAAAGGGCTTCTTGAAAGCATTCAGTTTTCTTTTTCAAAAAGCTGTATGAAATGTTGGCTTAGCATCTACAAAGTTGTTTCACTTTGTCCATGTTACCTCTCTTCTTACTATGTTTGGATTTTCCTCTTCCCCTTTGTTAACTGAAGATACATTGTGTTCATTTTCTCTACAAAAGACAAGAAAAACTCAGCTGAACTTACTATTTTTCTGTCAGTCCCATTTTGATAAGCACTCCAAATTTTATCCTGTGTTGTATCAGACCAAAAAATACGATCTGTGACTGAATCAAAATCGATAGCCACAATATTGGTCCCATCCCGAACCAGCGAGTAAATGCTGTGTGACTGGGAAGTGATGTTATCCACAACGATTTGGTTACGACTTGCCACCAGCAAAAGAAGATTCCCAGACTCTGTCAAAGGAATAGAAATTAAAATAAACCAATAAGCTATTCAACAGTAATTCTGTGAGAAAAAGAAACACTGAATAATTTTACATGACTTTATCGAATCAATATATACATATTGAAAAGGAAGAATTCGAATCAATTCACAGGCTGAGATATAGTATCATACGCAGTCTGTTCAGCCTTACTTTTTGATCTACCTTGGCTTTTCTCCATCCTTTCTCCACCACTTTATCTACAGACTTCCTCATATCTGGATCTCACATCTTCCCGGTTGTGTAACCAGTTTGCTGCAGACATCCAACACTCATTCCTCCATAAACCTCTTTTATGTCCCACTCCTGATACAACCCCTAAAGTTTTTTGTACCACCAGTTAATCTGTGCAGCCTGGCTCTTCCTCCTTTGTAACCTGTCTGCTCTTTTTTTCCCCTCCTTTAGACTGCATGAGAACAAGGGAGAAGAAACAGGAAAGCCATAGACTGCTGTGCAGCTGCTTACACTGATAAGATGCTGAAAAACAGCTGAAGAGTAGCAACCTTAAAGATAGCAAGCTACGAGAAACTCTGTATTACTAAGGGCCAAACTTATATGCAGGTAAAATACAAGTGTCTTCCATGACCTGAGTATATCCCTAAACCAGGAAATCTGTGGTGACAAATTCCATGGGGTATACTACTCCTACATACTGCCATTATGCTACATAAGAGATAGAGAACAACCGGCAGCAAAGCTGTATCAGTGATGTTTGCTCCTTAGAAATGAGTGAAGTGCAGCATAGGCACAAGGTAAGTCTTGTGAAAGGTTGGGATTTAAATAATTTGTGAGCATCAAGCTTTATAGAGAGCAAATTTTAACCTATGGCTTAAACATGTCTGACAAATTTTCTCCAGAATATAATTTTTGATGATTCCAGGGTTAAAAGTTACAGTGTTAATTTAAATATATTATTTCAAGGAAATAATAGTTTCCATTTAACTCCTCAGCTGACAGTTTTAATACTCAAGGTCATTTGCCAAGAATGCCTTGAAGTGGTAGTTTACAACAGCTCCTTTAAAAGAAAACAACATTTAAATGATGAAGCTGGACAGTTTCCAGACCCTGTTGTCATTTTTTAGATTGATCTCAATGTTTCTCACCTGCTGCTTTACAAGTCCTCCCATTGGTTTCTAGAATGTATCCTTCATCACAGTAACACCTAGAAGACCCTCTCTCATTGTAACAATGCTGACTACAAAAGCCTGGAGGGTCACATTCATCAATATCTTCACAAGTCTTGGAGTCATTTGCAAGCTGGTATCCAATAGGACAGGTACATTGAGCTCCAAAGGGTCCTTGAATACATTCATGAGTGCAGCCAGCATTATTGTCAGAGCAGCTCTCCTGATCTAAAATTGGGTTGGGAAAGAAAATAAGCAGAGAGTCAACAAAAGCTTCTTATGCTAAATTTAGTTCTTTACAATAGCATTACTGGCCTAAGACTGCTGCTAAAACATGACTGCAGAATCATCAGTTAAGCAGTGTGAGACTGGATTTCCACCCTTACACTAAATATAAAACACACAGTGCACATAAAAGCAGGTAACAACAAAGCATGTGCTACCAAATCCCATCAAACGAATGCTGTCCAACCATTTCAACAAATTTTACAAAAATAGCTAGAAATATACAAAAAGTTACTGTGCCACTCCAAACCTAAAATTGTAAAAATAAATAATAATTTAAATTCATTTATAATCATACCTGGCTGGGGTTCATCTGAGAATGTGCATTGATTAAAGAGAAAGAAGAAAGGAAAGAAAGAAAAAGATTATGTTTAAATCAACTCATAATCAACATAAATACAAATTCTGGCTACACGTGAGCTTCTAGATTTTTTTCATGATTCTTGAAGTTAGAAATTTAAAAGAGACTTTTAAGGACTGAATCACATTTCATCTGCATTTAAAGCATACTATGCTTTAGTGACTGTGTTCAGGAACACAAAGCTCATCCCCATGCAGTTGTATAAAAAACCTATACTTAACCTATATTTCAGTAGAAGTAGCACTGGAATTCAGAGCACATGACTGGACACAGCTCATGAATTCATCAGTCAGCATTGCAGTCTCCTTTCACTGCAAGCAAGTTCCACTGAGTGATCTGAGCTCTAACTACAGCATGCTTACATTTCTAGAAACTGCAACACTAAATAAAGCATGCTGAATATTCCATTTCTTTCTGAAGCCATAACACATAGTAGACTACAGTAGATGCTTGAACAGTAACTTACTGCACAGTGGGGATTCATCAGCTCCATTGGGACAATCAGCATAATTATCACATACTCTGCTCAGATTCACACAAATACTGTGACCTGGACACTGCCACTGCCAGCTGGGGCACCGAAAAGGTTGAGTAGGACAATCTCTCTCGTCGCTCATATCCCTGCAGTCATTATCACCATCACAGATCCACGCCCGATAGACACAGTTGCCATTATCACAGCGGAAAAGAGATGGAGGACATGTTCTGGCAGGACACCTATGGTGTTCATCTGAGCCGTCTGCACAATCAAGATGGCCATCACATTCCCAGTTATCAGGAATGCAATTGCCATCTGATTGACATTGGAATTCATGCTGGTGGCACATTCCTGGTGGTCTTGTAGCTAAAAGAGGGACATTCAACAGTTCAGAAGCTGTTTCCATTTTTGACAAAGAAGCAAAACCACTATGTTCGGTTAATTTCTTATATAACTACTTACAATACTATTAAGAACAGTGTTGCTTTTAGACCAGGCCACAGAGTCACAGTTATTTAATCTACATGAAATTGCAAAATCTGACCAATTTAACTCCTACTGTATAATGTGGCAAACAAGGCAATTTAACTGTTGTTATATTTTGAACAAGCACATATGTATGTGCTCTCACAGAGAGCGTGTTTATATTAGATATTGGGAATGAATTCTTTACTGTGAGGGTGGTGAGGCACTGTAAGAGAGTGCCCAGAGAAGCTGTAGATATCCCATCCATGGCAGTATTCAAGGCCAGGTTGGATGGGGTTTTGAGCAACCTGGTCTAGTGAAAGGTGTCCCTGCCCACAGAAGGGGAGTTGAAGCTAGATATCTTTACGGTCCCTTCCAACCTAAGCAACTCTATGATTCTATCATACTCTTGAGCTGGAATCTACTGTGTTTGAAATTTCTGCTCAGAAAAATGATTTATAGACAGATATCCCTAAAAAGAATATTGAGGTTTTAAGGACAGTATTCAACATAGCAGATAAAGGAAACTTTCAGAAGCATCACCTTATAATTGAAGTCTTTCTTTCAGCATCAATATACTTACGGCAATCAGTCTCATCTGAGTGATCATTACAGTCAAAAACACCATCACACTGGTAGTAAGTGCTGATACATTGGTCTCCACTTAGACATTTAAACTCTGTGGCACTGCAGTTATATACTGTAAAATTAAAGAATATTCATGTTATTTATTTATTTATTTTACAGAGTTAGATTGCACCGAATTTACCTAAAGGTGCCCAAGTCTGATATGGTATCAGTTCCACTGAAGACCATAATTTCCCTAAAACACAAAAAATGCAGTGACTTTGGTATCAGAAAACAGAGGAAAGAGACTTCAACCCTCCACAATCAGCCTAGGGATCAAAGGGCTTACTGAACTGCTAAAACAAGCATCACAAACAGGGTTAATTTATGGATAGGCTTATTATGCATTCTGCTATCTTGGAGCTGGTAATGTGAGGTCACCATCAGACTCCTCAGGGGGAAGAGTGAGGAAACAATAAAGAGGCATTCAACAAATGAAGTTACACTTACTGCAGTCATGCTCATCAGCACCATCTATACAATCTTTGTCTCCATCACAGACATAGTATGGGTCAATACAGCGATGGTCTGGACACTGAAATTGTCTGGGTTCACAAGTACCTGCAAAAGCTGTTAATAATGACAATACATGCAGATGTGTTTTATTTCTCTTTTGAGATCAGAACAATACTGAAACAGTAGAAAAACTTTATCACTAACTTGCAGCATATAATGCAGCACCTAGCAATCATATAAACTACAAGCACTACTATATTAATATCAGGTAATTGTGCATTCATATGTAGGCTCAGACTCATGGAAAATAAACAAGGTTCCACTTAGTGGTAAATAATGAAAAAGCAAGCATATGAAAAAACTAATATCCTACTCCTGGTAAAAACTTCCAGCCTAGATTAGCTGACTGTACCATTAGTCATTACTGAGATCACTCATGAAGTAAGCGCTTAGAACACCTAAGCTTTAGGTGCTTTTTCTGCAAATTACAGTGGATGACATGATGCAGCACCACGATTATGACTATCACATTTGCATCTTTCTGTTTTTCTTAATTATATGTCTGCATTCTACTTGGCTCTCATAGTTCAAATTAGACAAGTTTTCCACATCTTATGGACTACAAAATATTAGTCTAATTTAAATATTAGTTCTTTCTTCCCAATTTCATTTATCATCCTTATACCAACAGACACAGCTATGTTGATATACACAGCTATTTATAAAAATAAGAGACAATCACAATACTCACTGCAGTTTTTTTCATCTGAGCCATCACCACAGTCATTATCAGTATCACAAAGCCAGATTCTTGGAATACATCTTTTATTATCACAGGTGAACTGTGTTCCAGGGCATGAAGAGGGTTCTTGTGTAGGACAGTGCAATTCATCACTGCCATCAAAACAGTCATTATGTTTATCGCAATGCCAGCGACCTGGGATACACTGTCCACTGGCACAGGTAAAAGCTGATGAAGCACAAGTATTGTCTAAAAAACAAACCAAAACCAAAAAACAGGAAGACACTTTTATAAAGATCTCCAAAACTTGCCATTCCTCACAGTGCAATCGGGATATTCAGTATACTTACAGAATGTCTAAAACGTGCATCAAATTCTAAAATGCACAGTGTTTAGAAATAAAATGTCTGTTATGCAACACATGCAGAACTGAACAGAATACTTACAAACTTTTCATAAACTGCAAGAAGCAATAAAAAAATTAAAATGTTAAGAGCTTCAAAACAATCTAAAGAACAAGAAAGTAAATTCTTCAAGGAGCCATTGGCTTTATACTTTCCTTTTCCCCAAAAGACATTCTAATTATTCTAAATAGCCCACTAATAAGAAAGAGTTTATACCTTAGTCATACCAGCTAGACCTTTGCACTAAGGAGCACACTTTAATAAAGTGTTCTAGTTTCTTGTTTGTGATTTAAAAGAATTAACACTCTGAAGAAACACCAGATATGTCATAAAAGACTCATAAATATCTTCAGTATCTTATCAACTCTAATTATCCCATTGTTCTCTCAATTTACTTGATCAACCAAATATTTTGGGTTAGACACTTTACAGTAATACCAGAAAATGAACCAATGTGCATTTAATTCACTTCACCATAAAGATTCAGATGTAACAAATAGTTCAGCACTGCCCAAATATAAAGAAAAACATAATACTTCTATTCAGATGTTAAGTGAAATAAAAGGTGCCACTTTAATATTAGAGGAAGGTTAGGTAATGCATATGATTTTGTTATATTCCTTATGGTGTTATTTTTTAAATCTCTTCACCTTCTGAAGATGGTTTGTTTCTCCCCATGCATCACAATACGGCAAGCACGTGATATTCCAATATCTTTCCAAATTTACAAAAAACTAAAGACTAAAGACAATTTTTTTTGTTTAGAAGATAAACTTTTGTTACTCTGTAATTGAATTTTGAGAACTAGTGAGATATGAATATTTTCATGCATTGTTTAGGTAGCTGGTATTGAATCCTGTAATACTGTGACATAATTTCCAAAGTAACTAATTATTCCAAATAATTTCAAAATTAACTAATCTCCCAGTAGATTTCAGGATTTATTCACGGACGCAACCCTAAAAAACTGGGCTTTATTCCAACAAAGCCATACTGTCTTGAAGTTCCTGAACTGCAAACAACAAACACTAACTGCAAATTACAGGGATTACTTACTTGAAGAACCACAGTTTTGTTCATCACTGTTATCATGGCAGTCATCAACACCATCACACTGATAGTATTGCGGCACACATCTTCCATTACCACAGGAAAATGAGTAGGAGCCACACTGCAAAGTGGGTGGCTCATTGGATGGATCTTCAACACATGTCAGCTGATTCGGAGCCAGCTTCATGCCATAGGGACAGCCACAGACTCTCTGAAAATTTGGTACTGGGAAGCAGAAATGGCTGCAGTCTCCATTGGGATTTGTTCCTCTATTACAGTAGTTAGAGCCTGAAAAAGCGGGACAGAAGATCAATGTACATACTAACGGTAACAGCTTGGGAACTATTACAAGTGCATAGTAGCTGTAAAAAAAAAGATGCTGTAGCAAATTCTGGCTTTGCATAGACTACAAAACAGGGTCAAGTAGTGACAATAGTAGTAATAAAAAATAAGAAGTGTCCCATTCTGTATACTCTTCACTGACACAAATGTTTATGGAAGCTAAGAACATGTTATTAATTTTCATCCAATTTTCTGACAATTTTGAGCAATTGTCTGGAAAGAATTAGACTACCACAAATGAGAAGCTCTGTCTGACCAGGCTGGGAGATCCGACCCAGTCTTTGAATACCAAACAGTCAGCGAGCCTTAGTACATAGTATGTTTGATGAAGGCATTAGGTGCTTTACTAAATTAACTACAATATCAAATCCTTGGTTTAGATCACGAAAGTGCATTGATTTCAGCAGGGAAAGTAAGTAAAAATTAGATATTTATGCACAGTAATAGCTTGAGGAATAGTCATTTGATTAATAAACATTTACCCAATTCCTCAAAATAAATAGATTAGTTTAACTGAAAATTCTACTAGAAAAAAAAAAAAAGCAAAGTTGTAACTGGTGATACAATTACACAAAACACAACAGAATCATAATTTCATTTTACAAGGTTATTAAGTAAAGTAACAGAAGTGGTGGGGGAAAACTGCATACAGTCACAAAACAGTGAAATATCTAACATGTACTTGCAAATGCCTATGCTGCCTCCCCCTGTGTGTCCCTTATGATTCAGTAAAGCCACTCCTAGAACTGAAAGTGGAAATCTGCTGTCCTGATATTCTGTCTCTCATTCCCTATTTCACGTCTTTCCTCTGTACAACAAAAGAGCTCACCTATTTGGGAATGAGCATCGTAGGCTTTAACATGCATAATGTTACTAATGCCCCTCCTAATAATAGTCATTTCACCTCCATCAGACTTCCTCACTCGAACTATTCCACCAAGTCTCCAATCACTGAAATAGGCATAACCTGTTTTGAGACACATTCAACATATTATAGAGCAATATAACTTAAAAGATCAAACATAATGAGATAAATCCTGGAAGATTTTTCACGTATATTTCACCATTTTTCATAATTTTTTCATGAAAAAGACAAAAAGACTATTATCACTGTAATGCAGTCAAAGTGAGCCCTTCAGTCATAGGCAGACATAACTTAGAAAAATCAAACCTTCTCAGATTTCACTTAAATTGAAATACAACAAACTCAATTGACATTTCAAGTTCCAAGATAATTTTAAAAGTATTCATCAAGACTACTTTCCAGAAAATTTTAGAATATTTTTGAAGATATTTTTATAAGTAATCAAAAGGGGTCATATACTGACATCTTTCTTTACACACATAAATTCAGTGATAAACTCTATATACAATTATTAAAATCCTGACCATCTCTAGAGTTGTGATTTACTTTGTCTGTCTAGCATGAGTAGCCCACCTTGGAAGCTATAATTAGCACAGCAGATCTGAACTTGTTGCACTGAATGAGTTTACTGACCTGCCTCAAATTATTTCTACACAGATATACATAAAACCAGTTGTAAAAAGAAGAAAGAAGTACTAAATATACAATTTTAATAGAAACTTTCAACAGTGCATCTTTCGGAACGGCAGTATTGCAAAGGCTGTCATTTTATCTCACACACTCATAGATCACCACATGAAAACAAAGTCTGTTACAATAATAGATAATATTTTTGAGTGCTAGACCTACCTCCAAAAATAGTAAGGCCAAATGGGTGAGTCATCTGAGTAATATGTTCAAGAGTCCGTCTGTCCAGCCCATCAAAGGTGCTATGCTCAATTTTATCAAAAAAAGCATCCACCCAGTACAGCCTTAGAGAGCTAAAAATAACAAAAATGTCATATTTCTTCAAATGGTATTATGTCAGCTAGGAAGCTCTAATGTTTTCTCAAATAATAGAAGCTATTGGTGTGTATGGGGAGGGATTCTGAGAAAACCTTACATTTTAAGACTTTTCAACCAATGGAAACTTAAGGTCTTCAATACAAAACTGCCAGTGAATGCAACCTGACACAATTTCTTTATTTTTAATCCCTAACAGTTTAAAGGGATATGTTTGCTCAAAAACCTCCTCTGCCTTCTGTGTTGCCCTTACCTCCAGTCAATGGCTAGGCCGTTAGGCCAACCTAGTGTTGTATTCACAATTGGCAAGGCATGGGATCCATCACTCCAGGCCCTCATGATTTTTGCAGGACGGAACCAATCTGTCCAGAATATATACCTGAAAGGACACATGTCAAAAGACACATAAAACAAATTATGTAATGCGATTAAACAGAGAAAACATTTGAACAGCATTAACATTCTGCTTTGTACCACACCTGTCATATACCTAAAAAAAGTACAATAGTATGTTGACCCTCTCCCTCTCCTCAATTGGCAGCGGTACCAACAATTAATATTTATCCTAATTATACAAATTCCAGAATCTTTGGAAGTGGTTTGTCCTTTTAGATGTTAATTATCCATAACTTTGTTAAAATTGTTAAGGTTCTCAATTAAGTACTGATAGGAAAAAGAATCAAGCAAAAATGCACCTTCGAGATAAAACTTAAAAGTATGCATGAATATTACAAAGAATTTTCTCCTGATCCATTTGCCTTATGCCTAGAGTCAAGGACTTGAACCTAGTGTTAAATAACTTTACAAAGCAACACACAAAAAATGTTGGGATACCCAAGGATTTAAGTTCAACACTATTTTTATGAGATTACTTCCAAAATAGTGTATTTGTTTACTCATGAAAAATCAATATCCAAGAATTAAGAAATTCAGTAGTATGGCATTAGGAAGCCAAACAATGCTGTGAAAGAAACACTGTTTCAGCACTGGCAAATAACACAGAGTATAGATTTGAAGGTAGGCATTTCCATCAAAGAAAAGCAGGGCTTCCTCTTTTGTATAGAATCATATATCGAAACATTTCTATCAAATACAGCCAGTAGAATCTAATATGTTTCAAATAAAGAAATTCAGGTAGATAAAATTACAGTACCAGTGTTAGCAGTATATGGGAATTTAAAATATATTAAAAACAATTTAGGAAACTTTATCTTTCAATTATGAGAAATAGCTTTCTAATCTGAGTGATACAATGAAACAAAGTTCTTTTGCCTGTTTATCAATCAACAGAAGAATAAGGAAAACAAAATTGGTGCTTTTGAGTGCTTCTGTCATGTGGAATCTGCCTCACCTTGCCCCTTCCTCTGGGTGCTGAATCCTAGGCTGGAATAAAACAAACAAAAAAAAGACAAGACAACTGAAAAGAGATGGTATTTTGGAAAGAACAGAATCCAGAATCGGATGTAAATCTAATCTCACCTATTCTGCTTAAACCATAAATTTGTACATACAGTTTAAAATGAGAATCAAAGCTAAACTTACCCAACAACAGGATGAACCACTATTGATCGAGGATTATTTAAATTCTGAACAATAGCTCTCCTAGATTTATCTGCCAGCCTCATAACACTAATGCTCCTGTATCGAGGGTCTGTCCAGTATAGATTCTTAGAGATCCAGTCAAAGGCCAAATCTTCAACACTTTCCACTCTATTAGCAGCTAAGATCTCTCTTCCTAGAATTTTTAACACACATAATGATTGCAAGTCTTTAGAAGAGGAAATAAGATGAATGCAGTATTCTATTGACAAAACTTGTGGCTTCCTTTCGTAAAAATGCTGCCTCTGTCCTATTCAGTATAAAGACCAATAACAAAGGGTACGGAGGGGTGCCCTTTGCTCTAGACAAAGAAGGTGTATGTTCAGGAGACAAAAGAGGGGAAATACAGACTAGCCAAAGATGAGAGAAAAATCTGTCACTAAGTTTACACCAACAGGAGCTTTATGAATGAAGGTCAGAGGTCAGTAAGGTCAGTGCAGTAAGGACATCTTGCTCAGCAGCCAGACTTTACCTACTCTTTGCACAGTAACCCAAAGGTCAGCTGCAGTCTACCATTACCCTGACCCAAGGCAGCAAGCAAGCTCAGAAGACTATATGCTGATTTAATATATATTTGATCATCATTATAAACAGGAGAGAAACACTACCACAAATAGGATTTCCCGAAGTCTCACAAACATAATGTTCTTTTTCTATTATCTGTATATCTCACAATGTGACTTTTCACGCTTCTTTTTAGAAAGATATATTTTCTGCTCTTCTTATCACAATTACTCTAATTCCCAAGCATGTTTCTCACCTGAACCATCAGTTTTCTGTTTATAGATCACATCTTTACTTGTGTCTGAAAAAAAAATGGTGTCATCCTGAGCACAGAAGTCAATTCCAACAAAGTACGAAGGGCTCCCTGTTACAGGTATGATCACATCTTCCTGGGTGGAGAGGTTGAACGGGATCCCCCGCACTGCCATCTGAGATGAAAACAGCAGAAACTGCCGCACAGCTGCAAAAGAAAAGATCAGACACAGTCTTTACTTAATCACAAGCTTTATTTTCCACACTAATAGCCTGGAAGTAGAAAAAAAAAAGAAGAATCAGAAAATAGGGATTAAATACTCACAGACCTAAAAATTGAAGAGAAAAAAAACCCTACCAGAATATTACGTGATGTGGTCAAGTGTTCCTCTTGCGTTGGTACTGTGGTCCTAATAAACTTTTACAGCAAACATTACCCTTATGGAAGCAGAAATCATCTTCTGTGCTCACCTCTTTACAATTACCTATATAAAAATAACTCACAGGCTTTGTGGAGCCTCCACACAAACAGACCATACCTGGGTTAGCCAGATAAACGCATGGTCAAATAGTAAAACTATAGACAACTTATCTGGCTTCATTTGCCAATAGATAGTCATAGTAAGCCTCCCTCTGCACTCAAATAGGAAGCAGAATATCACTGATGGATACCCACAGCTCCAAAATTAAATCTCTTATTCTTGCCAGGTGTGTTCAAAGAGAGAAGAACCACCAACCTTATCTGCACATTACTGCACAGGAAAGCAGGCTTTGAACACATGTGTTCAAAATAATGCAAAAGCTACATATTAGCAAGCATTCATGCTTGATTTCAGGATTAAGAGTTGAATCATACAGCTGCCTACACATATTCTGTATCTAACTCTCTTAAAATACTCATTAAAGGTGGTGAGTTTAAATTGTGGCTTGAAATGAACCTCAGCAGAAATTATTACATTTAATGCTGTCAAAAAGAGTTGTGGTGAAAAACCATTAAGTCCTCAGGATACTGAACCCACAAAGCTATTGAAGAAAAGAAAGATGTTCTAGACATAATTCTAGAGCTAATGGAATAGCGCTATTTCCAACAACTGCAAGACATTTTCTTACCAACACAGTGTCGTCCATCTACATGTAGATCAAAGCCCAGAATACACCTACAGCGATAACCTAATCCATCATTATCTGTTTTGTGGCTGAGAACGCAGATCTGTTCACATCCCCCATTATTACTTCCACAAGGATTTCTTGCTGGAAAATAATATAGCAAGATAGGTTTATAACGTCCTATATTAACCAAATTGCATGATTATCTGGATTTTTCAGGATTTTTTTCAACATCCACAGTAAGTCCTGTGGACCATGTGAGAGTCACATCACAAGGAAAACATACCTCACCATTTCTACCCTGGAATGCACCAAAATCATGTCAGAGCTAACCACCATTCAAGGTATTCACCTCAGTACAGAGACAGTACACAGCACTAAAGTCATAATTTGGGCTATAGTTTTCTGCATAAAGACCTACTTCAGAATTACACCTCACAGAATTCCTTGAATACCGGTAGTCCTTCCCACTGCATTCATTGCAGTGTTGAGGAAAAAAGTCCCAAACATCAAGATCACTCAAAACCGCCATTGTGACTCCACCAAATATAACTCCAAGCTCCCCCAACTCTTAAATGTTGCATTTGACAGTTCATTAGCTACAGGAGCTGGATGAAACCACCATGTGATAAAAATCAGTCCAGTTTTACAGTAGAAATTTATGTTTTGTAATTATTAGTTCTTTATACCAAAATAACAGTGTCATAACTTTTACCAAGTTTTGGTAACATAGTTCCTAAATCTCCCTTCACAATCTACTCTTGGTCTTACCATAGGGCTGCCTAGCAGCGTGGTAAACTGTCACTCCATAAGGTCTCAGTGAAGACTGGTAGATCACTTGAGGGTTAGATTCTGAAAATTTGTTAGCTTTCACCACTGCCATTTTGGTCCAATCAGTGAAATAAACGTTGTGTTCAAATAAAGTGATTCCATATGGATGAGGAATCAGTGAGCCTCCGTGAGCTACTGTTCTCCTGTTGTAAAGTTGATTGGAAAATTATTTACAAAATATTATCTAGAAAATAACATTATTAACAGAAGAAAGCATACAATATTTTTAATTCATTCACTGGCTTTTGTTTCAACAGAGAAGCTACCAAAGTAATACCAAATGAACTGAAGAGATTAACATAAAGACACAGGATTCATAAACATAAAGGATACAGCAGTGACAATAGAGCAAAAGTGGTAGCAAATTCCAAGAAAACACAGTGAGTAAAGGTCATGACTCAAAAATGCAGAAAAAGATTTGTAATGAGAGAAAATTGGAGAAAAAGGCCAAACAGAAGAAATCAAAGACATCTGTAGCAATTTGAAATATTCAGAAAACATTGAATGTAAAAAATTTATGGCTCCAACAGCCCACTGGCCAAAAATAAAATCCTACGTATGCAATGAAAACCCCCAAGCAACCAGCTAAAATCAACAACAACAAAACCACAAACAAACAGAACAACTTCCTTTAGATTTAACTACTCACCCATGCAAAACCGATGAAAAACAAATGCTAATAAATTGTATTCATTCTATGAAAGATGATGTGACAATATTTTTCTGGGCAAATATTAGGAGATAAAAACAGACGTAAATCCTCACACAATACATAAAAATGACACCACATCATTATTTTCATGGAGTCATGAAGGAAGCCCTATGAAATCAGACTAACTCTACAGCACTACTCTAGCAGTTTCCCAGGTGATTTAAGTTCATGCTGTAGGCATGCAAGATGTGTCACAAGTGGACAGTAAGATCTATTTTAACATTTTTCACAGCCTATGCCATTGCCTCTTGCCCACTTGCACAACACCTACACAATTTTTGGTATTGCTGTAAGGGATAAGTTTTTAAGCGCCAAAACCCAGAGATTTTACTAAACACGTCTTACCTATTTTACTAAATACATGCCTTAGAAACCCTAGTTAAGGTGAAAAGATAACACCATTATAATTTTGTTATTGAAAAAAATACATTGAACAATAAACCTGTCAAATTAGCAGGGGACTGTGTTTCAAGTCAGTACACAGAAGGTATGCAAAAGGGGACATTTTATTTCTTCTGTTTAAGGAACTGACACTAATCACAGATGCAGAGATAATCAGGCTTCTCAACACTATACTGTAAGACATAGCCTCATACAAGCACTCCCTTCTTGCATGCTGTGATTTAGTCTCCTCAGCATCACGATAGGGGAGTAATGACTTAATTTTTGACAGTGAAGATTTATAAAATGTAAGAAGAGCATTTAATAGCCATAAATTGGTGTTCTGGAGTGGAATATTTCAGATAAATTCATTCATAAAAAATGCAAAGAAATTATAATGGAAGACAAGTATAACTGAAAAAGTAATAAAAAGCAAATGCTCTAAAAATGTGGACTGTAAATGTACATTATAAAATAAGTAAAAGGGTATTCAAGGTAGAAAAAGGGCAAAGAATGATGAATTAAGTAGCATAACACCATAGAGATGAAGATGCATCACATTCATTATGTTGTAATTTTCATCCTTTGTGTATCTCATTGTTAGACAAATCTTTCTTTGAACTGGATACAAAATGATCAGTATATCTGTAACCTCTAAGAAAATACTTCTCCTACCTTTGAAGTCCATCATAAGTTACAGTCTCAATGTAATCAAACCGGCTGTCAACCCAGTAAAGTCTCTTTGACACAATATCCAGAGTTATTCCAGCAGGCCAGCCTAATTTCGTTTTTATCAAATCTTGACGATTTGTGCCGTCCATGAAGGCCCTCTCCACTTTAGGATCACCAGAAAGACTGTCCCAGTCTGAGAAAAACAGATAACTATAGAGAGGGAGGGGAAAAAAGAAAAAAGAAGTGTCACATATTTCCTGAAGATTTTACAGGAAACGTCAGCATTTCACATGGAATTTAAAACTAGCACCCTTTCAGGACAGAGCTGGCATGCTATGAAAGCATATTTGTACCTTCTACACAAGAAGTAATTTTCATTTTCTTTTATAGAATATATCTAGAAAGAAACATGCTTTCACCCCACAGACCTCAGAAATATTGTTTGTTTCCTTATTAAATTACACACTTAAGTTTACTGCCAGAAATGAACCAAATAGATGCACCATGAAAGCAGCAGCCCAGACTACAAGTCACATGAAATTCCTCTTCCCATTCTCTGAGGATCCATGTTTTCATGGCTCACACACAATTTTGAAGTGCATGGGTTAGGAGACTCTAACTTTCCTGGCTTCATTCCACCTCTTTTATTTCAGATAGTTGGAGGACTATGGATGGTATTACAATAGAAATCTCTGAGGATAATTCCTGCTCCTCTGCAGGGCAATTCCACAGTTCCCATTTTCACTGCCACTCATGCACATGAGACTCCAGCCATGAAACAGATTCCACACACTGGCAATAAAAGCAGTGCAAAGCTCTCTCATAACTTAAGATGCAGAATAGGTTAGGATACAATGTAAATGTTTTAAGTAATTTATATCTGATTCTAAAAAGATCATTTTGCTGTTTCCTAGTTGTCTTCCTTTTGCATGGGTATAAAGAAATTTCTGACATCCTTTACCATTACCTGGTAAGTATCACTTACCCAACAGTTGGATCAAGTGCTATTCCTCTCGGATTTCCAAGATTTTCAGCAATAAGAGTCACACGGTTCGTTCCGTCCAAGTTAACCATATCTATTCTGTTCACACTGGTCTCAACCACGTATAGTTTATTGTTAACCCAATCCACTGCTAGGTTTTCAGGTGTGTCAACTGAAACATTTAACACTTCTTGGAAATCAGAGCCATCAATATTAATAGAAAAAACCTGAAAACAATACAAATATTGTCAGTGCCCACGTGACATTTTGCTAATGACAAGGCACACGGTACTTGTCCTTTATCATCACATTTGAACACAGATCCACAACTGGCCACCAGCTACAACCAAGTTACCCATTAAGCTACCCTTAAGCTTAGACTTTTTTGCAAAGATTTGAAAAACAATGCAAGAATTACAGGAAGCTTGCCTTCAACTAGCATTTCTGCAAAATGGACAAGGTAACAGACTAAAGCAGCCCTGTGCTTTAGCAAACGTGACTAATTGCTGGATTTAAAACAAAACCAAAAAACAAGCCACAAAAAAAACCTATGAGGAAAGCACATCTTGTTTTTGTGGAATCAAGAAAAACACAGTATTTTCACTGATTAACAACAAATGAACATGCTTTAGCAAAGCTCTCAACAGTGAGCTGAAACAAAAGGGGGAGCTCTTATTACACCAGCCATTAAGGGGAAATTGCAAAATGCAGAAAGAAAGGGAAAGCTCTCTGTCCTGACAGAAAGGAGAAGTCTCAGCTCGTGGTCTCCTTTACTTAAGGCTAACTTTAACAGCATCATTCTCAAGAAGAAGTAGTGTTGTTGTTATTTTACCAGCAAGCTCAGAGCTACATGAAGCAAGCAGTCCAAACACAGTGTTACAAATACAGTAATCATGTGATTATAACATTGAGTAATATGAAAAGCTAGAAATCATTATTTTTTTGAAACAACAGCATGAGGTTTGGAATGTACTTAAATGAAAACACAAGATTACCACAAGT
This sequence comes from Lophotriccus pileatus, assembly GCA_035583135.1. Taxonomy (NCBI): domain Eukaryota; kingdom Metazoa; phylum Chordata; class Aves; order Passeriformes; family Tyrannidae; genus Lophotriccus; species Lophotriccus pileatus. The sequence continues at coordinate 19,549,355 of JAWWES010000171.1, forward strand.
AAATATATGCAAGGAAAATAAGAGCTGAAGTAGTATTTAAATAGTATTTAAAATATTCTTCAGATCCAGGTAACAATAATCTAGACAGCCACTTGACAGTCTACTCTGTTCTTTGAAAGCCCTGTTGATGAAAGAGCTTATGGGCATTAGGTTATCAGGCAGTAGACTAAATGAGATAAAGATGACATAAAACACAACCCATAATTTTCTGGCTTAGTTTACATCTTAATCTTAAAAAAGAACAACAAAAAATGTCCTAATAATGTTATTATTTTAAGACACCAGGTGGAAATATTCATCATTTAAGAAAATTCTAAGTGTTATTGTTTTCATCAGGATATACTAGCTTGGACTTAATTAGATTAATTAATTGTAATTAATTAATTAGGATTAAAATATACTGGGGCAGATAAAAGGCAGTCCTGGCCATCTGGGGCGTACAGTGAGAAACCTCATATTATCTTTTGTTTATACCTTTTACAGAAAGAGAGTATAAATCTCCTGTCTCACAAAAGTACAGATTTGACTCTGACTAAATTCAGCCATTGACAACATAACTGCAGCAATGGGAACCTACTACAGTGAAAATTAAAATGCCAGAATTGTGAACAAGTAAAAAATTGTGCAGACAAATCTTGTCCTACTTGACAGCCGTGGAGTTTGTGTGCCTTCCAACAGAACCATCATGGCACTGTAGTAGAAACTACAGTTTTTACTACACTTCTTATGCATAGATTCAGAATAATGACAGTGACGCCAAATTGATCCATTTATAGTGTCAGCATGAGCCAGGTCATGGCTCCTCCTTCACTCTGCATTGACAATCAACATGGAGAGGAAGATTATGGAGTTTCAGCATTTGACTTTTTTGGTTTCCATAAGTTATGTACAGAGAAAAAGAACCAGGGTGACAACCAAATTCCCCAGGAGTCTCTAGACTGTTTTTTTTAAGTTGCTCTGCCTTACTATTATTTTAGCTCTTGAAGATAAAATAATTTCTCTTAAAAAAAAAAAGTAACACAATATTGGCTCATTACACAAAATACTGTCAATATTTGTTATCCAAGCTCAATTACAGTGCCATTTGAAGTATATGAAGAAATCTGATTTTTATCATCTTGGAAGGCACACAGGTTTTACATTTTAAGTGATCGTGTTTCAAAAAATTACCAAGAAAAATTTGTTCAGTTTTGAAAGAATGTCTACTATTTCTCTTAATTAGCTTTTTGGACTCTGTCTGAAGTAAAATTAAAAGTTGCTCAAGACATTCCCATATAATAGGATTCTTTGTTTAATATGTCACATGTAATAGTATAGTTGAAAAAATGCAGTCATTAACATAAAACATTTCAAGGAGCTTTTTTGTTAGAAAACAAAAATACAGCCAGCTTTGGCTCTCAAAAATGAGGGCCTATCAACACATTCTGCCTCTTGCAGCTCTCTATTTCCAGATACACAGAAATATATTCTTCTTGAAATTTCTACCCACCTTATCTTGCACTGTATCAGTCCAAAAGATTCTGTGCAGGTAAAAGTGAAAGTCCACTCCAACTGCAACCCCACGGTTCTGTGACCGCACCAAAGTACGAAAATTTCTCCCATGAAGATCTCCAATCAGTAAATCACGGCCATTGGAAAAAATAATTGATGCAACACCAGCTGAAAGCAGGGGTGACAAAGATATGACTATTCTGCAGGCATGATACTCTGCAAAGGGGCATTGAAATATATACATACTGGTTCATACACACGGGACACAAAGGTCTGAATGGATGCTCAGACTACCATCTGTATAAATGTTTCTATGTGAGTACTAGCTTCCTGTGATTTGCAGGAAACCAGGCATAAACATATATTCAAAGCCCTACAAGGTAAAACTTTTATAAAACCCTTGTGCATCTAAATGCTAAAAGACCATTTCTACTAAAGCTAAAATGAATCCAGTGAAACTGATTTAGAGCAAGAATGAAATTCTCCCATTAATAAGATAGAAACTCAAAACACTGGCCTAAAAGACACTAATTTGAATGGAAAGCTTCTTGTGAAACATACCAAATTTTTCTGGAAGCACAACAATCATTCCAAGTGCTGGCATGTGCATGTTTTAACACAGACATAATTCATTACCTCAAAAATCTCATTTTTCCTTGAGGACAAACTTTATGAGAAAAAATTGTGAGGTGACTGCTCTGCAGATATGGCTGAAGAAAAAGGAGGAAAGTACTGAGCAGTCTGTGGTTTTCTAAGAAGCAAGACTGCTAATCAGCTATGCCAATCAGGGACTCAGCTTCCCACTAATTTCCTGCAGGCAGGAACACCTGCCTCACAGAAAAGCCTATTAGGACATTACACCTCCAAAAGGAAGGGTTTCCCGAGGCCTGCAGGAGATCCGGAGCAGTTGCTTACAGCTGATGAGGAACCACACTCTGAGAGGCAAAAGTTCTTGCCAAGTTCAGACTCTGGAACACTCAAAGCCAAGAGCATGGCTTCTCTCACAGGCAAGTGCTTCATCTCACCATTCAGCAAAACCACCTTCTGGCACAGTTCACTAAAAGTGAAGTTTCCTGATTTCTTGATCACCCGGAGCTCCACAGACAGCATGTCAGGAAACTGTCTCCCATAGGAACAAGATTTTCTTTGTTTAGTCAGGCTCTTGCAATGATCTCCCAACTCTGCAGAAGTCAGGAGTGTTGAGAAAGCAATTGAGCCTAAAAGACATTTATTGATCTGAGGAGAAGCAGCCCTGATGAGGCAGTCAGCTCCACAAGACTACAGATGCCACTAGATGCAGAGTTTTGATATTTGCTGATATTCTGAATGCTGTCCTGACTGTAAGTCCTTAAGGGCAGAGTTAAGTTAAAATCAAACACAGTTGTATGGCAAAGCCATGAAAACTGCCACATTTTACCTATCTATTCACCTATCTATCTATTGGCTCAACAACAGCAAGAGACTTGAAGTGCTCTGCACTAACCTGAAGTGTTGGCCCGACAGTGCCGATGGTGCTCTAGGAAATAACCTTCCACACAGTGGCACTGGTGATGTCCCACACGATCTTCACAGAGCTGGTCACAGACACCCCACATTTTACAGTCATCAAAATCTGTCAAGTGAATAAGGCATGTTTATAAACAATGCTTTATATAAAACAGATGTCATAATTAGGAAGCTGCAAGTTTGTCCTCTCTGCTTGCTTTATATCTGTTTGCAGAACTACAGCATGGAAGAAGATATTTTGTATATTTTTCCATAATGTTTTAATGTTTTTTATTTCTGGATAAAAAAGCCCTAATGTTTCCTGCCCAAGGACCTACCTGCACTCTTGTCCTTCTGGAAAAAAAGCAACCAACGAACCAGTCAACAAAACCCAAAACATACCCGTCAGCAGAAGAGGAAAAATCATTGGAAGGGACATCATTGTCCACTTTTCACAATACATGTCTATGCAGTATTCTTCCTGTAACAGATCTCTACACTTTGCATACACACACACACTTGGTAGGATTTAAGCCTGCTCTGAAGGTGAGCCCTACCTTTATGTTAGTGCTCAGGCCAGCAAGTCCTGCTAGAAGGCAGTGTTTATTAGCTCAGACTTGATACCATGCTAGCAGGTGTCTGATTTACAATTAAAAGCTGGCTGTGGACCAAAATCAGACAGCAAAAAGTACAAAGAAGTTAATTTTGACATGCAAAATACCATATAGGCAGAGTATACAGCTAAGATGACCCAGCAAGAACTCACAGATGTGCTCTACCAAGAATTTACAGGGTTGCTGCAGAATCTTTTACATCTAAAATTGTAAAATATTTATTAAGTAATTTTTTTAAAGCAAGGGGTTTTAAACATAAATTATTTTCATTAAAAAACCAACCAAACAAACATTCAGATCTGAACACTGCCTAGTGTTTCATTCCATCAGTGGTTATTTAAGCCCAGATTTCTGAAAATACTTAATACATGGTTTTGACGGTAAAAGTCTGACCTCCTTCACTTGAAATCAAAATAGAATCAGTATATTACATTGCTGGAAACTAGTAATTCTACTGTTAAGCCAAATAAAAGGGGAAAATGAGATCTTAAATGTGCTTCCTATTTGAACTTCCAGTTTTAAATGCTGATTCACATAAGTGAAAATTAAATATTTCCTGGATAGTACACTTTGGTACTGAAAAAATGTTGTCCTCTGTAGCTTTCCAGCTTCCATGTGTTAAAACCTTCAATCTATAGTGATCCAGAATCAAATGAAGACAAACTGAAACGATTACAGTTTCAAAAAGTAATACACTTTATTAACACTAGAGTTTCATTCTTCTGCCCTTAAACTGATAACTCTGACTTAAATTCAGATCTGGAATTATACACTACTGACCATCAGCCATTCCTCCATGCCAAGTCTTGCTGCCAATACAAATATATGCCTAGATCTCAGCAAACCAAAATACACTGACTGAGATTCACAAGCAGAATCAGATAGCTAGGTTCACAGGGCAGTCAGAGAAAAACAACAAACTCCCTGAGACTGCACCTGGTTTGGGAATGTGTCTTTCATGTACTTCCCACATTAGAGTGAAAGAATGGAGGAAATTTTATGCCTTACTCCTTTGTCTCTATAAAGAGCAACTATTCTACCACTGCAGCTTATACAGCCCTAGGTCACTCAGTATTCCCCAAAATACAAAAATCTTGTTAGAAGCTGAGCATCTGGAATACTTTTAAGAGCACAAACACCATAGCTTGGGTTGAAAAGCCATAAGAGGTATTTACCCCATTTCTTTTATTAGGCAGTGCTAACCTTCATGATTCTGAAGTTACTCTATTTCCAGCTATTGAGATAAATCATTTGTACCACCAAGTTACAGCAGTTACAGAATAGAAATGCAACACCAAAATACCTGACTTACCTCTACACTCTTGTAAATAATCTTCATTTTCATGTAAATCACGTATATACTGAAATCTCATAGAAGATACAGCCTTTCCAAAGGCAAAGCACCCTTTTCATTTTCAAGTATAATATTCTACTGTCTTCATATACAGCCACTTTTCAAAAGTAGCAAACAATTAACTGTTTCTTCAGGCATAAAACATACATGAGTGAGGCAGAAATAAACTCTTGCTATCCAACCACTAAAAGACTGGTAAAAAATTGTGATAATAAAACACCCACCCAATACTAAATCTTTTTAAATCTAATCAAGCTATCGCTATGTCTTTAAGGTCTAAGTGAAAGAGATCTTTATGATATCTCTCTGGTTTGTTTCTATGTCACCATGCTGCCATTATACCACTAAGATTTTTATTCTTTTTGCTGACTCCTGAGATTTTTTACTTGCCAGTACGTCCACCCATTTAGAATTTACCCACCTTCCTGGAATCCAAACTCACCCAATGAGCCTTGAGAAAGTACAAGATATCTGTAATCACTGTAAGATATCTGTAATCACTGTAAGACATCTGTAATCACTGTGCTTCACTTACCAATACAAGTGCGACTGTCATTGCCACTTATTGTATACCCTGCAGGGCAGTAACACGTCCCTCCCGAGGGAGAAGAGTGACAGCGATACTGGCAGCTCAGAGCAGCGCAGCGCGATATGTCTAAAGAGGAAATGAAATATTGCAGAAACACAGGCATTACAACAGAACAGCTTTCTGCCTGACTAACAGCTACAAAGCTATAGTCTTTTCTACAATGAGACTACAATTTTTAAGAACAAAAACAAATCTGCAAAGAAAATTGTGTCTAAAGTTCCATAAAATCACGTATGCTTATATACATGGAGTCAAGGACATGGAATACAGAAGATAAGATACTGTTTTTAATAGATTTTAGAACAGAGTTAAAGCATAAGCATCAATCTTATATGAACCATCACTAGTAAGGGCTTTGTAAAAAAGGTGCACAGAGAAAAGCCACCTGCAACACACCATACCTTGTTCCACAAGACCTACTTTTGAACAACATATTTTTGAACTCCATCTATTGGCACATAACCTCATCATTTACTTTTATACAGAGGAAAACCTACTATGTTATTTTAAGAGGAATATCTATATTACTCCAATATATTAGAATATACTGGTTGGATTATGTACATGGACAAATGCTTCTTTATCCTTTCCTTCTCTCTTTCTCTCTCTTCTTTTTTCCTTCACTACTTCTGCCTTTCCCTGTCCTACTACTTAATAAACAATTCAGTGATAGGTGAACAAGTTATGATCATAAAACAATTGCTGATTTCCATCTCCTTCCTTCTCATTTTCCTTTTCCTCATGTTTGTCTGTTAAACACTTTGCTTTGCAGCCCATATCTGCTGTTACTACTACACCACTGAGCAAAGCAAGAGTCCTTTTATACATATGGTTTAATTTTCTATTATTTTTTTCAACCCTGCTATTCCAAAAAGCATGATTTTGTTAATAAGAATTTTCATCTTCCTAGAAATTAAAAACGTAAAATGCCCTGGTCCTTATTCCCAGAGGGATTCAATGTTCATAAGAAATTAACAGGAGCTATGCATGCTCATTGCCCCCAAGGGAGGAGGCAATGGTACCTGGTGTACCACTAATTGGAGAACCAGGCATCCCAGGTGAAGATATTTTTGAAAACTCTAATCTTTAAAGTGAATTAGCCAAAGCTCAGGATACACTGATTCAGTCCTGTGTTCTGATCAGTACAAAACATTCCTTCTCACTTACACAAAGAGAAAAACACAGATATTTAAACAAAACTGGTACATAGCGCACCTTTCCCTGTCTTTGTGAACATATTTTAGGGTATGGAGAGTGAGTTAAAATCCTTATTTATGACATTTTGTTTTAAAAAAGGAATGGGGTTTTTTGCAGCATATATGCCTCTTTCAGATCATCCAGTCAGAACAGTGCCAGAGAAAATAGCAAGCTTCCAAAATTTTAGTATTCTTTAGGAGACAAAAAGTGAATATAAAATGATATCAGTGTTGGTGTTTCTGCTATTCTGTGTATGTTTTTGACTCTAACACATACTGCAATGTCTGCCTGCAGTGATGTTAGTTTCATCTTCTCCTTCAGGGCAGTCTGCAGTCCCATCACACACTTTTCCAATTGGAATGCAGTGCCCTGACCCAGGGCAGGCCCACTCTCCTGGGTAGCACTCATGGCGACCACTTTCTATGGAAAAGAAAAAGAGGAATAATTGAAGATTAGAATTTCTTCTCTAACAACTTCCCAAAACTTCTCTATTCCTTGATATTCAGTTTCTGCTTCTTGCACACAGTTGGGAAAGACTATAAAGAAACATCATCTATACTTCCTTGTCATGCTTTCTTTGGCCTTCAAAGTACAATGCAAACAACACTTTTGCAGACAACACATGAATCCTTTTAGTTTTTTGTTTTGTTAGTAACACAATTTAGTTTTAAACTGTTGTTCCAGAAATTGAACTACAGTTTTATGGTTTCGAAACACACAAATGCTGTCTGGATATAATGCTCATCATAGAAAAAGCCAATGAGAAAGAACATTCATTCATTAAAAAGTTTCTATTTCTCACACAACAAATCTTGGCAGGAACTGATTTACTTTCATTTTCAATCAGTTGCTTTCGGTTATTAGAAGCCTCATGTCCCCCTAGAGATGACCTGAAAAATCTCCACAGGTAGGAAAACCAAAACAAAATATAAAAGAGAGTACATAAAAGTACAAAAAGAGATATTGCTATACGTTAAACTTAGTTGGCACCATACTCAGTATCACAGCAGTAATGTTCACACACATAACAGTAAAAATACTGCATAAGTAAAAAAAAAAGAAGAAACTAAGATGTAACTCTAAGGTTTTAACAGAAATAAAATGTATTCAGAACATCTTGATTAGTCAAAATTTTGTAGATGTAGCTTAGTGTGGTCTTCCTCTGAAAATACCATTAGAAGTTAATAATAGTATGTACCACATCCTCTTTCATCTTCATTATCTTCACAGTCATCATCTCCATCACATATCCAGCTCTGATGAATGCAACGGCCACTCGGGCAAGTGAAAAAGTTGCCTCTGCAAGTTGCATAAGCTAAAGAAAGAAACATGAGAAAATCTAACTGTTCTAAGTGGCTAAAAGGTTAAAAATAGCAATACTGTCTCAGCAATGAACAGTCATTTATAGTATCTCTTGAAAAACTGAGGTAGTTCCATATCTTGTATATATTGCAAACAGTTTGTTCTAGTTGTAGCTGTGAACTTTATTTTGCTCTAGCTTTTCACAGTAATAAAAGGGAAGACTAAATTTATCAATTAATTGTGCAACTACATGTGGAACACCTTATTAGCAAGGTTCCTGAAAGTGGACATGAGGATACTTAAGACATCAGGAGTTAAAAAAAACAATGACCATTTATGTCAAAGCCTTCTATGCTAGGAGTTCAGAAACATTTATGGGTACTCCGAAGGACAGGCATTGCCCAAGACATAGAAGAGAAATATTTGGGGTGGAGTGTGAGGGTGGGGGTGAGTGGCATGGAGTTATACTGGTGTGATGTTCTTGGTAGGACACAGCAACTAAAAATGATAACGTGGCCTTCTTGCAACACAAAATAGAAAACTAACTCAGGTCTATAAGCAGTGGGGACCTTTCTATATAGCTCACACAAGTGATAGCTCTGCAGCCATGATTCTGGCTGGAGATGCAGTATTTTAGGATACCCTGATTGTGAAGAAAAGAATGAGCAAGAAATTTCCAGAATTGGAGCAGTCAATTAAAGACCTCACATGAATATCTCAAGGACAACTATCTGTACAGTTATCAGTCTGTAAAGTTGTACATTACAGTCACTAGGAATAATTCTAGATATTCATTCTATCATAAAATAAAAATGTGAAAAGAGTCAAATCAATCTGGACAAAAACCAACAGCATGCTGTATCTTATTGAGATTCCAGAGCAAAGGAATTATCTCTGGGTCATGCTGAAATTAAGAAAATGACAAAGCAAAGAATGAAACTTCACAAATGAAGAAGTGAAAATATATGTATTAAGAAGTAAACTGTCACTGAATTCAGAAAATTCAAATAATAACCACACACCCAGGGACTTAACAGCAGAGAAAACCTGAAAGAAGTATATCAACGTAGCACTGCAATTTTGATCTTTTTATACAAAAAAGTCATTGTATAACAGTGAGTAGCTTTTGATGGCTGTATAGCCAAGCAGTCTACTTCCTGCTATTTGCTTGAACCAGTTCTTACTAAAATAGTTAAAGAAAGTGGAAAAAAAAAATCATACTGCAAGAGTTTTCATCACTCCTGTCTCCACAGTCATCATCATGGTCACAGATGAAGGCTCGAGGGATGCATTCTCCATTAGCACACTGAAACTGCGTGCTGGTACAGCCACGTGCTGAAAGAGATTTTATCACAGAAAGACATAAAGAAAATCTGTCAGAAAACTACAGTCTTTAACTCTAAGAGGAGGTCTATAAAGCATATTCGTTTGGGATCACTCTGCACATGGTACTTACTGCAATTAGCTTCATCAGAAGAATCTCTGCAATCAACTTTGCCATCGCATCGCTGGCTTGCATTAAAACATGCTCCATTTGCACAGGATAACTGTTCGCATCTTGGGTAGTCTACAATAAAAATCCTTTAGTATTAGCATGACTATTAGACTCTAATGGATCATAAACATCCAGTGTCAACAGAATATCCTGATTTAAAGGCAAACAAAAAGGTAATACAAGACTTCCTGTACTACTACTGAATAGCAATCCATTTACCATCTTCCCTAACAGATATTCAAAAATATCCTCGAGACAACAACTTGCAAGCAACAAGGGAAAAATTAGCTGCCCTCCCACATCCCAAAAAGATTTGCAACCCAAACAGTTTACAATATGATAGAAAACAATGCAACACAAAAAGAGAGCAAGCAGTGAACGTTTGTTTAATTTATTTGTACCTCAGTTTTACACTTCCTTGATATTAATAAAAGTGTTTAGATATCAAAGGAATTCCTGAAATTTACAGTTCCTAGGTCCTCTTAGAATGTCATGAGTTCTCAGACTCAGATTTCAGGTTTTTATGGTTTTGTTTTAAATAAGCCAAGGATACTAAACTTCCAGCTCCATGGTCAATGTTAAGACCTCTTTTTTTTACTTGCTTTCCCCTTCAGAAAAGAAAACAGATTCTGCAGAAATAATGATTTTTCAGTTTTTTCATGTTCTACTTTTGTAGATGACTTACAGGCCAATACAAGGGATTATTTGAAACAAAACCAATTCTGAAAATACTTCTTTTTACAAGCAGTCAGCAAGTTCAGTGAAACTATCTAACAAATAAAGCATAGGCACATGGTAAAGCTGAGTGAGAGAATATGAGCTCACAGTTTACTTCATTGCCATATATACAAAACTTAATTATTTCAACCAAATGGCAAATATGAAAGCAAATAATTGCTAAATTTAGAAGTGAGTTTTACTGAACCCTTGTCTCTGTACAGAAGATAAATGAACTCAAGATGCTGAAGAGCCAAATTACATTTTGTACTTCTTAGATTTTCAGTTTGAATTCTTATCCCATTTTACTTTCCTGGGAGTTAATAAAGCAGATGGAGCATGTTCTTACTTAGACACATTTTCATTCATACTCTTGGAATTCAAAACATGCTACCTGTGGCCTTCTGGTTTTAGTTCCCAGAGGATATAGCTATGGCAGTACAAGAGTACTGTAAGTATTACAGGGCATAGTAAAGAAAAAGAAGAATACAAGGTATGTGCTCTTAATTGCACCGAAGCAGAAAAGCTTCTAAGGGATTTATATTGGATAGTTTTGTGATTTTCTCCGTTTTTCTTCATATGCCACAGAAATACCTCCAGTGCTGTTCCAAGCTGTTCCTGATGGACTAAATGTCAAGCAAATAGACAGCTGAACCCATTGCCTTGAATTCCCTGCTTCTTCAAGAATGCCCAGGCAAACTAAGGATCTAGTTAGTAATAAGATTTTCTCAAGCTTATATCAAACTCCCTTAGAAGAAGGAAAACTTTGTCAAAGTCTTCTCTCCAGCAGCAAGCCTGGCAATGTCCTCAGCCTGGAAAAAACTTTATTATATTATATAATCTAGTGTATTGTATAAATGCAAATCACCGTAAAAATACCAAACAGAACAATAAATAAAGATGTTTTGAAGACACTTGAAAATATACAGTCTGACTAAATTGGTGATTTACTAAAATGTGAACAAATGCTTCTTTTTCCTTATTTTCTTTTCAAATCCTCTTGGCATATAAATTCTTTATTTTAATTGTACTTCCACAAGCAAGAACATTCTTTGAAAAGCCCAATGGAGATTAATTTAATTTTTAAATTCTGTACAGGTAACCCCATTCCCAATCCTCTGTCAAAAGACCAAGCTTACTAAATTATAGTTCTGATCATAGCCTGCTCACTGATCTGAAAGATATTTTTCACTGCATTATGCATTGTACATTGTACTCTTTGTACATTATAGCATATTATTTTAATAAAATGGTTTTAAGTATTTATTTTAATAAAATGGTTTTAAGTATTTTGGGCATTAAGAACTAATCCTCGTGAATAATGGCAAAGTTGTGAGCTACACCAAAAGCTGTAGCCAATGCACTGCAGTTTTCAGGAGCATCTGTCCCATCAGTTCAGTTCCACAGTAGTTGGGTTATTTTTATGTGAGAAGTAGCAAAGGTAAAAGAATTAAGCAAGAAAGGCTGGCTTCTGTGAGGGGGAACCACTTTCCAACTGTGTCTAGGTAAGGCCCCTATGGAAATCACGCACAAGATGCACCTACAGCATTGTGTTTGCGGTGTTGATGCTGAGAGACTGAAGGAAGCCAAAACAGAACTTCTGAAAACAAAGGAATGCCTGTCCTTCAACTGCAAAAAAACTGAACTCAAACTCCCTTCCTTTCCAAAATTTCAAAAATATTAGCAATGAATGAGCTTAGAATTCTTCTACTCCTGTCACCAAATGGAAACTTCTTAAAAGGAAAAGAAGAATCTGAACCGTAGCATTGAGGAGGGCAGGGATGGGATGAACTCCCTAAACCGGAAGACCTATACAATCTAGCTTAATGAAAAGCTCTTTAGCAAACAAAGTCTGGAAACTGATTATCATGACATTTTGAATTTAAGTGGGAAGGTCTTACATTAGGCACTGCATTTGGGGCTTGCACAATAAGCATTTCCTAGCTTTTATTTGTTTTATTTAAGCTAAGATTTCTCTGCATGCACCCAGTTCAAGTCGATGATTTGGGTATAAAAACCCATTGCTATGCAAGAACTGATACCAATCAGAGCAATTGATGATACTGTGTCTGTTGTAGGGGGAACACGGAAAAAGTCTCTGTGCTCTGTAAGTGACCTGAAAGGGTTCTCTTCCAGGGAATTGAACTTCTTTTTTTTCTAGGTTGGTGACAGTTGAATTAGAAACAGGTAAAAAGGAAGGATAAGGTTCTGAGTTAAAAGGACAACAAGGTACGTAGTTTGCACCCAAGGAGATCTTAGAATACAGCTGTACAAGAGGAGAGAGTGAAAGGAGACAGTATGAGACTGAACATGTCATTAAGAGAAAAGTGAAGGGACAGAAAAAATATAAAAAAATGTTTCCCTAGTCATCACAATTCCTAGAAGATAATATGTGAAAATAGGAGGCGATGATTTTCCCCTATGTTCATTTCAATGCTCAGGAAGAAAGGGAGATCTTTTTTCTCTCCCCTTCTCTCTGGTCTTTCTTAGCCAAAATATTTCTACACAATCTCTCTCCCCAGGCATGCCAACACTGCAGTTGCAAAACACAAACTGGCAAACACCAGCACGAGTGGCAGATGAGGTACCTCGTTCCTTGTAACTGTTTTGGGGCAACAGCTGCAAACCCCTTTGAAATGGCATGTTTCCATGGACACATGGAAGATGCTTGAAACTTATGTCACAGGACTTACTAAACTTACATTATTTTGCTCTCTGTCTAACACTTTTGTCCTGTAAGCTGGAAATAAATCCAGCAACAGGAAACAGTTGTAAATGGTTTTTGATTCAGCAGAAGCTGATTTTTGTCACATAGTCAGAAAGTGTAACCTTCTGTAATCCTAATCCATGTTACAAGAAGGAGAAATTAAATAAATAACAATAAATGGCAATTTCCTACTTACAAGTGTCTTTTATTGCAGCAACATTCCAAAACATTTTACAAAATAAAATTAATTAAATCCCTTTGACTCACTGCCATGAGTCACCACCTCACATTGCCCAGACAGCTCACAGCCTATTGGAGACACCAGGAGGAGGACTCACTTCAAGCCCAAAAATCCTGTGAGCTACATGATACCAAGCAGTGTTCATAGCAAAGACGCTTTCAGAGCTGGCAGACTGACTAGACCCTCATTCCTGGCCCTAGTTCCTGATTTTGATCCCCGACACTCTAGTCTTTGGTTGCCTTTCTTACCACACTCCAGTTTTGCTACTTCCCCACAGGAAAAAAGCCATGGCCTTTTTCTTCTTTCTTGGACTACATCCCCTATGATCTCTTCAGTTCTTGATCTTTGTTCACTTTCACCCTGATCTCCACAAATTAATCCCAGAGCTGGCTGACCACTTCCTGACCACAGCAGCTATTTAGCACAGCAAACAAGACACAAAAATTAACAGGTTAGACAGCTGACCTGTGGCAGCAACTCAACATGAAAATTAGAATCAAAAATACAGAGTCTCTGGGATCACACTCAGCCTCAAACAACAACTGCCTTTAACCTACTTCCCCTTCCTCCCTCACAGCCTCAGAGCAGCGCTCAGCTGCCAGAGCTGTATCCAGGAAGGATACATTATTCTGTCAGTAACAGCAAAGCAAAATGGGCAGGGCTGGGATTTTCATTTTTCAACTACGAAGCTGAGGCAGGAGAGAGAATTTAACCTTAAATTGAGAGAAATAAAATATGTAACACAGAAAAATGACATCAGTATTGATTACTTACTCGTAAAAAGTATTTGCTACCCCAAATAGTCTGCCATTTCAGGTTTCCAAAGTTTTAAAATTAAAATATTTGCTAGCTGTTAACTATTTAAAAAGCTAGAAAAACATCCTTATATGTGTATTTAAAGAAAAATAAACCCCACAATTTTATGAAATTAAAACAGCTTCAATGTACTAATTAAATGACCTGTAGCTGAAACATTGTTCTGATGTTTATCTTAGCCTCTGCATGGGTAGTTTTCCCTTGCTGTTAATCCCATTAGCAGTAAAATGGACTAAGGCTCTGAATTCCTTTGTTCTATTTTTTTACACGTTTAATTGCAGAGTTACTTTATATTGGTGACGTTTTGCGTTTGACTAGTTCCTTAAATAGTGTAACCTATTCGGCAACAAAACTTTATCTTCTTTACAATCTAAATCTGCTTCCAGACAGATCAGTGAGAGCAAGGCATAAGTAAACAGACATATGTTTGCATTTTGTTATGCTCCATGAAATAACACAATCAATTATAAATAGCTTTTTTTTTTGTTTTTAAAGGATGTTTCATTTATATTTATGAAATCTGTTAGTACATATTAAATACGGAAAAACTAATGACAAATGAAAAAGCTAAAATAATAATATTCCTCTTGTATTTGTTTATATCAGATAGTGTGGAAAAGGAAATGGACTAAATAGTAGGGAAAAATAATATTCAAAGCAAGTATTAGAATCTGCTGCAAAAATCAAACACACTAATGCCTACTGTACAGTTAATCATAAAATCACCAAACTGTTAATCTTATGTTATGGTTTCTGTTTAAAGTTCCAAGCCTTGCAAAACAAAAAGGCAATAAAATTAACCAGCCCTCCTCAAGGGTCTTGTCATTACATTCTTCTTGATCCTCTTGTCTTCAGCACTGTCACATTTCTTTAAACTAGTCCAACACGGCTACTTTCAGGGTTCCAAGTCACAGTCATTCTTCTGTCTGAGAGGGACTGTCAACACATAGCCTAATAAACCAGAGTAGAGGCTGTTGAATGATAGGAGGCAGTTCCTCTCCCTGGGGCTAAATATGCTGCCTTCACAACAGTCACGGGGGCCAACTGGCTGATGCAGCAATGACTGGGTTTCCCACACAGCAGTAGAGTGCTACTGTCAGTGTATTTAGAGGGCCCCTTCCTAACTGCCTTTTTAATTTACTTAGATGAGAACGTTAAACATGAAATAACATGCGCACTTCAATTTTCAAACATCCCAGCAGCTTCTAGTCTTAAAAACTAAGTATCATCCTTAGGACTCTACTCCCAGCCTGCCATAGATTGCATTGTAACAATCACAGCGTGGCATCTGGGTGTTCCACACTGTGTTCGGTGACTATGCACAGGTTTCTCAGAGACGCTCAGTAGTTCCTCTTTTAAATCACAGATAATGCATTTTTTTAAATAAATATATTTTCTTCAGGATTTTTTTTAATGTGTCAGAGATTGTTAAACTAAGTTACCAATCTCTTTTCTTCCTCTAAACTTTGAGAGAAAAAAATATCAATCTATAGAAGATATTCTTCCAGCAATGCTATGGGGTACTTGGAATCTTGGCTTTTAGCCATTTGTGTTGGTGACTTCAGAACTGGCTGTGGGTCTACCACATAATAAGTTCCAAGCTGGACAACTCAGCAAAATTTTATTTCAGATTCTAAATCACTATTCAGTCTACATAGTGTACCTTTTAGTCACTTGTGAGTCAGGGATAAAACACATTAGCTGACCATGTAATATTCTAGTTTTCCTTTACACAGCATGTGCATATGCCCTTTTTTCCTCTAAGCTCAGCCATTAACATTTTATTTCTTGCTCCCTTATCCATCCCTTAGCATCCTATCCTCTTTTCGTCACCTCCCCTCCTGGGTCTGATTCTGAGTGAAGTTTACAGTTATGTCTTTTTCCCAAAGGCACACTAAGTTCTAACAGCTGGAATAGCAGCTCATGTGTTAGATGTCACTCAGGGTGTGTGAAGGTTTTCCTTAGTACTAACCATGAACAGACAGGCTGTTACACACTATTGTGTATGTATTAGACAAAAACGTTTCTGGTCTCTATTCTGTGGCCAGCTTTCCTTTCCATCAGTATTCAGCCTAGGCCAGAATCTAGGGAGACTGTCACCAGTCAGGCAGACTCAACTCTGGGGAAGTCAGATTGAAAGAAATTACTTGTCTATATGCATGCTATTGGCACAATATAAACAACTTGTCTGAATATAATTATGACCAAATCATCTCCACAGGGAGCTACGGTCTAGAATACAAATGCTTTTGAAAGGGTGAAAGTTCCTCAAAGAAGTGATTTGGAGTCAAATTCTGATTTTCTACACAGGTTATAACTACTACTGATTTCATAAAGAATATGAAAAAATTTGGTAAAGTTAGCTCTGAGTGTCCCAAAGCTATAAGCCAATTAAATATGGTTACTTTTTCCCAATGCAGTAATAATTATCTTTCAGATGATAAGAAACAAGAAGCCCTGATCCTGTGGTGGCAGTTTGCATTTGAGTTCTGCGATAAAGGATCTGTATCACTTCACTACACCAGTTCCAATACACAAGAGAATCTGAAATGAAACTTTTGTAACAAGAAGCATATTGTGGTCATCCTGTCTATCAACAAGCCCTTTAATCTTACAAATTTATTAAAATGCCACAGAGAGATGAGATGAAATCAGATCTCATGCTAAGAGTTAAGACTCACGGCAGGCTCTTTCATCTGTTCCATCAGTGCAGTCCTCCACTCGATCGCACCAGTATGTGCCTGGGATACACTGTCCATTTGAACACGTGAACTGCTCACTTGAGCACGTCCTTCCCGCTGCAAGAAACAGGCACTCCATCAGTCTTTTCCGTCAACCAAGACTTTTCATGAAGAAAAATATTTTCCGTCTTCCTATTTAACTACTTCATCTTTCTCATAAATATCAGCACTTTCTCCTCTCAGGTACTGATATTTCAGGGAGATTGAAGAACACTTGACAAGTACATGGCCGATAGGATAGCTCTATGAGGCCTTCTGTAGTCTGCAAGTTCACTGAAGGGGTTGACCTCTAGGTTAAAAATTACCTCCCTACAATTGTTCTGCCCAAAACATTAAATTAGCAATTCTCACTGATTTAAAGTTTTCTCTATTATTTTATTTACTAGGTCAAAACCTATCAGTAACTAAGTTATCTGGTCAGTCAGAATGTCACAATGTAAACACAGCAGAGTTGAAGGTAAGGCACTGCTTTCTAATACAGCCAGGGCCTCAACAGTCAGAAACAGTTTACGTCCATAACTAACAGAGGATCAAGAATGATTGTGATGGTCTTATCATGCCATGTGTCAGTGAAAAGCAATCACGTAAAACTGTTCAATTTCACCTTGATTCCACTACAGTTAAATTAAACTTTCAGTTCTTTTTAGGCAAACTGATTGAATCTGTGAAGGGAAAACTTACTGCAAACTTTTCCTTCCCTCTGCCACCTGAACATTTCCTTCAAACTCATGCTATATCTCAACATCATCTCAATCTATACACTGGCATCTGGGCATCTGCTGCTCTACAGGGGCTCTCTATGCCTTCTTCTGTCAGCAGTGTTCTCAAAGTAAGATCACCTACTAGGATACTAGGGTCATGAGGAAAAACAAGAGTAAGACATTAAAGTAAAACAATTTGTTTTAATTCTGCACATACAACTTCCAGAGCTGTTGGCTAGTTTTCTCAGGAAGAATTTTTAACATTTCAAGGAGGAAAAGCTCCTCTAGGTTTGCCAAACACAGAGATAAAAAGTCCCTTTAGAAAACAAGGACAAATACCAGGACATTACTCAAAAATGGCAGCAGCACAGTGCCACTGTATAGTTACTAACACTCATGATTAACTAGTACATGGAGAACAATCTTACAGTGACCTAGTTCAAAAGTCAAACTCAGAGTTGTTGCTCATTTTGCATTTTGTATCTACAGATTCCTTAGTTAAAACGTAACCAGCAGTTGTGCTGACACCTTCTCAGAGGAAGAGAGGCGCAAAAGGCTTTCATTCAAATTTTTCCATCCTCAGTGGAAACAAGTATTAAGATATAAAACCACAAACCAAGTCTGTGAGCAAAATCCTTCCAAATTTAAAACTTCGAACCTCCCCAGGGGTTGGTGAGCTCCAGAGCTGTTCAGTTTAAAGAAGTTATAAAAAAATTATACATATAATGAAAATGAAAATAAATTAATCTTATCCTCACTGATTAATACTAGAAGTAGCAGGAAACCAGTTCTTCAGAACACTCCATCTTATTCAATAATGCAGAGAATGTAATTTGGTGCAATAATCATTCTCAGGTTTTTTTATATATAGTTCTAAGATGCCAGTGTGAATTTTGTTAGGCAACGGACAGAGCAGACATCATAGTATCATGTCTATTTCACTGTTTTTAAAATGACTAAATTTTGTATCAAGTGTAAAACTAATGTACACTGTATATTTTTCTTTTTTTAATTAACTGAAACATCAGTAATTTCCAGATTTCAATACCTGGAGGTGTCTTTTTGGGCATATTTTTTTGTATTTTATCTACTTCAGACTGCAGATTATTTTATTTCTAGAAACACTTTAGAGAGACTCTTCTGTACTTACAGCAGGTTTGTTTTTGTATATTCTCAATAAAGTGCTACGTAAATTACCTTATTTCGCAAAGCTATAATAACATTAAACTTAAAATACTTACGGCATTGTTGATGCTCATCTGAGCCATCTTCACAGTCTTCCTCATCATCACAAACCCATGACTGTGGAATACATTCACCATCAGTCTGACACTGAAATTGATTTCCCTCACAGGTAGGTTGGGCTAGTGTAAGCAAAGAAAAAAATTATCATTTCACAGACACCTGGGAAAGCACTTTCAGAGAAAATTATTACATAAGGGAAAAGAAGGCTTAAGGTTCAAGTGCTGATGAACTTTGACTTCCACAAAATACATGAAGCATTCAACAGATCAAAGAAAACAGACAGACCCAAGAGGGGAAAGGGGATCAGCAAAAGGGTGCTCAAAGGCAAAACTCTGCTTAGTGAACTCCTGCATAGGAATCTTCAGCTTTATATCCTCTCCTGGAGACCCAGACTCCTATAGAAGGCAGGCCCCAAAAAGTTTCAGGTTCTGAATTGCCCTCTAGCAGAGCTCCTTTTTTTCACATATCTCTGGAGCCACAGTAGCCTCCCTAGTCTCACAGGGGTGTGTTCAATTGCTCTCACTCTACCTCAGGTGCTCTATCCCTGGTAGGAAGAAGCCCTTTCAAGACAAGCTTGTAATTCTTCCCTGTGAATTCATGAGGAAAGAGTGAGGGCCAGGTCAGAACAATTGGAATTATTGTCCCAGCTCCAGACTGTACTTTTCAAATAGACAAACAACCCATCAAAGAGAAAGATCAAAATAAATATTTGAAACTGTGTTGCAGCTTACTCTGTCCCCAGTTAATATTCCTGGGAAGAATCACTAGCACAACACAGTTCAGTAGACAGGACCCTGGCCTTAACCACCTTTTTTTCTCAGGATCATGTTTTTGCAGTAGTGCAAGGTCAACTAGACACACTTTGTGCTCATGGGATGATGTGTAAGCACAGCTTCCAATGTAACCAAAGCATCAACGGAAAAAAAATTTGTAGATTTAGAGTTGTGAAGAACAAAATAACATCAGAAGTAAACTAATTAGAGGGATAAAATAGATCACATACTAGACATATACTTTTTCCATACTTTTTTAATTCCTGCTTTGAGAACCAAGGAATAATCTTTTAATATTATTTTAACCTCAGAGCAGTTTTAAACAGTTTAGAACTATCTTGCTAGACCTGATGTGCTCTACTACCCATGCCACGTTAACATACTGGTTTTAGAAGTACAATTAACTGAAAAAAATTGAAAAGTTTAATTTTCATCTTCCTATTTCATCACATGTATTAAAATGAGAACAACTTCATGTTTTTAACAATGACAAATGTAGTAAGGGTCCAGATTTTTGTTGGGTTTTTTGGGTTTTTTTATTTGTTTTTTAAATCTTTCACAAAGTCAAGATGAATTTTACCCACTTCTTTTTCAAAGCCCAATGACTTCTTTCCAGTTGCAGTTCAGAACTAAGTTGAAAGATAATATGTGTAGTTGAAACAGCTAGAAAGAAAAAAAAAAGCTACAGGACAACACTATTTTGTTTTACCAGTTTAAAGGCATTCTTCACCCACAACTGCACAGCCTTTTTAGAACTAACTAAAGTGCTATGCAACAAATCAGACTGCCGAGCCATGTCAATGACCTCCAATTATTATATGGGTCAAGCAGCAAAAAAATAATACAGTGGGAAAAGAACTGACATAAATTAGTCTTTCTCACTCCCCATCAGCTGAGGGGAAGAAACTGGCCTAACCTGTAAGTGCGCTAATAACTGCATCAACCCACAAGACCTCAGAAAACACTGTATCCGAGAAGGTACAATGCAGGTGAGTTCCTGAAAACAGACTGTGGAAGGAAATTCTTCATCTTCACAGCTTTTCCACTGAGCTTGAGAGAATCTTTGTGCATGGATATTATAGTCCCTATGAATACAATTGTCCCTAAGCTGCTGGCGCAGCACAGCCCACTCTAGGCAGCTAAGCACAACTCTGCTTTAGGTGCAGTAGGCAGAGTTTGCTTTCCAGGGCTTGAAAAATCCAAAGATTTGGAGGACAAGTGATGCTGGTATAGCTGTGTACACATGCAATATTCAGGATTACTGTAGTAATAGAATGCAATAGATTTCTACATCTACTTAGAACATTAGTCACAAAATGAAACTGCATTATTGGACAGTCAGATTTTTAAGAAAAGATTAAGTCATGTTAGAAGCTGAGCAGTACTTGGTTTTCTAACTACCAAAGCAAATAAACTCATGAAATATGACTCGAAGAGATTCTGCAGTATCTCAAGACAATGAGGAGTTTTCTCCCTCTTCAGTATTCATTCTCGTACCCCAATCGGGATCTTATTAATTATATTACAAAAAAGTTGCTCTGTATCTGTCTCACTTACGGCAACCAGCTTCATCTGTGTCATCCGAGCAGTCTCTGGCCCCGTCACACCTCCAATCTGCAGGGATACAGCGACCATTCCCACAGCGAAACTGCCCCCGCTCACATCCTGTGGTAAAACAGAGCAAGGAGCAGGTTAGGAGTACCAGCATGTACATTCAGACAGAGATGTTGATTCCCATTGAACAACTGTAATCTACCCATTGCCTGGTGGCACAGAAAGAAGAGAAAATGATATTACAATAATACAAAAAATACTAAAAAGTACAGAGATAAAATATATCTCTATATGCCCAGTCAAAAAAAAAAAAAAAGTAATTAACCATCCCTAAACATTTCAGGACATTCCCAACTAAATTGTTAGAAAATTCCAATAATTTTTATATTTGTATATTATACAAACAAAATAAAAACAGTTTTAAAAAAGGAAAATTAACCTAAACAACTCTCAGAGGAGTACCTACAGTATAGAAACCTATTTAGCAGGAATGTACCAACTTTAAATTCCCAAGCAGTACAGACTTTAAATAAAGGAAGGGCATCATTTTGCACATTATTTCTAAGGGCTAACATGTTAAACATTAGTGGTCTTCAAAGTCTGTGAGGATTTTAAAAAATAATAATAACCCCTTTAGCTAATGTGGAAATCTTGTTTCAGCAGTAAACGCTTGGAAGTGCAGAAAGATCTCAGGTTTTTTTGTTTTTAAATAATGTCTAGATATTTAAAATCTTTTCTCTGAAGTATAAGAAAACACATCTTCTGTCAAGATTTGAACAGCAAATAATTTTAAATAAATTAAGCTTTCAGCCATTTATGGCTGATCAAAAGCTGTCCTGCTGTCATTCCCTCCTGCTTGACCTACTAAGCATTAGGACCTGATAAAGAAGCATTCATTCGCAGGTGTAAATGCAGCTCGATCAGACCTTTATTAGTCAACTAATGAAATCTCTAGTCCCATAGGAAAGAGAAAAGGCACTGTTTATGGGCTTTCATTGTGACTATGGCCTCATAAAAAGGGAGTGAACAGTTTATAGTTCCCAAAACAATGAGCTATAACATAATTAGGTTCAACAGCGCTCTGTTTCATGTTAATCTGTTGTCAGCACCTCAGAGAGGGGAACACTGAAAAAACATGAGGTAGTAGCAAAGTCCAACTCTGAAGAAAAAAAAGTCCTGTTTCCTGATTTAATTAATAGCCATGAGATAAAACTACATCCTTCAATTATTCTGAGTGATTTGTCCAGAGAAGATAACCTCAGTATATATAAAGCACAACCACCTACTTCATGAATTCATGATGACATAAATAACACACTACCTTAACTTTCATGTAAAACCAGGCATATCAACACTGTCACATAAACACAGTTAAGTGATGTATTCCTCAGGGATATAGGCAAGCTACTTTATGCAAGGAATGTTCAAATCTGATTGTCTGGTAGTGACATCCTGATTTATAATGTATCCTGCAAATGGTCAAAAATTTCACTTGGATAAATGGTGGTACGGGGTGGTACAGGAGTTTGTTCACCCAAATACCTTCTATAGACTAATGCATGATGGTGGTTGGTGGTGCAGGTCTGGGGTTGGTGGTGCAGGTCTCTTATCAACTACCTTTAAAACACAACAACCTCCCTTGCAAAAATGCCCTGAAGGAATGTACAAGTTCACTCTGGAATCCCAGGCCCTCTCCCTGAATTTTGCCCTACAAAGCAATATTTTCATATAAGATTAGCAGTTAAAGCTCTAATAAACACAACACATAAACCACCATTTATCAATTGCAATTACTAAGCAAAGCAAACACTAAATCTGCTTGTATATTTAATATATTATTGTTTTCAAAACTACTGGAATATTTGTAGTCATTTACTTAAGAAGAAGTTACAATATAGAATTAAATCTGCATTCATATGATTAGATTTTTTAATTAAACAGATGCCTATAAGCAATCAATATGTGTAATTTGTACATTATTTCTAAATAATAATTAGCTAAAAAAATTTCAAGGACTATGTACAACACTAGCAATTTACTTGTGCCTATCTTGTATTAAGTTCCTATAGTTAAACATACCCTTCTAGTGATTAAAATGAGCAGATAACACTGATAAACTTTTTAAAAAGCATTATAAACACAGCAGTCTTTGTACAGTATGAGAAAGGGTAAGTGAATGTTAACACAAAACCTGAGAATCACACAGTTCTGCTACACTCTGTAATACTTTGCAGAATCATAGTTTATGTTGCTCCTACATACAGTAAGCACTGTATCAATGTCCATTTACATAATTCTTCAGCAGAACTGTTATAACTCATTTAATTATGGCATTAGGCTTTACTGTGTTATCTTCTATGCTTACTTATAACTGAAGGCAAAGAGCTCTGAAACACCTATAAAAATATGAAAGACTGATACTTCACTTACCACTGTTCTATATTATCTTTAGAACAAAGAAAATGATGTAGCAGATAATTATGTAAATTCATTAAAAAGACAATCTTTGAAAACAAATAATATGAAAGAAGTAAAAATACCCAGGGCACTTCTCACAAAGGTTCTAAAAAGCTTGTGTTTCAACTGTGATCAAAAACAATCCCAACTTTGATAAAGGAGAAAGTAATCAGGGGAAGAATTCATGATTACAAAATCACTCCTACAAATACCCAGGAGAAATACCCAGAATGAAAGAAAAATAACCATGTCAGCAATAAGCAGGTTTGGTATATGCTATGCAATGTGAGCCTGCAGCACCTGGGTTTCAGCAAGGGTAAGGACTGTCAGAAGACAAGGGATATTTGCTTGTTTATTGACATTATTTGAAACCTCAATTCATTAAAGACTTAGTAATTTGTAATTTTTTGAAGGTTTTCCTTTTAATAAGAGTTTTTGGGGTTTTTTTAATGGT
Organism: Lophotriccus pileatus; assembly: GCA_035583135.1. Lineage (NCBI taxonomy): Eukaryota > Metazoa > Chordata > Aves > Passeriformes > Tyrannidae > Lophotriccus > Lophotriccus pileatus. Next base: position 19,573,288 of record JAWWES010000171.1, read on the forward strand.
AAGACAGCTCATTAATCAGTCAGATATTGACAAAAATTAATACTAATGACCTAATTTACATAGAAATTCAGATTTACTCTGACAAATGCTGATAAAACCAGCCACTTCTTTTAGGCAAAAAGAATCCTGTTAGCAAGACTGCTGGAGGACATAACCACCAAGTTTAAAAACAAGCAATAAAATAGTCAGTCTTCACTATCATGCTTAAAATTTGTTAATAGAAAAGAATTTGAGTGACTTTTGAAAATCTGAATTTCAGAATTATTGAATTTTTGGTGTCGCTCTACTATTACCATAATTCAGTTTTAGTCTGACTATGAAAGCACTAGCAAAATACAGGCTAAAGTGCATGGCAGACTTTAGGAATCACACCAGAATATATATGAAAAAGAATCTCTGGGCTTTAACTAAAATAATTTGGAAAGGTCTGTTTCAACTGCTCAATACTCAGGAAGACAACAAGGCTATAAAAATATATAATCTTTTATATAAACCAGTTTAACACTGAAAAATGCAAACCAAAGATCAGACAAATCACTGGAAAAGTATAGCCCAAAGCCCTATTTCTAAACTTCTTCCTACACTCACTATCTTTGGGCTTTATGGTAATTTTGTCACTAGAACTTCCATTGTTCTCTGTGTCTGGGATTCTCCTGTAGGAGACTCTGAGTGGATATTTAAGATTCAGAAGTTGCCCAGGTAAAATAACAAGTCTTACGTTACTGGCTCTGGGAAAGCTACTTGAACAAAGATTATCTCAGGTAGTCATTTTTCACTGGAATAAAGCAACATGATAGTGATTTTGCCAGAGCAAAGATTGAACAAAACACAAACTAAATAAAATTCCTTTTTTCACTTTTAATTTTTTAAAAGTAAATGCATCTTTTACCAAAGGAAATAATGCAATACAAGCACTATTCACCTTTTGTTCTGCAACAATTGCTGCCCGCATATGAATGAAGTATCCTAAGGTAAACCACTGCCTAAGACAAACCCCACTGCCATTAGAGGACAGTCAACCTTTACAACACTAATCAATGTTACTCAGTGTCACGGGGAACTCAAAGTCATAGGGAACTCCAGCAGAAGAGAGAGAGGTTAACAGCTTCACACATTTCACAGCACAATGCTCTAACCCACAGGGTGACAATCTTCAATAGGAACGCAGTCCACTATACCCCTTCAACCTTCACTGGGCTTCATTTGTGCCAATGTTTCTGTAGAAATATTTAGTTTGAGAATTAAATCTTAAATTCAATCATCTTGTATCAAAACCAGAATGTTATATTTGACTTATAGTAGAAACCAATACAGCCTTACTCTGCCACTCTGCATTACTTTAGACTCCTTGCAGTTCCTTCCTGAACAGTTCTAGCCTTTTCCATTCTTTTCACACATTTTCTACCTGCCCATTCAACCCTGAAGTACCTCACACTTTTAACTCCGACTACAAATCTTTTGAATTACATTTGTCCTCCACAGATTACGGGTCATGACTGTTCATTCTGACTACACAGAACAGGCCAAACCCCCTCATTCGTTCTCCCCTCCTTGTACTCACAATACCTTTGAGAACTTCTAACACTTCTTTAACAGTTAAGCCTGAATGAAGGATTTAAAGTAATGAGGAATGTATTAAGCCTGGGGTAGATTGTACCACTCTCAAACTGTCCACTCAAAAATCAAACTTACACTGCTGCAATTACTTTACACTTCAGGAATCAACTCCCTCAACAGATCTATTTTTTTTTTTAATTTAAAAGAGTAATGTTCTTCAAGACAATATTTTTTCAACTAAACAGTTCCACTTTTAATACATCTTCAGGTTTTCAACATGTAAATGCAAACAAACTGTGCGTTAAAAACCTCTTTCACATAAAATTCACAAAAAGAAAAGCAAGTGACGAAAATAAGTGACAAGGTCTCTTTTCTCCCTTTCTGTCTTCCAACTGAAGGTATTCTCTGTTCCCATTCAGCCCCCAAACAGAACAGCCCATTCCAGTGGCCTTGCAGGTAAAAGAATCCTGGAGAATCACCCTCCATACATTGATATCAGATTTTTGCCTCGCTTAATTACATGCCAAACAGCACAAGTGTTTGGAATGCTCAGGGAGGGGAAGCTAAGCCTCTGTAAATTCCATCTCTGTTCCCCCACACTAATGGAGAAAGAATCAAAATCCATAGTTTAGGAAAAACTTCAGCTTGTTACTGTATAATATCCTATGCTACTGAAAAGCAGGATTCTGCTGGCAATTGCAATAGGTAAATGAACAAATATTATTTAAAAAATAGAAGGAAAAATAGTCTGATAAAATTATGCTAAATTTCATATACTTGAGGCAATATTTAACCTTCAGTCTTTCTACACTCTTCAAATCTCATTATATTTAATAGAAACTATTCAGATTTACAAAAAACAGACCACATAAGCATTTATAGCTATTACAGAAAGCAGTAGAAGTTTTATCTGCAGTCTGCAAGACCTTGCAACACAAAATGTCTTTTGTATCTACGTGTCTCTAAACTAGATTATGTTAGAGAAACAATTTTAACTGACAATATCAACAAAAAGGCAGTACAAATGTGTGTCTGCACCCACTTCACATGGCTGCAAGATCTTCATATACAGATCAATAGGCAGTCAAGGGACAATCTATAGCAGAATAGCTGCAGTGCCAGAGAGACAGAAATACATTAATAGGGAAGTGTAGGAGTTATTTTACTGAATTATTATCCAATTACATATAACAAGATTACTATTAGTAAAACAGTATCTACAGGCTCAGCAGCTGACCAAGAACTCTTTGTGCCTTGTGCTGTACAATGATGCAACAAAAAGAAGGGTCTTACCCAGACAGTTTGCAGTATAAAGACGACAGACTCTTGAACTCACCTGGGTGCCCCGATGCCAAGAGGCCAAATGGCCCTGATCTTCCCGTCACCAACACACAGTCATGTTCTACTGCCCCTCAGAAAGGCACAGTACATGAGAGGCACACTTCGTTTTGCTGGTGCTTTTATTAGATAGTACAAGAAACATTTCAGATTATTTGGGGGTGGGAGTCAGGGGGCAGTGGCAGAAATGATAAAGGACAGAACTTGAAGTAACAGATCTGGTTCTTCACTGACATTAGCTAGACTTAGTTTTGAGTAAACCACATTCTGTGTTCAGCAGAATGACAGGTATCAGAAGCTGAAAAATGGGTTCTACTCCGATAGGTTCTACTCCTATAGGCAAGATACAATACCTACATTTAAAATTTTTACTCACTGATTTATAATACAAAGCACCTTAAAATTCAAGACCAAAAGTGAAAATGTTGTCTTTCAGTATGGACTTAAAAATACCACATTTCATTGTATCATCAGCAGATTTATATGGTTTTCCTTTACTTGCCAAGCAGTAAAAAAACCCAGCAAAGTCTCCATTTTAGTCTATGCTTTGTGTCTGCATGTTGCGCATACAGACACTTGTCAGTTAAAGCCATTGTTAAAACTAAAGCATCAAATCTCATTTTAATAATGCTCACATGCAAAATATTTCATAAAAATACTTAAAATTAGTGTACTCTATGTTAAACTATTTGTTTTCAGTTAATACAGTTATAAAAGGACTATAGATTAATTTCCGCTAATGCCTCAACATAAATCCAAGAATTAAAGAAATTCAGGATTTTAATCTACTGAAACTAAGCAGGAAAGCTTTCCTGCAAAGAAAAAGAAGTCCAAGTCTTCTGTAGACAACAAGTTCAAAGGAATGACACTGTAAATGCCTCCTAGCAACGTTAAAGATATTCATAATCCTCATACTCTCTACCTTACTTCAGCTTTATTAATTGAAAAAGCAACAACTGCAAACAGCCTGATAGAAACAGAAATGGTTTATGAATTATTTTTTAACAAATCTACTCAATTTTTTTTTTAAGTATAAGCCTGAACTAATAATAAAGAGAAAATGCTCCTAATTTTTTGATAAAATACATATGGACCTCTTAGGGAAAAAAAAATCTCTGTTTTAATTTTTTTTTTCTTAAAACTCTGGTCCTCGGAACAAAATAAGTGTGGTTTCAACATTATCCCTTTAAAACCAATCATTCTGGAGAAAGTAAAAAAAGTTAAGATATTTAATATTTTAAATTATTCACACTGACCGTATAAAAAAAAAAACTTCTTACATTTAAAACCATTAGAGTTTATTTATCATACATGCTCACAAACAGCACATATTCATACTATATTCTTTTACATCATACAGTACTATAAGCACATCAATAAAAATTAAGGTCCTTTATAATTTTGCTTCAACTCACACACATTTTTTTAAAGCAAAAAAAAAAAACAAACCTATTACTATCTTCTTAGTCCTAGAACAAGTCAGGAATGAGAAATAATCCCTTTAAGCAAGGGCTAATTCTAATAGACAGGAGGTGATACTCCTTTCTACTGGTAAAGTAAATATTCCTTATATAGAACAGACCAGGTTCCTTCTTTCATTTAACTCACTGTCAAATTTCTTGTACTTCAGTGATAACTGAGGATCAGGCATTAATTTTTGTTGGACACTTTCTTTAATCTCAACTTTATATAAGTATTTTTCAGGATGAGACTAACAAAAACTATTTGTACTTCCCTTTTAGAGAATTTAGTAAAGGCATTATCTGTATGGCCAAATTCAAGGGAACAGGCACCTGCAGTAGCTTTCTCAATACAAAAACGTATTTCAGACACATTACATGTGAAGAACATGTTCTGCACTAAATTGGATAACCTCAACCAGTTGTCTTGGCATTAGGTGTCTTAATCCTCAGAAATCAGTTGTGATTGTGTTCACTGCATAAGTGAAGCAAGCCCTGTGATCTCTAGGGAAGCACACACTGTAGGAGCTCTCCTAAACCTCAGAAGCTTCTTTTTCATGAATGGCACATTAAATATGCAAAAATCTGTTCTAATTGACCAAATGACATAAAAAGGAAGAAGAACAAGCAAACACAGTTTAAATAAAGACACCCTCAGTTACTCACAGAAGGAAGCATCCCAAGCATTTTCATAAGAATGGATCTTGCTAATGGCCCCAAGGCTGCTGTAGAATAACAATTGGGCAACAGAAGGAGGGGGGAATGTGACCAAACAAGGAAAATCTTCAAGACTAGTAAGTATTTAAAACTATGGTGTGTGGAAATATGAAAAAAAAGTGCTTAAACAACTTAAAGAGAACATGTACAGTACATATCACTAAGAAAGTCCAACAGATGCACATAAAACAAACTTCTCAGGAAGCTCTACTCATTTTGAGAGCTGTACTGTTTTTTAAGTAAATTTTCCAACCAGTGTGCTGTTTTTTCTCAAAATTAGACCCCATGCTGAGATGAGGACCTGCATTCAATTCAGTCATGCACTCCTGAAATGGGATGAGTCATTGTAGCACTAGGAATTCGCCTCAGTAAGAGCCTTTAATGAAGGTTATGACAGCAAAATTGTGTAGGTTTTTTGTATTTCTTTTATTTATCATTGCTAGAATGAAAATTGCTATGCAACATATAACACTTCACCAAATCATAAGCCTTACTGCAATATTATATCACAAGTTATTCAATGAAAAATAAAACTTGTCATGCAAAAAAATAAACCACTTTCTCTTACAGATAATAAAACATGGTAAGCACATAAAATGAAAACTATTTCTGTCTTCCCACCACAGAACACATATCAACAGCAACATTCTTCACCACCATATTAGTAGGATGCTAGATTTTTTTAAAAAAAGACAATTTAAGCTGTGTCCCAAAGCTTTACAGGGCACTAGTCATCATTTTGCACTTTAAAAATTGCAACTATTACTTGTTGTGAACTAAACATGTGAGAACATTTTCAAATATGTTCCAAAATGATGTTTCAGTACAGTAAACAGATAAACTGCAGGCTACAAACATCTAGTGTGCCTAGATAGACATTCTAATGCTGCTTACTACTGCCCATGACATTGGCAACTACATATATTTCTTTGAATGCATTGTCACTTCACATTTCTCCCTTGTACAGCAGTGACTCTGTTTCAGCTCACAGCTAATGGCTGATCACTCCTTATCAAGCTTCCTGAAAAGGAAATTCCATATGCTAAGGCAGGCCTGAGTAAATGAACAATCACAGAATCACAGAATGGTTTGGGTTGGAAGGGACATTAAAGATCATCTAGTTTCAAAACCCTGTCAGGATCACCTGAACTGAAACAACACTCTTGTCCAATATACTCACACAAAATGCAGCTTTTCTTAATGGACCTGAAAATGAACAGTAACAATTAAATCTTCCTTTGCCTATTTAATTTCTAAGTATAGTATATTTTCTTTATAGTTTTCTATTTAAAAATAACTTTTAAAATCCTTTTACACAAATAGTAATGCTAATGAGTGTGTTACATTAAAAAGACAAAATCCTTCCATTCATCAGAGGAGGACAGATACAAGAAATACCATCTCCCACTGAAACATTAGTCTTCCTGTCAACCCCAATAGAAGCATTTTAGTTATATCTTCCCTAATCATCCAAACTCTCTGTCAGATTTACTCATCCATTAGATTTTTTTAAGGATGTTTGATTCTGCTGTTACTTCCCTTCATTGGTGGCTGCTAGGCATAATATTGTAAGTAATTCCCTTAATGATATCATCTAGCTATGCTCAGCAGCATTCCAGGCACAGAGGTGAATAGTAGGGAAGAACTGCTCTAGCTTGTGTAGTTCCATAAGCCCTACACTTGCCACGTCCCAGGAAGCACAAGAACATACAAGTACTGCACACTATGTACTGCCCACTATGTCCTTACATGCAGAAGGAAGCACAAAAACAAGAGGAAAGGCATACACTGTCTCCCAAGTACGGCAGTGGTAGCACACAACATAAAAATAACATTGCTCAGAGAACTTCAGGCATTTGCCTACAGGCCTGCAGACTTGAAATTGTAATCCCTTCCTCATAGCAATAGTTTTCCATCAGTCTTTCACAATTCCTGCTAGAAGACTGCAACCATGTCTGTTATATTGCTGGCCAGAGAATCAGTGTCTCCATACAGAATGTTTAATGATGAGATTTTTTGTTTAGTAGGGTGATAATTTGGGTCTCTCTCTCTCTCCCTCTGCTGCCTTATGGAATTCCTTAAGATTTAAGTCTCCTATTAGAAGAAGTTAAATAGGCCAACAAATTTAAAAGTATTGCACTCAATTTCATCAAGGCTTTAAAGTGTATTCTGTGGCTGACTTCATACAGAAAAGTAAAAACTGCAGGTAATACAAACAGCTCAAATATTCTTATGGAAGACACAACAGACATATGAAATGGTATAAAAAAACTACTAGTCCTTGCAGTAGTAAAAGTTATTTTTAATAAGACAGCTATAAAAGACCAACAAAAACTGCAGCAGCATTCCATGTCCTTGATTATTGTCCAGTTCATTTATTGCACTGCAGGTTGAGAACAGCCCTACAATCCTGCTCCAAAGTGAACAGGTGAGCAGTCCCACTCAAGCCAAGCCACCTGTTTACACTGGACAACTTTACGAAAGGGTTTCTGGCAGCACTAACACTTGTTCACTACAGCCCTGATGGACCACTCTTGTAACCAGCATGCCAGACAAGCCTTGCTTCTAAGTTTTCAGCAGTAGTATTAGGTAGTGGTTGCATGGCCAGCAGAGACAATCCACTGACGTACCACATGAAAACAGAGTGTCTCTTTCCAACACCTCTCTTTCTTGCACTTGCACTCTCCTTCTTACTCTTTCTTTTCCAAGCTCCAGAAACTACCCCAATACTATTACCTGCATGCTGCTCAAAATCACTAAGCCACCAGGAAACCACCTAATTCCCTCGGACTGGTTTAGTTTCCCTCAGGTTTCTAAGTGAAAGCACCTCAGAGAAGCTCTGATGAGCAGTGGCATGCATGCTAGCACAAAGCTCACACCAACAACTGTAGGCTGGCAGCAACATGGGCATGGGACATTGGAGTAGAGAGGGAAGGAGAGTGGAGCATCCTACTTCCAGCAGCAGTGAACTGTTCACTTGGGTTATCACTTCTCAGTACTGAGCTCTTAGATGGCAAGGTAGGACAAGGGCTTGGTCAGATCTAAATGGGGTCTCCCACTGGTGTTGAATGAAAGGAACTTTATGTAGTAAATTTTGCCCCCGTTCCTCGAGGCAAATCTGAGGAGGATTATTGAAGTATGTCTCTACTACAGTTCTGCAGGTCTTATACTTCCTCAAAATAAACTGAACTTTCTATGGTATATTTATCTGAGTTGATAAATGTGCACCATGGTTTATAAAGATAGAAACCAGTAGCTAGATTCTAAATACATCAATGAATGTATCACTTCCTGGGATATTTTATGGACTATGACTTTTTTTTTTTAAAGAGATGCCACAGAAGACAAGAAAACCTCCAATCTTCTTGCTCCACAAAAGAATGACCCTGCAATCCCCATCAAAGGGAGTCCCAGTTAGAATGGACCCCCATTCTCTGATTCAACTCAGCAGGGTGTAGTATCATGACCTGCTCGTGCAAGAAAATAATTGGGCAGACACTGCTGCTGTAAACAGTGCCCTTTTGCTGAAGATCTGACTTCTTGATTGTAAAACAAAGGCAACTTATGTGTGTTAAAAATATAAAATAGAACAGGTCATAGAAGTAGGACCATTTCAGTCAACTCTTATATGTCATTTCATTAATCCAAAACAAAACTTGTAACAGTGATCCTTGATCTCTAATCCACTTTAAGCATTGCAAAACAAAGAAAACATTAAAAGCCTTGAAACCAACAGTAAAAGCTTAAGGAATCCACTAAAGGCTATCCATTCCATTAGACATTTCTGTGCATACTCATTAAACTTCATTTTCTTAAACTGTTCTAAAAGTGTACTGAGACAAGCAAGTAAAAAGTAGTTAATAAAATTAACATTATTATAAAAAAGTGGACTTCAAAATTGATCTAAAACAATACCAAGCTACTAAAAGAGAAGTTTCATCTTCCTGAATCCTATTTTCTATGTCTTAGACCAGTACAGCTCAGGGTAGTTTCTTTGAAATTAAAGGAGTCACACTGAGTTGACTCAAAAGAAACCTTATTATTCCTTCATCTAGAAACAGCTCAAGTAATTTTAAGAATAATGTATTGTTATGAAATAATACAAAGAAGCACTTTAATTTTAAATAATTTCAAAAGCATTTTTGTCCTTTATCTGCCATATTCAGTATAAGCTACTAAAAAGAAACTGGCAAATTATCTGATTACCATCACTGATTAGCTGCAGTGGAATAAAAACATCCACTTCTCTTTAAATAGATGTTAACCTGTCAATCATTAATTAGAAAGGACCTTTAGCATCAACAATGAAAACTTCTAGAAAGTCTAATTTCTTTTGAAGCATCCAAAGTTCTATATGGTTCCAGTATGTTATAAGAAGAGCTCTGAAACAGAAGATACAACTCCAGCTTAAAAAAGTGATAGTACAATATGATTCAAGTTACATATTTATCTGAAAAGTTATCACAACCTCTCAGATCTAAAAATATGTGTTGTAGGAAAACTAAAGAGATTTTGATCCAATATTCATAAAGATAAATTGAACTTCCTCTACAATGTGCCTGCTTACAGCTCAATTAAACAGTATTCAGATTTTTTAAAAAATATATACAGTGACAGAAGGACCTGCAGGTTCAGTGCTAAAGAGAAAGAAGTTAAGAAAACCCAAATACCATTAGACTTTAATCTGTCAATAACCTAAGAGTGCAAGAAGGTATATGGAAGGGAAAGGCTCCAAATAGTGACCAATTTCATGTCAATCCAGGAAGCCCAAAAGGAAAAGAATTAAAGGGCTTTAATGAAATTGCATTCTACCTTTCCCCCAAATGAATCTTTGCTCATTTCCTGCAAAACACATGGCAAGTAAATCTGGATTAAAGTAGGATTTCGTTGCTCAAATTTCCACTCAGCTCAATATATGAAAGAAGGTTTTGGTTTGTCTTACAGGGAAATAGAAGCATCGTACCCATCATACATTTATCTTAGTTAAAATCTCCTTAGATGCTCTGTCTCTATTTGTCTTCACTCCTGTAAGCTTAATTATTTACTGTAATCCTAGATTTGGCATAGAACCTACATCTAACCAGGTGTCATCCAATTACTGCTTTCAATTTTTAACTAAAATTCTGTGGTTTGTTCCATTCTTTGCTTTAGCTGATTACTTCGCAAATACCTGATGTGCTTCACTGAACAGAATACAGAAAAAGGGTAAATTATTAAGAAAATTCAAGAGATGTACTACAAGTGGGCTATTCATTAAAAGGAAACAAAAAAACCTACCACAAACCTGTTAGTGCACAGAAATGCTGATGAATTAAAAGGCTATAACATGTTTCACTGACAGGTACTTTTAAATTGTCAGACTGTAAGGAATAAGCCAGTTTAGAACCAGGTAGATGGACACTCAGTGGGATTTTTGACTTTGTGTGAGAATATCTCCGAGACAAACCAACAAAAATTGCACTAGTGCAGGATCATGAACACCGCAGCCCTCAGGGCATGCACAATACCCACTCAATTGTATGACTGCATTGCTATATTTTTTTTTTGCCATCCTTTCACCCTGCTCATTATTTCCAAATCCTCAGTCCCCAAGGAAAGTCTCACTCAAGGTCTTCAAACACTAGGTCTTGGCAGGGGTGGAATCCTACAGACAGGCTTCTCTGTCATTTAAACATGCTCAGTGCTGTACAGGGAAGTATGAATGCTGACTCTGGCCTGTCGCCTAGAGCAACATCACTGTACATCATCCTACAGACAAATTAAATAGATCTGAGTGAAGACAATGTCTAAAAAACACTGAATTATTAATTTGGAAATTGAACTATTACAATGGCTGATGGAAAAGTATGTTTCTCCATGCCATTCTAGAAAGAGCTGCTGTACCTCTTCTCTACTCGGTCTTATCACACCTATTCCTTTCTGGCCTGTCCCACTTCATGCAAACATTCATTGTGTGAGATATCACATCATATGTATTCATTCTTAGAATAGCCTTCACTCTCAGACTAGCAGAGACCTTACAATGGTAACAAATTTTATTTATATTGGCCTGGGATGCATTAAGCTGATGATTTATCATTGCAGAGACTTGGGATGCAAATCAAATTTGGTGCACTAACTTTTATGTTACAGCAAAGTTTCTGGACAAATCAAATTTTACCAGGATGCATACAGAACAGCTAATCAGCTTTCCTAAAATAAAACAAGCAAACAAACAAGAAAAAATCTACAACAGCAACCTTATAGAAAAAATCAGTAAATATGAGTTATTGAAAAGAGAAGCAAAAGAATAAGTACTAGAAGTCAACCTAGCTGTGATCTTCTGGCTTTTTAATAGAGAATGTACAATTCAAAACAATTTGCATATATGTAGTGAGAAAGACCATTAATGGAAATGCTTGCATTTCCAATTGCATTTCCCAGAATTCGAAAGTTTCCACAATTATGATTATGAGCATGGAAAATCCACAGCATGGCTAAGCAATCATTGTTCTCATACAATTCAAAGCACAGTGAATCTGTCATCTATGATTCTATACATGAAGTGTGCTAAAGAAATGAAAAGATCCTCAGAAGTATCCACCAGAAAGAGAGGAGATGCAAACAGCAATTTAAAGATTGCAAACTACACAATAAAGTGGAATCCTGGCCTTTACATAGCAATTTCGTATTTTGCAATAAATTATTAATAAAATGTCGCTGCTGTTTCGTAAATTGCACTAATTTAACAGAATTTGTGACAAAAATGAATACCAATGTCACTGATTAAATAATTAATATTATTTTAATACTAATACATTTATTTTCTGGAAGATTTACATCATCTCAGTTGAAAGCAGGTCATCAGGACTTAAGGGACAGCAAAAAGCAATCAACAAAATTTAAGTAATCTCAATTATATAGGTTACAGAAATACTAACTATATTAGATTTGTGAAGAATGTTATTTATACTTTGTGTCTAGAAAGAAAGCTTCTTTTTTATAAAGAAAAACAGATTTCTATTCATGAATTAGATATTATTTTTATATATTGATAGTTTTATAAAGAAATTAAAATAACAGTTCCTCTGATGTTCAACCATTAGGAACAAAAAAAAAAAAAATCAAACACTCACAAGTACTAAATCCTCACCAAAAAAAGTACAGCAGGCCTTCCAGGTTAGACAAGGTGAGCCCAGTAACAGACACTATGTAGAATATTGCATGATTATGTAGACCTAATATACTTTGCAGTAACATTAAAGAACTCATTGTTCAAATGTGAAGTTGCCCTAATGATCTCATTTGCTCTCTGCAAAACTGCTGAGCTACAACATCCATCCTTTGTCTCTAATTTATGACTATGAGTGTGAAGCACTTTGATATTCCCCAAACAAACAATAACCATAGTCCCGTGATGCTCTGCTCAACACTACCTTCACTTAACCAGTTTTTGAAATTCCAGAAGCAATTTTTTCTGAGAACAATTACCCCACACACAACAAGACTTCTAAAGGTTGCAGAACCAGACCCTGTAATGCTAGCAATTATGAGAAGCAGCATTTTTATTCAGTTTATAAGCTGTATGTTCAATTCCAGTAAAACCAGAATTAGGTAAATCAAGGAATTCTACTGTGAAGGGAGGGGGAGGGGACAGGGGAACGGGGAGACACCATAAAAGTAAAAAACTTCCGTACTTCCACTACCTATGGATACTAGTTCAAATCTTCTCTCTGCTTATTCTATTATATCATTTACCAGGCACATCCTGAACAATCACAAGGAACTGTAGAGCAAAGAAATAAAGTTCTAATCTGCACTGCAGCTTCCATTCTATCCGATGTAAAATAATAGTGCATAGGATTAACTCTGCCCAGTGTGACCTCCTTGGCCAGAGTTTTTGCAGGTCTCCTGCTGCACATTAGCTATCTCTTATTTCCCTGCTCATAAGTGGGAGCTGCTAGCAGCAGTTGCAGAATAATTACTTAGTTGATTCTGTCTAAGGAGCTTAAACTAAGAGTTGAGCAAAGAAAGCAGATTAACAATTTGAACACACACGTAATACACAGAGACACACAGAACCAGCAGGACTGCAGGTCAATACACGGGGTGGAGGAAAAGCACTCCAGCCTCTCTTGCTCCAACAAGACAGGCTGGATTTGCACTGCAAGGCAATTAAACTGCGTGAAGAAGGGGAAGGCAGGAAGATGGGCTGCAGTCACAGGCCGGAGAGAGAACCTGGGGACACGGCTGCTCCATCCCTAGCAGCCAGATTAGTACCAGAGGAGCAGCACTCAGCCTGCTCTGCCCGTCACATGCTCCTCGATGTCGCCTAGCAACAGTAAAGCCCAGAGAAAAAGTTCTCCCTCTCTCAACTTCAAATCTGCGTCTGAGACCGACTGAGGGGAGCTTATTGTGCTCCAGACTAAGCATCTGTTTCTTTCTTACAGCCTTCTGTAAATGACTGCATATACCACACGTACACAAGCGTGTCCATGCATAACCCGCCCCCACCCCCCGGCCCAACCTGTCTACGTGCAAGTGCCGCAGCCTGTGCACTCATCAAAAACAACTCTAGGTACAACCTTAGTGGTCACCAAACCAGCTCTTGGAATGCAGGTGAACTCTGCTCTGCAAAATCACCCATAGTCCAGGAGCAAGAAGGGCACAAAGATCACAAGGAAAAAATGCAAAAAGTCTGGGGTGGGTTTTTTTTTTGCCTTATCCACAGACAGTAAACAGTACTCGCTACAGGAAAAGCTGCCCGCTTGCATCTCTGTAAAACTGTGAGTTTAGACAGAGGAGTTGCAATGTCTGAGCTGTCCCTCCAAACTTAGCCACATTTGTGTGTTGCTGTCTAGTATAATCAGGGAAAAAAAAAAAAAAAAAAAAAAAAGTTTGTACAAACCGGGAAAACCATGAAAGAAAGCATCCTAGGATACTTTAAAATCAAGATGAAGTGAAGGTAAAGAGCCGGTAATGTTTGTGGTATTCTTAAGGCGCTACTTCCTTTTCCACAACAGAAACCGACTCCACCAAATGACTCCTGGAAAGAGCCAGCTGTCTCCCCTAGCTATTAGGAAGAACTCCTTGAATCAGCGCCCGTTAACCCTCTACTTTCAGGCACTTTTGTCTTTTTCTCATAGAAGTCCCCGGAGAGGGATGTGCTCCTTGCGGTGCAGGTCCCATTCCGGAGGGTCTGGAGCATAGCGCTTACCTTGGCAACTGCCCCGCATTATGCATGCAGTGAATAATATGAGCAGTTTGCAAGCAGTTGCTGCTCTTCCATCCATCCGATGGTGAGGTCCCATCTGGGCTGGGATGCTCCAGCTTCCTCAGAAGCTGGCTCCTCGACTCCGGGGTGCTGATCTGCACAGCAGCAGCACAAGGAGCCCGGTGTCTTTTTCTTATCCCGCTAGTTCCAGGAGAAAGGCGTGTTCGCCTGTTGAGACATCGCGTTTTCTATAAACTCCCACCCTCCAGACATTGGATAAAGCTCTTTATACCCGGCGGCCCCGGAACTAGCATGAGGGAATCAGGCACTGCTCCAGGCCCTGCAGCTACAGGCTGCCTCTGCCCCTCCTTCCACACTTTGCAGGACAGGCAAGTCCCTGCACTTTGCAGACTTTGTATCAGAGTCCATTGGTGCTACACAGTATTTTGAGTACCCAAGTAGTTTGAGTAGATCGGGGAATTGCAGATGGCAAGTGAAATATGTCCCAGGTTTTAGCGTCCCAAAGGCATGCTCCAAACAAGAAAAGTAGTTTTGATAAGTCTGAAAAACATCACAACATCTATTCATCAATGCAATGGTAAAGCTAAGAATTCAGTACTCCTCACATAAATACTGTGAAAGGAAAATTGTAGGGATGAAACTTACTTCTGCACTTTCTTAGCTGATGAAATCAGTTTGGTAAAGTGCTTTGGCAGTGAATTCTTAAGATATCAGCTGGAGACACCCTACTCTAGTTTGAACTCTCCAACAGTGTGTGCAGCACACATAAAATGTCTGCCTGTGTTTTACTGCTGCCATTTCAGGAACCATATACCCTCTTAACAAAGGTAGAGCAGTGTGCAGGATCACAGGGGAAAGATAAAGATACCCTAATAATTCAGGCTGGAATGCAGCCTTGGTAAAAGGACAAACATTTTGGAGGCTTTGCTTGTGGGATCAGAAGCATCATATATATACTGTGCGAAGTTAAATCATTATTTTGTTTTATACTAGTCAGAAATATTTTTCCATGTAGAACATCTAATTATGCCGAGCTATTCCCTTCTCTGCATGTGTGCACACATACACATGCATGTCACCAGTGACTGCTGCGCATACATACATACCATGGGAGAAGGATGGGTCTACTTGCCTTGCAAGAGGCTTTGTCAGATTAATTTCAGTAACACCACCATTATAGAAACCATATATCATTTGCATGAGCATTACCATGCTCATTATACTGCAATGGCTGTTTGCTGATGCTGCAATAGAACTTAAGCAATATTTCAAAGCTTAACTCTTACTTTTGCCACAGACTGCAGTTTCAATTAAGGGGTAGAGGTGCCTGTATTGTTCATGCAAAAGTTGCAAAGGAACATGCTGCTTATTAGCAGACTGTGACTTTTCTCCAGGTCCTGTGGGACGCTAATCCCTCTAAACCTTTTCGTAAAGGTTTTCTATCTATCAAGATGGAAAGCGGGGGGTGGGGGGGAAGGTGGGGAGAGAAGATGTGGAGTACAGGCTTTTGCAGGGTTGTGATTTATGCAGGTTCAGGGCTGTTTGGTGTAGTGGTACGACACAGCACCGGGGTCAAGCCACAAGAAACACTGGGGGCAGATCAGAATATTCAATTAGCTTCCTGGCACCTCTGAATCACAAAGAGAGGATAAGATCTCTCCATCACAAGATCCAGAGCTGCCGGGGGAGGGGGAGACATGCCCTCTTCAAATCTCTCTCCTCCCTCCCACCCTCTCTCCTTTCACTGTAGGGGAACAGTGCTTGAAACATTCCTTTCTGCACGGAAGGACTTTTCCTATTGTTGTTTTCTTTGTGTTTCAGTGTTGCCAACTTACTGGAATTCTTGTCGTGGTTTCACAGCAAGGCTCAGGCTGACCAAACGGAACCAGCTGCGTTTGTGTATGGGGCCGCTGCTGCTTTAATCCCCCAGCAAGGCCGATGGGGAGGGAAGGAAGGGATCCTCTGAGGGGAGCAAGCAGATCTGCTCTGTACAGATGGGTGCCTGTAAAGCCAACACACAGATTGACTGTTCTTAATTATAAGATGAATTGCTTAAATCAGTTCACACCCCAGCAACACACAGACAGGGCAAACAGCACTTGGGAGCTGCAACCCCAGACTGGGAGCTGTGCGCAGTCTTCCACCATTGTATGTTTGAGGTGACCTGGATACAAGTTTAGGGAGGCACCATGTTTCACTCCAAAACAGTTGGCAGCCAGGTTTGCTCCTGCCCCATTCACTATCACCATTTCTACTCATCTATACTTCCCACAGGATGGTAGGCAAGAGGGATTCTCCAAAAGGAATGCTGGAGGTGCTGTTGATAGTGAGGGGAAGCCCTGTACTGAGACAGTGGATCAAGCCCTTCCCACCCATTAATTCTTTGCACTCAGAAGACAAAATTTGCATTCAGAAACAAACGAACTGATCAGCCCAGATGCTTCACTGCTGAGGAATGACAGTAACCAAGGAGCCAGAACAGGTGTTCTCTGTTCACTTCATCTGAAATTTTCTCCACTTACTTAACTATGGCACCTCGCTATTCAACTAAAGGGACCCTGTCCTGCTGGACACCATTAAATAAGACTTCACCAAGACCAGAGCTGAAAGATCAGAATCAAAACTCCTCAAAGCTTACCCATAACTACATCCAAAATTGCCCATGCAGGTGTAATGCACCTCTCCCTCTCAGCTTCCTATTGACTAAAATGGCAGCTGATTGTTTCCAAGTGAACTAGACTCAGGGATTTTTAGTTGATTATTGCATGTTTAAGAAGATGCAGGGTATATCTGTTAGAAAGTTAGAGGGAGAAGACACAGGCAATGCAATTGTTCACTGAACTGCACCCTTAATTCAAAATACAGTTTGGGATGTCTTTGCTTGCCCAGTTTTTGCTGTAAGCAAGCACTCAGAAAAGCAGTAAAAGGTATAATTTAGAACTAACAACTATGCTGCTTAAATATTAAAGATACACACTAAGCAAAAAAGTTAAAATTTAAAAGGCTTCATTCTTGACCAAAGTTCAGTTCAAGTCAGTGTCCAGACTCATGCAATTCTTACCAGACAGACAGAAACATCAGGGTTGATGTATGACTAGGTAAAGATACAAAGCTGATAGTTAAAAAAAAAATATATATACATACACTCAGTTAAAGAAACTGTGGGTCAGATTTGCACCTGTAAATTTGTCTCTTCTGAACTTCTTGGGACAGTTTACAGAGGGTGAGGATCTGTCCAGTGAATTATCCAATAAAGCTGTAATTGCCATTGGCATTCAGTAATCTTGTGGTCAATCTGTCCTTGGATAAACCCAGGTGTTTCCACAAAGAAAATATTTTAAGTTACAAGCTGTGTTTCAAATTTAACATTTAAGTTTAATCATTAAATCCTATGCCTTTATCATGACAAGCTTTTTTTTTGTTATTTTTGTGTAATTATACTAAAGCAAAGCTACATTTTAAACACACTAAACCCATGCTCATTTTTTGAGAGAGCACCGGTAATGACAAATCATACAAATTTAAACTAAGGACAGTCTCTCTGCCTGGGTAATAATATAAGTACCAAACTGCAGCCATTATTCAGATTTCATCCATCTTTGCTATTCTACAATGTAAAGTGTCCTATTTCTTTAACTGAACCTTAGTTTTACAGAAAGCAACAATTTATGTGTGTGTGTGTTAGAAGCTTCCAGTAGTAAGAGGCTATTAGGGGCAGGACGGTCTCCTTAGAGGTACTACTCGTGAGACATTTCCTTCACCTAAGGCCCACTTCAATTTGTATCAGACATGCAAAAAGCCATCAGACTTCAGGCAGAAGAGACTTAGTTTTTTTCATGGGTATCCACAGTAGCAATGTGTATTTGCACTTCACCACTTAATCTTTCCAAATACATACATTGTGAGCAGAAGTTTCCATAAACAGAAAAATCACATTTTTGGGGACTGAGTTACATCTCTTACAACGAGTCAGTATTAATTTCAACTCTACAACGTAACAAAGAAAAGCAGACAATAGCGCCAAGTTCACCAAGTTTCTCATATAAGCCACATCACATTTCACAGTATGTAAAACAATGGAAATTATTTGCCAGGGAGGTAATTTCTTCCAAGGATTTAAAGAACAAACTAAACCCACCTAAGAAAAAGAGAGTCTTAGTTGATATAGTTCCCAAACATCTAATGCCTATTCATAACTAGAGCACAGATTTCCAAAAGACTGGATCAAAGGTGCATCCCCAGATCACATGAACGTGAGAAACATTAAACTGAGGAGATGTGAATTGGTCCAGAACAGAAATCAGAGTCAGGATTGCACAATGCAGCTGACACTGGCCAAAAGTTTCCTCAAGGTCTTCTGGTTAGCGGCGCATTACAACTTCTCTCTTTCAACCTGAAATTCTATTAGTGCATCCTGGAACAAGAAGCAATGCATGGGAACCACGTGCTTTTTTGGTAACTGCTACTGAACAAGTAAGACAAGTAGAGAGACAGTCGGTAAAGACACTTGCAAACAACCCCCAGGTGTATTTTGCCTACAGAAATGGGCTTATTATGGAGTTTAACATTAATCATATAGAGATGAGTGAGTTTATTTACCTGGAAGGCAGAAGAAAGTGAAGAAATATTAAACAGCTTTCAGTTGTCCTCTCCACCCTTTGGTCAGTGCTGTCTGGTTCAGTCTGGAAGTCCCTGTGCCCCATTGTGACACAGTCACAAAGTATGGGAAAGTATGCTTTACCCCAGCTATATCTCTAATTACTCAAGATCTTGGTACTTGCCTTAATGCAAACTGATTTCTTTGGCACTTTGTCTGTCTCTGAGGAACAAAGGTCCTCACTTTTGCCCAACTTACTGGCACTTCAGTGCCTTTTCTGCCCTGCAAGGAAGCAGCAGAGGGAATTTGTACTTGAAAAGGAATGGGAGGTAATGAGACATTTCCAAATGACTCCTCTTCTAAAAACGTTTTAGGGTACTAACAAGGGAAATAGGATAGGCTGGCATAACTCTGAGTCCCCTTTACTTTTATTTTCATTTACATACTTTCCTGTTAATAACAGATATCAGCTCTGTTCAGGACAAACACTTGCATAAGTGGGACTCTTATGTACTAAAAACTGTTAGGTTTCATTCCTCCAACAGCCATGATGAAACACTTGAGAGATCATGAAAGCAGTCTGTCAAAGCACCTGAGGAAAGCTAAATAATAAGCTTTCGTAACAGTAGTATTAAACAGAATTCCAGGCCAAATCCAGACTAATAATAAACAAATGAGAACGTAGTTTAGCAGTATAGGGATTGCAGGTGACAGATTCTCAGTTTTGATATGTATTACAGAACATCAGTGATTAAACACTGTCCAAAGCTGAAAATATGGTCTAACTCTGAATTTTGTGAACAATCCTCAAAGTTCATTGGACAGTAGGACTAGACATCAATAGGTCTATGAAACACAATCTTTCTAAAACACAAAGTTATGCAGCATATTGATTTGTACAGTATAAATTTATTTTTAATGTTAAATTAAATGGAAAAATATGAAGAAAATGACAGCTCAAGATAAGCCACACTTTGGGAATTCTTACCTGATTGCTAAGGAACAGTACTCAAAATATCTGCTTTGAAAATAATACCTGATTCAGCCAACCTGCAAAACTACTTTGACAAGAAGAGACCAAACTCATGAATGCACGAGGTCAAAAGGATTACAATAATTAAAAAAAACCAGCCTCTCTCCTCCTTGGAGGACTTGTTCGCAGGAATGAGGTATAGGACAGTTCAGTGAGCACAAACTTTGCAAGCAGAGTGACTGGCTTGAGTAGTCCACCCTTCGCCCTTTATCCACTTTCCCTCGGAGCTGCAGCATTGCCATTCACACTCCCTTTTGTCCCCTTAGGAGAGCGCTGGCCGTGCCTGCTTCACAGCACAGTCCCACAGCCAAAGAGCTGCAAACGGCAGTGAGGGCACAACACCCTCACACTGACTGTACTGCTCGTACCAACATCTCAACAGACTGCACCTTACTACCCTGGAGGCAGAGGGTAGCATGCCTGGAGAAATTAGATCCACCTGAGCTACCATGAGGAGAGTACATAATCTTATTTTTATAGTCACTTCACAGAATACAAAACTGGGAGGTCAAAGTTTGCCACCAAAAAGCAGCTTGATGTCATGACTCATGTTTTGCCAGATGGCTAACTGAATTCCTCCTTCCTCTATGCATTCCTATTTGCATATGGAAGTTCCAAAATTTAAGATTTTTCCTGATTAGTGTGTACTTCTAAAGACCCTCAGTAAAGGGTACCTCCTGAAGTTTTACTGTTTTGAATACATGGTGATCATGCAGGATGAGATCTCAAATTAAAAGCAATTAAAAGTTACTTTTCTTGTAAGAAAAGTGACTTTACAAAATTTCAGATATGCAACACTTGAGTTTCTAGTGCAACTGCACAGTACTATAAAATGAAGGGCATATTCAAGAAATTGGAACACGTTCTTTACTCATTTTGCCTAAATTTTCACTGGCACAGTAGTTTGTAAGTTTGAAAAATATGCATGAGAACAGCTAAGCAATATAGCCATTGCAATTACTGATGTCTTAAAAGGCTTTGGAGGGGTTGTTCATTGCTTTTTTTTTGTTCTTTAGGATAAACAATTGTGCTTAAGTGTCATTGTAAGCCAGAGCCACAAGCTATTAAAATAAATAGGAAGTTACATACCAAATCCCCTAGATATTAAAATTTATTTTGTTCCTTAAGAATGACTGTTTAATGCTTAGCCTTTTTGAAAAACTGAAGCTATGTCACTTTGTGTCAGGCACTTTAAGACATACTAATGAAAGTGCCCTAGGTCCCCATAATCCTCTGTGGCTGATTAGGTACAGTAGAAGAGGCTGTTTCATTAATTTGAAGGCCATTAGCTTGAAACCTCATACTGACCTGAAAGTAATGTTTTATTCATATTGTAGTGTTGTAGTCAAAACTCCAGAAATAATTAAAAGGACAAGCCTCAAATTTTAGACCTTTGATTTATGAAGCTGGATACCCAGTTAATTATTGCATGATGGAAAAAGGGGAGTAGACCCTCAGCAGTCCTGATATATTACTATTGCCATCTATTTGTGAAAAGCTGATGGGTGATCAAATAGATACAAGTATGTCTTCAGTTCCCAAAGTGTTCAGATTATTTCCACAGGTCACAGTTGAAAAGCATTCTTCTAGATTTTTTTATAAAATTAGGCATTAAGTTAAACTGAGACTCCATTAGACTTCAGAGGCAAAAGTCCAAAGTTCAGTAGTTTTAGCTAAGATTTACCAGCAGTCAGTGAACAGCTACCCATAACCATTACTCAAATGAAACACAAGATGCCTGAATCTACTGCAGGAAGAAAACACGGTGTTCTTCAATAAAAGATGACAAAAACTCATGCCTGACTTTACAAATTAGATTTCTAGTTGTCCTAGATACAAGCAGGAACTTCTTGTAGTCAACAGTCAGTTCTTCCAGTCAACCTTGCAGACAATCAGTCCCTGAATTTTTATTAGCTGCTGCTGCTGAGTGGTCTTCGAGGTTTGTTACCTCTTGAGCATAATGAAGTGATTGAATACGAAGAGGAAAGGCACATATATATGAATAGTGCAATTCTCATTTGAAAAGCTGCCATCATCCAACAGGCAGAAAATGATACTAAGAGATACCAAAGTAAATAGAAAATGTGCCAATCCATGTTTACCTTTTCCAGCAGAAGTATATCTCTCTCTTTATATCCAGCAATCAAAGAAACCTAGTGAAAATTCAAGACAAAGATTTACTCTTCTGTAATCAACAAAGGCATCCCACACCATGCTTGTAATATAATTTAGTCATATCTCTTCATTCATGCACCTCATTGCCAATAGTCACTGTTGATTCCATCTTGCTTGGGCTTTGACAAGTCTTATGAGTGTAGTAATACATTATCTTTAGATGAGCTTTTTCATATTTTAAATCAACCCAGATAAGTGAACTTTAAATAAAATTTACAGAGCACATTCAAAACTACATGAAACTCTTCTCATGTTTTACTGTCATCCAACTTTTCCAAATGTCATCACACTACAACTGTTTCAAATATTGAAGCACTGAACTACAATCAGTAGAGATTCAAATTATATATAATGTTAGTGCCAACACTCTTCCATTTCTGCACAAAAGTATTTTTGATGAAAGAGAACATTAAACCCAAATCTTGCACTTCTCTTTGTTTATTTCTGTTGCTACACCTGCACTCACCCTAGTATGGATCACATATTCTTCTACATGGCCAGTTCCTTTTCCTTCCTTGCTAGTATATTCAGGTCTTCCTAATATTTACTTGCAGGCATTAATCTGATTCTTTAAATATTAAGTTACAAGATAGAGCAAAGAGGAATGCAAACAAACCTAAGGTAATAAATATAAGCAAAACAATTACTTCTGAAAACTGACATAGTGATCAAGTTGCAGTATGAGATGCAAGGTCAGATTTACAGCTGTGAAGCTGCTGGTTTGAACTAACTTATCAGTATAAAAAACCTCATACAAACTGAATATGGTTTAGGGTCACCAGAGCAGATCTTACTCGGGTACAACTAGAGTGCATACCAGGAAGAGATGAAGGTAGAACAGTACACCCTCTATATTTTCCTAGTTCACAGTGATCCCAGGAAAACTATGCATGAGATAGAGCAGTTCATTGACTACCTACTATGCCTGTGATGTTTAAATCCCCATAAACCAGGATTAGGAAAGGACAAAAGGTACTTTAAAGCCACCTGTCATCATCTCACACTCATCCCGAGTTAAACGCAGTGAAAGACCAGGGATTTGTGGGCAGTTTTCCATTTTAGTTTGACCCTTAGGTTTTAATAGTATAAGGTTACATTAGAAGAAAGCTATGCAAAATATCATTCTCTCTGGGATTCAGTTAAAGGCTAGAATGTAAGAATACAGGATTTTCCATATTCTAGAATGCCAAAGAGAACCATTATTATTTTTGAGATTACAAAACCTGTCACAACTGACCAGTCTGCATGGGGACACAATTGCACTCCATACCCTCAATCACGTGCTGCAGGATATGCCTTTTTTATGCCCTTTTTTTTTCCATAGCAAAAGGTTGTTTCTCATGGGTCACGTTCCCAAGATCACACTAAAGAATCTATCATCCCTGCTCATGTTTCACTGTTTCTAAATATAGAGGACATAAGGATATTTCAAGTAATATTTCTCATTAAAACTTACTTTCTAGGAGCCTAAATCATATTTTTACATTTTTGCATCCAATTAATTCTTCATTCTAATTGAACCTTTGGGTGCCACTATCAAATGAGCATGTAAAGCTATTCTCATAATTGTTTTATTACTAAAGTCTGAAGAATAACTGCACTGGAACCCAGTATTTCCATTGTTTTTATGTATTAATTTAAACCTTTTTTTAATGTGTGGACATGCAAATTCTAAATACAAAATTTAAATGCTATCTCCTGATGTGGAAAACACAGTAATATATTAACTGATGCTTGCAACCTCCTTCTGCAGATTTATGATAAAACCATTCTGCTATCACAGCAATTGCTAACTAGCTGAATTCCATCTATTGCTTTCAAAATTTCAAAAGCCACTACTACATTTTAAAGAATTATTACCGGTGTCTAAAAACCAGATAAGCATTTTCAGGGAGGAAAACCCAGTCCACACACTAAGATTTAATTCTGCTATCAAATCACTAATAGAAAACTAGGCTCCAAGATACAAGACAATTGGTACGATTTACAGGGACTATGGGAATCAGAGACCCTTTCCCCCTTCCTTCCTCTTGCTACCTCTCTTCCTTGGCATTTCCCTACCCAGCTGCTGAGCAGGCCTCAGGTGTAAGCAGGCTTTGCTATGTACATTATGGCTACAAACAATCCAGGAACACTCCTATATTTCATGCAGTTTAATTGAAAATAGCTTTGTTGGGTTCAATTAATTTTGTATTTGTGAAGAACAAGAGCAGACAAATACTATGTTGACTCAGCATACAAGTTCAATTATACCAGTTAATTCTACAGAAAAGAGCACAGAACTAATCCAGTGTTATTACAGATTATTTGGGGAGAGAAGTAAGGAAGAAGAAAAAATGTGGGTGCATCTTTCAGTGTCTCCACCACAGCCCACTCTCCCAGGTGTGCTCAGTCTGAACACACTGTACATTGCATAGAGACTCTCATGTCAGATTTCCAAACAGCAGCTTGCCCGTGATTTACACATCTACAGGAATAATGCATTTGTTAGATTTTTGATACCTCGCTGGCATACATGCCTGCAGAAGCACCAAATGAGTTGACAGTAGGTATTGAGCTTTCTGTATAAAAGAGTTCAATATTTTTGGAGACTTCATCACACGCTATTGCTCTTATAGCATCCACATAACTCATCGCTCATTTTAGAATCCAGTCACAGAAGGAATAGCCAAAAAAAACCCACAAATACCCATAAACAATTTGAATACACTAAACATTGGCTTAGCAGGTTTGCCCTACAAGATAATAAAATATTCTGGGGAACGTTACAGTTTACATTTTTGGACTACTTAAGTTCACAGCTCTAAAAAAAAAAGAATAATCTGTTGAATTTAGCTTTGGTTTATTTAAACTATCTGGAAGAATCCTCTCAGATTTTGGTTTGTGGCTCTTTTAATATTTGGTTTACACAATTTTCCACAGAGAATAAATGACAAAAAGGAGTCAACAGATTTTTTTCTATCAACTCAAATGCAACATCAAAAAAAAGTGCTCAGTTTCACACATACATTTGCAGAAATGAGCCCTATTTCCCCTGAAATTGCATCTGTGTTGTGATATGTTAGAATTACTCAAATTCTGCAGCTAGAGTCTGCTCCTTTTCTCAGCAAATTTCTTCAGGTGAAAAAGGGGGAGATGGTTGGTAGGAAGCCTGGTTCTTTTAATCTTATCTAAGCACTCCTGAAAGGAATTGCAGCTGAAGATAAGGGATGTCAAGTCACATGATTTTTCTGCCTTAGAGCTCTTACTGTGTATGGGGAATGATCCCATTTCTATAACACCAATTTTTTTAACCTACTGCAATTTCAGCATCTTTACAAGAGATGTTCCTGATAGGCACAAATATGAAAAGGACCAGGCATAGTCATAACATTTAACCGTGACAGTAAAATTAGGGCTACTATCTACTGCCACTGCAATGCCAAGTGAAAAAAAAAAATACAAGCCAAGCTTTGCCTTTGAAGTGATCTTTACTTGAGCTGCCTCTGGCTAAAAGGGGAGGGGAAGAAATTTTTCCTCATCTCTGAGGTGACATTTAACAGACCTGAGAAAAAGATATCAACTGTGATGGTCTATTCAGGAGGGTCTATGGCACAAATGACTTCTAAAAGCAAATAAAATAGTAATGCGTTCAGTACGCTTAACATCTCATTCTTTGAAAAAGGACTTCTTCATTCTTGACTTTATCTCCCCCTTGATAGTAACCATTACCAACAGAGCTGAGATGGACCAAATACCTGACACAGTGAAGACTGTAGCAAAGAAACACACAGTACTCAAAGAATCCTGCATCAAAAGCCTTGTAAACCCTGCAAATTCCTCCTGCTTACATTTGGCAAGGTAACTCTGAACTATGCCACAGCATGCTTCATAATATACAAGAATCAGAACCAGGAGTAAGCATTTACATTTCAGGAAACCTCACCTTTTTTTTTTTTTTTTTCCAAATTATTTTAAAATCCTTCCACTAGAATTTCATATATTTAGAGTGGGGTAAGAAGTTCGACTCCAGACCAGAGTTCTCAAGAGGTTCTCAAGCCAAGAAGGCAAAAAGGTCTAAGGTCCACTGTTTTGCACCACACTACAAGTAACAGGCAGGTTGTTTGTGTAAGTGGTTGCTGCTCTGTCTAGGTCAGGCCTTGTGAGCATGCAGAAAAAAAAGTACTGCTATTCCTCTTCAACCAAACCATCCATCATCTCCCAGTTCCCAGTTACAGTTTAGAACTGTCATCCCAGAACTCAGCAACCTCTATAGGCGTATGGTAGTTGTCATTATACAACTCATGGAAGTGACTTTTGAACCATATATGGAGTAGCTCTGTCATGCAGTGCTCCCAGCACATGTCTACGAACCAGTGTGATGCAATTAGAGATGCTCCACCAAAAAAACCACCACTAATATGTAAAATACACATCTTCAGTTGACATGTCCACGTAAAAAACTGCCCAGTTAGAACATAAAAGAATCGATGAAGATGCTTCAGGATCCTGCTCACAGATGGTATGTACTTCAATGTTCCAATATGCAGCTAGCACGCATTTCAGGTTATCTCAGCTCAACATTCAATCTCAAGAATATAAGAAATACAGCACTAAGAAGTTTTTTAACAAAAAGGAAAATTCTTTCCCAGTTATGTCAGCTTTGCCAGCACTATCACCTCACTCTTGAAAAGCAGATTCATTAGGGAAAAAACTTCCTGAAAATACAAGCAATAAATGCAGGTAATCAAAAGGAGTGGAGGAAGGAGCAGACTGTTAGGCTACTTTGTGATCTCAAAAAAGACAGAAAAGATGAGCTTGTAATTTCCTCACTTTGGAAAGCTTCTTAAATGAATTAAATTTTGTTTAACTAGTATATTATATCTAGTATAACTAGTATATTACATCCTTAGACATTTCCTTGAATTTGTTTACTGCTTTCTGAAAGTCTTCATACTCTGAGATGATCCAAAACTGAATTAATTTTAACAGTGAAAGCACTACAAAATATTTTGAATCAGCATTTTCATTTTAGCTGAATCACTAACAGTCTGAGCCCCATTCACAAACAGAGCTTGGCAAAACTGATTTACTACTACCTGATGTTCTCTAAGTAATTTTTTTATTTCCATATCTGTCAGGTTATGATATGGCTAACATAAGGAAATGTAATATTGCCTTAGACTTCTGTTGTGTGTGCAGTATCTAAAGCTCAGTTGAAAATACCTTTGTGAAGAGAGTGTAGAATTGCCATCGTTAAAAAAAAAACACTTTATTTTCTTCAGTGAAGAACAACTGAACCTTTTCAAGCAGTTTTCAGAAAAGAAAGCTGAAGGCCTGTCACATGACAGTAACTCTAAAAATGACTAAGTTCTTATATAAAGGAAAAGTGCAGCAATATACTAAGCAGTCTAGGTTAACTAACAAACTCTGTATCTCAGTCATTCCAACAATTCACACAAGAAATCTCACTTGAGCCCCCTTTTTCTCTACTTCAGGGACACCTCCAGTAGCCCACACTTCATTACAAGCCAGGAAGGAGGATAAATCAGCTATTCCCGTCCTCATATTTCTGATCCACAAGTAATGTGCAATGCCCAGACAGATCACTCAACAGAAAAAGAAAGCCATAAACCCACCACATTTTATGTTTTGCTCTCTTTTTGAACCAAAGTGGCTCTAGTGATAGCACTGTTACTCCTACATGACCTCAATTTCCTGAAGTTTTAAAGAAGGCTGTTAGCCATAGTACTGATATTATAATAGCCTTGCTCTATCAGTCATCTCTCAGCAAGCCTCTACCGTCAGCAATGCCCATGCAGTGTTCATACTTGAGTCAAGGCTGACACCCTGTGGCTGTATCTTTTGACAGATTTTTCTATTGATATGCCAACCTAATTTTTTAAGGACTGAGATTCCACTCCAGACCTTCTCTTCTGAAAAACACATAAAAAGCCTCAGCTGCTCAAGAGCATACATAAGACAAAAATAATTCAGCTGAAAACTCACATTATACATAAACTTACTTGTTGTTTTAAGAGCCCCTAAGAAGTCAGATGTTCTGTAGCACTATGCACAAGAATTTAACCAGTTTAGAATACTGTAAGCTTTAAAAAATTTAGAGAATCTAGTCCCACCACTGTAATAATTTCAGTTAATAGATGATAATAGCAGAAGGAGAGGAGAAAGATGTTTTGATGTTAAAACACTCTGGTAGGTTAACTACCTCAGAATGGACATCTATTTCTACATAATCCTTATGTATTTCTACATAATCCTTTTTACGAGGATTACAAACTGTAAGTATGGCATTAGGTTCAAGTAATAGTGATTATGTAGCAACTGCAGCATTAATACACAGGTTGTAGCCATTGAATTTCAGTCTAACACCAAGAGAAGTAATTTTTTTGTGGAAGCAGTCTAGTGCATATTATAAGCAGTTTAAAAATCCATAGGTCAAAAGATGCAAATGCTAATGTTTATGCAAGTTTAGAGTTATACTGACAACAATGGTGGTAATATAAATGTCTTTTTATAAGGTTATAAATAATCACCTCTCCAAAAGACAAAATTTATTCCAAGTATGAAAAGGATTATGGCTTTAGAATTACGTGGAACATGACTTTTTCTACCAAACTTCTGTCATTTGCAAAATGCTGTGTACTATATACAACAACATGCTTTAACTTGCTAATTATATTTCCAGCAGAGTAATTCCACCTACAGTTACCAGACAACAGCTTCTCAAAATGTGCTGGTTCTTTACTGCAACTTCCTCAAAATATATGATCTCCCACTGCTGAAAAATGTAATTACTGTATTTCAAGAGGAGTAGTGTGAAAGAGGTTTGTACTGATAACTACAGATATCATCATGAAAATCAGGTAAGTGGAAGTAAATTGTACAATAAGAAGTAACTTAGATGTAACAGCAAATTCAAAATAAAATGTACTCATCGAAGTAGGTTTTCATTGGCACTAATGTAGCAAATCAAAAAGTTTTTGTTTAGTTTTACTTCTCAGAGTATTAGTGATACAATTAAATGTTCATTACCATCAAATGTTAAGTCAGATGTTTGGTATGTTAAAACTGTAGCTGTACTACTTTTTTTGTTTGTTTTCATTCCCTTGCTAGGCTGAATGCTATGAATACTTTTGAAAATAAGTCATGTATAGATGTGTTTCCATACTTAGGCTGTAAGGTGGAAAATACTTCTTAGTGAAGGAAACTAAAAGTGAAAGGAGAACTATTAGAATAAAAGCAGAAATAAGCAAATATCTTAAAAACAAAACAAGAGCTTTGATATTCGTTGCTACTGCATGAAGATTGTGAGTATTTACTTACCACTGAGTGGTAAGTAAACTCACTCAGAGTGAGTTTTTGGCTATATTGTCTAGAGTTAAAATGGGAAAGTACTGAAGACAGCCTGCTCTCTTTTATGCTTTGCTTTTTTCTTGTTACACTTCCTGAAAAATGCTGCAGAAGAGCAGTATGAAAAAACAGAGAAATGGAGAGCCATGTTCACACCAGCTGCAAAAAAAAAAGAGAGAAGTTTATACTCCAAAATCCAAGAATCTTTAAAATCTGTTGGGAGCTACACAAAGAGTAAGTCTTTGCCATCAAAGCCCTTGCTACAGCATTTTCTGTGACAGTGACTTTAGATGAAAACACAATAAACCTGATCTGCTTTGATCAACTCTTTCAGACTACATGCTCAAGATTTGTACCAAAAAGCAAAGATAAAACTCTTCGCTGGAATCAATAGTTCCACAACTACCATCACGTACACTAGGATTTCATTATAGGTTTTTATAAGGTTGTGCCATTAAGGGATAATTTTTCATATAGAACAATCAGGTTTTGTGGAAGAACACAGGTCCATAGTAAAAAATTTTTTAAACTGTAGCCTCAACAGTTGACAAACAGAAGTCACCTTGTCAGGACTTGACATCCTTAGCAAATTATCCACCCCGAATCCTGTCAAATTCACCAGAACACATTTTGTAATCAAAAGGTGAAATACAGTTTTTATTTTATTTTATCTTTCTTCAGATACAATCTTGAGTGAAGTTAAGTTTTGATGCTTTTAAATTTTCTTGTTTAATTACTCTGAGTATTTGAACTTTTGAACTGTTCTTCCTAAAATTCACATATGTGATACAACTTACATGTGAACCACATTCTTTATAACATTGCTCATTAATATCAGGATTCAAAATATTGTAAATGGTGTGTTTTCATTATTTCATGAGTTCGAGTCAGGTGGGTTTTTGTTTCTTCTGGGCACTTTGGTCATGTACTGACATGTAAGGTATAATGAAATAAATACTCCTGAAATACCATTACACCATGATGCAGTCAGGTTAAATGGTCAAGACTATCTTGAGGCCATGAAACACTAGAAGAAGATTGTGTGAAATGTGCATACCTTTAACAGTTCACAGCAGACTTGATATGTGAATTATTCACATTGAGGTGGCAAAAAAAACCAAATACATTTCAGGAGCACCACATCAAGCTATTTGGGACCAAAAAATTAACATCAGGGCAGAGGAAAATCAAAGGCATGATCGGTCTGCTTAACGCTGCTCCCACAAACTTGCCTCCTTGGTGGTTCTGTATTGCTTTAGCATATAGGAATATTCAGATGGTATTTTGCCAGCTATGCAAAAGGTGATCACTCCATCTTCAGTGCTGTTGCAGGCTTGTTGGACAGCTGAAGGACTAGTCAGGGCTCTCTCACATTCCAGTGACATGATCTCATGCTAGAAGACACTAGTTAATCCATCTTAAGAGAAAGCTTCTCAATAATATACTGAATTTTGCTAAATAGTCGATGAAGTGGTCACAGTTGAGCCAGACGAGGCTGTAAGAGGGATACCCATACACAGAGGGGAGGGACAGACAAAGAAGAGAGCACCAGGAAAGAAGTTTGGAATAGTCAGGCTTGCTGCTATTTCTGCCCCTTGGGAAGTGATAGGGAGGGCTGTTGCTGACACAAGAGGTCATGCTGCACCACAGCAACTGGCATCTAAGCCCCACTTCTTCACTCAGTCCCTTCAAAGTGACCTTGCAACCTCACTGAGCTCTGAAGCTGTCACCAGCTATGTAATGGTAATAGCACTGACAAAGTGTAAGTATCACTTTTGTTTCCTTTCTTAGTAGTGCTTAAACACACTCACTTGCAAAGAGATTTTGCAATCTTTCTTCATGATACCTCTCCTCACAATTCTAAAATGATAAGGAATTCCCTCTGATTGAGTATAGCCTATTTACATGTGGTTTTAAACAGCTCTCATATACCCCTTTATTCTCTGAAAAGAACACTAGACATGATTTCTCAGACTGAAATACTGAGATCAGACAGCTGAGAACTCTTGGATTCCAAACAGTGATGGAAAAAATCCAAAGATCTGAATATGCAGCAGTATCTGTGACCTCAGCTTCAGTTGGGGCAATTGTAACATAGCCTTTATATTCATTTCAGTCTCTGATTCCAGCAAAGATTACCAGTCTTAATGCCAACTACTGTCATATTGGAAGCATACATGAGCTAGGGTAGCTGGGCCCAACTCAGTCAACTAAGTACAGAAACCTGTAGTACCATCTCCCAGAGATATCAAAGATACTTAAGTATGGTTAAATATTAGTTGAATGGAAATGTAAATTGTGTGCTGAAGCATCCAATGTCTAGATTCCTTAAGATAAAATATTTTTTTACTCCTTTAAAAAAAAAAGAATTCCAGCAGTAAATTCATAACATTTAAACTACAGCATGAATGTTCATAATCATACCTTTTAAGGCATTTATTCTATGTTAAAAATACAGAGTAAAGTCATTAAAATATTAAACAAGCACTTGGTAAAGTTTGTGGTAAATGAGACAAGAAGCTTTGCTGTTAATTCCTATTTTTAAGAGTTATCTCAGATGCATCAATGCAGATATATTTTACATTGGTAGCATCTAGTTTTTGATAAACTGTCACTATAAGAATAGTGCAGTTATTGAGAACATCACAACTTCAGAAGACTGCAAGTCCAGAAGTGTACTGTATGTTATGTCACATACCTGGAATTCTGGATAGAATAACATCATGCATCCCCCACAAACAGGTATAAAAATGTGGAGGCCTCCCTAAGCTTTTAAAGTTGCACCTGGCCAAGAAAAAAAAAGAGAAAAATTTGTCCTGAAGGTAAACATCACTCATTAATAAGAGGAAATATCCTGAAGCCAAGATCTTGCTACTAAACATACAAGGAGAATAGTTACTTAATTAAGAAATTATTTGCCAGCTATGTTTTAAGGCAGGAATTAGCAGTGAAAATGAAAGAATGACAATGTTTTGCTTTTTGGAGGCACACAATCCCAGCCATAGATAACATGCTTTTTCTTGCTGAAATCAGATTTTTTTTTCTCAGTAAGATTTAGGGGCTATGGGAGATTTATTACACCTATTTCAGTTAAACACCATATTATTTGTATACCCTAAAGGGCAAGAAATTGCCTTTTCATTCCTTGCCTTAATCAAAACCTGAATATGACTGTGTAAGGACAGAAAAATAAAAGTGGCTCAACAGAATAAACATCAATTCTTTCCAGCCTGGAAAGAAGATTCTTTCTTAGCTGTAACTGTAGCACAAGTAGCTGTAGCTGAGCTAGTTCCAGCTTAGGTAAGGATGAGCAGTCAAACAATATGGAGAGTTGCATTCAGCCATCCTAGTTCACCAGTTTAGCACTAATTACTGGTAAAGATAGAAAATACAAAACAGGGTTAGAACCACAGCAAATGGCTTCAGCATCCAGCTGCATTGTCCTACCAGTCCCTCTCACCTATCTAAATTGGAACAAAAGCTGCATCTTTTCCCCACAATCCCCCCAGCTACCTTGGCTGTGACTATGATAAGTGGGCTGAGCTGGTGGACACTTAAAATGGAAAGGACAGCAGTTAGCAATGGGTCCTCTTTGTGTGCCTGTAGATTGAAAATTATGAGTACACAGGAAAAGAAAAAAGGTATTTATGTGAAAAAGAGCTACTTGTTTAATATGTTAATTCATTATGTAAAGCTTTCTGAGGATATTTGAAGAATTAGGTGACAAGATGCAACTACTGGTAAAAGAGATAGGCTCGAGGATCCTTATCCCCCCAGCTTAAGTTTCGAAGGCATCATACTATGTGTCAGTCTTTGGTCTCTATTACAGTCTTTGAAAGGATAGGTGTAACAGACAAACCTGGAAAAACTGTAGTCTGAAACTGGCTTTCAGACTGATCTGCCTTTTTTGACCATCTCATGCTGGGCAATTTCACCACGAACTGAAATTTCAGTTTGCTAAGTCCATGGGGCAGTAATTATCTTTGTACTACAGCAGTTAACAGGAATCTCTCATTATGAGGATACTCATTCAGGTTTGAAAGAAATCCTACAGACACAAACTGCTGAGATGATGCTGAAAACATGATGCCCAGTATGAAAAGCTGCCTTGCCAAGACATGACATATGCAGAGGTATGAGGGTGAAAGGTGTGTGGTAGTGACAGGAGAGGAGTGTGAACACAACTCTGCTGGTGTGTAGGGAAGTGTGTTAGGGTGAGAATAGTCCTCTCCCCTACATGTTCCTGTGTAAATGGCTGTGGGAGAATAAACATCGGGTGCATATGCAAAGCCTGGGGAGGAGGAGAGGAGTGGGTGGGTGTGGAGAAGGGGGAGCCAGGATTACTCTTCTTTGCCTTTCTCCTTGCCTTTGTCTGCTGGTCCCTCCTGACATATGACACCGATTCTCACAGGAGCTTGCGGCCCAACTTTTCCCTCCTTTCCTCACAGAGCATCCAGTAAGGGGAGGGCAACGTAGCTGCCAGCGAGCCAAGGGCATCATCCTGCATCTCTGCAGAGCCTTTTGCTTAGGAACATTGAGGTAAGGACCCCCGTCCTCTCTGTGTCTGTGGGCAAAAGAATTCCTACCCTAAACTATCAGGAGCCAAAGAAATCCTGCAGACATGGCTGTGTTTGGAATTTATGTGAGAAGCTCAGTCCTGGCAGGTTCACTCTTGCCACTGAGCTGCCCTTTGGGTATGCATTGTGGGGGGGAGTTTGCAGGGAGGTGACAATGAAACTGAAGTGGGGCAGGACTGACTTGTCAGTCCCTGAGCAGACTGTGAGCTGCTCCAGGTGTCTCTGTGAGCCCAGGACAAACAGCTCTGGTCCCTGCAGAAGGAGGAAGTCCTAGCAATAGGTAGCTGTCGAGCCTGGGGTCAGCACTCTGGGCCCCCATGTCCCCAGGGTTGCACAGCAGGTACATTCATGCCTTTACAGATCCTCAGGCCATGACTGTTCCTCTGTACGACTGGTGAGGCCAGGGGGGCTGTGACAGCAAGGAGAAGTGTGCGTGACCCTCAGTTCTTAAGTACAGTTATTAAGAGAACAGGGAAAAACTCAGCTTTGCCCTTACCTCCTCCTCTCCACATCAGCTCTAGAAAAAGCAGGTTTATAAAAAACACCCCTGCGAATTACACTTTGGGTTTATAGTGCATCCACACGGGTACAGCCACAACTAAGGTTTCTGAGAACTTCTGTTTGTACAAACACTACCAAGGCAGTGTGAGGGAACTGAAGTGTGTTTGTAAAATGTCTATCTTCAGTTTGTTGTGTACCAGAACTATACTCACTATGCTTGAAAATCATTCCAGTATGTCTCTGTTTATTATTTATTACATGCTTTTGAGAAGATTTTACCCAAGGAAAGTAAAATCAGCTTGTTCTTAAGGACTATAGTTTAAAATACAGACTACTAAGCAACCTCTTGAATCAAAATTTAATAATATTTTATTGTCCTTGTACTGCTGTACTTCTGTGTTATTATTTGTGTTGTTTAGGAAACAGAAACCAAACAAATGATGTTCCTCAGATTCTCATGGCTTTTGTGGATACTTGAACACCATGAGTCTTTAGCAGAAAATCTCAGGGAAGAAAGAAGATATGGATTGAAAAGATCAAAACCTGAACACATTATGTCAAATACTGTAGAGAAATATCCCAGTTCAAGTGATCAAGGTGAATATTGTAATTTTAAAACAGGTGTGGGGTTTTTTTACCCTGATTTATTTGCATTCTGAACTATATGGCTAACTTGCCATCTATGGTACTGCTTATTATCAGCCAGGTTTGCCTCATCCTACATTTGCACATGCCTTATTTTTGCACTTCTATCTTTTTACTCCCATCTTTTCCCTCCCCTTTTGTGTATTTCAGAAAAGGACATTACTTCTGTGTTTTTTATGATATGGCTGATAGCCTCTTACTGTCACAAGAAGAATAATAGCCATATAACTGTAATTTTATAGAAGTAATGTCATCAGTAGCTCAGAAAATTAATACTCTGCAGGTCCTGTTTTTGGAAATTTTTATGTCACTGAATGTGTGTCAGTACCAGAGACAAAATCCAGCTCTGTCAAATCACATTCCAGTGTCTTATTCAATAAGTATCATTTTCCTGTACACAACTCCCACCTTCCCAGTGCTCACGCTGGCAGAATATTCAGTGAAGTACCAGGCAAGAGGACAGAATGAAAGTAAAAAAACACTACAAATTTCCTCATTTCATACCTCATGACATCAACTCACCTTCAGTTTTTTGTTCCTTGGGACATCTGTTCTGGAGCAAATTCCTCAGCCTCTATATGCTCTATTTTCATGAAGGGCTCACACTTGTGATGACAGATATTGTCCAAAATGTCTTTAATTGCACTCCCACTTCTGAAAACTAAAATACATGTAAGGATAGGTGAGATTTAGTATGAAGTCACTCCACTCATGTACATACCTATTTATTCTAGATGAAGACTGCATTCTGGAAATTGCTTT
Source organism: Lophotriccus pileatus (assembly GCA_035583135.1). Classification (NCBI taxonomy): domain Eukaryota; kingdom Metazoa; phylum Chordata; class Aves; order Passeriformes; family Tyrannidae; genus Lophotriccus; species Lophotriccus pileatus. The sequence continues at coordinate 19,609,214 of JAWWES010000171.1, forward strand.
TTTACTGGACAGCTCTGAAAGTGCTAAGGACTACAATCATGAACAGCAAAAAGAATTTGTACTGCAAACAGTAGACAGAATGAAAAGTCTACAGCTTAGTTCTGAACGTACCCTTAGCTGGAGAATGGCCTTACTTCAGTACAGCAGCACTGTTTCCATAGAGCAAACTCTTCATGACTGGAAAGGTCCTGAAGCATTCAAATCCCACATTGCTCCCATCACCTACATAGGTCATGGCACCTACACAACTTATGCTATAACTAATCTTACACAACTCTACGTGACTGAAGGCACTTCAGGTAGTGTGAAAGTGGCCGTGCTTTTCACCGACGGAGTGGACCATCCAAGAAACCCAGATATTTTTGCAGCTACAGCTGATGCTAAACACCAAGGAATTATATTTTTCATAATGGGAATGACCAAAATGGCTGAGGAAATTAGCAATGCTGCTAAGCTGCGGCTCCTGGCCAGTGTCCCAGCATCCAGGTTTGTTTTCAACCTCCAGGAGAAAGAAACTGTGGAGAAGGTTCTCAAAGAAATGGTATGTATGACAAAGAATTTGAAATAGTTTTAGGAACATGTGCAAAAATTGTCTTATTTCCAGTATTTTGAAATGCTCACATTACTGAAGAAACCTGTACTTTTTACATGCTAAAGTGGCCCACTTATTAATAAGATCACTGTGCCAAAGCACAGGTTTTGTTTCTCTCCCCACCATTCAGACCTTGTCAGCCAAAATACTTGATGTTGGAAACAGAACTAGATTTAAAGAGAGCTGTTGTGACATTATTTTTATCTCTGTTTTCCTCCTAAGAAAGGTATTTCAAACCTCCTTTCTTAAAAAAATCAGTCAAGTTTTTTTACATCCTAGAGCTTTCTTCTGTAGCAAGTAGGAAAATAACATTGCCTTTTTTATCATAAAAAGATACAGCTTTTGCAGAAGTGAAAATACATTTGTAGACTATGAAGATAGCTCAATTTAGATAAAATCTGAACTTGGTGATAGCCATCTTTAAATTTCCATGGAAAACTTCCCACATAATCAAGAGGAGATGAGTGAAGTGAGCTTGAAGCTTTGTTTGTATGCTTTTCTTCTCTGTTTAGACTTCATTTATAAGAAACATTTCTTGCCAAATATGGAAAACAGCCATACTCAAGCCAACAACCCTGGTGCTGCAAGCAGTGGATGGAGTCCTGTTCCGAGCATGCACACAGATATAAACTAGAAATATGAATAACACCCAGGAGACTCCTGCAGTGAAACAGACACCTGAGTGCTCTCACAGAGGCCTAGAGAGGCAGCTAAGCTGGCTGTCCTGTCTGCCTGTCCTTCACTTGGACAGCCTGTGACTTTGCACTGGTTTCCCTGCATATCACCCTTCCCATCTTCTCTGGTACTACCACTGCTTTCTGTGTCACAGCAACCACCTCTCAAGTGACTAAACACATTTTATGTTAGCTCTTCCAAACAGGCAGGCATCCTCAGGTGCCTTCTTTTGAGAAGTTTGGTTTAAATAATGGCTTTGTCATAATTACACGTGCGTGCATGAGAATTTTTGAGACCTGTATTCCATTGCTGAACATCAACACATTTATGTTCTCTCAAGAGACTACATTAGTTGTGAAAAGTGGGAGGAATGGGTGTTTCTCTGGAGATCTTCTAAAAAATAACAGCTAATCCAACGATGATAACAATGTGATCACTGTCAAAGTCAAATTTTTTCTAAGGTGTTCTTACTGTTCTCATGTTGTATGCGCCTGAGAGTGTCAAGGGAAGAGCTGCTGATTTTCTCAAGTGTAGAGTAGGTATCCTTCACTCCTACCAGAGAGCTGCTGCTATTCAACACTTTGGAAACAATGTAGTTTGTGGGTGCACTGTTCCCACGTACCAGGCTAACCCGTTTATCATTGTAATTTTAGTAAATTATGGCTGGACAAAGTGTCAATGATTTCAGTCAACAGTCTATAATGAGAATTGAAAATATTGGAATAATTTTTTGGAATAGAGAGATTGCTAGAATGTTTCCTGGAAATTAAAGTTTAAGTAATGTTAGTCATTATGTAATTGAATAATTTAATTAACTAGTTGCTGAAGCAATTTGTTTTCACATCTTTCATTGTACTTTCTGTAAAGCTGGATTATGACTCTAAGTTTCTAGTGTTGTTTTCAATATTTGTCTTTTACAGAAAGATCTGTCTGAGGAAGGGGTAAGTACTTTTTCTCTTCCTATATAGAACTACTGCTGAATATGGATATTCACAATTATAAGGTAACATAATTCAAGAAAACCGATAGCTCAGGAAGTTGGTTAAGTATTGAATATAAAGGGTTGCCTTCAAGTTAAATATTTTTGTATTTGTAGGACAGAAATTTAATTTGTTATCCTAATGTAATTTACTAATGTATTTACTAATCACTAATTTACACATCACTAATGTAATTTGCTATGCTAATGTATTTTCCAACTTAAAAAGAACAATATGTGCATATCAGGTTAACAACAATTTGCTGATGCATCTTGGTATTTCTAACACTAACAGATTCAGTGGAAAAGAAAACATGAGACACAGCTGAATGTAGTGCTTTTCTAGCCCTTAATCCTCCTCCTGTGTAATAGAGTTTAAAATAGGGAAAGAACTCAAAGCTCCACCATTGCACTTTTCCAGTTTATCCACACTGTGTCACCCTAACTGCAGGCATTGGTAGATCTGGCTGGTATTTTAAGGAGAATAAAGTTAGCTTTCCTTTTAAAGATGCCAGTGCTATTTAAGGTACAGTTATCTCAGACAAAAACTCTTCTCATGAGCAGCTTAAGCAAACTGCTAAATATTATGAGTGTTGTCCTGAAACATTTTATTTTTCACTCATTTCCTCTGACACCTTGATTTTTCTCTATCAGTATAGAAGTAAAAAGGCATTCAATGGCTTTTGAAAACATATTGTTTGGGATATTCAGACAAGAATGATATTTAAGCCCTTCACTTCTAGACATCTCCAAGATGAGTAGAGGTTTAATAAATAACTAAACCAAAAATAAAACCAACATATTTATCCCTCCCTCAAAAGTAACTTCAGTATCTGTAATAATGCTACATTATGTAATGGTTTTAAAGTTTAAAAAAGATCTTAAAAATCACATGAATACATACCATAATGATGTCTGATTGGGATACCCGATGGTAGAGATGACTGAAGAGAAGGAAAGATTAGAAAATGTTATAATGAATTGCATTACCTAAATAAAAGTATACATTCATACATGTTTTGTTTATACAGCTAAACTATGGTCTATCCTATGTTTTGTGGAGTTAAGTAGAAAAGGGATGTAAGATGTTTTCTTACCCCATTGTCTTGGCTATCTCTATAGTCCCTAGAAATCAAAACAAATCAAAACAGACACAGATTACTTATGAACTGACCTCGTGAAGCGTTTGGAAGTAAAGCCATTATAGAGGTGACTGAAATTTCAGGAATGGGAATGAAACAAATTTTTGGATGGAACATAGGTGGCCACAGTCCAGACGAGTGTTAACTGACAGTTAACAGATTTCTGTAAGACATGTAAATATAATTTCTGGTCATTACTGGTGTACTCAGATGAGCCATAGAGTAACTTAAGGGAAATGCCTGCTTGTTTTCTATCTCTTCTGTTAAACTGTGGTGATTTGTACTGTTTTCATTCAAAGTGTCCCCAGGTTGCCACATGTAACTGTGAAAAGGGAGAAAGAGGCCTTCCTGGCCCTGCTGTAAGTAGCTGTCATTTCTCAAATAACTGATATACAGTATAAATCAAGATTTAACTAATTGTTGGAATTTTTAAAAGAAATTATGTGAACCCAAATGCTGAGACAATAGAAGTTCAAGGTTTGATATGTAGTCCTCTGTAGTTAAATTGGATGGAAATGTCACACTAGTAGGAGATATAGAGAGACCTGAGAATGCCATGGGACACTCCCTCTGAAAAAAGAACAATGTGCTGTGGTGAGGCTCTGCTTTTAGCCACAGCAGCATAAAAGGCAGAAAGGAATGGCTTTCCTGTGTTGAACAATAATTCACCTGTGGCAATCAGACAAGAGCAGCTGGATCTAATTAGCCCCAAATCAACATTAATATCCAAAAAGCTCTGTGAAAGCCAGAGAGAGAGAGCAAGATACTGAAGCATTTGGAACAAACCACAGAATCACAGAATATTCTGAATTGGAAGGGACCCTCAAGAAACATCAAGTCCAACTCTTAAGTGAATGGCAACCGAGACAAGAGACTTGTAAAAAGGGTAAGATGGGCTAGATTTCTTTCAGAATAGTCTTACAAATAGAACCCCTAAGCAAATCTAGGGGACCTTGCTCAAGGTGAAGGGACAGTGTCAGAGTTTGAAAAGAACCCTAGATTTGTCTACCCTCATCCTTTTGACCTGAACATCCTGTACATAAACAGAAATACGTACTGGTTTTATGCTGCAGAGTAAAGCACACTTAAATTGAAAATGTAGCCTCTATTATGTGCAAACAATAGTTTTGTTTGGGTTATTATTTGCTTTGTTTAGTTGGAGGGTGCAGGTACCTCTTACACAGAAGCATACAGCTCAAAGGCTTCAGAAGAAAACAAAACACCCACTTAGCAAGCTGGGTAGCTACAAAAACATCTAATCCCCTCTTTTCTTCAGAGGAGATCTGAACAACTTTTGTTTACAACAAAGACAAAAGAGAAAAATGGCTGCCTATTGAGTTGGTCCTGATGTTCACACAAATTCAATTTCAAGGTTATGGTAAATGCAGAGATTTTTAAAAATAAATCTATAGGAAGCAAATATCCTAAATATAAAAAAAAATAGCATATATATTGTAAAACAAAATTATTTTACCAATATATATTATAAGAATCTTATTTTGTTGTTTTCAGGGTAAAAAGGGTCGCACTGGGGATGATGGAGCTCCAGGCCCAAAAGGAGCAAAGGTGATGTGATTTTTCAGATTTAAGGGAAAGATTTGGTCCTTTATTAATATGGAGTGTTTATCCTAACATTGCCTATGTCCTTTGCACCTGTGAATTTCTTAAACTTCATCTAACCCCTTCTGTTGTAGTGAAGATGAGTATTCTTTACAAATTAAAAGCTTGTATCTAACATATAAAAGCTGGTGTGCTCTCTCTATTGCATCTCTGTAGATATTGAGATATCTACTCAGATAATCAGGACAATCCTGTCTTGTCCTGATTTCACTGATCTTGATTTTGGATTATTCATAGGGGGAGCCAGGTCTTAATGGAATCCCAGGACGAGATGGGACAGAGGTAAAAAAGTTTTTTTCCCTTTTTCTCCAATGAGCAGTGCAATAAGCACTGTTCCTTTAAGGCAAAGCACCACTTTTGATTTGGTTTGGTTTTTTAATTATAACAGCAAATTTCAGTTCTGGTTTACCAACTAAAGATTCACTAGCAATAGAAGACCTGAAATATTCTCATTGTTTAATGAAAAGAAACAATTTCTTCTTTAAGTGTGATTTAGAAAATACTCTCTGATAATCCACAGTCCCTCCTAAAAAGTGCAAAATGTTCTGATACAATAATCTAAGAACATTACAAAAATTGACACTCTGCCTGTATCATTCTGGGTTAGTTTAAATGTCTCATTTGGCAAATAAAGATATATAACAGCAACGTGTATAAAAGCAATGAAAAAGTTGAATGAAATATGCATAGGAAGTAACCTTCCTATCCTGTAGGACCAGTCTCTTAGTGCTTAATACAGAATTCATTCATATATGAATCACTCTGCTTTGTGTTTTCATATTTATTCAGTACATAATTTTTAATTGGTGACCTTTTTCTTGCTTTCTTATTTTATCACGTTTCTTGCTAAGATGGAATGTGAGCTCTACTTGATCTGCTTTTACATCACCAAAATCCCCATCGAAAATGACCCTTTCATAAGATTTGTTCACTCATAAAACAGCCTCTATCATGACCAGTAGTGCAGTATTTCAAATCATATTGCCATGTGTATCAGAGATCATCTTTTCTACTTGAAATGCTGTTTTTCTGGAGAGAGTAGAATGTTAATGGAGCTGATACTCACACTCCTACATTAGATTATATATCCTTATAACCTACCTTGCTTTTTTTATTTTTCCAGGGCAAATCTGGATATAAAGGAGAGAAGGTACTTCTTTTAGCCAGATCTTATACTTAACATATTTGATGTTATAATTCTTTATTCTGTATAGTGCCATAATTCCTATAAATACTAGTAATGAACAATAACATCACCTCAGCAATTGCTGCACAAGCTGTAATGGAAGATGGAACTCTTCCTCAATGAAATTAAAACACAATTGCTACAGTATGTCATGAATAGAATAACAGCTAGGTTTTCAACTAAAGCACCCAGAGAATAAGGATGGTATGCGAATATACCTCATAAATATTTATTCCTATTCCTTTCCAGGGTGAAAGAGGTGAATGTGGAATCCCAGGAATAAAAGGAGACAGAGTAAGTAGCCACAAAGTTGTTATACTTTCAGAAAACACAGTTAAACCACAAAACAACTACAGTCCTCTGAATAACAATCACGGTGAGAGATTTAAAGCATATATTAATTCTAAGCCTTAGGAAAATTAACAGCTGACAGTTTTAAAATATGAAGTGAGCAAGGACACCATTTTCAGTAAACTTCTCAGCTCTTCCTACAGTTTCATGTTTATAACAATGGTAAACCTCTACTTTAACAGAGGCAGAAGGCTTGAAGTAGTAATCAAAAGGAAAGAGAGGTAAAAATAAAATAAAGGTTTCAAACTCCAGTCTTTAAGACTTAATGGATAATTGCTGCAAATATTTTAAATGAACCAAACAGAGTTTAATCCTGGATTACTGGTCCTTGATAATAAACTCTGTTCATTGTTACTTTCTATTTTGATTACCAGTCCATTTAAAACATATTTATTTAATACTTGCTGGCTACCGAGCTTCTCTTAAATTTAGTTTTTATTTTAATGTAAAGATACCTAAATAAGGCAACTTAGTAAAAAGTTATCAAAAGTGGTTTTGATTAAATCTGTATATATATAAATATATCATTTTTTTCACTTATTTTTCAGGGTCCTGAAGGTCCAGTAGGCCCCAGAGGAATAAGAGGCCTACAGGTAAAAAAAACCCCACAAATATTCACACAGACAAAAAACTCTCCAAACAAACAAAAAAAGAAACTTTTCCTGGTTCCCTGGATTCAAAGCTCTGAAACATATACCACAATTGTCATGGAATCTTTGATTTGCTGAGTTCAAGGCACCCAAAATTTTTCTTCTTAAATAGCAAAATTAACAAGAATTTGGAAAAGCAGTCTAGACAAATAAATCATCCTTATAATTCATTGTCTCAAAGATTACAGCAAATACACTTCTATAAAACCCAAAATCACTCATTTCCTGTTTAGTGCCTTAACTATTTCACTATCTCAAGAAGTACATGGAAACTCTTTTGTCTCTTGTCATCCCAAAACTCTTGGACTGAAGGCCATGAAGCTTAGCCCATCATAGATGTTTCAGTAAATCTTGACTGTAGATTACCTTTAACTATATTCAAATAAAGGGAGAGCCAAATCCTCTCCCTCAATTACCAGATCCAGCTCCAACTGAGCTGAGTACTCAATCTGTATGTGCATCAGAAAGCAAAGCTTCAGTTCTGAAATGTCTGAAACTCTTATTTTCATGCAGACTACAGCAAATTACAGACTGTTTTTCAAGTTGCCATTGCTATGAAAGCATGAAAAAACTCATTAAAACCACTTCTGTTTTAACAGGGTCCACAAGGACAACCTGGAGATCAAGGGCCTGAAGGCCTGCAAGGATCAAAGGCAAGAACTACATTATTTCTTCTCTTTATTAATGTTAAAGGGTATTAATATAGCCTCATAACAGTAGATGCAATTTAATGTGACACAGATAGCAAATCATATACTTTTTGTATTCTACAAGGTTCCTAAGAAAGGTATTAATTTGTTCTTTGTATTGAATTCAGGTGCAAATCACACTCCAAATCACACTTATGAACAGTTAGAATATGGTAGCTTCACAGAATATTACTCAGCATTGCATTTCTTCAGATTTTAAATTAATATTTTTCCCCTTGATCTCAAATCAAGTCTTCCCTTTAAAGTGTACATTCTCAAGAAGAATTCTGTAGCTAAAAAGGAATATTGTTTTAGAGAAAAACTTGAAAATAAGTGTATAAAGGACATTATTTGTTATGCCTCTTGATATCATCTTTGTACCATATGTACAGCACCTGCTGGCCAACAGTGGTGCGTAGAACGGCTGGGGGTCAAAACTTTTATATCCCACATGAAATTAAACTTCCTACCTTTTATTTAATCTGCTATCACTTTGTACAGGATAAATTATGCTCTTAATCAAGGGAATTTTGAAGCATTGAACGGGTGAACAGATGAAGTACTGTGGAAGAGAATTCCCATGGGCTGAAATTCAGGACACACAAAAATTAACCTACAAACTGAGTTAAACAGATTTTCCTGGACACCGATTTGTAAGCAGAATTGTTTCTTTTTCATTCTTCAAAAGGGTGAAAGAGGTCTCCCTGGGCCACCTGGCTTGCCTGGAGAAACTGGAATAGGACTGCCAGGCCCAAAGGTACAACCATCTCTCATCTTCTGTGTTGCATGTATTGTGGGATAAGAACAAAGACCAAGACAGCTGAGATAATAGACTTGGTGATACATGAGAAACTTCAAAACACTAAATGCTGTTTTTGTGATAGTGGAAAAGTATTTTGTGGAAAGGTACGTTGATCAAAACTGTTTGGAACAAAAGAAGTAAATTTTAAGTATGTATTTTAAAGGACTTTGTTACTGTAGTTGTTATGTTTGACATAATCCAAGCAAAACATGGCTGAGTAGAAAACACATTCATAGTCTTAAATAGAAGTTATTCTGTGCAAAACAGGCTTGTTGGTTTAGATGACTGGCATAAAGAGAACAAAAACTATGATAGAAATACTGATTTCTTGAGTGGGAATATGACAAAAACAATTAACTGTTTAGATTCAACATTGTTGTCTCTTAAATGCATAGAAATGCATGCTGTGAAACTACACCAGTTCAATGTCTATTTGGCCTTGCATGTTGTATGACTCTGAGGAGACTCAGATTTTCTCTGCCATTCCTGTATTGTACTACATCTAGTATTTCAAGCACAGACTGTCTGATGAGTTGTTATATGCTGCACACATAAAAGTACCTAAATCAGGCATATTCAAAGTACATCTTTGTTTGAAGGGTGACACCGGTTTGACAGGAAGACCAGGCCCTGTTGGGCCACCTGGAGTTGGTGAGCCAGGATTTATGGTATGTCTATCTTTTATTTGGTGAGAAGGAAGCAGGACAGAAAGGGAAAATTCTCTATGCTTCCCTGAAGAAATGTGTGTTAAGTGATACCATCTCTTTTCCTTCTTCCACTGTTTCTCTCTGTCATACATACTACATTGTCTGACTCTCATTTCCCTCAATAAACTGGAAATGTTTCCAATTTATTAACTTTTGTAATTATCTTTGTCTTCAAAACAGCTATGAAAAAATAAACATCTTATGCAAAATCACATAAATATTTAAATAAATCTGTTGCCTGATAGATTCAATTCCCTAAGCAGTAACTTCTAAGTTGACTGCTTTTCAGTACCACTAGAATGTTAACACCAGCATGGCTTTCAGGGGGAGAGCTTCAGAATTTATAGTAGGTTTCCTCTGAAGTCTATTCCTTCTTTTCCTCTCCTTCCTGCTGGTAGTCGTAAACTGAACCTCTTTGTGGTAATTCAGAAAATCGGTGAGTAAATTTTACGGTCTTTTTTTTCTAAATGTCAGGCTGCACATTTTACTGAGTTAAATACAGTACAGCATTTCCCATGACCTGGATGAAAGACTTCTAGTGCAACCAGGAGGGAAAGTTTGTTCAGGTTTTTTTCACAAGTATTTTTTCCCCACTGACAAGGAAAGATCTGTAATAATAATTTCAAAAGGGGTGCTCCCATGAAAAAGAGAAAGACTGTTTGGTAGCTGAACTGACTGATCTCAAACCTCCTGAAAATACACTACTGGAGAGGAGCGAGTTCTTGCTGAAGAGTCCAAGAAAAAGAGCAAGGAAAAGAAAAAAAATCAGGCCAGTGGCGACAGTCAAAGTGCTTGCAAACTCTCTTCAATAACACCATAGAGCAAAGAGCCACTTCATGGGAGAAGACGTGCCTGTGATGTGAATCTTTGCTAACCACAAAAGTTGTACTGCTATAAGAAGAGATTCTGATTTTAAAAAAATATCCTAAGGATGTTTCTTTAGTTTACTTTTAAGTCTATTTGCTTCAAAAGAAGTTTCTTCTTATGGCTGAATGCAGTGTAATTATCTTTACCTAAGAACTAGAAGTAATTCTAAAGCTCTGTGCAGAAGTATATTTAGGCTATTCAAAGCCAAATCTCCCAGCATTCTGTGGTGTGTGTGTCACCTCAAGGAATAAATCAGAGAAAAAAACACCCAAAAAAGAGATGCTGGAAAACACAGTGAAGCAGGTTCAATATGCACAGATTTTGGACTTGCATTTAGCGGAATGTTTTGGTTGTCTTATTTGCCCCTTGTGCCCTTATCAGGTCCGCTTTCAAAAAGAGAAGGGCATGCTATTACTCTCTCTGCCAATCACAAACTCTACAGCCTTGTCTCCCTCAGCACTACTCTGTGCTTTAATCTGATTTTCTCTGTCTCTCATGATTATACTGATACATTAATAAGGATTAGTAAGAATTTGTAAAACAGAAGTTTAGGGAGTGGAGATCTCAAAAGTATAAGGAATAGGATTTTCAGCTACAGAACCTGTGATTCACTAGAAGAATATTGTTATTGCTGCAGGCCTGAATGCTCCTCACTTATTCACTGGGAATAGAGTATTACTGTTTTATTTTTAACAGGTTATCACCACACCAACATTTGAACACATGCTCATAATTGACACTGACATAGAACACACTGCTGTTCATTTGAGTGATTAATACATATTCTAGGTCATTTTAAACTTCTGTTAACAGGGGCCTCAAGGACCACAAGGTGTTCAAGGAGAACGAGGTTCACCAGGAGAAGGGCTTCCAGGAGCGAAGGTACAGCAGTCAAAGGGTTTTAAGAGCAGAGCAGCACCATTCAATGAGTGCACGCCAAAACAAGTCCATAGCAGGCACAGGAATCTGAGAAAAGTACCTTGTAAATAATATTAAAATTTGGCGTCAAACAACCCGATATATTTTCATGGAATTCACTTGGTCCCAACATGACTTGTAGGCACAGCTAGCCTTTGGGGCCTGTAAAGCAGATATTTAATTCCCCTGACGTTTGATTTGTGGGATCTAAGCGTGAAATGAGTTCCAGCTATAATTTTAAAACAGCCTTGAGCATAAATAAAATATTATAAAATTGTTTCTAGATGAAAAATTTAGCATTTTGTTGTTGCTTTTTTCTAAATCCTTATATAGAGAGATCTTTGCTGTCACTAAAGACAGTCTTCTAAGCTTCTTACATACCTCAGCCATCAGCTTATGCATTTTAGAAGAAGTCTGAATTCAGTTTGTGGGAAAAGAAAGCTGCTCTTACTAATTTTCAGATCCAGTGGAAGTAATGGCAGTAGTAGTTGTACCTGCATGGATGGACTCACTAGAAGATCCTTTTGCTGCTCACTGAAAACCAGTTCCCAGGCTGAGTTTGTCACTTTGGCCTTTGGTTACAATAGCAAAGTGACACAACTTGTACACAAGCTAAATAAGCAACTGAACAGTTTGCTCATTTTTATGCACGCACTAAGGCAATTCTGGTTGAGAAAACAACAAAAAATTGTTTCACAGATGCCCAACTGGCCCTTTACAAAAAACTTACGATTTCTGCTTAGCTCAATACCGTAGTCAGCTGGGTTTAAATTTAACTGCTGCTAGCAACGTAATATCTTCAAACATTTGGTGTGTATTTTATGATGAACTATATAAATTATTTAACCTCATTGTTGGTGCCTTGTATTTGCTTAGCAGATCTCATGAATGAAAACAAACAAAAAAACAATCTGAAGAAAATGCACTTCCAAATCACTCCATTGCCACTGAAATACCAATTTATGTGGGAATAAACACTAACACTAATAAGTAAAGCACAGCAGCAAGGCACAGTGGGAACAAGTACAGACAAGTGCACAATCTAACCAAAACTATTAAGCAATTGAGATATATAGACAGAATAAAATAATCAAAGTGGAATTCTGCCAGCACTATTGGAACTCTTGATTCTGTAAAAAAGGCACTATTTTTTTCTGCCAAGTCTGACCTGGAGCCAAGCATGTATCAACAGAGTCTGTCTCTCTAATCCTATTTATGGCTGCCAAGCATGTCAGCTTTCTGGTTTTAAACACATTTTAAACAGGTGATTTGTTAATCTAAGCAAATTTACAGTTGCTTTCTTCACAATGTCTTTACTACAAGCCAGTTCAGTAAGAAGGATAATGAAGGCAGATGTTCTAAAGCATCAGGAGTAAAGAATTTAAAACAAAAATCCACATAATTCATTTTAGTCAAAGTTAAAAAAATGGAATTGGTTACTGGGGATAGAAAAGGCCCACCTGGAGCATAAATTTGATGTCTTGGTGATTCTGTGACAATTTATACAAGCTAACATCTGCCTCTACATGTTTTATTGACATAAGTACAAGAAAGCACAATATTTGCATCCTTATTAGTAATCTGCACTTTCCCAAGACCACTATTTGTAAACAAACATTTAGAAAGACAATTACATTTACAAATAGACTTCTACAACAATACAGCTGGCCTGGTCTCCAGTCTGGCAAAATGCTTAGTGAGAGCCAGATCCTCCTTGCCATACTTTAACGAGATTAACCCATGAGACAAATAAGCAGAATTCAGTTTTCAGTGAGTCTCAATACTCAGCCCTGCGAACATTTAAATCAGTTCTGGTTTTGCCATTGATTTGAGAGGAAGCAAAACAGGACCTTAAGCAACTGAGACAGGCAGAAATATAAAAAAGGTTATTCAGCTCTTTCATCAGCAATTTCAAACTGCAGAGCAAACGCATTTGAAAAGAACACCTCTGGAACACAGATTCAGGAGCTGCTTTCTGGTTCTCATTTTGGTTTTCATGATGACAGATTAAAACACTGTCTCCAGTTACACAGTTAACAACATATTTTTTCATGTAGGGAGACCGTGGTTTTGATGGACCAAAAGGCCCTCGTGGACTTCCAGGCATCAGCATAAAAGGTGAAAAGGTGAGAAAGGAATACACCAGGGGATTAATGAAGTGCCAATATATCTACATAATACAGGGAATATGGGATTGATATTCACTACAAAAGGTGAAATGAGGCAAGGAACACACAAAAGACCCTGAATAATACAGTGTTTGGTTGAGATTTATGCCCAAAAATTCTCCAAACCTATTTTAATGTTTCTTCATATTAAAACAGATATTAGAAAAAGCATCTGATTCTGTGGGAAAATTTAGGTTTAAAAGGGGAAAAAGAGACTAGCAGTTGTTTGCAACGGAACCAGCACAGAATAAATGCATATATGAAGAATAAAAGATCAGATTCCCCAGCTTCACTTCAAGAGAGGTTAAGTCAACATGTGCTTACGTGGGAGTTGTCCCAGATTGTTTCTGTATCTGTAAACAACTAAGCAATTGTACTTTTTTTGCCAGGGTGAATTTGGTCCTCCTGGTTTACCTGGACCAGTTGGATTACCTGGAATTGGAATTCAAGGAGAGAAGGTACAATTTTCACTTCCCCCTCACCTCATAATTACATGTATAGGAACAGAGACTATTTTATTTTTAATAATTACTTAACTAATCTTCTCAGGGAGTGGAGGGCCCAAAAGGACCACCTGGCTCTAGAGGGCTACCGGGACAGGGACTACCTGGACCAAAGGTTAGGGAATTTTTCTGAAGTAAAAGCTACTGTGCTGTTTTTACTGTTATGTTTCATGATTAAGAAATGGTCTGTCTCTATCCTTATCCATGTTAAAGTGCTGAAAAGCAGTCTAAGTATTGACATAGATGCAGAAAACTAATTTCTTTATTAATATTATAAAACTGTAGAGCAGATACAACTCCAGTGAAAAGCCCTTGTAAATTGATGCCGCAGCTATCTATTTCAGTTTGGGCTTGACTCAACACAGAGCCTTTGAGGTACCACCTACCAGGCAGTGAGCTGCACTTTGTGCAATACATTTCCATTTAGAGCGTTGTCTGCCTTGAACTTGCAGTTTCATCATATCACATGCAGGTGCAATGAAACAGTTCCAAAAAGTAATTGCACTTAACCGAGAGGAACACCAAAATTTCAATATCATCTTTTATCCTCATTGTACTGTTTTCATGCCAGAAAAATACATACATAGATACCTTAGAGACTGGCTGCCTTCCTTGTTGCTTCTGCTGACTGTTGTCTCTCCTGACTTTGTGTATTTATTGTGTCTAGATTTTAAAAATGGTCCAAGGTGTAACGAAGATTTCTTTTTCTGAAGGAAAAGTGCTAGAATAAGTTAGCCTTGATAGATTTGCAAAATACAGAACTGTTAATGAAAGACATCACCCTAGAGGTGTTTGGAATTGAGATACAAAGGGATTTCCTGAAAGATGTGACAAATAAAGTTCTGAATGACTGAAGGCTATTAGAGCATGGTATAAAGGAAGCAGAGGTGTAAGTGGGTCAAGTGTCCATGACAGGTAAAGAATTTTGCCACATCAGATGTCACCTCTTACATTTTAAGTGATATGCTTTATCACTGGTAAAAAGAAAGAGAATAATTAATTGTCTGTGGATACCAGATATGCTCCTGATACATCAGCTACTTTGGGAGGAAAGATTCCCAGTGACATACAACTATAGATTTACAGCTTTTATAATTTCCAACAACTCTTCGGTGACAGCTCAAAGTATGTGGCAGATTTGTGACCAAGGGTTTAACACATCATACTAAAGGCAATATCATACTAATCTTCCTTTCAATGTAAGCAACGAAGCGTATGCTTTGATACTTTTCTATAATAATACTGTTAAAAACTAATATCTACTTAAGGGTGAACAAGGCTTGCCTGGAGAGACTGGAATGCCGGGAGAAAGAGGTATTGGAGAACCCGGTTCTAAGGTACATTGTTAAAAGAGGAATCATTTAATCTATTTATTTATTCAGATCATAAATTTATGTGTCCTGAGTATCCTTTGTGCAGACACTAAAAATAGGTTTAGAAATAATACTTAGGTTCTTAGCCTTTTAAATTTTTAAAACAAACTTTCAATAACCTCTAGATATGGGAACATTTTAAATATACCACTTGTGTACAAAAGTAGTAAGATTTATGTTGACTAGAGAAATTTCCACATGCCTGGCCCACGCTCAGGTCAGTGCTGCATACAGCTCACATGCAGCTCTGCCCAGAAAACCATCCAGAATATGAAACAGTTGCCAGAACTTGCAGTCCCAAGTGCAAGATACAGTGTAAGCCAGAGAGGTGAAGAAAAGCACTGGATAGTGGTTACTGTGCTACTCCTTCCCTTTTCAACCAGAATGTGATGGAAACAGAGCAGCAGCTACATCCTCACACCTTCATACGAGAAAAAAGCTGTGCTAATAGAGAGAAAGCACAGTTGCTAAGAGGAGATGAAGCTGTAACCAGATGATCTGAGTGCTGAAGTGACCAAGACAGTAACCTGTCCCTATGTCATTAACAGCCAGATTAACATAAAATATGAAAATAGATGAAAAAGTAGTTTTGTGATATTAGAAAGGCACAGGGCTGTCATGATTTTCCTCTTGTTTGTTACAGATTTGGGACAGTGGTTGGAAAAGAAATTATGCAATTTCTTCCTTTAATTTCACAAAATACAGTAATGCTGACTGAACCCATTTGACCCCAAATGATCCCATTTCATCTAAAGTCAGGTCAGGCTGTTGAATCTTACATAAATAGGCCCAAGACAATTCCACTGCCATCAACAGATTTGCACTGATATTCACCCATATCAGTGCCAAGATGTCAATCATCATGTCACAGTCAATTCTATCTGATAAGTGCTACCATTTAATGATATGATGGCATTATTCTAAGAATGAGCTGGAGCATTAACAGCTAATAATTTTAACTGCACAGATAAAGTGTACAGTTCAAACAATCAGATGGTAGGAAAGCACCAGATAATGAGAGTTTTATAAAAAAGTCAAGATTTGGGGTCATATGCATAAATATTTGCTCTAAATATGTTTACAGTTTGGAAAAAACATTAAATAGATTTCCTCAAGTCAGATAAAGATTAGTATTAACTTTGCATTTAATAGAAGGATTTACTTTTTATTGATGTTAGGGTGAGCCAGGGCCTTCAGGACTGGCAGGTCTGCCTGGTCTTCCAGGAGAAGATGGAGCCCCTGGACAAAAGGTTGGTTCATCTTTGTCTGCAGTCTACCTGCTTCCCTCCAAGCATTCCTACTGTTCTCCCTGTGCCAATACCCAGATTGGAAGAGAGAGTGGAAAAGCACCACACTTTTCAGTCAAAAGAATTCTCTTTCAAATATACTTTTTTTAGGGAAAACTTTACTTTTTCTCCTTTTTTGGGGTGGGGCATTGTCTTATATTGTTTACAATTTTTGGCTTTTTAAAATCCACTAAATGCCCTGCGACTCAGAAGGAAAACCCCTAAAATGTCTATGGGAAACCTTTCTGGCCTTCTGATCATGTTATTTTCCTAGAATCAGAAACCGCAATATTTAAGATTACATAATGAAAGTGTTCAGCCATCACTAAGGCTACTTCATGCTTTCCACCTGCAGTTTTATAGTGCATGCTTCGGAATGTGGGAAGAAAATCCTGAACCCGTCTGACACCAGGGGGAGTTTTGTCATTGACTTAAAAGGTCTATGATTTTAATGAACTTATTCAAGGGAATACAGAGTTGATCTTGCACCATGTCTATGCAATGCTATGAAATGCTCCTTTGATTTTTCTATTCGAGGGTGAACCCGGGTTACCTGGTCTTAGAGGTCCTGAAGGTGCTCCAGGGATTGGAATACAGGGGGAAAAGGTGAGAATTTCTTACTAAAGATGTCACTCAAAATTGTAATGTTACAGGAATAGTTTTGTCAAAGCCTTGGCTTTTTTTGTCTAATATAAGTAACAACAAAATATTATTCTGGACTCACAGTTTTATTTTTGGTGTAATCATTACAACCTAATAAACCACTTGAATACCAGCTTTCCCTTTACAAACTCTACACTATTCTCAGCTTCTTCTTCCTGGAAGTGTAAGCTGGTCAATCAGACAGGGCATTGTGATCAATTGATTGGCCCTATTTGCCTCAGAATCAAAAAAAGCACTACCAAGTGAATTATATTTTCCTGGTTGGATTATTTTTCTTAGACAGTATCTTGCTAATGTAATAACTTACTTTTCAGCTGCAAAGATTCAATCTTTAAGATTCCTTTTGGGTTGTTTGTTGTTTTTTTTTCCACAGTATTGACTGCTAAGTCAGCTAATTTCATTCTGAATTAAATCTACATAGCTGTAACTGTACAAATCCAAAACTGGACAGTTACTGAGCAGAATTAACTGACTTGCCAATGAAGGCAATAGGAACAGCTCATGTGCACCACTTACAAGATAGATCTTTTCTATCTTTCACTGACATTTACACTTAATTTCAGTAAGCACATTCTTATAATAATTCCTAATATTATTTGGTATGTGTGACGTCTTCTCCATTTTTGTAGGGAGATCAAGGTCAGAGAGGAATACGTGGATTAACAGGACCAACAGGAGTGCCTGGACCTCCTGGAGCTAAAGTGAGATTATTACTATATTATGTGTGTAAAATAGCCTCCCAAAGCTGTGCTTTGTTCCAGATCTCAGAAAAAACTGTTCCAGAATTAACTTGCTTCATTAATTATAATAAAAAAAAAAACCTTCAGCTAACACTTCTCTGAGTAGGACACACCATGATCCCTATAAAAAGCTAGAAGAATTTTTTAAAAAACTTTGCCTTTACCACATTGCTTTCCTGTTGGTTTACAAAAACTTAAGGTATCTACTGGTATTTTTATACTGAAATATTTGGGAAGATAGTATTGTGTATGGAATATACATATGGGACAGGACTTTATTTTCCCTTACCCTGACTCATGGCTGATATTCTTTTATGAATTTGGAATTTCCATTAAAACACTCAGTACTCACTGGAAGTGAGAGAAGAGCTACTCAAGGCTTCTCCTCCAGTTTGTTAGTAAGTCTTTTGCTATTTATTCACACAAGAGTATTTCCACATAAAACAAAAAAGACGTAAAAACTACACTGAAAGGACTATTTTCAAAAAATCTAATCTAACAGAAAAATGTACATGTTTTCAGTATACTTACAGAGCTGGGCAGGAAGCCTTGAGTGCTGTATGACTAAGTCTCAAACACACTCAGAAAGGGACTACTAATAGGATCTGTTTGTGCAGTGACTGAGAAGGATCTCATTTCCCCTGAGAAAACAGAAGTATGCTTGTTACCAGTTCTTCAAACAGTTAGATAGATATTCCACATAGAATTGCATATTAGAAATGCTAATAGAATTTTAATGGAATATTGTAAATTGTAGCACAAATGTCTTCTATATGAGATGGTCATGCTCACTTTCAGAAAAATCCAGTGGTTTTTCTCTCTTTCCTTCACTGCAGGGAGAGCCTGGTGCACCAGGACGTGTTGGAATGCCAGGCCCTCCTGGAAGAGCTGTGCCTGGGCCAAAGGTAACATCCAGATTCCAGCTCCTAGTGCCTATAAACCCAGGGTGAAAACCAAAGTAGGCTAAGCTAATACTTGTTTAAACCATTTCAGCCTTATAAGGTCAACTAAAACCTCTTCTTTCCTACGAATACAGTTATGGATTATATCCAATCTAGTTACCACAGCGCCCTTGTATTAACTGGGTGGCAGCTTGAGATGTGGCCTACCTTTGCTGATTGCTTTATTTTGAATAACCTTGGATATCAAAATACTTTTCTTTATTCTGCTTTTGGGCTTTAATGCTTGCAGGAGCAATAAATAAAATTAGCTACTATGTTTGATATATATAAATTTGTATAAAATCAGTCGGTGATTGGAGTTTAACAAAATACGTAACAGGAGTATTTATTTTCTTCATTGCAGGGTGACATTGGGTTACCTGGTCTTGCTGGGCCAGTTGGAGAACCAGGTTTTGGACTTCCTGGGGCAAAGGTAGCTTCTAAATTGTTAAACTAATTTCTGATAGAACTGTAAAATAAGGCAGGAGAATTTCAGTAAAGCATCAAAAATCTCCTAGGATGACCAAGTGTTTCACAGTTCTTAATAAATATGTCCTGCAACTCTGCCAGAGGATAAAGATTTGCAGAGTCAGAAAACCATGGATGGTCCATCTTCCAGATTCTGTGAACCATAAGCTGATGGCAGAGAACCAAGAGAAGAATGACTGTTTCTAATTGATTAGAAGTGAATTCAGAGAAGACACTTGATTAACTGTGCTTACAATAGCCTATATGTCAAGTACAGTTACTTTTTCTCATGCAGGCTCCTTTGCTTCATTCCTAATTTTGACACATGGTAATCTGTAGACTCCAAAAAGGTCTCAGGACATGGGCCAAACTGGCACTGTGAGAAGAAATGCCTTAAGTAGTGCAAGAACATGAATAAGTAGCTAAGGATTTCCTTCTTGCACTTTTCTGCTATTGCTTCAGTAGTACCTAGATTCAACTTTCATAATCCACTCTTCATTCCAGGAATGATTTTGTCTGAACACTAAGAAACTCAGGACATATAAACCCGTGTTTCTCAAAATATACTGGATCCTGCTTGTCCCTCCCCGCCTTTTTTTTTCTTTGTGAATTTGACAGTACTTTTGTTCTTTGAGTGAACTGAACATAGTAAGAGAAGCACGAGAAACACGTAACAATCTCTCTCCCTTTTTGATCAGTCAGTGGTTTTCAGAATCCTTACATTTATTTTCATCAGGAGGAGATTATGATGATGGAATTACGTACTTTTCTGGTATAGTCCAGTTAATTCAGAGAACTCCATGTTGTCCCATTTCTGGGGATCCAACAGGAATCAATCAACAGGAAGCAAGCCCTCCGCTCAGAGCTGCAAGTCTCTCTCCCTCCGCCTTGAGTCCCCAAAGCTCTTTCAGCTGGGTGACACTGCCTGTTTCTGTGACTACGTTCTTCACTTTTTGCTGTCTTTGTCAGCATTAGTGGTTTTGCGGTCGCTTCATTCTCAGACAGACATCTGCCCTAAGCTGTACAGGGGAAAGCCTTTTACAATCTCATTTTTTAAAATTATTTTTGCATTATCTCTGCATGCCCACATTTTGCATAGCTACAGGGACAAACAGGATCTGTAACTCTGAGCACCACCCAGTGTGACTGGGAGAGTTAAAATCCTTTTAGTTTTCTTGGTAAATCTGTTCCTGAATAATCCAGCTATCTGCATCCATGAAGGAAGCTTAATTATACATCTCCCATAGGAAGCTCCTATTCGAAGTTTTAATGAGGTTCCACAGCATTATAGGAAAATACAATTCTAGAACAAATTATGATTAAATGATGATAAAAATATGGGGAATGCAACTAACAGAATTTCTTCTTATATGTAGGCCACAAATGACAACAGGTACAGCTCTCAAAAAATATTAAAATTAGTGACTTAGAAGTGAATGGTCCTGTAAATTCTGAGCACTATTAAATGTTACTGTTTTAATCCTGGATTAAGTAATCCTAAAATAATAATTTACATAGTAAAATACATTAGCAGATAGACAGATAAAATCAACTTACAGTATATTTGCCACAGAAGTTTCACTTTCCTGGAAAATTTCCTGCTAACAACTGTATTGACATTCACTCAGAGGTTTTTCCTGCCTTCATCAGGGTGACCGAGGCCTTCCAGGACCCCCCGGCCCCTTTGGCCCTAAAGGAGATGGTTATCCTGGCCCACCTGTAAGTTTATAGAATTTTTTTTTTTGTGAATTGGGAACAAATTAAGTGATTCACCTCTGTGTCTGACATGCTGGAAAGATTTGTTAGTCTAAAACCCTAAAAAGACTCCTCAGCTGTGGAAATGCATTTCAGCACAGAAGGAAAATCATGCTCTGAAACAGCACAAGACCTTCCCTGTCCTCCAGTTCTCTTGATTATGCAATGCAGAACTGCTTTGGCAACTGCCTTTCCAGATTATGCTCCTCTGTCTTCAAACACATGCAAGCCCCCCTGCATAGCATTCAACACACATGAAAATGCCACTGACACCACTTCTGGCTTAGCAGAGTAAAATTTAAGCAATTGTAGACTAAAGTGATCCCACTAAGAAAGAACATACTCAAGACACTACCATAAAAATGTTAACAAAAGCACATAGTCAATATAACTGTAAATTAAATTTATGCTGTTTGTGTATATAATTTCAGGGCTTGCCAGGCCTCCCTGGGATTCCTGGTGAACAAGGCCCAGATGGAGTTGGACTACCAGGACCTAAGGTACAGACCTTAACTTCTAGAAAAATAAATGCATATTTATATGTATATGGATATGCTACTTTGTGGAGATATAATTCCTCCTTATATGTCACAGTCAGAATACCTATTTAGTCCAGCTTTAACTACCTTGTCAGTATATAAAGATCCCATAGAAGCTTTTCAAGCTTCACTTGAGAACTCATCCTGATGAGGACTGCAGGATTACTGGCATTATACAGGCAATTGAAGAATTGACTGCAACTATTTAAATATGCTTAATGTTTCTTAAAATGACATGAATCTCTTTTCCACTGACCTCAAACCCCTAGCTGTCTGGAGGCACTGATAGGAAAAAGTTAGAACAGTGTCAATTTGAACATAGAGTGTGATTCAGCTTACAGCAAGCAAAATCTTTGTGGGTTTTTTGCTTTGTTTTCAACATGGGAATTGTAATTCCTATGTAACTTATGCATAGTTGGCTGTACATGTTTTGAACATGTTTAGACCACTAGCTGTTTATCCCCATTAACTTCCTTGTCCTGCCTGCCATATTCACGAGTTAGCATTGTTTGGACTTGCACCATGTTGTTCAATAGCTCTCTTCTCTTTGTCACATTTGAGTATAGCAGGTGCAGGGAATTCTAGAGATAAATTAAACTTTTGTATTCACTACTTATTTCTTAAAGTATTGACTTTCAGGGTGATCCTGGTATCAGAGGACCAATTGGCCTCCCCGGTCCACCAGGAGAAGGTTTGCCAGGACCAAAAGTAAGAGATTTAACAATTACATCTTCCTTTGTCTATTTTCTAAAAAAACAAACAAACAAAGTATACTATAAAAACGCACAGACTTTCATAGACATCCACATGTTTCCTGGCTTCACTTTTCTCTAGAAACAATTAATCCAACAAATAATCTTCATTTTGTAGAAAATCAAAAATGTTTCTGGTGACTAGTCATAAAACATAGCCTTCTTCCAGTTGTGTATGATAAAGTGATAACCTTGCAGTGAAGATCAGTGACGAAACATTTAGCTCCTGCAGACATTAGCTGTAACTGAGTAGCACAAGTTTCTTCAAAGCTGGCATTGGTCCAAATTAATGGACTGGCAAGCACTTAGTGTGTCTTGCCCATGCTACTGTTACAGCTATTGGCATACTGTTGAGTTCTTCTGGAATTAATTCTTCTTTTTTACTGTACAAATCTAATAAACATATCATGACCAATATAAGGATCAATCCTGCAAAAAAGGATTATTTTTGTAGTTATAACATACACCATGACAAAGGCCTGAAAATAACTGTAACTATAAAAAGCAATTTTCACAACATAACCTCCCAAACTGGAAACTCTTATGCTCCTACAGCTCTGTTTTAGATATCTATTAATGCAAAAGAAATGGTTTAGAATGTAAATGTAAAGGAACTCAACAAAGTCAAATGCAAAGATTATGCAACATATTAATGTGTTACCTGCACAATGTGGCTTATTGGTCCCAGAGATTCAGCTCACATTGGCAGGAAGACCATGTCCAGAACAAAGCTGTCGTGAAGCACTTCTCCAGCCAGTACTAGTCCCAAGGACTGGCATGTGCACAGTACCCTTACAAATGAGGAAAGAGAGAAATTCATGCAGGGATACTGGAATAGCAATACAGACATAAAATTAATATTGTACTATGTGGGTTTTGATTGCTTCCCATAAATAACATATGGAATGGAAATATTTTCTCTAGGTTTTCTTTTGAAAACTAGATTATGAATTATCAAGAAGTATTTATTTGCAATGCCACATTAGTATGTATGCCCATAGGTCTTACTGTGTAATGGTGATGAAAGGTAACAAAACAATAATAATCCTCTCTTAAATCTTAATTCAGTCCCCAAGGTCCCACAAATACAATCCCTTCAGCACAATGTATATCTTTCTCAGCAAGGTTATTCATGTTCAGTAAGCATTAAACCAAGTGACTCCTTTGAAGTATTAACTGGATTTTAATAATATGATAAAGGCTGAAAAGAGTCTTTGTCAGATAGAGCAATCTTATCCTCACTATTTATAAAAAGAAATGTCTGGTAGAAGATGGACAAGAAATTACATGGTGGTACAACAATATATTGTGTATTTTTATTATGAATATCCTCTAGGGAACCATAGGACGCCCAGGGCCACCTGGTTCTCTGGGACCTCCTGGTGAAGGTATTCAAGGAACTAAGGTAAAAAGACTCCATGTCTTCAATACTTAAGCTGAGCTGAGTGGTCAATCTGACCATCACAGTGTTAAGGAGATTTCACATAGTTTCTTATATGAAGAAGGAGAGCCTCAGGCTAGAAAATGAGAAGGATAATGGGAGCAGTACAAGTATGTTCTGTTCCTACTGCTGTGAACAAGCCCAAGCACGTGTGTGTTGACGGAGAAGGAAGGAACTTTTATCAGTTAAAGATACCTTTACAAAATTAAAAATACCATTTCCTCTTCCTCAGCTCTCATGCTGGTGGAGACAGCCTGAAGTGGTTATATGAATACCATCTATAATAGAGAAAGAGTGTCCATCCTGAATCTATGTGTACTATTAATTTTTTATCTGTAACATGCACTTTTACCCAAAGCATCAGTCAGATGAGACACACTCAAAAGACAGAAATAAGAAAAGGGGAATGAGAAGGAATAAAACAGGATAGAAAGAGGGAACAAATTAAAATTAAAATCAGTAATGTGGTTTTTCAATATTATATATCTTTATACCAAAGAAATATTTGGGAAATATAAGATAGCTACTACCTAGCCTCAAGTGCCTCAAGATACTTGTTAAAATGAAGTTTGAAACACTTTCCCTTTGAATATTTAAACTTAAAGCATGATGAATGATTACAAAGGGTTAATATCACTACTTGGATTATCATTAGGGGGAACAAGGAATTCAAGGAATGCCAGGACCACGAGGGCCCCCTGGAGACGGGCTTTTAGGACAAAAGGTATGATATGTAAATCAGAGATAATGCCCTAGATAGAAAACATCATACTGAAAATACTCATTAGTCAGCTCTGTTGAAGGCTTAAAAATTCTGTGTAAAGGGAATGGGCATTTGGGGAAACCCCAGACATCAGAAGATTACATTATTATTAGAAGTTATATTATTTTATTATTAGATTTAATATTACTGCCTTTCTTTCACCTGCTATGTAAAATTTGGGGACTAACATCAATGTTAAGAAACAGAGAACTTTAGGTTGGAATCAGTTTTTAGATGTGATCACATTGGCTCAGAAAGGCTATACAAAATACCATAGACTACTAAAAATCAAGCCAGGACACACGAATTCACCTGTTTGCAATTCCAAACACTTTTCTGGGCCAAAAGATTTCTCAGAGAATAATGATATTCTCATTATTCATTCCAATTACATTCTTGGATTTCTTTTCTATTTCCCTACTGTTATCTTATTTTTCTAAGATAATAATTTCCATCATGTAATATCACATGAAACCCCTCTATAGTGTGCATAGTTGTTTGAGATGGTTCATTGTTCAAACCTCTTCACTTATTTTTGCCCATAAGGATGCTTAGCCAATACTATAAGCTATTAACGAAATTCACAAAATACCAAGTTATTTAAATGATGTGTAACAAAGATTTCTGTCATATCAGAAGCTGAAGGTGAATTCAACAAAGGCAACTAGAGAGAAATATTAAAACCGTAATAAAAACTGACTTATGCTTTCTGTCTGCTTATCAACATGGTTTTACAGGGAGATCGAGGAGCTACAGGTGACAAGGGGAAAAAAGGAGAAAAAGGTGATGTGGGTGACCCTGGTTTATCTGGAGAACCTGTGAGTAACTCAGGTTTATCATAGCTCTTTTCTTAAACCATGTAAAAACATCATCCAAAACATCAGTGTGCTGTCAACATGATTCTCATAGTAAATCCAAAACACAGCACTGAACCAGCCACTAAGAAGAAAATGAACTCTATCCCAGCTGAAACCAGGAGAGCAGTAAAGGACAATTGCCTTGTTTCAAGACAAAACTACGCAATTCTATTCTGTGATAGACAAGAAAGCTTTGCACAGATTCTCCCTTCCTAATGTAAACTGACAATCAGTGATCGAGGCAGACTTGAGGTCATCCAATTCCCTTAAAACATCACCACTTTAGGAGGCTGCAGATACTTGAATGCATAAGGTAGTATCACACAAACACCACTTTTTCTACCCAAAGTTCCTATTAGCCAAATGTTGTTCAGGTAATGGTATTGATGAAGTCATATTCTGAATGACAATGTTACTAATGAATTGCAATGCTTAATTAAAAATCACTGTTACAGGGCAAAACTGGACCAAAGGGAGAGCAAGGCCTAACAGTAAGCAAATTCCATTATTTAAATCCCCTTATGGCAAGATATAAACAATACTAGATCCTATCAGGTGAAACATATCCTCTTAATTATTTTGGAAGGAGCTCTCTGACGAGAAGTGGTTTCAGTAATAATATAGAATGAAACAACTTAAAGATTTCTGATTTTTTCTCATCTACTTTATACGGAAATGAAATTTAAAGTTCCTGGTGATTTTAGGCATTTTTCTGCTATGTGTTCTTTTACAGTTAGCATTAGATGACCTAGGTGTGCACTTGCTGCAGGAAGGATTTTTTACAAGTATTTAAGAGTATAAAGAGCAAGGATCTTCAAACTTGTCATGGTCTGTCATGCTATGAACTTAATTATATTTCTGCTAAGTCTGAACTGCACTTGACCCAAATTCAGTAAGTCAGTGACTACTACTAAGTTTTAAGGAAGCTGAGCAGAAATGGCAAAAAGTTGGATTTGAAAGACTGACTCAGTTTCTCATGAAAGCTTGGTAATAGAGTGGGCCAGATACACCAGGGCTTGCAACTCCCAATTCCATTCTGTGTTGGTGCTCTGTCATACATCACCTCACTACAAGCAATACAGTTCCTAAAGTTGGGTCCGTTTCTCCACACCCAATACATTTAAAATGGATATCATATTATTCAGATACTAAAATATGAATTATTTTCAGTTTTAATGAGAATCAGTTAATCACAAAACATTTTTAGAATAACAGTAGTTAATTGTTTCAGATAGAATGCTCCTGTGTTGTCAAGCGGATGATTGTTATATGCATATGAAATAGTTCAGAGTAAAATGTGGGACTCACTCCCCATTTGGAAGGTCAGGTTTGAAAGTTAAACAGTAAGGTTTTGTAAGCTCCCGTAGGACACAAATATTAATTATAAACAAAATCTTTGTGAGTGTTAATATTATGCATTATTTGAAAGAGGCAAAGTTGTAAAATAATTTCATATTTAATTCTTTTCATATCCAGAGAGAAGATATAATTAAATTAATTAAAGAGATATGTGGTAAGTACTCAGGAAATCTTTACGTTCAGTTTCTATACTTTCTTCATTACGCTTACATTCTTCTCCTTTCCAAAAAGATACCAAGTCAAGTCATTGTGACCTGGTTTATTTCATTTTTCCTTTGCAGGTTGCGGCATTAAATGTAAGGAAATTCCTATGGAGCTTGTATTTGTGATTGACAGCTCTGAGAGTGTGGGACCAGAAAATTTTGAGATTATCAAGGACTTTGTAACTGCTTTAGTAGACAGAGTAACCGTAGGCAGAAATGCTACCAGAATTGGCCTTGTGTTATATAGTTTAGAAGTTCAGCTAGAATTTGGTCTCAACAAATACACAACTAGACAGGATGTTAAGCAAGCAATTAGAAAAATGCAATACATGGGAGAAGGCACTTACACAGGAACTGCAATCCGTAAAGCAACCCAGGAAGGATTTCTCGGTGCTCGAGCAGGAGTGCGGAAAGTAGCTCTTGTGCTGACAGATGGCCAAGCAGACAAGAGAGAAGCTGTAAAACTAGACACTGTCGTTCGAGAGGCTCACGCGGCAAACATCGAAATGTACGCAATAGGAATTGTAAACACTTCAGATCCAACACAGGCCGAGTTTGTGCGTGAGCTAAATCTGATTGCTTCAGATCCAGACACAGAACACATGTTTCTCATTGATGACTTTAACACCCTGCCAGGTGCGTTCATTGAAGTTTTATTCTGCACTGTATCTGATGGTTCTCAGAATGGGGCACGGGGGGGGGAAAGCACTATCTTTGTGGATATGTTATGTTTTGATGCTGATCAGGAATAGTTACAAAGTGCAAATTAGTAGGAACCTAGAGAGAGAGATACCCTTCTTTTAAGGAGTCATATTATAGGGCAATTATTCAACATGCCAACGGGGGGGGTGTCACCCAGTCAAGGAAAACAGCTGCTTAAACTAGTTTTCTAAGCTAAGTGCTCATGAACTGCACATCTGCTGGACTTTAAGTCAGAATGAAACCCATTGTCATAAATTCTACTTGTTCACTTCCTTTTTTCACTGCACTGTTCACATCAGCAAGGTAAGCAGTTATTTTCCCATTACCAACTAGTAGTTGTTACTAAGCTAAGATGAACACCTTTAAGTAAGTTCATTGTATTTTGGACCATGTAGAGGACTTACATGCCGGTAAATTTGTGACCAAAAAAAGCTTTAGTGCAGAGAGTCTGGAATAAACTTAGAGACAAATAAACAATCCAGAGGAGTACTGGATTACATGTGTATGACTTAACTATATAAATAGTCCATATTTTAAAAATTCATTGAATATCTCAGTATGAGGTTTTTTATTTCTCTTTTTTTTAAACAGCTCTGGAGTCCAAATTAGTCAACCAATTTTGTGAAGATGAACACGGTACCTTAATATACAACCGTAATGGAAATGGTGCAAGTATAAGTAGTTCATATTTCCATTCAGTATCTCCAAGTTCTTTATATTACACACTTCAGAACCACAATGTTAATAGACAACCACTTTCAGCACAGACACCTGGAATATCTACAGTAGAAAGTCCTCTGAGTCTTGGTGATCTTCCTCATCCATTAGCTCAGGTATGAAAATTCAGCAGACTTTAATGAGCAGAAGTTTAAAATATATATCCCTCTGTGCTGCCTGATGTAGTATGTAACCTTCCCCTTACTTTTCTGCCAAACAGGTACTGTAATAGCTCCTTTAACTTGGTATGCTCAGAGCTGATTGTTCTGAGTAGGAGTTCTGATGCTGTATGCAGGCTATAATTTATAATGATTTATAATATAATATATAACTGCTATAATTTATTCCTGATATTGATACAAGAATTATCATTCCTTTGTTTAGTGCAGGAATACTTGTGCCACAGTGTGAAACATAACATTATTAAAAAGCAATTACACTGTTGTAATTAAGTCTAAGAATTGAACTCAATTGTAGATTATAATTTAAAGTTTATAAATAAAATTCTGTAAAGGTCAACTAAAAAAATATGTATCTCATATTTATGTATGACAACTTTCCTGGTAATCCAACCAGGTGAAGTTAAAATTCTGATTCTTAACACCAGAGTCAGAGTAAATGGAAAGGAATAACATTAGAAAAACTCTAAGTCATGGAGGGCTTGTTAAACAATTCATAGTATCTGGAAAACAAAATCAACTGCTTATTTCAGACCAAAGTACCTCCTGTGGTAGTATATGAAGCCTATGAAGAGGAAGAAGAGGAGAAACATTCACCCTTCCTAACAGCAGCCACTAGAGGTATTTTTATCATCATTCATTTCTTCATCTTCATTTTTGGCTGATCAAAAATCAACATCTTATTGTGTTTCTTTTCACCTGCAGCTGTGGTACCATCATCGCCATCTAAACAATCACTATCCAATAAAGTGATGACATCACCTCTTTCAACTGCAGGACTCACACCAAGACCAGGTTATGGATCATAACTAGTTTTTCATTTTGTTCCCTCTTATCCTGATACTAACTTTTAATAAGGCTTTAAATCAGAGTAATTTTGTTCCACTCTCTGAAGATTTTGTGAGTCTGTGATGTGGAATAGAATCCATTTCAGGGTTTTATAACAGATCTAGTTGCTGTTTTTGTCTTCCGAAGTTCCAAATCCCACTGCTCCACTTATGGCAAAAGCAAGGTTATCTGTAATCTGAGAGGAGCTTATAAATGGCATCAAAAAGAGAACATAAAGCTCACTGAGGTGGGCCAGTGAGCAGGTAATCTGTCAGCCAAGAAGGGGCAGTCTATGGAGATGGGAGGCTTCATTAAAGACAGTGATTTCAGAATTGGACAGATAAAATAGCTTTCTCCTTCAGAGGAGAGGAGAAATAGGAAAAAAGAGTGTTTAGTCATTTGAAAACGATAATAATTAGCTGACTGCTCAAAGGATTGATTTTTTCATTGATTCTTTGAACATGAGATGTCCAAATGTATTTTGTTCATCATTTGGGGGATTCTGAGTTCCAGTAATAGTGTATTACGATGGGAGCAACAGAAGAGAGCAATAGAAACATGTTCCCATCCTTCCTGGGAACACTGGCATGGCTTATCTGGTCCCTTGCAATACCTTTTTTTTTTTTTTTTCCCAAAAAGTGACAAGGTACGAGTTGCCAAAGACAAAATATTGGTGTCATGATGTTAAACTTCACAGAAAATTGTTTTCTAGCGGTATCATTAAAGTGAGTGAGACTAGATTAGTATGTTGCTGTCCTCATATGCATACCTGCAGGAGTCACTAGACCAACAGGCTTTACATTCACACTTATGTACATTACTACCATTGCATTAGACAAGTAACACAGATATCTTACAAAAGCAAGACTATATTCTTTTAAGCAAGTTTTATATTCTTCTTGCTATTTTAATGTCTCTTCTTCCAACCACAAAGAAAACTAACGTGCAGCAGAAGGACAATGGCCATACTTATAATTTGAAAACAACATATGCAATTACCTTACAGCTCTTGGGCTTACAATTTCAGGTTGCTCACGAGACTGGTTTCACTTAATTAGACTTCAAAAAATAGATTTCAAAATTATCATATTCATATTGTTTGGTCTTTTGGTATGTAGAGCTATAATACTATTATTTATGGAATTACTAGAACCATACCAGTAAAGGAATAGTTTAATCGACCTATTAAGATGCACTTTTAACTTGCCTTCAATACTAACATCTTTACAATTAAAAGCAAATCTTAAAATGTTGTATAACATTACCAGGAAGAAAAAAACAACCAAACAACCAAAATCAGAGTTTAAAAGATAAAATCTATGCAATGCAATTGACTTTTACAAACAGAATTGTTTCTATTCCTCTTTTTTCTTTATTTTAGAAAGTATCCTGGACCTCAGGTGCAAGTTAAGATTGGATCAAGGGCCATGCCGTGTTTATATGATAAAATGGTATTACGATAAACAAGCCAATGCCTGTGCTCAGTTTTGGTACGGTGGCTGCGATGGAAATGCAAACCGCTTTGAGAGTGAAGAGGAATGTAGAAAGGCTTGTGTATTTTCTTCTGGAGGTAGGAATTAATTTCTACATTAAAAAAGAGCAGGTTGAAGCTATTGATTGTTTGACTTTGTTATTACTTATCCAGCCTGGTATGTAAAATCAAACCAACTAGTTTATAGAATGTTAACTTTGTGAACTCATATGTGCACTAACTAAAAAAAATGTCTACCTATGCAAGTATACTTTAATTCTTTTTGTATATAGTATATCATGTAGTGCTTATGTAACAAAATACTAAAAGATAAAAAAATTTTCAGCAGTATCAATAAAAAAAATTCTTTTTTACTAATTTATATTAAGACCAGTATAGCATTTGGCACAGCAATTGCTCTTCCTTCACCTAGGTCTTTAAATACTAACATTGTACAATCATTAACTATACTTCATTTTAAATTGCATACATGGCTTTGGAAAGCAATCCTTGGTTATTAAAATTATGTTATTTCTTTTCTCTCTGTTACAGAAATCTGATATTTGCCAAGGATTGTGCAGTGAAGACTTCACTTCTTTTAAGCGAAACTATTCTCACAAATAATATTTTAATATTTCAAGCATATTTCCAAATTACATGCAGAGTACTATTCAGTACAGATAAATACAGCAAATGCATCAATTTCTGGCCACCATGTTCTCTGGGTCACAAGACAGGGAGGTGGCTAAATTACCCACCTTTCCTAACCATATCACAGTTGCATTTAATCCTTTTTTCAGTAAACTCTGCTCAGCTTTCGTTAGCTAGCCAAGATCCATGACAACTACAGCTAAAACACACCCACAGATTTCATAATTTATGAATTAATATACCAATATCTGGCATTACTAAATTGGGTTAGTTCATGTCTAAAGTGGTCCTTGTTATGTGTTTCTCTTCTGAAAGTCAACCCTAATTTTTAAATGCATTTTAATATTTTCATCTTTCTTAATTAACTATTTAAACTTATGTTCAAAACATTAAATGCAGCATAGTTTATTGGCTGCCACTGTGATATTGCCTTTTACATTTACATCTGCATGTATATCTTGCATTTCCTATTACTTAACATACTTGAAATCTTGTTTCTAATAAAACATTTCTGGTTTTACTGCCAGGCCAGAAAATGGATAATGGTATCTCTACAGAACTAGAAACTTAAAGCTGAATTAAATTACACTTACTGCCTCATGTGCTTCTGATGACGGATTTCTGCCACAGCCCCTCACAAGCCCCAACACCTCAGACTAGGCACTCCTTCATACGAAACTTTATGATCATTTTTGGTTTGGGTTTGTGTTTTTCTCTTTTTCCCTGAGCAAATGGTAATGTCAAGCATATCAACAAAAATGGAGCTTGGCCTCAAGCCAAACGCTCTCCATCCTTTCTGCTTCCAAAGCCCCCGTTTGATGTCCCGCCAGGGCCGCGGCCCAGGCACAGGCACTTCCCACCTGTTACTCCCCTTACTTCACCCAGTTTGTGTCAACTTCCAGATGGGTGCAATGGGCTCCTCACCAACCCAGGGACCAGCTCCAGGGAAAGAACTGCCAAAAGGACGAGTTTCTTCCCACGATTCGTACTTATTTCGAGTAATTTGTTTATTTTAAAGTGGCAGGGTACTGCAATTAAAATTGGCTACATACAATGTTCAAGTCACTCCAAATTAAAAATGGTTTAAAAACAAAACCAAAGCCCCCAAACTCACACTGCAAAGGCTGTACTTTGCCCACAACGCGGGGATTTCACGCGGTTTAATTTTTAGCGCCTCAGCCTCGCGGGGGGCGGGGCCGGGGGGGGGGGGGCGGGTAGGGGAGGGAGGGCGCGCGCGCTGCCCACGTGCGGCGCCGCAGCCAATCCCGTGCGCCGCGGGGGCGCGAGACACACGCACCCGACACGCCCCGGCCCGTTGCCGGGGCAGCGCGCGGCAGCCATGAGCGGGGTGCTGGACGTGCTGTGGGAGGACAGGGATGTCCGCTTCGACATCTCCCCGCAGTGAGTGACACGGCCCGTCCCGTCCCGTCCCGTCCCGTCCCATCCCATCCCGGCCCGGCCCTGCCCTGCCCGCAGCGGGGCTCTCGGGCCCGCTCGGCGCCGGTCATCGACGAGTCTCCGCGGGTTGAGGCCGGCCGCCATCAGGGGCGCGGTGGATGCCGGGAGCGCCCCCCTGTGGCGGCGCGGGAGGGGCGGCCGGGAAGTGCGGGAGGTGGGGAGTAGTCACCCTTTCTTTTCCGTACAAAGAAAACAAACAACCCAAAAGTTTGGAGAGAGGCAAGGGTGTGCTTTTCCCAGCTGAGCTTTTCTGGCACTGGGAATGTGTGTGTCTGAGGGGACGGTGGCGCTCGCTGGGTACCAGGACTCGGTGTCCCTGCCTGTTGGCATCCTGAACTATGGGAACGGGGCGCTGGCTCTGCAGTATCTCACGAAACTCCCCTCCTAATAATACATTTCGTTTCTGCTCTGCTGTCGAACTGAAGAGTTTTGGCTATTTTACACAATACAATGAAAATACAGAAGAAATTCACACTACATCTCTTGTTATGTAATTAAGTGGTTAGACCAGGTAAATAAAGGAAAATAATATAAACAACAAACAAATAAAACTCTCAAAAAAAAACCAAAACAAAACACACCAAAAGAAAGCCAAACCAAACCAAACATAAACAAAAACCCAAACAAGCAATTTTCCTATGTGGAAAATTCTGAGCATTTCACACGTCCTTATATATGCTCTATGCTCTAAAAGTTCTGCCAATGCAATTTTTTTTTTCCTTTCCCATTTCCACACACCTTCTCGCTATTTTAGGGCATATTTTGCTTGGTCACAGTTGCTATGTAATTATTTATTTACTGTTATAATTTAATAGTAGGGGTATTACTGGTTTTTCACCTGTGAGATTTAATTATAATTTCAGGTGTATAAAGTTGATTTGTGTGTATGTGTGCATATCTGGATTTTTCATTGCATGATGGACTGAGCAGAAAACAGAAAAAGTGAGGTAGGGAAATAGAAATAGCCTTATTTTTTTGAGGATTATATTTCACAGGGTAATTTTTTTTTCTCTTTTAGACAAATGAAAATGAGACCTGGAGAGGTCCTTATAGACTGCTTAGAGTCTGTTGAAGATACCAAAGGAAACAATGGAGACAGAGGTAACGGCATACTCAGGGAAATTGTAAACTGTCTACTGTTTACAGTAGGTGCAGGTTCATGGAAACCTGTGAGGTTTCACAGATCTGTCTTGGAGTGTTTTTAGGTAGGATTTCTTGTTCAGAGTTACAGGAAGATGATAGTCTTGTCTCAGAAATTGCTTAGAATTGAAAGCCTTGTAAGAATAATCCCTTTATAAACAGTGTGGTGATCTTCTGCTGTAATCCTCTTTAAGGCTTAATTTTCCCCTCCCAGAGTTAAACTGAATCATTAAGGAATATGTAGTGGGCAAGGGCACAACGCTGCCAGCGTGCTGAGATGACTCTTCCTGGGTTGGATGTGCTGCTCCACAGGGTACAGAATGGAGTAAATTTGCATATGACATAAAGAGGTGAGGTTATTCATGCAGACAGCTGTGATAGTTAACTCACTGCCTTCCCCTTCTCTTCCTCAGAGCAATTCTGCACAGACTGTGTCTGCATTTTTACTAAAAGTGTGTGGATTGAAATCAGTAACTGTTCTTGGGTTGGTTTTAAAGAACATTGGTATATATTATAGGTTGTTTAATTTGTTCCTTGATGGATTTTCTCTCCTAGCATTTAAAAAAAAAAAAAGGTGTTTAGTGATTTTTCTGGTGGGTTGTCCTGTGCTTGTGTTCTATTTCCTATCAAGCAGAAGGAGTATTGTAGTGTTTCAAAGCTAGAGGTAAATATATGTCACAGAACAGAATATTTAATTTAATGGAAGTTATGCAGGTTAAAATCTCTTTATCTCCAGGTAAACTGCTTGTGACAAATTTGCGGATCATATGGCGCTCCTTGTCCTTGCCCAGAGTCAATCTCTGTAAGTATCATCTCTGGTTTCC
Organism: Lophotriccus pileatus; assembly: GCA_035583135.1. NCBI lineage: Eukaryota > Metazoa > Chordata > Aves > Passeriformes > Tyrannidae > Lophotriccus > Lophotriccus pileatus. Next base: position 19,644,173 of record JAWWES010000171.1, read on the forward strand.
TTTGTGGTGGCATGCTATTCCTTCACAAAATATTGATTCCAGTACAGAATAGTAAATTATAGCTTTGTTGCTCTCTAAAGTCTGAAATAAACTGTTACTAATTAATTTATTTATAACATAGGAACTGAGATAATATTCATAGCAAAATAGTAATATTCAATATTCAATGTTAATTTCACAGAACAGAAGTTGAAGAGTAATTCAGGCATATTTTTCATTTGGTCTAGGTGGGATTCATTTGTTTTTCTAGAAAGAACCAAAAGTTGGAGTTTCTTCACATGTTGCTTTACTTGTACCTCTTGTTGCCACCCGTTTATTCACATTCTGTGTTTTCTTATTTATTCCCCAGAAGTACCAGCCTTTCCAATTTTACTGTTGTAAGCTCTGAATTTTAGCTGTATGAGTAGCTAGTGGGTCTACTTGTATTTAATGTAATGTGCTGAAACAGGGACAGGATGCAGTTACTTTTTATCCAAATTATTTCCAATGCTCAGTGTGGAATCCCCTTCTTTGGAAATATTCAAAACTTGATTAGATGGTACCCTGAGCAGCAAGACAGAGTTGGTCCTGCTTTTGACTGGACAACCTCCCAAGGTCCTGTCCAGCTTAAATTAGTCTTCAGTTTTGTAATAAGGGCCCAGACCATCAACCACAAGGTGTAATTCTCACAAATAGCATCCAAAGCTGTTCTGCAAAATTCAGTATTGTAATTTGTAATTTTGACTATTATTTTTCTTGTTCTCAAAACAGTTGTTTATTTCTTCCCTAACTTTTAAGCTGTCGGTTACAACTGCATTATAAATATAACTACAAGAACTGCCAACTCAGTAAGTTTCAAAAAATACTTTTTAAAAAAAATAAAAGAAGCTGTAATTAGTTGTTTATACTTACTGCACTATGTCAACAATAATCTGAAAGTTTATTTGCACTAACAGTAATAGGATAGTAATGAAAGTTGACTTTTAAAAGTTGTGTGTTTCATATTTCTGTAGGAGGGTGGTTTAGTTTTCTAAGGGAGTAAAACTCATGTAATCTCACCGTCTGGTGATTCTTCCCTCTAGGTAAGTCAAGCACATGTTTTTTGTCTAAATTTAACAAAGGTCTGTAGTGGCACTAATTTTGTGCAAGAAAGCTCTCAAATACACAGCCGGCGAAAACATTTGTTTGGCTTGCTGCAATGACCAGCAAGGAGATTATGTAGATTCCCTGGACAGCCACGTGATAATAAAACCAAAAATGCATAGCTGGACTTCATTAGTCCCAGCATTGATGGAACTGCTAGTTTCTCAAAAAAACCCTGAGTTCTGTTGAAGACACCAGTAGATCAGTGGTAGAATCAGGATTAGACCTGAATATACACTATTTAGAACAATAATTTAGAAAATATCTGAGGATTATTTATTGCTTGTACAGTTGAGCTACTATATTGACAAAATGTAAAATTTCATTTTTTCCTGACAGAAATTACGAGGGCAGACAGAAGCTCTGTATATATTGACTAAATGTAACAACACCCGGTTTGAGTTCATATTCACCAATGTTGTTCCTGGGAGTCCCAGACTCTTCACTTCAGTCATTGCTGTACACAGGTAGCAAACTTAGAATAGTGTTTGATCAATGAATCAGATATGGGGGATTACAGCTGCTGATGGACACAGTATGTAACTGCCCCTATTTAACATTCAGAAAACTCTCCCAAAAGAGAACAATCTCTGGAAGGAAGGGAGAGAATGATCGCAGATTTTAGTAGGTAACTGTAAATAGTGAAAATTGATGTGTACTCATACCAGTTATTGATCACAGTTTATAAACCTTGTGTGTATAAACTGTCTGAAATAAAACTACAAAGGAGCTAATGTCAGGGTGCATTTTCTACCTACAATTTCTGTCTATAATAATTTCCCATAATTTCAAACCATGTAGTGGAAATGAAGAGTTAAATGCTGGTCAGAACTCTAATTGACCACAGAACAGTGTACACTTCCCACCTAAAGATAAGTCATCTGAATGAATGTGTGCATAATACATTACCGTAGGTTTCGGTTCTTGAGCTATGGAATACTGACATATGTATATTGGATGTTTGTGACTTAACTGGCGCTGAAAAATAAAGGATTCTTAATGTCCGTGCGATGCATAGCACGGGACCCAGAGGATATACTTTGCAATGGAGTCTGGGACATGACTGTCTTAGGGAAAAGGAAGAAACAGTATAGACATGAACAATACAGGAGATCAAAACAGTTGTTAAAACCCCCTCTAATTTCATTAAGTAAAGCTGAAAAATAATGGATTATGTTGAAAAAGTTTTAATAGTACTCTCATCTTTGTGCATTGTGGGGATAAGAAAAGTTTAAAATATACAACATTTCATATCTGTGCTAAAACAAAGAGTAAAGATAATAGAAAACACTGATTTGTAATGTGTATTTTTGATTTTTTGCAGAGCTTATGAAACTTCTAAAATGTATCGTGATCTGAAGCTGAGAAGTGCATTGATTCAAAACAAGCAACTGAGATTGTTACCGCAAGAACAAATATATGATAAAATCAATGGAGTTTGGAATTTGTCAAGTGACCAGGTATAGTGAAAAATCAGGCTACATTGACTACAGAAAAGTTAAAATGTTTCAGCTTTATCTAGAAACTGTAGTTTTGTAACCTCAAAGGAATTACTCTTTATTCAGTTCATCAGCTGATGCATGCAGAGAAACCGATCCCATGTATTTGCTACTCAGTACAACCAAGTCTCTTTTTGGCAACTTGAATTCTACATGACTTGGCTAACATGCATGGAACTAGATATAAAGTTCCTGTTCAAAATGAACTTGAGTCTTATGCTGTGTATGATCCGGAAAGAAAATAATGTTTCCGAAGTGCTCTGCTGAATATTTGTATGTTTACATGCAGCTTTGACAGTATTAAGACTACACTGTCTTTTGATTACAAAAATATTGGAACAGGATTCTTTGTCTTAAGCCAAGAAAAAATAAAGACTCTTCAGATAAAAATAGAAAACATTATTTTACAGGGCATTAGTTTCAAGTATTTCCCAGAGCCATGAAACAAAACATGAGCTGATATTTCTGTCTGTGCAGTTTTAGTCCAGAATGGAAATACGATCCATCCTGACAAGCTAAAAAGTTCTTTCCTCTACATTCCGTTGGCACAGATCTCCTCAATTCCCTGAGTGTAACCCACATGCCATTATACTTACGCTATACACCAGTTCCAGATCTGTACAGTTAAGAATGCTATCAGATGCTTCATGTATTCCCATGAAGCTGGCTCTGCTGTGATTTGATCCTGCTTTGCCGCGGTAGTAGGTACTCCCAGCTATTTTCACTACTCAGGTTCTGTATCCTTTAAAGATTGGATCTTGCTTCCTTGGAATCAATAGAAACATTTTTACTGGTTTTGCTGGGAAAGAATCAGACTTTCATTGAATTTAAAATTACGTTGTACCTTGCTTGTGTTTGGATGGATAGCAGTAATCACCATGTTTGGAAAAAAAAGGCTCTATACTTAAAAGCGGTTCTAACATACCTTTTCTTTAATAGGGAAATCTGGGAACATTTTTTGTTACTAATGTGAGAATAGTTTGGCATGCGACTATGAATGACAGCTTTAATGTCAGCATACCATATCTACAAATTGTAAGTATCTTAAAACAATCATTTTCATAATGAAATGGTATCTGCTCAAGTCTTCAGTTAAAACTTCCTGTTCACCAAAATTAATATTTCATATCCTACATTTAGGGAGTAATTTAGTCTTACCAGTATCAACCACAGGGTAGATTTTCTTTTCTATCCAGATTAGTTGAGGGCTTTTATGGGCAGGCACAGATGTTGAAAATGGCTTGTATTTCAAATTTTCGAAGTATTTACTACGATGCTTCATGCCACCTACATACACTGGGATTAATGATCTGTGAACCTGATCTTCAGAAATTCACTGTTACCACTTCTGATAAAACACTTTTCCCTGAGGTTTCAGGGATTCAGATTTGTAATGGCAAATGGGAAGGAACGCTGCTAGCCAAGCTTCCAGAACCAGTGATTGTAGCTAGTACAGCGTAAAAACAAACAAACAAACAAACAAAACAGAAGAGATATTTTTCAAGCAATTACAGAATTTTTTAACGGAAAGTTATTTACCTCTTTACCATTAGCGTTCAATAAAAATGAGAGACTCAAAGTTTGGCTTGGCACTCGTGATAGAGAGTTCTCAGCAGGTAAGAAGCTTTAATATCCTTTTTTGTATTGATGACATTTTTATATACAATATTTCTCTAATTCTGAAATGTTATGGGACTACTTTTAAGGTACTTAGAGTGTTCCTTCTGTGGGGGCTTTTGAAAACTTTAAAAAACTAAAAAAACTGGAAATCACTATCAAAGGGGAAAAGTTCTTTAAATAATAGGCAACACTAATAAACAGATGTTGTCTTTTTCTCTGTTATATAGAGTGGAGGATATGTACTTGGCTTTAAAATAGACCCCGTGGAGAAACTGCAGGAGGCAGTGAAAGAGATTAATTCACTTCACAAAGTTTATTCAGCTAACCCTATATTTGGAGTGGATTATGAAATGGAAGAAAAGGTACTCAATTTATTTAAAATTAGGTACAATACTTAGTTAACAGCAATAAAAATTTATTAAATGTATTAGATATGTGGATTTAGTTACTACAGTGTTTTAATTTGTAGCCTCAACCTCTTGAAGACCTAACAGTGGAGCAGGTTCAAGATGATGTGGAAATAGAACCTGATGAACATACAGATGCTTTTGTGGTAAGTGGCTCCACAGAAAACAAAAAAATAAAATAATTCTTCCTTGGTTATTCAAATTTAAGCAATGTACAGCTGTGATCCTCTGTTAAAGATAAGCTGCAACTGTAATTTCTATATTTAAACACATTTACATGCCTTTTATTAAATATCCCTATTATTATAGGTATTTTTTCTATGTATGAATTTTTTACTTAAGAGCAAACTATTTTTCAAAATAAATATTAGTAGGTATTTAAAGGAATAGTTTTATGTAGTTTCTCAACACATTAAAATCTGGAATAGCTTGAAAAATCAGCAGTGTAATATAATCAGATACATTATATGAAAACAAGGCCTCCTTCTCTTGGAGCAGATTAATAGATGGTGATATCTATATGCTCAACATTCATCTAAAATTCAAACTTGAAAGTTTTTGAGAAAGGCAGAAATAATTTTGTATTACTATATATCCCAGTATTTAAGAATTTCCAAATTTGCTGTCCAACCCAGTAACACATGACTGCATGATTCACTGTACAGGTAGACTGCACGTATTTTCAAGTACTAGTCTTGACACACTGACAGTTGACATGTTTTCTTACTAATCTCTGAAAATTGGTAAATTAGCAGGGCTGGCACCTATCTTATTTCCACTGTTTTTAATTTTGCTGCCGTTTACTAATGCAGATAAGCTCTTGTCTTTTCCTTTCCCTCTTTCATCACTTTTTGCCTTTTTTTTTTAATTTTTGCACATTTTTATTCGGTCTTCAACATATTTGAAGACACACCCTTTCCTTTAGTGAAGATCTGTTTTCTCTACTGGTGCCTTTGTCACTTGGATTGAATAACTGTGTTTTGTGTATTCTCAAACAAAAACTAGAGGCTGTAAATGATTAGAAAGTGGTTGCTGTAGGAGACACAGGTCATCCAGGACCCAAGGAGTGGCTACACTTGACGCTGTTTCGTAGAGTCTTGAGTAGCTTGAGAGCCTGCTGAGCAGGAAAACGCTTTCTTTCCTGCCCCTCACCAGTCCACAGGGGCAACTGAAGCAACACTGGGGTCCTTTTGGTAAATAAGATCTAGAACCTGCTAGTCTAGATTTCTAGAGCTGTGGATATTTTCAGACATCTGATATCCTGAACAGTTTGAGTGTTAATTTCCACACACACGTAATGGGAAAGATGGTATGTCTTTCCCACATCTCTGAGTAAAAAAGTTGGTTAATGATTCAGTTATGCTGTGTTCATTTCCTATATTGAGTATGATGTTAACTGATTTTGTTATGCATTTAAAGCCAATTTTTGAAATTGAATAATGACTGATGCTGCACATGAAGCAGAAAATACCAGGTTGCTGTCAGTTTGTCTTCATATATACATTTTTTCCCCTATAATGTGTTTCTCACTGTAACAAATGTAATATGAAAATGTTACAATTTAGAAATCTTTGTTTATTATGATGGAAAATTCAAAGATTGATATTTAATGAAAAATTACATAATCACCAACTCCTGTTAGCACCGTTCTGTAAATTATTTCAACATAGAAAAAACTGTTGATCTTGTTTACAAAACAAAAGTAAAAGCTGTAAGGACTGGATTGTTGCAGAAGATTTACTAAATACAGTTTTGACCCGAAAGAATTATTAGCAGATTTGGTCTTTAGACTTTTTTTTTTCAAGGTTGCAAGTTTTTTGCTTTCTTTTGCAGGCTTACTTTGCTGATGAAAACAAGGTAAGAACATCTTTCTTCATACTGTCAAATTTATGCTGTTAAAATGGGATGCTGAAATTAAAAAGTACCTTCTGCTTTATTTTATTTTCTCTCATATCTCATGCATTCAAAAAAGCAACATGATCGGGAGCCTGTTTTTTCAGAAGAACTGGGACTTGCAATAGAGAAACTAAAGGACGGATTCACACTCCAAGGACTCTGGGAAGTAATGACCTGACTTGGATTGGCACGTGTTTGTTTCCTACGCAGGAAAAGACTCTCAGTTCTTACTGGGCTTATGAGATCTGTAGAAGATAATTTAGAAATACTAGAGTAGCAGAGAAAGAATATGCCAAAGCTGAAGAGCAGGTGAATATTATATAATAAGCCCTCAGGATATGTAATATAATATATATTATGATACATAGTAAAAGAAAGATTATTCAAACCCCTTGTTTATGTAACAGCTTTGCATTTATCCATTGGTTGTCTCTGTCAGTGTCTGGAGGGGAGGACGAGCTCTCTGTCCCACAAGGGGCAGGGCCCAGCAGCTGCACAAGTGCTGTCCCCTGCAGGCCCCACCCGCTCCAGCAGCCCCGGAGCCCTTGGCCCCTGTCACAGCTGTGAGGACCTGGGGAGTCCCTCTCTGTCAGGCTGTCAGCACCTGGAGCCCTTCCCCACTGCGGGCGTGGCAGCTGCCATTGTATTCCAGCTGCCAGGATGTAAAATGCCAGGTGCCATGTTTTCAGACTGCTTTGTGACTGGCTGACTGTGGAGTTTGACACGCTTGGAACCCCAGGTGTTTTCGGGATTGTGGTTGGCAGGACCAGCCATCCCATCTTGTTTCTCCCCTCCCTTCACAACACAGTCCTCCATGGTGCTTCAGCCACCATTCAGCCAGTAGCCACCATTTGTTTTACAACTTCATGGCCCCTGTGTTTATGTACTGCCCTATGACTGGCTGCCAGGACAGCCATTGCTTGCCATTTTACCCAGAACTATGTCAGAGAAGGAAGCCTCCCCTTCCTCCATCCATGGAGACACCCTTTGAGACAGGGCAGTGCAAGCTGTGCAGTTTGAGGCTCTATTTCAGGTATTTGGGTATTTATACAGAGTGATGTACTTTCCCATAAAAATTATGTCTAAATCAAATTTCCATAGCTTGTTTAATGTTGTGCAACATAGAGATATCTTCATACACTGAACATTTTGTATCTACTCATATTGGCTGTGTCATTGCAGCAGTGCTGTGTTACTGGTAGCTTTAAGAAAAAGCAATACTGTTTCAAATAATGGCTTTTGTGTGTTGTAATTTTGCTAAACGTTCAGCACGTATCATCCCAAGTACTTAGTTGTAATCCAGATATCCTCATACAGTTGTTGTGTTTGTTTTTGCTAAAACACTTTTTTAAAGAATGATCTAGAAAAAAGCACACACACGAATAGCTGCTGTGTCTGAGTCATTAGACCTTTTATGATGTTATGTGTTATAGAGAAATGAGTCATTTATAGTTTAAAGAAAGACACAGCTGTTACGTTTTCTGGTGAGATAAGACCTCTGCGCTGTTTTCTATAAATGGAAAAAGTCAAATGAGCTCTCCTCTCAGCTGTTGTTTTAGCAGCTGACTGTTATAGTAAAGTAACTGTGGTGTGAATGTAATTGTGGTGTTTGTAGAAAATCTTTCAAGGTATGTATTTTAATGGAATCCTACCTATATTGAAAAGCAGACATTATTTCAATAAACTTTGATAATGTTGTACCTTGTTGTAGATCTTATATTCAAATAGTTGTATCTTGATCCTATTTCCATTACATAAAGAACATTTTACCATATGAGTGGAGACTTCAATTTGGATTATTTTGGAAACCAGACCTTTACCTGAATAACATATGTTTTATGTTTAAAGAGTAGGGTTTGGTTTACAAATAAATACAACCAAATGGATATTAAGAAGGAGCTCATAATTAATTTCAAGGTCTTATTATCAATATCTGAAGAAATTAATATCAGATATGGTTATGTAAAAAAATAATCTTAGAGCATAGGCAATTCATGATAACTTTGGAGTATTTTAGTATCTTTATGACTGCAGCAATGACATGTATTAAGCAGCTCTGAAGAAGTGAACAGTAGTTACAACTGACAACTTGATTAATATTTCTATTTCAGAATATTTAGTAACATGTATATGTACAGTCTTGCTCATAGCTGTGTCACTGAGGGTCAGATTCTGCTGTCCTTACTCATGTCAAATAATTTATTACATTGCACATAATCTAATTGATTCAATGTGGAGAATGATGGCAAAACCTGACCATAGTGACTAAGAGCAACAGTTGCTTCTTTCAGTCTTTGACAGCTGCAAGAGCAGCTCTGTTTTTCCAAACCATCCATCCTAAATTCCGACCTGTAAGGGTATGTACCTATATTTAGCTACCGAGATTAAGTTGCAGAGGCTTCAGGCAGGGCAAAAAGCACATTGGTCTGCCTTTTTTACAGACAGACCTTTGGGCAGACAACAGCTAAAGCTTTCTACTCCCTCCCCTTTCCCAAGTGTTTGTGAAATGGATTCCCAAAGGGAACTCACTGAAGAGCTCAGACTTTACCAATCCACCCTCCTTCAAGATGGCCTCAAGGAACTCCTTGAAGAGAAAAAGTTTGTAGATTGCTCTCTGAAAGCTGGTGACAGAAGCCTGCCTTGCCACAGATTGATTCTGTCGGCATGTAGCCCCTATTTTCGTGAGTATTTCTTATCTGAGCAAAGTGAAGAGAAAAAGAAGGAGGTAGTTCTTGATAACGTTGACCCCAACATCCTGGATATGATTGTCAAATACCTTTATTCAGCAAGTATTGATCTTAATGATTCTAACGTACAAGATATTTTTGCTTTGGCCAGCCGCTTTCAGATCCCTTCTGTGTTCACTGTGTGCGTCTCCTACCTTCAGAAGAGGCTTGCTGTTGGTAACTGCCTGGCCATCCTTCGATTAGGTGTCCTGCTTGACTGTCCAAGACTTGCATTTTCTGCCCGTGATTTTGTTTCAGATCATTTTGTGCAGATCTGCAAAGAAGAGGACTTCATGCAGCTTGCCCCACACGAACTCATCTCGATTATTTCACCTGACAGCTTAAATGTAGAGAAGGAAGAACTGGTATTTGAGGCAGTAATGAGATGGGTCCGAACAGACAAGGAGAACAGAGTAAAGAGCCTGGGAGAAATTTTTGACTGCATACGTTTTCGTCTTATGCCAGAAAAATATTTCAAAGAACAGGTTGAGAAGGATGATATCATTAAAAGCAACTCAGACCTTCAGAAAAAAGTAAAGATCATTAAGGATGCTTTTGCTGGAAAGCTGCCTGACTCTAGCAAAAGCACAGACAAGTCAAGCAAGGGGGAGGTGAATGGCGATGTAGGAGATGAAGATTTACTGCCTGGCTACCTAAACGACCTTCCCAGGCACGGCATGTTCGTCAAAGACCTAATTCTTCTGGTTAATGACACTGCTGCAGTAGCTTATGATCCTCTTGAAAATGAGTGCTACCTTGCAGCCCTGGCGGAACAGATTCCCAGAAATCATTCCAGTATAGTCACCAAACAAAATCAGGTCTACATTGTTGGAGGACTGTATGTGGAAGAGGAGAACAAGGATCAGCCTTTCCAGTCATATTTCTTCCAGGTACAAGCTTTATAATTGTTGGTGCAATAACAGGTGCTTATAAGGGTTACTGAAAAGTATTCTGAGTCTCTCCAAGTGAGCCGTCTAGTCTCTGTATGGTGATGGAGACGAGTTTCTAGAGAGAGCTATTCCTGTCTCAGAGAAACAAAACCAAAGGGACTTGCATCTTCTTTTTCAAGATCAACCCCTGGTGACATCTCAAATATTAAAAGGATTAATATATTCTATGTAAGCACTGGCTTTCACTGTTTTAAGGCCCAGATTTTTCATGGTACAGATGCCTAAATATAAGTCTAGTAATATTTTTGTAAAGCACCTTTTGTGTATTTCTGTTAACTTCCATGAAATTTGGAGTGCTTTAGCTGATTTAGATCTAATGAGATGTCTTTCTTTTTTTGCACCTGAAATACTTGTATGACAGCAGTAATGTGTGTATTTTAAGTGCAACTTCTGTCACTAAAGCAGCAGAAGTCCTTTTGTTATGTCTACATTTGAAAGCCTAAGGGCATTCTCAAATACATAATTTAGAGACTGAAAGCTTTTTTCTTGGCAAACTGTCGGTGTCAGTACACTAAATACCATGTTTCAACTCAGTGTGATTTTATGTCTGTGTAAATCTGTATAAATATAAGCCTGATTAAACCAACTGTAACTGCACAATATATTCCAGGAAAATTAGCAAATACACAATTTGCCATGCTTACACCATAAACTAAGTCTGTTGTGGTTTTAATGACATGTTTTGGGGGATATTTGAACTATTTTATGATGAATTCTGCAATATGCTGCTGGCCATGTGTCCCATCCTTAGGTACATTGGCCTAAAAGAGTAGAAGTCGTGTTTCAATATGAAATAAAGCACAGTAATGAGCACTGATAGAATTTTAAAGCCTTCAGATATTAAAAATGCAAATATTGCTTAGAGGAGCATGGCTCATTGTGACTTCACACACAATGAAATAGTTGGTTTCAGACCAACTGTAAGTATATAAGTAATATACATATATATAAGTATATATAGGTAAGTTACATATATATATGTAAGTATAAAAAACTAATCACAGAAGTGCAAAACTAGTTACAGAAATATTCTTCTAATATAAATGATATGTTGATGTCAGAATGTATTTATAGCCCAGAACTGAATAGTCGAAGTCTCAGGCTACTAGAAAGGGTCCTCTGAAAAATTAAACCTCAAGACTGATACCAAAAATCAATGAAGTTTTCAGAACCCTACTTTCTATATTGACATCCATTTCCTGAAATCCTGTTCATTTGCTTGTCATCTTTCAGCTTGCTGCTTTAAGCAGCTGCTGTTCTCTTTAGTTAAAATACTTGTCTGCATTACTTGTGGCTGTTGATCTCTATAAAATACTAATGTGCCAAAACAGTTTTTACTTGCTGGTGTTCCTTTCTCCAGCAGTGAAGTGTTGCATTTGGTAGCTCACAACCCAAGAGAAAACAAGGCTGCCACTGGCTCGAAAATGTGTGACAAGTTGACAGCCTATCAGCAGTAGAGATGTCATCTTCAAGGGTGATGCACTAAGCGAGCTGTAATCTGTGAGGAGAACATCTCATTACTGCAGCCACATCCAGCTACTGGGGAAATCCATGTCCATGAACTACATTTCACTGTTGCAGTAAAACTTTCCGTCCAATAGCGGTGGTCTATCAAATTTGGGAGATGCATTTTAGCATGGAAACCTTGACTGTGGAACATACTTCTGGATGTTACTGAGCTAAACCTGGGCTGTCAAATGCCTTTACACTTGTGCAAGCTCACATCTTACCCTGCCTTCCTGTACAGCAACAAGCATATCTATATGCAGTAGAAGTGAGAAAATACTCTTTTTGAATGTTAGAGATCATTCAGGTTCAATTGCAAGTTTGCAGATCAGAAAAAAAAAAGGCAAAAAAAGAGGCATCACAATTCTAGGAAAATACTGTTTTATTTTTTCTTCTATCCTCCTGCTGCTTTTCCTTAGGTGTTTTCAGCATACTGGATGTGAAGCAAGGCAACCATGAGAGTACTTCAGTAGGGATGACATCAGTATTATTGCCAAGGGAGCTGCAGTGCCTGCCTATTTTGCTGAAGAGTGAAATCCTTATTCATTGTCTCTTCAGAGATCTTGTGAGCTTTTGAGGCTATTTGTGGTGCAACATCACCTCTGTTGCTCTAGGGAATGCAGAAGAAACATCTGTGCCATGCGCCACGTGATATTTCCTGAAGAACTGTATGAGCACGTCTGGCATCTCATTGTAGCGATGAGCACAACCAGCTAAATGTATAGGTGTGGAGTGGCAGGATTGTCTGCTCCTTGGGCAAGAAGAACCACCACTTCTTTCCAACATGTGATAGGGAACTGAGAGTGAAGGACCTTTAAACAAGGAAGAAAAGCTTAATAAAGAGGCCAAGAAACTATGAGGGTGAGCAGACACAAAGAGAGCTGTGTGGCACTGGCTGCTACATCTCAGCACCATGAAGCAGGGGTCATCATTCATTAGCTGCACTGGGGGAAGGGCAGGTTGTTCAGGCAAGCACATTTGCTGTTGAGACACCGAGTGCAATTAGATAAATTCTGTGCAACAACATTCATTGCGTGGATTTTTACACTTTGCCTTTCCTAACCCTCCCTGTTCTGATGCTCTTTCAGCTGGACAGCATCGCTGGTGAGTGGGTTGCCCTTCCTCCACTGCCATCAGCCCGGTGTCTCTTCGGGCTGGGAGAGTCCGACGACAAGATCTATGTGATAGCAGGCAAGGACCTCCGCACGGAGGAGTCACTGGATTCAGTACTGTGCTATGACCCCGTGTATGTTTAACACTTAATTATGCCCACTGAGGACATGGAGATGGCCCTTGTTAGTTGAAAGAGCCTAACAGTGATCTTTTTGTTCCAGGGCAATGAAATGGGGAGAGATCAAAAAACTACCTATCAAAGTATATGGCCACGCTACTATCTCAAACAATGGATTGATATATTGTCTTGGTGGAAAAACTGATGATAAGTGAGTCTCTTTCGTGACAATTTATAATATTATTTGTTTGGTCCTCAATAGATTGTATGTCCTCACACTTAGAAATCAGGGTTTCCCTTTTTTACATCTCTGGATTAAGGTTGCTGACAGTCTGGCAGAGGGGAACGCATTATGGTTTGGAGGATATCTTTTTTGTGATAAGTTAAATTGCATATTAGTTGTAATCTCAACTTGTTATTTTAATGACCATACTTATTTCTAAGGCAAATTTTACTTACACTGCAGATACAGTAGTTAGTGTATCTAAGCTATGAGGATCCTCACTGAAAATACTCTTTCCTCTCAGATAGAAATACTTAGGTCCCATGGAACTACTGTCTCAGTTTTTCCAGTTTTCTGACCTGTGATACCTGTTTTACCTTAATGGGTATAACATTAAGGAAATAAAAGTTTTCACCCACACTGAACACGTGGTGGTAATTTTTAACTGTTTGTATAGGGGATATTTAAGATATAAATTTGTCAAATCAGCCAAAACATCAGCATAATCTTTCCTTTATAACCTTTCCCCTATATTCCTCCACAAATCCATCTGAATTGAATATGCTGGGAAAGGATGTTGTCTTTTTCCTATAATGTACAGTGAAATTGCTGTCCTGTGTAATGTAAACAGCATTTAACATTCGATTTAGTTCTATGGATGTGATTAGTGCTTTGTAGACATTGCAAAGATTCCCAGATTAGATACAAGAAAGGATCTGCATGAAAAAGGTGTTATACATAAACCCACACAATCTACCTCAACTAGATCTCACTTGGAACAAGCCAAAATTTCATGAGACATGATCACAGGTTTTCTTTTTCCTCCCCAGGAAATGCACTAATAGACTATTTGTGTACAACCCCAAGAAAGGAGACTGGAGAGACCTGGCTCCAATGAAAGTGCCTCGCTCAATGTTTGGAACAGCAATCCATAAGGGCAAGATTGTCATTGCAGGTGGTGTCACTGAGGAAGGCCTTACTGCATCTGTTGAAGCTTTTGATCTGACCACCAATAAGTGAGTACAATATTCAAGCTATTTTAAGGTGTTCAGGTACCTGTACTCCCACTGAGATATTTGGTCTACAAACACATCTTTAGCAACAACAGCAGCAGCTTACAGAGCCCATCTCTGGCCATTTTTCCTGCCCAACATGCATTTACCAGGACAGCAACATTGCAAATATGCTCACCACCCTCTTTTTTTTTTTTAAGTCTGATTACTTTCCCAATTTAGTTGACCCCACAGCACATAAACAGGTGTGGTGCCCTAATAGGGAAGAAGTGGGAGAATGAGCAAGGGCGGTGCAGTCTAGTTGAAATAGCACTGGCAATAAATGTGAAACCCCAGCAAGAGAAATCGGGTGCTTGAAGAGGACCAGCTCAATGTCCTTCAGGTACATGGCCTTGTGATGTCTTGCTGTTCACTTACCTTGTCACAGCAAATGCCATTTACCACTGATTAGTGACAGACAGATAATTCTGCTTATTTAATGTGAAAACTCCAGGATGACTTCAAACATATGTGCATGCTCTGAAATACTATATAGAAAGAGTAATGACAAAAGAGAGTAAGTCATACCTGAAATTAGCTCACTTATTTGGTCTATATACTTTTCAATAGCCTTCTACACAGCTAGAATCTTTTGCAGTCAGCGTCCATCAAATGTTTATGATTTTCTAGGAGTTTATACCGTCTGCATATGCGTCTTTCTAACCTTAATTTTCTTTTTTTTTTGTTACTTTCATTACTTTTCCTTCCTATCACCTTCATTACAAACTTTCATTTCAAATAGTATCCGTAAAACTCTATTATGACAGCTCAAACTTGTAAGTGGTCCTGAATGCACCTTTATCTTAATAAGCACTTCTGCTGTGTATTAACACGTTTGGCTGTGCTGTCTTCACTGACATGTGGCATTGCAGCCATCAACCTCATAACAAAAGCATTAACTTAAATGTCTGCTATCCCAAAGAGACCTGGTTCTAAAATTTAACATTACAAAATGTGCATTATACAAGAAGTAATTCCATGAAGGAACTTATAACTTTACTCCTTCTGTAGAAAGCAAAGTGAAGGTTATTTGTTACTGTGATGTCTGGAACATTCTCCTCTTCCATTGTTCAGAAATATGCAGCTTATGGTCTGAAAATTCTGCAGGTTCTTGTCTTGGTTTACTTTATTTTGTTACAGTCAAGTCACACAAGCAAGAAAATAAAACTGGCCTATTAATTTTAATGTTGAGGTTATCCAGAAGTGGGATATTTGTGTGTTTCATACGTTCATAGGTGTGAACTGGCAGAAAAATTGGAATTATACTAATGAGCTCTGGTGATTATTTTTTAGCTCAAATTATTATGCCAATGCCACTTAAAATGAATATGCATTTTGGAAACTATAGGGAAAAATGAGAATAACTGGGGAACAATACATCTGTATGAAGTATATTGCTGATGATGGCACCAGGGAACCTGTAAGAAGTGGTCTCTGGGAAGAGATGTCATCACAGTGTAATTGTGTCATTTAAGACCTGCAGAAGTCCCTGTGGGGATGGAGACACTGAAACTTACTGCTGATAAATCTCAGAAATTTTTCCTTTTACTAAACTATTCACTCAAGTGGCCTTGGTTCCTGAATTTGTGTCACTCAGAGGAGTATCTTAGTGCATTCAGTTTACAATACTTCTCACATGTTTAAACTTGAGTTTTTCTCTTCATCTTTAGGTGGGAGGTTATGCCCGAATTTCCCCAAGAGAGAAGTTCCATCAGTTTAGTCACCTTAAGCGGAGCTTTGTATGCTATTGGAGGCTTTGCAATGATTCAGCTTGAATCTAAAGAATTTGCACCTAGTGAAGTCACTGACATATGGAAGTAAGTTTAATTTTAGTCACACTTTCCTGGTGGAAACTGAGGTTTGTAGACACTGGAGGTTAACTTTATTTTTCCATTTAACTCTGAAAACGATCCAGAGCACAGGTTGTAAAGCACTTGTTGACAGATAAAAACGCTTGCCAGAAAGTAACAAATAAACATGAGACTTGGATCAGATGACTACTTCCACCTACTAATCATTTGACCAATATGAGTCATGATCTTCAGTTTCTTTAAAAGAGTAAGTTGCCATATCATTTGGCAGGTTTTAGCCTTGCCAATAAAAACATTCTCATGATATTCTTATGCAGAAAAGCATGTATACACAGTGGCCTGTTCATACTGATGTGTTAATAGTCAAATGAGTGACTGTTCCAAGAGGATCAGAATTCCCTATCTCCTAGATTTTTGTAATCTAATCACAGTATCAGTGATAAAACATCATATCTCCACTGAGACTCTTCAGTTACTAATGTAAATTCAGAAGTTTTAATTGGCAGTAGGAAAGATTCCCAGAAAAACCAACTTTATATGCAAGAATCTGAAGAAATTGAGAAGGGATACTTAAGACAAAGAGGAAGCTTTATACAAGTAACTAAAGCACGACAGAGCCAGCAACAAGCTTTAGGGACCAGGAAAAGGACACCTTGTGCACAAGAACATCTTTCTGTTCTGTTCACAAGGACAAAAGCAACCTTCTGTGGCACCCTTTTTTAGCACATGGCTGCTACAGGTGCACTGTCCTCCTTTTCATGCGTGTGTGCTGAAGCATGAAACTAAGAAGCTATTTTCTAACCTTATTTTTTAAATGCAGGTATGATGATGAAAAGAAGGAATGGATTGGCATCCTGAAAGAGATCCGATATGCTACCGGAGCCTCCTGCCTGGCCACACGCTTAAACCTCTTCAAGTTATCAAAACTGTAAACAAAATGCTGGAGGATACAATATGGTGAGGGAGTTTCAATAGGCTCTTCTGGTTTTGTTGCATGAAAATGTCCCTAAATTGTACAGTTTTATAGCAGTGTGCTAATTATACTGGGAACTGTTAAACAGTTCATTTGTCTGTCCACATCTTAAGATATTTAGTAGTTAACCATCAACCACTGAATTTTTGCCAGCGTTTAAAATTCTGAAGAGCTGTAATTAACGTTGATTAGAATAAATTACGATTTCGGCAAGGACTCTATTTTTCAAACTGTGAAATTGCAAATAAAACCAGTTAGACTTCCTTGCACTACTGCAATCCAGGATATTGGTGGCTTCCTCTCCAAACAATGCCCATGAATTAATTGTTGTTAAAAACAACTTATAGGTAGCTAGTTGTAATAATTGAAATGGTTGTTTGTATAGCCAGATTTCCCCTTTCAGCAGCATATGTAAATCCTGCACTCTTCAGTGACATCTTGGAAATATTTTCACCACAGCCCTCAAAAAAATAATTTAGCCTGGAATTGAAATGCATGTTAAAAACAAAAGTGGCTTAATACTATGTGGCCTAATAAATGCCAGTCTCAGCCAAAGCTGTATTAGTAGCCAGACATGAGGGAAGAGAGAGAAGTTCACAAGGTTAATAGCTCTAATGTTTCATCTACTATTTTTAGGCTTCTGGTAACGAGGATTTTCCACTTTTTTTATGCTTTTATATTTATTTCCAAAGCAAATATTTTATGGAAGTTTTTCTCAGAGATCTGAGGCCAATAACAAGCATTCATAAAAAGTCCAAGAAGAGTCAATAATCAGAAAATACCTATGACAGGAGGACTTTTTCATCTAATAAAGAGTTGATGCATTTTGACGTTGAAAACTTTTATCAATTAAACTTTGTTTTTAAAATTAGAAAAGTATCACTTGATGGTGTCTTTTTTAGTGATCAGCTCATCATCACTACCATATTGACAGGATACAGATTTCTTAGTACAGCCTTTGCCCAAAACAGAGCACTTTATTTTCTTCAAGTAGAGTATCTCCTCAAAGGATTTCTCCATTAAATAAAGAGGGTGTCATAATCTAAAGAATTTCATAAATCTAAATCTAATTACAACTGATGTAGCGGGAAAACTGGAAAAGAAGCCCACCACACTAAACTGAATAGCAGTTCCAACTATCAAATGACCCCTTGCGTTGCCTTTCTAGGAGACAGAAGAAAACATATGGCAAAGGCACAGCCCTCATAGCTCATTTCAGTATGTTCCTGTCGAAGTATTTAATCTGTGGAACATCTTTTCTGTTTACCCCTGTAGTACCCAAATCTTCAGCTGTTCTTAGCACCTTTTCATTGGCTCCAGTTAGATCGCTTCTCTAATACTTGCTGATTTAATTTAGAAAGAAATACTAACCTGTATTTATGATTGTCTTCTCCATTTTATACAAAGTAGAATGTGCATAGAGCCTTTCTGTGTGTTGTCCCTTCAATGATACTTCCTTAAAGCCCTCTTCTTCTACATCTCGGAGCCCTGGTCCATTTAATACCCTAAGTGTCTACACAACCACCTACTAGTTTTTTCAGCCATTCTGCAAATGTGAGGGCTGCCTCAGGAGGAAAATACCTTGCAGCCTAGATCAGTTCTGTTGGTTTTTCCTGAATTTCCATTCCTGTCCTGATTTGTATGCAGTAAATAAAAATATTTTCTTCTGCTACTGAATAGTAAAACCAAGAAAAGTGACAGCAGATGCGTAATGGCCAATTCAGAAACGTAGTTGCTTACCTCTGCCAGGTTTCACAGGAAGCGGCAAAAGAATGTCTACTGCTTCACTAAATAAGCAAGAAAACACAGCCACATTGTGAATGTGAAGGACAGGCAGAGCAAGCTGTCATGAGATGATGGCAGCTGTGGGCATAGCATGGCTGCCTCTGAAAATGGGCTGATCTGTCAAGTATCACCACCCCAGTTTGCTCTGCAATGAACATTCTGCTGCCTATTTCATTTTTTCCTTCTACATTTCAGTGTCTTGTGCCTCCTGCACAAACCCTGGCAGGGTTTTTAGGTATGTGAAGGTGTTCCAGAAGGCTCAGCCATACTTTTGTATGCGCCACATCACAGGGTAGGAGAAGCAGCTGGAGGTTCGTCCCCACGCAACACCCTCCCCCAGCATGGTCCCCCACAGTACCTCTGTTCTGGGAGATGGAAACAGAATGACTCTAAAAGCAGCCCTATGCTTAGTAAATTTGCATTTCAGTTTCTTGGTTTCAGAATACAGATCCTGTTGGATTCCCAGATGCTCATTCTGTCACATGCTGGAGGACAGACATAGTTTCCAATAGATTGCTGACACTTCTCTCACAGTCAAGAGTATTTCCAACATTTTCTTTAGAGAGTTTTATGTCTGGCTAAGCTTCTGTACTATTTATTTAGGAGATGATATTGTAATTTTACAGCAACACTGCCAGAGCTTTATGTGATTAAATAATAACTTCCAGATAATGGGAAATTTTAGACATCGTTATTGCATCTTCATGCCCCACTGTGACCTGCCTTTTGCAATCCCTTTACACTTGATGCCCATGGCAAGCCTTGGTCCAGCTGACTCATAGATAAAGACATTTTTTAAACTATGTGTTCCAGGATTACAAAACGTTTGGTGGTACATAAAGTGTTTTTATGGACATACTATAGACTGCATGTCTGACATCACTGTATTCCATACAGCTGCTGTCTCAGGTATTGTAGCTGTTCACCTTTTGTTGACAGAACCATAGAATTCCATTCAAAATGAGGAATCTGTAGAACAGAATCATACAAACTGAGTGTTAACACTGGTATAAGCCACATACCATTCACAGCAAAGACTCTCTGATATCTCTTGTTTTCCACTTGAAGATATTTGACCACCTGTGTCCCTCCAAAAGCTAGGCTTGTCCTAATGTGGGAATGCATTAAGCCAGCAGCACCTGCATTCCATTAACTGGAGTCAAAAGGGAGTGTTTCAGCCTTGGAGCTGAGAAGGACTGTGTGAATCAAACACTGAGGTTGCAAAAAGTCCTGGGAATTCTGGTTAACTGAATAACAACTCCAGGTGCTGGTCACCACAGAACCCTAATAACAGGGAAACTCAGAGAGAGCTCTGGGGAGAATCCTGAAAACGGAATCGTGGTGTGTGTGCAGCCTCGTTTCTTCATCGTCTCTATTTGGTGACCCCAACATGATGCGCATTATGGGAATTTTGGATGACCACGACCCAATGGGGGTAACGGTGTTAGTTCTGCCTGGGAAAAGTCTGTCTCCACTTGAATTCATTGGCTGCACTCTCATACTGACAAGATCGATTTCTCAGTGTAAGATTCTTCTTTATGTAACTATAGTCAGTTGCAGAAATGTAAAACAGATGCCCACATAATATAGGCTGTGATAACTCCATTACACCATCTCCCACCTTTTAAAACCCAAATAGAGAGGAAAATCCCAGGTAACTGTAGTTTGTAACGTTAATCTATTAGACTGGAATAGTGTAGCAGTAGTATAACATGAGAAAAGATGATTATTCTGTTTAAAAATAAAAAAAAAACAACCAAATTTAAGCTAAAAGGATTCTAACTAAAATTAGGGTAGGTGAGTAATTAAATATACAGGAGCTTCTGAATTCATGAGCCTCCATTACCAAAACGTTTCACTGCTGATGGGTGTGAATTATCACTGGCCACTAGTGTTCCCTGTCACAGCACCGTCACTGTAGAGACAAACAGCATCCCTATCCCACCTGGCAGCTGCCAAAACTGGCACTCAAAACCACTCGAGAGTATGTTCAGTTATCTTCTACTGTAGAAATCTTTAGTGAATTGAACTGAAACTCTCATTTGACTTGTTCTCCCTTACTCAGGCTACATGGACATTGCTAGTTTGCCTGCAGTAACGTAAGACTGAGACCATTTGACTTCAGTTTTGCTTCAGCCTCTTTCGGAGAAGGTGCAAGTTCTATGAAGTCCTTAATTGATTTTGAGAACAGCTTGGAATTTCCTCCTTAAATACAAAAATTGCTCTCACCCTGTAAGTGCTTTTAACTATAAAAATTGTCTCTAAACGTGTTGCATGGAAAATGGATCCTTCTGCACTATGGATACAACTCAGAAAGGACAAAGGACTGCTGACTGCTCACCTGAACTACCCGGTATCCCAGCATTTCCAGGTGTCGTTTTTTCACTGCAGGTTCTCCTTTCAGATGACGTGAATAATCTTTGCTAAAAGCTCTTGAATCAAGAAATTCCAAAGCAATTCTGCAAACAGCAAAGATGTGCACTTACTTTCAGATCCTACCTGAATAGCAGGAAGTGATATTTCTAGTTCAATATTGACAGCTGCAGCAAGACTAGAAAAAACCTGACAATTCACAGAAAAAGAAAATTAAACAACTCTCTGAAACCAGACAAAACATTTTCCTCTTATTATCTAGAGATACTTGAATTTTACATGATTTAGAAAAAGCATTTTTTTTCCCTGCATCTGTTTTTGCTCAAATGGTAAAAACAGCTAGCTAGCATTTTCAAGGCTTACATTTGAAGAGGTGGGAGGGAAAGTGTATTCCAATCTCGTGAAACACATTTCAAGAACATGTACTGGGTTTGGCTGGGATAAAGGTACTTGTCTTCATGGCAGTTCATCTGGTGCTGTGTTTTGAACTTGTGACCAGAACAGTGTTAATGACACACCAATATTTTGGCTATTGATGAAGAGCTATTGCTTGCACAGCATCAGGACTTTCTGTTTCTCACTCTGCACCCACAGTGCACATAGGCTGCAGGGACAAGAGGCCAGGAAGGGACACCTTCCCTTGAAGGGAACTTCAACTGGCTAAGGTGATATTCCACATCATACAACATCATGCTCAGCAACAAAACAGAGGGGAGTTTTTCCAAAGTAGCCCTTGCTCTGGCACTGGTCTGCTGGTGGTGAATGATTCCATGTGCATCAATTGTTTTGTTTTCCCCTTTTATATTTTTCCTTTCTTCTCTTCACTTATTAAACTGTCTTAATTGCAACCCAAAAGTTTTCTTTCTTGCTTTTACCCTCAAGATTCTGTCCCCACCACACTGCAAGGGAATGAGCATGCAACTGTGTGGGAGCAGCTGTGGCTGACCCACCATGCCCCGGAAGGCTAAATCTCATTAGACTAAGGAAAAAGGAACTGGAAAATAAATAGCATAGGGGTTGCAACAAATATTTAGGACATAAGCATCAAAATCCTGGCCTAAAGTGGATGCTAACTTGGAAGCTTGGGAGAGCTAATGTGCAAGAATTCAACGTACTAACCTCTGAGCTCCTGGTGGCAGAGCTTTTCTTCTTTCATCCTTGATGTCGTGTTTCAAGTGCATTCCCCCCCTATCACCCAAAGGTATATTCTGAGCCATATAGGACAGAGGGTTTTTATTTTCATCCAGGACACACTCAAAATCTGTCAGAAAACACAGCAAACCTGTTTGCTGACAAAAGTGAAAGAATTTGATCTGTACAGTGTTTACTTCTAGAAAAACTAAGTGACAGCCAAAATTAGAGATATCCAACATTATTTATATTATGCAGAACTTTTTAGAAACTGTATTTTACACAATGATTTCTTCTTTGCAATATTTTGTGGCCACATGGAAACGGGCTTCCTAATCTTGGTAATAACAATCCTTAAAGTATTAACTTCTCACCTATTTCATAGTAGTATGGTGTGAGAACAGATATCCTGGAGTACTGGCTTCCTCCTAAGATCTCTGTCAGCATTCTGTGAACATGCCGTCGCAGTGGATTTATTCGGCTCATACCTACAAAGACAAAATAAAGAATTCACACATCAAAACTTCCACAGTCACACTTCTGAACAGAGCACTTTGAGACGTTGCATTTTTGACAGACAGACTATTTAATTAAATCTTTCCACAGATCCCTGGTGCTATTCCATCATAATTCAGAGACCAAGTGATCACATTTGAGGTGGAAAGTAGCAGGTGCATGCTATTAAGCATAAATTTCAAATCCAGACTTTCCATCCGAGGATTTTTCCGATTCACATGCTACAAAAACTTTAGTTACAGGTTTCACCTGTTGGATTTTGTTTGCTTTTAGTTGTGTTTGGACACTTAAAATTTACTCATCTTGCCTTTATTACAGGCACACCACACTGTATGTCATTTCTCTGTCTGTTGCAGATTAACACTTTGCTCCAAAACCTCTTCAGTCTCTGAGAGACAAAGTAGCTGAGTTCTGTGGACAGCAAAGCAGATCTCCCCATGTGAATTAGTGGAGGATAGATACTCTTTGCATTAGCTGGATTTTCTGAATTCATCACTGTTCTGAAAGATCTCAGCTGCTACACTGATCACTAGCCTATTCCTCTATCTCTCATCCCTGATGGATCTTGAGGAAGAAGGCAGGAGCAAATTCGAAAGCAAGAAGTAAAAATGCTCACATTGAAAAAATTAAGTCAAGCGTTCAGTCTTGTAGGTGCAATAGGGAGCAAAGTGACCCATCTCCTCCAGCAGACAACCCTAATGATCCTCCTGCCTTTCCATCCTTCACACCATATACATTTCTGTTTATTTAAATTTTATTTCTTAGAAAGAAAAATCCCATCTCTATTACATTAATTATCACAAGGAAAACTGCTTTGCTCTCTGTTGCACTACTAAGCAGTTGCACTCTCTGAGACATTCTCAGCAAAGAGTGGGCGGCACCTTCCTGATCTTCTATGGTTGTGGTAGTGTCAACCTGACAGTTTTAGAAGAAACATCTAGTAGACTGTTGAAAACAGACTATTACTAGAAACAAGGGCAGGGTTTCCTCTCTTAAGTTACTTACTGTTATGAAAGACACGTTGACAGTACTGCTCATGAAACCAAGGGATGTGAAACTCCGGGCATTCCAGACAGACTGCTCTGTTCAATTTCATGAGGCGAGAGCAGACCCTCCGCCTTAGGGTATCAGGCAGGACTGATTAAAAAAAAAACAAACACAGAAAGGTGTAAACTGCAATCTGAAAAATCCAACGTATTGACCTAAATGGCTACCTCTGAATTCTTTACTAGAAGTGCAAGTGTTTGTATACTACGGCATTTATAAAATTCATCCTGCAGAATTTTAGAAAGCTGCTCAAAATCCCTGAGGAAAAAATGAAAAGTAACAGTTCTGCTCAATGTTAAGAACAACAGCAAGACATGACAGAAACTGCTTCTATCATTTAACTTTTAATGAAGTACTTGAAGGCAAAATGGCAACAATACATTGATAGCAAACAATGTACAGGTAGAGAGGGACAAAATAAACACTCAGTCTCTTATTTAGAGAGGAGAGTGGTAGGATACATTTCTTGCAGGCCAGAATCCCACGAGATTTCTTGAGCTTTGTGACTATTTCTAGTGATAAACACCAGAGTCAGGTAATTTTATGCTCAATAAAATTGAAGAATTATTATATACTGAGTACAATAAGTTGACTATAAAATTTGCTTTATATGACCTTTTCTCATCTGCAATACAAGTCTGTACTTTTAAAACAAAGCACAGATTTTTGTTCATTCCTTCCCGTTTAGCACTCAAATCATGACTAGATTATATAGAGGGGGTCTTTCTAGAAAATGGAATAATTTAAAGAGTAATTCTACTTCTCGAGTCATATGTAGGTCCACAATTGCATTTTATGCCAAATGCTACACAGTCAAATTCATCAGAGATCAAGATACCTACCTTTAAGTTGAGCATCCAGTTTGCTTAGGAAAGAAACATTAAATATCGTCGTTATCAGAACTGGAGGAAAATACCCAGCCACTGCCAAAACGTGACCAAGCAGCACCAAGTGATAAATTTCAAAACAACCTTTAAAAAACAGACAGAAATCCATATTAACACATGACATAAAGTTGAAAGGATTTGCAGTGCCCTTCTCCTTGGCCTCCCAAATTGTCTAATTTTCTCTCTTAACATACTACACAAGTTTCTACACATTTCCTCTGCAACTTTAACCATTTATTTGTGATGAATCACAAAATGTATCCTGTTCACAAATGACAATTTCTTGGGGAACATCGCAATAATTCTATCCAATAGCAGCACAGTGAATTAACCAGAATTTTCACTTGCTTTTTACTACGCTAAAAATTCTTTGCTAGTCCCTTATTAACAGTAATTTTTAAAGTGTGAAATGAAACCCAGCATTGAATCTTTGTAATGGTTTAACCCCAGTAGGCAGAGTATTAGTAGTAACAATTACTACTTAATTAGTAGTAACCAATTACTTTTACTTTGCTTAACAAAAGTGCCATTCTATTTCTATTTTCATTCAGTAAAAATAACTTTCAGTGACGTTTATTTGGTGTCAGAATATCTTTGTCTAATGCACTTACTCAAGTTAGAAGTAAGATGTTGGATACAACTCTTAAAGAACTCTTCATTGTCATAATTCAAAGTAGAGAAAAGGAAGAGAATAAAATAGATTTTGGAGGGGTGGATCTGGAAAAAAAAATATCCAAAATCAAGTTACTGCAAAATATCGTAATACTGCTTTACAATAAAGAAGAGTTTTATACTTCATTCAGAATTGGGAGATTTAAAACTAGATGAGCTATTTTCTAATTTTTTTTATTAACTATTCCTGGAGGAAATAATAGAAAAATAAAATGCAGAAATAATTGAGTCTGCAGCAACAGCTAAGACTTAAGATGTATTTCACATAGATGATTCAGTGTTTCTACATTCTTAAAGAACCTAATTTTGCATTAAATGCTCTTAAAGAAACTATACTGCAATAGAATAAAATCAAAGATTTATATGAACACCAGACTGAGAATGAGGAGGAAAAAGAGATAGTAAGAAAAAAGAGTAATTTTGACCAAAAAGACAGGCTACCTGGGAAACGCCCACAACAATGAGTAATGTTAAAATATACACCAGGTGATGTGGCTATTTATAAAGAAGTTTAAAAAAAGATGTTACGGTGGTCAAATGTAAAGTTGAATGCAAAAGATTATGACTGACCTAATACTGACTGAGCAGTAAGAAATGAAAACTAATGAGAAGTGCAAAATTATATAAATAGAAGCAAAACAGCTTTGAGTGAACACAAAAAAAGACAAGCTCTAAATCAGGTACGCTGAAGAAAACTCTTAGAAACGCTGTGGATTGTGCTCTGAAACACATCAACACATGAACCTCTTCTTTTTTACTGAATAACTCACACAGTAGAAAGAAAGAAAAGCTCTAATACCTTATCTATATTTTCAACAGTCACAGAAGCTATTCTGTCAAATAAGGCAGGACAACGGTGGTTTGTTTTTTTGAGAAAAAAAGACAGTGGTAATACATTTGCCCATGTTATTTGGTCTATCAAGCGTTGACACATGGCCATGGTTTCCTCATTCAGGACTTCTTCAAACCACTCTCCATTCACATGTGAAAGTTCTTCCAACAGAAGATTTAAGCTGTTGGTTTTCTGAAGCCTCTCAAATCCACAGTCATTTAGTTTTGGCAGAAGCTTTGCACACAGCTCAGAACTGTTTTGCCAGCGCAACTGGTCGTGATGATTCCATTTGACAAGAGCTGTAGCAATGCAATTCAAATGATGGAGACTGCACTGAGGCAGAACTGCTGCTGCTTTGTTTATAACCATCTCCTCCACTTGAAAAGAAGGTAGCATGGCCAGAACACGAATTATGGCTGCAGTATCAGCAGGTATCACACTAGATTTTAAATAACTGGAAGAAAGGTGGAAAAAAACACAGTCCATCAATAATGACAAAGTGCAAGTGTTTAAAAACCCAAATAAATTACAGGCATGAAAATTCTAATTTAGAAGTCAAAAGCTGCGTATCAAATATAAAATAAGTAGAATATTAATAATGTGGTAGAAATCCATACCTTTAGGGACTACCATGTTTTTTTAATTAAGATTATTAACTTCTTCGTTCTAATTTATTCAAAACTGAAAAAAGGGAAGAAGACAGGGAACAGCTCAGTCAGCTGGAGAGCCCGTAAATGTTACTGATAAACACAGAAGTCCTTATTAAGACCAGAAGGTCCACATTTGTTAAGAATGTCTGTGGGTTTCTGGGCCTGGTTCATTTCTCTGATTTCTGTCCTAGGGAACACCAGGCTCTGAGATGCCTGAGGAACATAAAGGAATCATTAGCAAAAAATAGTACAGCCAAGGCACTACATTTCTATAGAGGCTGAGCAATGGAAGCAAGATCTCTTCTCCAGCAATTCCAGAAACTGTTTCCCTTTCTGCTGCAACTGTACAAGCCTAAGAATTAACTGGACAGTTTTTCAATCAAAAGAAAAGTACTTCTGCTTCACGCTTTCACTTGTCCCAACTAAGGCATCCTTACTGCCTATTTTTCATTACTTCTTCCATCAGACATCAAAGGCGACATTAATACCTGCCTTTCCTATAAAAAACCAATCAAAATTTCCTGTCATTTCAATATTGCAGTGACCAAAGGAATAAAGGGCAAAAAAATATTTCTGAAAGGTATTTTATCTATTAGCAGATTCTGTTGGGCCTATAAACAAGACAACATCCACTTCTTATCCTCTGATTTAGGTGTTTAAAAGAATCAAATATTGTAACAGTTTGTTACTTCTTTGTATTTTATGGGAACAAAACACTTGAACATCTTAGCTTGTAATTTGAAATGTTAAGCAGAGAACTGTTTAATACTTAAATAGTTACAGTTCTAAGAATACACACTTACCCTAATAGTAAAATTTTCAGTTTGGCAAACAGCTCGAGATCGCGGCATCGCAACCCCGTCAAGTACTGCGTTAACTTCACCAGCTGCAGTACATGGTAGCTATCCAAATGTTTGTGCAGAACAGAAGCCATTCTGAATACGAAGAGAAAAAGATTACATGGTATTAAGCTAATACAAAAGATACTGCAAATCCCAACATCCCACATGAAGAACGGGTGTCCTGTGGTGCACAGTACGTATATATGGAGGGTTTCACACACCTGCACTGCTCTCCACACCAGTTTTGACACTGTTCCCCAAAGGCACACCAGCCTCTCTACACTTAGTGAACTGCAAAATTAAACCCCTCATCACTGCAAATCAGCTACTTCACAGTAATAACTTATGTTTCAGATTTCACAATCAGTTAAATTGAGAGTGGATCAAGAATGGAATAAACTTGAACAGCAATACCAGCTTCAGCACCACTGCACTCACTGTCGGTCTAAGGCTGCAAAGAGGGGAATACTTTTGCAGGGAAAGATAATACCTTAAGGCCTTCTTCAGACAGTGAAATTCAAGGAGAAAAGGCATGAATTCACCTTTAGTATTCCTTTGATCCATAGTACAAAAGTATGTCCTTTTTCTTTCAAGGATCTATTTGGTTCATATTACTACCTTCAATCCAGTGATTGCTCACAACCTGTACTTAACTCTGCTGCATCTCTGATGTATCTAATGCTACATCTTCTGTGCCCAAAACATCAGCTGCTTTCCCCTTCATTGTATGATAGATATTACCTCTCCCTATAAACAATGTTCAGTTTACAACTGCAGAAAATGTGGACATGTTCTCTTTTTTCTCCTGAGTTTACAGTAACTGGTAGGGGCTAAGTTTACTGCAGTGGGATCACATATTTGCAAATAAGCCAGATATAATATGACATTAACTTGGTAGGGTTGAAATGCCTTTCTACGAGATTCCTAAATTTCCTCAATTACTTCTGGGTCAAGCTGCAATATTCTAAAATCTGTATTACCTAATTATTTGTAGTGTAGATGCATTTGTGTGCAAGTGACAAACCCTCCACTCCTCACTTACTGGATATTGCAGTTTTCCACACTAAATGGAAGTAGTTTACCTAGAGTATACACCTTCTTAGTAGTATAAAAAAATTACTTTTCAAGTAGATGAGAATTTCTGCATTTCATTTTCTGCATTGTCTTCAGTATCACCAATACCTGGTGACTGCTAAATTCTTCTGCCATGTGTGCTGCAGTTACGAGCAACCTAAAGATGAAAAGACATATTTTCCAGTGAAAAACAGATGAAAATCTTCAGCAAAGATTGCAGCGATTTTCTTTGTGTGTGAGGGAAAGAATCAAAAGACTGCTTCCGGAAACACAGGAAAACAAATTCCCTCAAACTAGAGACTTTTGTTCTCTGGACTTTTCTTCTAAACAGCAGAGCTGTATAGCACAGGTAAAGGGGTGTGTGTTAGATCAGTGCATATTGTTCGGATGCTAGAAACCAGCGAGCCCAACAATTCCAAAAGTAGACAAGAAGTAGGGAAGGTACTTAAAGACTCTACACAATTCATAATCAATCAGAAAGCTACAGATAACAGAATCAAACATGAACTCAGGTGGTTTTGGGGCAGTTAAAAAGCCAGCGTTTACCACAAATTAAATAAATAAATAATGTAGAAAAAGCTTTTGGAACTGTCAGCTATGGCAAAACCAACACAAGCTTGCAGTATATCCAAATCTCTGAATAGAGGCAGATGTTCATGAAGAAAAGTATGAAAATATGACTTGTTGTAATAAATAAAGCAAATTCTGCCTAAAATTACAGACTTCGAGAGACCCATGAGTAACACCACCCCAAGTAGGATTTTGTGGAAAAAAGTCTGTCACACAACACTCTAATTGCTAAACAAATGCCAAAGTGTCCCTGCTGACGACCCTTCATGAAGAACAGGATGTCAGCAATCTGGTATTGGATAAGACTCAGGCTGTTTCTGCTACTGCCAGTCTTAAAAAAGAAAAAGCAACACATACCACTGCACATATTTCTCAGGGGAAAGACAGAAAGCTTTTTACTACCATCCCCTGTGAAAGGAAGGCTGTAGTCTAAGAGGCAGAATTACAAGATGGCCTTGCATAACAGCATTCACATACCACTGGATTGCTAGATCCAGCTTTCTATGCAACTGTCTCAAAACAAACTACTTTGACAATGTTTCCATACCTAAACACACATTGCTACAAAGTTACAACCAGGAAACCTAAGGCTCAGCTCACAGGTGGGCTCAGAAATTCCTCCAAATATTAATACATTTTTAATTTCTGTGCAAGAAAATATGTACCATAAATAAGACAAAATCATTAATAAACTTACCTTTCTCTTACCTTGGATCCTGACATAGGCCCAAGAGCAAAAAATAATTTTGCAAAGGTTTCAGGATCGTAATAATCATCTATAGTTTCAGACAGCAGCTGGTTAGCAACCACGCGGAATTCAGCACTGTCAAAACCCAGTTGCTCGTACAGTCCAAAAATATTACTAATACTGTGGATATCAAGATGGGAGGCACTTTTAAGGAAAATCCTGTTGCATTTTTCTAGCAAGGGATGATATTTCAGTTTAACATTTTGAAGAAACTGTAGCAATCTTTTGGCATAGTTGAAGTGGTCTTTGTTCTCTTCTTCCAAGAGCTGTTCAGCCTTGTGTAGTAATCGATCTCGAAAACTCTGTGAGATTACATCAGATATGCTGACCATCAAAACTGACAAGATCCTAAAAAATTCAAAAGATTTTACACTTACACATTGAACATAACGAGCAATAAATTTTAGATTTTCTAAATAAATTACACAAAGAAAGGAACAGTAATCAAGGTGCTGCTGGCTTCTGCACAAAGAGGAATTTTA
Organism: Lophotriccus pileatus; assembly: GCA_035583135.1. Lineage (NCBI taxonomy): Eukaryota > Metazoa > Chordata > Aves > Passeriformes > Tyrannidae > Lophotriccus > Lophotriccus pileatus. The sequence goes on from JAWWES010000171.1 coordinate 19,674,798, forward strand.
AATCCAATGCAGAAAAAACACATGAACAAAAATCATTTATCCTTCTACAGTAATAATTCTGCTTTCAGTGAACTTCTGAAACAATTGGGATTTTTCAGCCATCTCTAACAAAGTTGTATGTGATAAAAGCACTTGCCTAAAGCGTGAGTCTGATTTGCCCGATTCAAATTTGCAAAAAGATCTTTAATGCTCAGTAGACACCCAAGGAACACAAACAATTCTCAAGTGACAGAATGGGGAGAAGAGTCACTGTCACTCCTAGAGAAAGAATCCCTTCCTAAGGGAGTAAAACTTATGAGCACAGGGAGAGTCACTTCTGTAAAGAAATGGAGTCCCATTCAATAAGTTTCATACTGCAGGCTCCTCACATTGCAAAAATAAGTTTTGGCACTCCTAATGCTGTATAGAGCAGAAAAAAGAAAGAGAAGCCTTCACTATAATGGCCCAGGGGGAACTGAGGCAAGAAAAAAGAAGCTTGGACTTTTTTGACTAGAGCTGTGGTTTAAGTAGTTTTAATATTAGGGTAATGTGCTGGACATGCTAGCAAGAGAATTCATTAATTCAACGTGACCAGAAAAAAAGTACTCTGAAGATAAATAAACACAATATTGCCTTTAACTTCTTATTGCTATTCACAATTGCTAACTAAATCTATAGTTAAGTCATAGTAAAGAAACTATCAATGTCAGGGAAGAAAAACACCTTCTGGTGAGTCAATAGCCTCTAAATTATCAAAAAGTCCACGTTAAATTTAGAATTGGGATAAAGCTGATTCTAAATGTCTGCTGTATTGTTCTACTGTAAGTAGAACAGAGGAAACTAATTAAATCTTTATAACCAATCTAAACAATCAAACAGTAGTTTTAGTTGTTTAGATAGCTTATAAAGAAATCCTTCATAAAATCATTGGGAAAATGCATTCACCTGTCAAGCAATGCATGAACACAAAACACTTCTTTCCCACAAACTCCAGATTGAAGAAAAACAACCTCCAGTTGAGAAAAAAGGAAAGTGTTCAGGAAAGGCAGCACAGTAATTGTGACATATGACTTCTCCTGTCCTCCTTCTGACACTTACCTTACATCCTGTATAGAATCCAGTTTCATGTCCACAATATGAGCTACTTGGCCAATTATGGGACTGAAATGCCTGTGTTGCTTGTATAAGCACAGTGTGAATTTAGACAGAGCTGGCAAACTAAGCCTGTCAAGACATCAAAGACAGACAGAAAGAATATTTGCCTTTTATTTCTAGTGAATAACTAAAGACAAAAATCTACTTCAACAATCACATAAAAAGCAAGGGTATATTTAAATTACAAAACAAGGAAACAAAATACCTAAGCAAAACACCTAGGTGTTTAATATTAAAGCATGTTGTGCATATGGAACTCTACAAAAATCAGTTGTTCTTCACTTAGCCAGACCAGCCGAATAAAGATTATGTTCTTAAACAATGATGTGAAATACATAAAATGAACATGAGCAATTTATTACCTGAATATCACTTTGTGTTCAAGCTACCACTGTACTAATTTACCTGTCAAGATGCCCCACATGTTAAGCTGAAAGAGGCCATTCTGTGGTGCTGGTGCCAAGACTGACACTCAGCTTCTGCCATTACACTGAGATCACCAAATGAAAACTACAATATCCCAAAAAAAGAAATCAAAGCAAGCCAACAAAAACAACAACAAAATGCACAAAGGGAAAATATTGCTGTTTTAATACAAAATGTTTTTACTAAATTGAGATGAGCAGGCTTCTAACAACCATATATGAGCTGAACAGCAAGCACCAAGATAAAATTGTAAATACTGAAACCTGCAATTTCCTTCAAACACATAAATCTACACAGACATTATATTTCAAAACTTTAAATATTGGTCCCTGTTGTTGCAGCATCTGAATCTCTCATGCATTTGTATACCGAAGTTTGTATGTATAATTTCCAAAACCTTCAAAAATACAACTGACATTTAAAATACTCATATTATGTTTTAAACATACATACTCCTTGAGAACTCTTGTGTAAGCTCACATGAAGCAAATCATGCTTGCACCGTATACCTTTCCCAAAACACAGCAATCCAGTACTTGCCTTTCTAATCTTTTCCATGCTTCTGTAACAAGTACTTCTGCTAGAGAATCATGCTCTTCAACACTGAGCCTTCAAAAGAAAGACATAATAGTTTGAAGTTTGCTCCCATAGTTATAAAGAAATAAAACGTATGTCCTTTCATTATTTATCATGTTTTACTTTTCCAGTGCTCCCTCCATTCAAAGAGATTACAAACATTTAACCACAAAACATATTTACTGGGAGTGCAAAACAGATCTGTTCCGCCTGCATCTCAAAAACTGAAGCACAGGACATTACACCACCTGTGTCACACGGAGTACGGAAACTGTGACAGGGCAGTCTCCCAATCTCCTTATAGGATGACTAAGTAGCCAAAATTCCCTCTCTTTTTATTACCAAATACAAAACATATATATATATATGTATATATATATGGAATTCAATTTAATGCTCTTTACCTCAGAATACTATATAAGGTGTCCACTATGGCCTCATCTTCCATGTGTTTCACCTTGTTTTCTGCCAAAACACAAAGGGTAAGAAACTGGGAGTGATTTTTTACGTAGTCAGTAGTCCTTAAGAGAAACGGCCTCTTCTTTTGCAATTGCCACAGCACGTTGAATGCAGTTCCCACATGCTTTTCAGAAAGTCTGGCCTTGTTCCTTCCAACAAGGCTGAACACTTCATCTTCATGGGTGCAGCTATTTATCTGGCTCAAAAGCAGATCACTACACAGAGTCCGAGCTTGGCAATGTCTCAGTGTAAACAAGCAAACCTGCCTCAAAGAAAGCATTTTGCTATGCCTACCAGCTATCTTTAAAGTGTCCAGAAAGATTCTTCTTCCAGCTTTCACAGTAAATCATGTTGTTACAAACAACAAACTCAAGTATTTGAAAAACAGCAGACCATTTTTCCTTGATCCCATATGGTCACTGTATGAAGAAGAATTCAATTCTGAGGTACCTGTAATGAGACCATATTAAAGCAGTTAACTACACTCACAACAACTAGGTAAAAATCAATATCTCTACATTATAATGTTCTGAGTAAGGTAAGCTTGAGAAGAACCTGCAGACTGGTATCTTCTCACAGAAAAGCTCCCAACAATGAACACTGATGTGCTCACAAGTACTATGAAGTTAGTCCACTTGGTAAGCTTTCAAATTTAGAAACCTGCCTTGAAAACCCACGTGTGCTATCATGCTACTACTGAGAAGGCAAAGCCGAGCTTTTTAACATACCAGCACCGCATGAGTGAGGCTTGCTTACAGTAAGACACTCCATAATCCCAAACTTGGGTCCAAGAACTGCCAGAAAATACAGCTATTGGTGGTAAAAAGAAGTAAGATGGCTTCTAGTCAGAAAGATTGACCACCTTTGTAATACAGACTATTGAACAGTCACACTCATCAGCTGAAATCACCCATTGTGCAAAAGAAAAGCAACCTGATTCCCCAAATTACAGTGGAAGCTACAGCCTTATCTATTGAAATTTGGTATTAATTGGTTTCCTTAGAATATACCCCAGTTCGTACAAACTGCTAACAACTACATACTCTACAGCCTACAAAACTGGTTCCAAGCTGGACAACACAAACCACTGGTGATAATTCCCTCAACTCAGAAAGCATGGTAAAGTCTTGAAGTCTTGTTCTAGGAGATATAATCATTAACAACAAAAATTATCAATACCTTTGGCAAACTTGAATGTTCTTCAACTGTTCACGTGATTCCATCAGTGTAACATTATCAAGGAGGTGGCAGCAGCACACAACTGAGGAAGAAAAATCCTTATTTGCACAGTCTGTGTAAGGTACTGAAATCATTCTAGAAAGTTGGATACAGGTGAATTTCTTTTGATGTCTGTACGGTAGACTTCGGAGAATAAAAATCATTTAACATATTGGACTACACTGCTGTCGCTGGCACTGGGGCAGATACAAGGAAAGTTGAAATGAAGTACTTTTAATTTATGATCTGTTATAATATGAAATGTTTTCTTCCCTATGCAAAATGAAAGCATACAAAAATAAAAGCTACAAATTTTCCAGATATTATTTATTAAGTACCTTTTATAATAATGATTTGCTTTATAGTCCCTTTTCAGATACTGCTTTTATTGCTTCTATTTGTTCCATATGGTAGTTGCCCTTACAAATAATTTACTTCCTACAGTGCTGGCAAGCTAAGCTGCAAGAAGTCAGGATAAAGTAAACACCCAGGTAAGACGTCCTTTCCCGTTCTTGAGCTGCAATGGACCTTACATCCTCTATCCTACTGATGGGCAAGCAGGATCTCTATCTAAAACAGTCTACAGGAAGCTTCCAAATCTTTCTCTTTCTGGAAGTTATTGAGCAGATGCAAGTGATTTACCACAAACTTGTATGCAATTTCAAATTGTAATTAATTCTAATATCCCTTTAAAAGTACATCAATAGAAAACACTGGATGTTTTCAAACTTAAAATCAGGAAATTTGGATCTACTTAAAGAACTACTTCTAAGGTGATCCACTTACCATGCAATGTAATACACTTGAAGGACAAGAAAGTCTTTAAAATAATTTGCTACCAGTCGAAACTCAATAAGCACTTTCAAGGCCGTATTACAAAATACAGTAAGCCAAGAAGTCTGCCACAAATGGGAAAACATAGACACCTGCCACTCCCTAAGCATAAGAACTAACAGCGATTTAAGAAACTAAGCCTTTAGAGGGATGCTTGTGCAGCACAGGGTATTTTTCCCCCGCCTGCCCGACTCCCCTCAGTTATGTGAGCGCTGCCGCGGGCAGCTCAATGCCGCACACCCCCGGGGCCAGCGCCGGCCCCCCAGTCCTGTGCCGCGCACCGCCCGCTGCCACCTGCGCACCGCCTCCTCCTTTCCCGCGGGGAATTCTGACCGAAAGCGTTCAGGAAGACCGTGGCAAACAGCTGAGCCGCTGCGCAGGCCTCAAGCCGGCGCTGGCCGGGGCTGCCAGGGTCCCACCGCCGCCCGCAGGCGGGGCGCGACCCGCCAGGGTGGACTCGGGTCCCGCCTCTGACACCGCCCTCACGGCGCCCGCCTCCAGGAGGCCGCGGCGGCCGCTGAGGGCCGGCCCGCGAACCGCTGCGCTCCTGCGGCTCCGGGGCCGCAGCGGCTGCCAGCGCTGCCTCCAGCGAGGGCTGCGGACACGGCAAGGTCCAGCTCCCCCGGGGTTAAACAAGAAAGCAAAGAAGTCAGGGTCACCGGCGCAACGTTTGAGACCTCCCCGCTCCCGGAGAACGCAACCGAAGAGCTCTCAGCTTACCCTTCCGCAGGCCCTTCCCGCGGTGCAGGCGCTGGCGGACGCCGCTCACCCCGAGCACGCCTCTGCACTGCCAGGCACCGCGCGCATGCCCCGGGACAGACCGCTTCCCGGGAGCTGGAGCCGGCAGGCGCGAAGGAAAGGAAATAAAAGGAATAGTTAAAAAGTTCCAAGGTCGTATGGACTGTTGAGGTCATATTTATAAAACCAGCGTTACAATGGTTTTATAACACGTTCTGAGTGCGGGGGGAAAAAAAAAGTCTTCCCTGCCTAGAAAAAGCACAAAGAGACTGAAGTTCAGGAAGGGTGAAGTTGAAGAGTTTGGCTTCGTTGTACTGGAATTGACGTTACTTTATCTTACAATATAATTTCTGCATGCTTTGCAACGAAGATTAATTTAAAATGGATGACTTCTAGAACACAAATATGTTGCAACAAGTTGTTGTATACACATAGCTCCAGGTCATCTTTCTGGACCTTTTCTCACTGCCATTGGTAATAACACAGACATCTAGAATGAATGATAACAATCTGAGATTGCTCTAAATTTTTATCTAAAATCACAACCAGGACTGTTACAATGACCAGTTCTGACCAGCTGTTTTGCAGCTGTCTATATTAAAGGTTTAGGTTTTCCACTTTTTGTTTGTTGCTGATTGTATATATACCTCCTAATATATTGGATGCTTATGAATATGGAACTCACTCAAACTAATAAAATACCCTGTATTTTATGTATTACAAGGTCTGTTGCATTTTAGAAAAACAGCATGTATGTCTTTGAGTGGATTTGTAACTAGAATTTGTAACTGGAACAGCTCCTGTATGTATGACTTGTCAAGTACATGTTGATAAAATAAAACAACGTCTAAACCAAATAAAAAAGGCTAGATAAAATGACATTAAATTTTAAGTTGGACACATAAGGGAAGAAAGCAAAGGAGGTATGTACTTCTCTGCAAGTCTTATTTAATCTTTAAGGTGCTTGCAACTTTATGCATTGTTGTAAACTTTCATGTCTCTATTTTTAAGATATATTAACTTTGAATGGCAATACAGACATACGGGGTAAGATTATCAGTAACTTTTTTTTTTCCCCCACAGTTGGCCTAAATTCCCATTTTAATTCTTTACAGTCCCTAGCGAGGTGTACTGCCGGAGGAACCCTGAGCGCTTCCAGCGCCGTGCCGGGCGGTTCATTTACCAACCCGTAGCCATTTCCCGGGCTTCTCGCTGAGACGCCGGCGGGGACGGCCAGCACTGCTCCCGAGCACGTTTGGCTGGAAAGGCCTCGCGTGGCTGCAGCCGCTCCAGCCCCACCGGCCCTTCCCGCCCCGAGCCCGGCCGTGCCCCGGGCGGCGGGGCCGGCGGGAGGGGCGGAGCGCCGCTGACGAGCCCGAGGAGGCGGGCGCCCGCTCCCTCCGCCGCTCCCGCTTCTTGCGAGCGGCCCCCGCCGCCTCCGGGCAGCGCCGTGCCGTCACCGCGACCCCCGCACCGCCCCGGGGCCGGGCT
>JAWWES010000171.1:19681773-19714623 GCA_035583135.1 Lophotriccus pileatus
TGAGCCTCGACTTCGGCGCGGGTGGGAGCCCCGGCCCCTCCCGGGCCGGCCGCCGCTCGGGGCGGGCGAGGGGCAGCCGCGGCCGCCCGCGCTCGCTCCGCGCACACTCCCCTCGCAGGGCCCCGCGACCCGCGTCCGAGGGGCGGGAGGGCCGCGGCGCATCCCGGGGGAGGCGGCTCGTGGGAGGGAAGGGGTGTGGGGAGGTGTGAGCGGGGCCCAGACAGGCGGCAGCGGCGGACGGGGCCTGGCGCGCAGCGCCGAGGGTCGGGTCCGCCAGGCCAGCTGTGCTTACCCGTGCCCGGCGAGCCCCGGGTCTGTGCCCGCTGCGAGCGCCCTGCTCGGCCTCGGGTGCTGCTGGGGAGTTTGAATGAGTCGTCCCTCCTCCCCTAGACTGGGAAGGAACCGACCGGGCTGCCTGCGCGCCACATGTTCTCCTCCCCTCTGCAGGCCTCTCCTAGGGAAGTGGAGCCTGCAGCAGCTACCCTGGCTGGCAGGAGAGTCCTCTGCCTCTCTCTTTCAGGGGTTTCCTAAGGCGCTCTAGAGACTTTTATGAATGTTGAGTTTCAGGCTCATTTTGTTTGCAGCCATGACCAAATTAAAGTACTGTGGTATATATGATTGTATTTAGAGGCACTGAGGAGACTTTGAAAGAGACTTAGGAGAAAGAGAAATAGTTTACTGAAACTATGGACAGACTATCTATTATAATGCTAAACATTGCCTTTCAGTTGAGTAACAATTAGAAAATTTATCAGTAATGATAAAAAAGTAGCTTTGGCCAATAGTTGCCTAATATTTGACTGGTTAAGCTGATTATATTTTAGTAATCATCTGAGAGTTGTTCTAAGAGAAACACGAGACCATTTTCTTTGCATAAAGTCTATTTTCTAAGATGTATCGTTTCTTCTGAGTGAATAGTTTGTTTTTTTCATGGATTTGTTTTATATTGCTTGCAGAAGAGGCTGTTCTTTGGACAGTGATAAATGTTTTTAGTTTGATTGTTTCACTGTTTTGTTTCACTATTCCCATTCATTAATGCATTGGGGTCCAGTATGACTCAAATTTTTAGATGCTACCATGATAAAAATATGATAACAATATGGAAGTTACACATGCTTTATGAACCATTAGTTTATCTAAACTCATAGAGCTTGATTTATCAGTTTTTAAAAGTGATTTCTAAATACTTCAGAAATATTGTGATTTCTGTATACGAAGTAGATCTGAAGGGGAGCATAAAAAGGATACCAGCATCAATAGTGCTCTGAGAGCACCCTTTGGGACTATATTTCTTATTAAAACTTCCCATTTTTCCAGTCCTCTTCTGTGAAACAAATACTATTTTTTTAATTAGCTAGCACTCCTCAAGCTGTTATCAAAAGGAGGTTTATTTTTTTTCCCTTGGAGCATCTCAGCAAATCTGTAGATTATGAGGGAATTTGGAGTGAGGAGTATGTACTGCAGTGGAGGATTTTACTGTGCTGTAACATGCTTTCTCCACTACCAGTTCACTCCTCCATGCTATGTGCATTTGGGAGCCATCTTCCATTTAGGAGCAGAGTCAGTGCCAGGGAGAAAATCTGGCCATCTCCTAATGCACTGAAGTTTAGGTAGGAGACTGGGATAGATAGATATAGAGTCATAGAAGGGATTTAGAGCTAAAGGAGTAGAGAAGGGAGGAGAAGATGAGAATAAAAGATGATAGAACAAGCTTTTTGTGGTTATGGTTGATAAATATGGGACAGCATTCAGAACTATCTCCTACTGTTGCATGGTTGTCTTGCCTTGTCTTCAGTAATGGGTAGGAAGGGATTCCACTGCTGAAATTAATTTGGGATTTATGTGGCTTGGAGATTACACCATGTGGAATCTTTTTTTTCCCTTTCATACAACGCAAAAATTTGCCTTTTCTTAGCACTGTATAAGTTGTGTTAAAAAAGGCACTTACTTGTGCACAGACCTGATGGAAAACACCATTATTGTTTCACAAATCATAATGGAGAAAAAAACAATACCTTCTGCATAAATTAGATAATGTAAAATTACTGCTAAGGCTTGACAACTAAGATTTTTACTTGCTAGTGATAAGAGTATGGTTAGATATTTTAACATCTTTTTATTGCAGTTATCTCTTTCCTAGAAAAATAAAGGGGATGTTCCGGTCGGAACCTGTATTTCTCTTTAAGTAGTTTAAGAGAATGTTACTGCCTTCTTCTCAGCTGAATCTTATCCTTTCCCAGCTGAGGTGTTATAACTGAACCTTCATTCCTTATACCTTAGTACAAGAAGTCTAAATTCCTGTTCATAATTGTAAAAAATCATACTGAAAGTGATATAAATGAGCTACCAGTGTGGTAGTGTTAGGGATATGTACTGCATGTTTATTCAGGACCTATCTAAGGCTGATATTTTCTTAAGTCTCCCTAAAAGGATAGCTGGCTGTTGCCTCATGTCCATGGAAGACAGTGTTTGATATTGCCAGGTGTCTCTTAATTTGACTTCTTTTTTTGGAGGGAAACAAATACTATGTCAGTCATCCAAAAAAGACTTCATTACTCTAGAGAAGGAGGCCTGATGGAAAGTGGTGTCAATCACTTTTTGCCTGCAAGAATGTTGAAAATCCATTTTGTGGTTGCCTTGTCTTGGAAGGGGCAATCGGGTTGAAACCTGTAATGTGTGATTTCTAATGATCAGTAGTAAGTCTTCCTGCATAAATTTCATAGACCTGTGTAGAAAGCAAATGTTTTCTTCTTATCTTATTGATATGTTACATTCATGTGATTGCAAAGACAGCATCCTAAGTCTGAAATGTGTTCAAGTGTAGTACCTTATTCCTAAATGTGCTGACAACAAAAACCCTATGCTGCTGATTAGTAAAATGAAACAAACCCCTTAATTTTCTTAGATGTTATTGCTGCTAATGTAGAGGTTTGGATCGTGAAGTACAGAGGAAAAGATGGTGGTGTTTGGAGAAAAATGCTAAGGAAATTATGAGGTTTGAGAGTTGAGCTGGTTGGGTTTTTGTTGTTCATGTCTTCAGTATCATCCTAATGCAGCTGGATGCTCTGTCCCAGGAACGGAACCGTGAAGAAATTTTCATGTCTCCCATTTTGTATTCATAAATTCATTTCCAGTTGAATCCATACTAGAATGAATATACAATGTTTTTAGTCTGTGGCTCTGCCATCACTTTAAGCTGATACGTGCTGCTGCCAAATCATTCCTTGGAGTGGGGAAGAAAGGATAGTTTTTATGCAGCCACAAGTAGCAAGGTAGCTACTTGTATGAAAGCTAGACACATGGATGTTGGAGCCCTCTATTCTGATTTCAGTCCACATTTATATTGTCTTCAAGTGACTGCAACCACAGCCTTAAAGAATGTGATACATGTTCAGTATTGACTTCATGCATTTACATTTTCTGAACTCAAAGTTTTACTTCAAAGTGTATTTCTGGAGAATATCTACATTCTACCCTTGAAATATATGTCGTTGTAGTTTTGTCTTCCTGCATTTGTAGATCATCTGAAACAAAATGCTAGGAATGTGAATTGATGCACTTTATTGTTCACTTCATTTGGACACTGAATGAAAAGCAGTGCACAAGATAATTGCAAGTTGATGCAAGGAAGCACATACAACAGCAAGGTCAAAGAGAAGTTAAAAATCTGGAATTACTGATGATGGCTGGGAAAGAAGGGAAGGAATAGGACACAATATATAATTTTCATACTAAATACATATTTTCTCACTGTTCTGTCCTGTCCTGGGACTGAAATAAGTAGTCCCATGACCTGTTCAGCATAGTTACAAATCAAGTTGTTTTTTTCCCCTCATAAAACTAGGAAATACTCATGTTTTGCTGCTTGCTGTCAGCTCTTGTGGGATGCACGACACATTGATACTTCACTTGGTGTGCATCTGTGAGTGCTTTCTAGCCTGTTCAGTCAAAAGGCTCTAATATATATGAAACTGTATTATTACTGGATCCTTGCTAGCACAGGTGATTTTGGAAAAGAAAATCCCCAAGATGTTTGGGTTTTTTAAGCATGTCAACACATATCAGTGATAATCCCTGGCAGAAAGATGCTTATGAACAGTTTGGGATAGTTATGTTTTTCCACTGACACAGATAATTTTGAAGGGGAACAGCTGCTAGCAGCCTGGCCTTGAGTTGGCCAACTGTATCCTGCAAATATTTAAATAAAATAATGAAGCTGATGGAGATGTGAAGGGATATGAACCCTGAGGGACACAGCTGGTGAGACATTGGCTGTGGATGCAGCTGAAGTATTTTTGGTTTATTTGTCGACAAATACCGATATGCTCTAAGCTGAACTGTAATTGTACTTTCAGAAGTAAATTAACAGTCCTGTTTTGTTATATATACTTAAGTGGTATTCTGGTTGTTAGGTTGGCTTTGGGGATTTTTTGGTCATAGATTCTACTTAGGCTTAGTAAGAGGCTTCTCAAACAGAAGGTGGTTGAGAATGACGAATGGCTTGAAAACTTCAGGATAGTACTTGGGCTGTTACATTATCCTTTCTTACAGAGTTTTGGAAGGAAGAAGCTGACTGATCAAGATTGTCCTTCTGCATAGCACGTTTTTGAATGTACGTATAGTGAGCACCTTTGGGGTTGATTTCAAGTTTAGATTCCCTTCACTGGTAAAATTCCACCAAGTTCACGATTAAAAAACGCAATGTATTGAGGGTTAAGAGTATCCATGTTCTAACTGAAAATAAGTTTTTAGTGATAAATAACAACAGGGCTTAAATGAATTTTGCTATCAGACATTTAGCACTGCTGAGCTTTACTTGTAATTTTCTGATTTCATTCTTGGTATTTTCTTGCTGTTTTTCTTTGTTGGTGTTTAACATTCCCCTGTACTTGCTTTTAATACAGACAAGTTTTAAATGATCAGTATGTAGATGACTGTGTTTGGTGTTAAATACTGAAATATGAAGAAATGAATAGAAACTAAATTCCCTGTAATGCGTCAGGAGAAGGTTTGGCTTACAGTGCAAAGAGTACTTAAGTGTATTGGAGAGGAAATGCTCACTTGACTTTTAAGGTAGGTAGGATAAATGTCATTGGTATCTTAGCCTGGTTTATAGGCAACATCAGCTCAAGAGTGAGGTATGTTTGCTTGGCCTGCTGTTCATTCCAGAGGTTCATACTGACCCATTGGCATACCTGTCATTTAGAATCAAAGTGCAGCCAGTATTTGGGGGATATTACTGGAGGATTTAGGGAAATTTCAGGGAAAATTGGAAGTAATGGTTAGAACATGGGCTAACTTAATTTGTTCCACTGTTCATGAGACAGCGAGGTAGAAAAATATCAAAATGAGGAAAGTTGGTGGGAATAAGGACTTGGGTAGAATTCTTTATTTCGGATTTCTCTCTCTCATCCTGTTCTCTGCAACACCAGGTTAAAAATTGACTCACATAGGTATATGTATTTTACAGTTTAGATTTAGTCATTATCAATGTTTGAAATAAAAATTTCACATATTAAGATAGCTGGCATTTATTTTGGCTAAAGTACTACATGTAAATATTAAGGCATACCAGAACATTTCTCAAGCAAATTGCTCATAAACTAGGAATTAAATCACTTCTTAGTCAAGCACTGGAGTTTGGGTAGAGGCAATCAATCAGTTGTGATACTGCTGGTCCTTAGATGTCTCAGTTCAGTTAAAATTGTCAGTTCTACCACTAAACAATATTTATTGTAGCATTTATTCTGAAGGGCATCCTTGAAAAAAGTATCCCCATGTATAGTCTGTTCTGCTGCTGACAGTGAGTTGATGGCTGTCCTTTGGACTGATCTCGGTTCCCAAAGCTGTCTGTCCACTACCTCCTGTCTCATCCCTTCTCTTGCCCACACTGCTGCCTTCCTTGCCCTGCCCCAGAGCTCGTGCTCGTGTGGTGACCTGGTCAGCCTCCTGCTATCTGATGCCATCGAAGTGCTCAGCTACAGGCACTGTCTCACTGTTTCTGTACCAGGTTACAAGATTTGTTGTAATGGGAGAGAAATCCTAATTCAGGGAGAGGACCAAGCAGACTGAGATAAGCCTGCTGCTTTTGACAAGTATCTGGCTTGTGTGAATGAATGTGTTTGTTACACACCTAGAGGATGTCGAGTGAGATTCTGCATTTTGTGAAGTCTTCTCTTGCTAAAGATCACATGAATAATTAACTACTGAGTGGTGTTTAATTTAAACCAGTCCTGCATTGTTCTTGTGATATTTGCTGTGTAATCTTAGCAAAACGTTAGGAATAACAGCACAAGAAGAGAGACTGTAGACTACCATGATTACACTGATCTCTTTCTTAGAACCTCTTGTCATAAGCTGAGAGTTGACAGATGGTGACAATTGAATTTTTCAAGGCTGTTGTGTGGTACAGCTATGAGTGAAGCTTCAGGAGAGATGTGTACAGTGTGTCAGCCAGACTTGAACCATGTTTTCTGGCAATAAAAAATAACTAGGACTGAAAATTTGTGGATTATATTCCAAATTCTGGAAAAGGTACTCCAGTCTTACAGATCCTTTTCCTGTCGTGTGTTTTTGGGTTTTATTCCACTCTGAAATAACTCAGAGAGGATAGGGATTTAGAAAAGGGAAAGAATATACATGTACATAATGTTGGAAAGCCAGAGATGCAAGTGGAATGAAGACATAGCTTGTTACACAAAGATAAAGGGATTTATATAAGGGATTTATATAAGGGATTTCCCTTCTCTCAAAGAGAAGGGAAAAGTTGCATTAAAATTCTCGATAAAGAATCACACAATCATTTAGGTTGGAAAAGACCCCTAAGACCATTGAGTCAAGCAGTAAACCCAACAGTACCAAGTCCACCATTAAACCAGGTCCTTAAGCAGCACATCTGCACATGTTTTAAATGTCACCATTGATGGGATCTCAAAAGAGATAAACAATGACATTAAAGGAAAAGAAACAAGGAAAAGCCAAAATAATTTTACTTAGCAGCAATTCTGGAACACCTTTGTTTTTTTTCGTTTAGAATGGTTTGAGTCCTAACTGGAGCCTGGTAACTGCAGTGACAGGAATCCAGAAAATACATTCCTAAAAAATTGAATGCTTAAGTCTTACTGATACCTTACAGTATCTTTTCCTTTTGTATTTCCCCGCCTGAACTGTGGTAATCATGTTTAAATTTAACATTATTGCAGCAAAAGTGAATAAAATTGCTCATTTGGGTCTACAAAACGTGAAAATGACCTAAAATACTTTGCATTCTAAAAAATGCTTACCTTTGCTGTCTCTTTTTTTGGTGTTTTTTTTTTTTTTTGAGGTGTTGGGGGGTTTTTTGCTTTTCTGCAGGTTTTGTTGTTTTTGTAAAGTCTTCTGCATTGACTCACATATAATTTCACTACACAGAAGTAAAAACTAAATTTTATTTTTATTACTTACAGTATTTAAATTTCTGAAGCCATGGGAGTAAAGGTCCAGAGACCTCGTTGCTTTTTTGACATAGCCATCAACAATGTACCTGGTAAGAAAATGAAACACCCATTTAGTAGCATAATATTCGTATATAATATATATATAAGAATAATTCAAATACCGTTTAACTTTATAATAAATATGGTGTGCTTTTTTTTCTAGCTGGAAGAGTGGTCTTTGAATTGTTTTCAGATGTGTGTCCAAAGACATGTGAAAATTTTCGCTGCCTTTGCACAGGTTTGTAGATTTTACAATTTATAATTTTTAATGTGATATCATGTTAGTTAGTTTGATGGTGGTTATTTTTCCTGACATTTTCTTTCAGATAAAAAGAAGTAAGTTAAGCATTGGTTCTTGCCATCTCTGGAGATTCAGCTGATTTGATGTATACATATGATGTGGAATCTAAGCCAGTTGTAGCTTTGGCTTAGTGTGTTGCAGGGAGTATATACTAACCAACTTTAAATACAGGCACAGTAAGCTGATTTTCTGTTACTAGCACAGATATCACTGTTCACGTTATATAACATCATCCAGTCTTGAAAGGTAGCCAGTGAGAGGTCAACCATGCAGACTTACTTTTCAGTCTTATGTTCCTTTGAGGTATTTGAAAAGTATTGCTGGTATTCATTAGTTGTTTTTTTCTTTTATTTTAATTTCTTGATGGAGACTGGTGATTTCCACTCCTATGGAAATTCAGTTTATTTCTTGAAGAAAACACCTCAAAGGTTCTCTCCTGGAAGCATTTCCCAACAGAATTATTTTCATATAGACTGCATACTTTTGTTGCAAATGCTGACAGTTTAGCAAAACTTAAATTTATTATCAGAAGGATAATTTTGTGAAAAAATAAATAGCATACCTGCTTTCTGTCTTCAGCTTTTTCTGCTTCCTTTCCTTACAGCTCTGTTATTTTTCAGGTCAAGGGTCTGTTAATAGTGAATAACTCAGTGGTACTAATATGATTTGAATCAGGTGTGGGTGCATAATTACATTCATGTCAAGTTTACTAAAACATATAATGAACCATTCATGATGTCTGCAGGAATGTAGGTATTATCTGATCTGACATAGGCTTACTGACACAGAATCAGATTTTCCAAATTTGTTAACAAATCTGAACTTTAAAGTGATGATTTTTTAATGGCTGTGACTGTTAGCACGTGACAGTGGCATTCCTGATCTGCTCTGAACTGCCCGGAAGTCAGATTATTGCATAAAGGTGTTATTCCCTGCTTCTGCCTTAAGTACTACTAAGTTCATACTTTGTTACTGACATCCATCAAAATCAGATCCTGAACTATTTTGCTGCTTTAACACATAAGAATAGTGAGAAAAATATATGGGCAGAATGTTTATGATACTGCTCATCAGCAAATTAATTTGTATTTTTTTATTAGTTTTCCTTACTCATCTTTTATTCTGGCAACTTTGAAAAGTATATGCTTTCTTTGTAAAACAGTTTGACAGCTCCATGTTTTCCTAGCATACTCATGTTAGGCATATGCCAAGTTAGTGGAACGTACACAACTTCGCATTTATCAGAGTTCCTATCAAAAGTGTTTTTTTCCTAGCTATACAAATCCATATGGAGGCACCAGTCTGTTACAGTAAGTTCAGAGGCAAGTGCCCTTGCCAAAAGCTGCCAATTTAGTAGCTCAGGATAAGGTTATAGGAAGATACAGTCCAGTGGTTTGCCAGCACTGAGAGGAAGAGATCTTCCCTAAGAAGAGATCTCCCACGGACTACTGTTACCTTGAGGTTGGCTGTACCATGCACAGGACCCACCATGAGCCATTCATCTTGCTGACTTGGCAGAGACTTTGTCTGTTTGAGGGTAGCAGGGAAGGGGGAAAGTGGTGTAGCTGAAGCAGAGTCTGCTTAAGCACAGAGCTGTTGTGAGGGAGGAAGATGGCAGTTTGTAATCATGAGCAGGGGAGGGAACCAGAATCCTCCTCCTTCCCACACCTCTCTGTTTTTGTTACGAGCCTTTATGGTACCTTAACCTTGCCGTGTTGTAACTGAAGATCCGAGTGTTTCATGCATGTTCCTGAGTAATACCAATTATCCTGAGTAATGCCAGTTATCATAAACCTAAACTGGATGTTTAGCTTCAGTCAATCTGCATGGAGGAGAGCAGAGTTTTATACTCATGTCAGTACGGAGTTCTGGTATAACTGGAGACAGAAAGTAGTTTCTGCTCTGCTTTCTTAAATGCCAGTTTCTTACAGGTATTACAGGTAGGTGCCTGCCTCACAAGCCAGTTTTATTCATAGCTTAGTAGGTGATTTTGATTAAGTGCTTATGTAGCACTTTTTTGTAGTGGAGATTCTACAGACATAGACAGTAATTTTTGGTTTTGTTCATTCTCTTCTCCTTTAGGTGAAAAGGGTACAGGAAAGTCCACCCAAAAGCCATTGCATTACAAAAGTTGTCTGTTTCACAGGGTTGTGAAGGACTTTATGATCCAAGGAGGTGACTTCAGTGAAGGTATGATGTGAATCGTTGAAGAAAATTTCAATGCTTATGGAATAAAATGTTTGCAGTAGTTCTATGTAGTGTCATTTACTTACATTAATTATTCTGTGATATCACTGCTTTTTTCTCTTTTGTCTGCATAAGTCCAAGTTTGCTTTTGGACTACAAAGATACATCTCAGTCATGTTTGCATATCTTGAAGAATAATGTCAGTGACTTGGATGCAGTTGCATCAACATTTTGTATTATGAAGCACCTTCCACGTAACGTGACTCTTTAATCAGTACTTTGTTTTAACTGTCACTTTTACTCTTTCAAGGAAATGGCAGGGGAGGAGAATCCATTTATGGTGGCTTTTTTGAAGGTAAGAGTTTTATCAATCTGCTCTATTTTGGTGTTATGATAATCAATCACTTATTACATTCTATAGTCTGTAAACCTGAACTTCATTGTTGGGGTTTTTTTAAGCTTTTTATCTGGCCTTAGAGGCCTTTGACTCTCCAGTTTCTGTTATTTTATTTTACTTTTAACATATGAACCTTTTTATTGAATGAAAAATTTAAACTGAACTCCTTTGTATTTGACCCTTTTGCCAGTTTTAATTACTGTTTTTAGACATTTACTGTTGGCTTGACCAACTAGCTAAAAGTTGGGCGTTGTCCTTTTTTCAAGTGAAAAGGAGAAAGGTGTGATCCAAATATTTATTTAAAAGAATGCCTAAAGCCCTGCTTTCCCAAACTCCAGATGAATTAATGATAGAGCCATCTGTTTTCTCACAGTCCTGGTTCTGTTTCAGGCAGTGTTGCAGAAGTTGCATCGGCTGTGCTTCTCAGCCTGTGTTTGTCCAGAATATAGTGGAGCATCTCTGTTCCTTGGAGCAGTTTTTGTGTTACATGTAGGCCCACGTGATCGGCAGCTGCTACCAGCAGGGGAGGTTATGCTCCTCTCTCCTCCCAGACACACTTCCTTTAACATTGGTTCTTGTCCAAGCTTGCAGCACACAATTGAAAGAATTATTCACTGTTGTAGTAGGGCCAGGTACAATTTTATATCAGACCTTGAGCGTAATCAACAGTTTGCCACTGCCAAAAGAGGGAGAAGGCCTTACCTTGCACTGGCTGTCCAACAAAACTTTCATCTGATTCAGCTTGCTAAAATGCCTAAAGATTATTGCAGAAAAAAAATTTCCATATTATTGAATGGATCCAATGTAATAATTTGGCGAGCATCAGAACAAACACAAATGAGTAGCAGGGTTTGAGGAAATGTATGGCTGGGGGAGATGGAAAAAGGAGCACAACCTCCACTCACATTCTGGCAAGTTGGCTGTTCAACTCAGCCATGATGGGAAACTGAATTCAGGGGAAGTTTTGCTTTTGTGCATCACTTAAGCAACTCACCATAGGATTAGACTGACATTTCATGCTGTGCCAGTTAGCCTTTGTACAGTGACTGGGGAGAAGATGGGAGTGTCCCTTTTTAGGCCAGTGACAGTGTGATGTAAAAACATAACATTACAAATATTGTATGTTTTTCCTCCTTGCTCCTGCCGCATCTAACCAAATAGTATTGAACAAATGTCTTCTGTCTGAAGAGTTTGCATCCCCCAACAGCCTTTTTGCTGTTTCGAGAAAGGAGACAGTTGTCTCTTACAGGTGTCTTAAATGAAGAGTAACGATTACATTTCAAACTTCTTAAATTTCAGTGTCATTGGGATTTAGTTTGAACTGTTGACAATTATTTGCTCATAAGAAGTAGGATTCATTCAAGTTACACTGATTTTCTTCCTGGCCAACTTGATAAATTCATCTGTGTGTCTGAGAGACAACAGGAGTTGTTTGAGATTGTTGTCAAACTGGATATCCATGTGTATTAAAAAATAATAAAATAACAAAATGCCTGAAATTGAGAGGTTTCTTAAGAGTTAATGCAAAGCCAAGAAGCAACTTCTGCTCCAAAGAAAGAGTGTGCAGTATGTGCCAAATAGAAAGAGCAACAACTTAAAATTATAAGGTCTAAGGAGACAAATCTTTTGAACAAGAATACTAAATTTTTTTTTTCCCCTCAGGCTATAAACCATTGATTCATGTTTTTTAATCTGTTTTTAATACAACTTCTCACTCAAGTGACTAGCAGATTTATTAGTAAGGGTGAATTTACTTAGACGATAGCATTTACCCAAGCATATATGATATTTAAAGTAACTGAAAACACTTTCTTTAGATGAAAGTTTTGCTGTAAAGCACAACAAAGAATTTCTCCTTTCAATGGCCAACCGAGGGAAAGATACAAATGGTTCACAGTTCTTTATGTAAGTATTGAAATGTGTGTGTGGTTTGCTATTTGTAAGCTGTAAAGGTAATCCTTTTAAATATTGAAGACTAGCTGCTGTGCAAAGCCAAAGTTGATGGTGTTTCACAAAGCTGTATGAAAGTAGTTGCTTTCCTAATGTGCTGTTTAGGGATCCTGATTATTTTTATCCCTTTTGTGTTTAGTGCTTATTGTCTGTGCAAAAGGTCTCTTGGTGGTTCTCAGTAGCTGTGTTCTAACGTGGCCAGTAAAGCAAACCTGTTAGTTCCTTGTAGAACTCTTATAACTTTATCTAATAATGGCTGTTTGGAAGGAAGCAAAACACGCTGGGGGCTTTCAAAAGTAGTAGAGGACTTTTTTGAGTTGTGAAATAATTTTCCAGTATGGTCTCATTTATAATTAAAACTTAAATTCTTAAAAATACCTTGCAGTAGACTCTTCTTAAATGTAAGTTATCTACAGAAAACATTCTCAAAATACATCACTCTTACCCGTGTTTCATAGCTTTAGTTAATATAATTAGTTAAGGATGTCATCTACCATGAAACCCTTATTTTGGGATTTCTGCATGATCATTACTGCAATCCCAGTTTTCTCTTCTGCCATGACTGACATCTGTATGCTTGAGTAACTCTAGTAGAGGGGAAAGCTGAGGGAAAGTCAGTTCTATTTCTGTGACAAATAATCTGTACATACAAATTTTTTTTTCTTCCGGTGTTTTCTGATTATTAAATGTGTAGAATATTATTTGCAGTTTTCCTGCTGTGAGACAGGATTTTTTATCTATTCCTGGTAGTATTTATATAACTTAATAAGTAGAAAGTTGTTACATCCTATATGAAGATGCTGTCTAAAAATTTTGTGGGTTTTTTTTCAGTAAAATGTTTAATCAAAATAATTAATTGAATAGGTAGTTTAATATATAAGACATTAAATACTTTTAACTGCACAGACTGATATATATTTGTTTTGTTAAACTTTATTAGTGCACTCAATGTTCACCTTCATACGTGTAGATGACATGGCTTCAAATGCTGACTGCTTTTCACTAACACTGACTTTGTTTTTCTCTTTTAAATTAAAATCTGGAAACAACAGAACAACTAAACCTACACCTCATTTAGATGGGTAAATATCTTTTTTCTTCTTCTTACGTTTGTTTGGGAACTGCCTTGAGAAAATAAAGTACTAAGGGTTCTTATTTTTGTTTAAATTCTTCAGACATCATGTTGTTTTTGGACAAGTCATCTCAGGTCAGGAAGTTGTGAGAGAAATAGAAAACCAGAAAACAGATGCATCTAGTAAACCATATGCTGAAGTACGCATACTGAGTTGTGGAGAGTTAATTCCAAAATCCAAAGGTAAAGTTGAACTGTACATTTTTACAGATGCAAACTGGGAGATAATTTTGCTCATTTTCTTGCGTGTTGGTTGCTTATAAAAATATTTAGACACTTATTTGTGATGGATGATGGGGCAGTTGGTGAAAAGGTGAATAACATTGCAGAGCAGTTTGTCATCTAAAGACCTTAAAAGTTGTTGATGCAAAAGACACTAAAGAAGAATCATATATGCTTTTTTCGCAGCTTCTTCTGTCTTGGATTTTCTTATATTAGCTAAATTTCAGTACAAAGCTGGCAAGCTCTTGTCATAGCAAGTAGAGTGCTGTGTTAAGCATAACACTCTTTTTGGAAGGTAGTGAACTTGTTTCAGGTTTCTTTAAGGTAAATCTTCAAAACAGGCATTTAGATTAGAAAAGCGTGGAATTGGCTCTTTAGCTCCTACGCTTTGATTTACCATAAACTATATTATTAAAGAGGAATATGGCAGAACTTGCCCTTCTTTCTGGAAGGGATGTGCTGCTCTGCTGTTGCAGAACTGAACATGGTATGAGAGCTTGGATTGATCCTTATTTCATAAAAGAAGCAGAATCTAAGATGTTGCTGTCACAGTGGAGAATCTGCTTATGGAAACCCAGGATGCTTGTTTTGTGGGAATTATCATGGGGATCACCATGCTGTTTTATTTGTAGCACCTTCTGTTGATACTGTGAAGGGTTGCACCGAGGATATTAAAGCACAACACAAGGTTGCTTGTTTGGCCTAAGGAACATGCAAGCATTTGAACTGGAGCTCCTTGGGTTTTCCCCTCCTTTTTGATACAGTTCTGTGTTCACATGTTGTGGTATCTCACACGGTGACTTTGGAGCCTGAAGTTACCTCATCAATACCTGAGAATTCCAAGCAAAGTTGTATTATGGCTCCTGTCTTCTCAAAGGTTCTAAGTCAGCCTGTGTGTGAGGACACAATTGTGTTTTTTCTGGACAGTACTCAGGAGCATAGTATCTCTTGGGAAATGCACAGGTGGTATAATTAGAAAATAGAACAGATATGGGATGGGTGAATCAGGTGGATGACATACGCACCATATATGTCTTAACTGGATTGCCACAATCCCTTTTTAGTCCAGTCTAGAACACTTGAATGACTAAATGGCACTGAGCAATCTGATGACTTAAAGCCATTAGGCAGGGCTTTAAAGTACTTGTCATCAAAAGAATGAATGAAATAAATACAAAAAAAAAAGGGGTTTTCTCTTTTACTTCTCCTAAAAGAGAGTGGGCTTCTGGAAAGATCTGACAGTCTTACCCTACCCATTTGTCTGTGTCCTTGAATCTCTGACTCACTCCTGCTGCATTCCTGGCGACTGCTACCTGGTTCCGGTAGCTGGCCTGGTGTGCCATGGAGGGAAATTGATGCCAAGGTGATGGGATAGGTCACTCCATAAGGATTAGGTAATGGTGGGCAGTACAAGGGTTTGGAGAACAACAAGCCTTAGACACTAGGATCAGACTGTTGGAGGGCGGAGCTGAGTGTGGTGTGAGACAAAGGCCCTGATGGGCAGTAGTGCAGAGCCAGCCTGGTGAAGATGCTGCGTGAGAGATGATGGTGGAAATCCTAGTGAAAGAAGAATCCTGCTTTTGAAAGGGAAAGGCTGTGTGTAGGACCTGCAGAGGGAAATGAGCCGCTGTTGTGAGAGATGGAGCTGTTAGTTGAATGCACAACATGGAACCACTGATGAGCTATGCTGGCCTGGGGCAGTTGAAATAGGAGGAACAGTTTGACTACACATCAGCTGAAGTAAATTTGCCAGGCTGCTGTCCAAAGGTCACAAGTGGAAGAGGAGAGGCCCTTGGACTTGTCAGTGAATGGAGGTAGGCCAGGGAATCTAGATAGAAGGAACTGTTTCTGGGACACAATCAGTGCCATGGAAGTCAGAGAGTCATCTAACAGTGCTACTGTTTTTAGTACAGGAATATGGGAGGCAAAAGGGAACGGATTCTGTGAATAATGAGGCAGTTACCAGGGGAGACTGCTTTTAAGAATTTACTGTTAAGACAAAGGAATGAGGAGGTTGCCTGTGAGGGAACTATAATGATGAAATTTCTGTGGGAGGCTACATCAGGGAGGCTACAAGGGAGTCTTAAATATTTATTGCATGAACTTGTCCGGTAAACAACACAAAGAAAGGAATTAGGTGGTCTTTATGGAATGAAAATAGAACTGGTACTTGAGTTTAACAGCAAAGCCAAGGTAGAACTAGCAGAAGAAGTCACAGAAGTTGTTAGGTGCTTGGTGTGAATGTTTTCTCTTAGGTTAAAGTTGAGGAAAGTGGTCTGATTTTTGGGTGTCATGATGAACAGCCAGGTGAAGTGCTTTATGAATTATGCAAATCATTTTCTTGTATACAAGAATTGGATTTATTTAGGGATGAGTGTATGATGACTGAGCTGCCTTACTGGATGCTATGAATTGAATGGTACAGCGGCCACAATTACAATATTGCAGAGGCCTATATGAAGTTTTTACCTGGGATTTGAGAGGATTATCACCTAGAAAAGTAGAATGCTTGTAATATTTTCCTTTGTTTTTCTTTTTTTTAAAATTCCTTAAAGTTGGAAGAATTAGTGAAAATGAATGAGAGAAGTTAAATTATAAAGGAAGAATCTCTCTGGCCAAGTGGTATCATTTTTAGATCTTCAAGTTCCAGGGAAAATCCTGAGATCTGATTAGAAAAAAAAAGTTAAGAAAGCCAAGTATTAACCCAGTATTTAGAAAGGTCATTATGGACTAGCTAAGTTAATATATTTCACAGGAAAAACTATGGAACAAAAACCATAATATTAATTTTCTTAAGGATAGGTGGGATTTTGATACCAGTTGACAAAGTTTTGCAGAAGAGGGCCTAGTTAACAAGCCTGGCTGTACTGTTCGAGGTCATCACTTTGGTTCATCAAAGGTATTTCTGAGATGTTTTCAGGAATATAAGGTTCTGCCATTCTAATTCAAAAGTGAAAAAAAATCAAGTGGCTTTGTGCAGTGAGCAGTTTTTAACACAAGCCTCTAAATGACATTTTCTCACTAGTGATTTTTTAGGGGATTCTGCACAGGGCAGTGCTAGGCTTGATTCATGATCTTTGTTGATGTCATAGAATTACTGCTTGTAGAAATGTGCTTTTTGCAATTAAGGCAGATTATGCATTCATAATTCATCAAGGAACAATACTGTAATTAGGTAGATCTATCAGTATGAAAGTATCAGTACAAATTATCAACCACTGAGACAGAGTACAAAGTTACTCACTTAGTAATTATGAATTATCTCTGAAATAAGAGCAGTCATAGCAAGTGATTCTAGCAAGTCATGTCTTACCTGGGCTTCTGGTTTGCATATCCTCCATTTCTCTTTACTTATCCATTCAAACCCTTGAGCAGTTATTTTGTCTGCAGGCTTGTCAGACACCATTGTTAGCCCCCTTTGCACAAGCTGGTTGCTGTGAACAGTTGTTTCAAGCTTCTGTGTTTCAGACTTTTTTTTTCCCTAGTGAACTGGGCACTAGGTACAAACTGTGTTGACTGTTCCAAGGTAAGCTGGAGGTGGCTTTTTTTATCTTTTCTTATTTCCCCTTCCTCTGCTGTTGCAGTGTGGTAGGTTGTTTGTCTACAAAAACATCTATTCCAGGGGCACTGGGGATACAGGATTCCTCACAGTGACAATGTCATCTGATCAGCAAGAATCAAGTGTGGTAGTTCCCTAATGCATACCTCTCCTCTGAGGACTTGACTAATGTGTGTCATTTTCATTGTGAGAGACAGTCGGTTCTTCAACAAGGAGTGAAAGATATAACAGGAATTCGTGCAAATAATGGAGGCAAAATAGAAAAAAAAGAGCTGATGCTCTGAATGGCAGGCAACTGAACACTTTAAAAAATTACCTGAGAAAATAACTGTCTAAATGTCCTGAATTAAAGGCACCCTTTTTCTGGAGACTGCTGTGGTCCAGCACAGGTTATTTGATTTATTTGATATAAGGTAACTAACTATTTGGTTGTCACTGCTGTGAATTACAGGATCACGTGCTTTGTTCTGACTTCTGTGCTGAACCTGATTCTTTTCTGGCTGGGTAATTTCTTAATTGCAAGTTACGGGGCTAATGCAAGACTTGCTACAGTCCCTAACAAGCTGAGATGCAGAGAATACTTGGCTGTGTCGTGCAGCATGATCATGTAGTCCCCAAAGTCTGGCAAATGCTGTACGTGACAGTGAATGGAGTAGGAAGTGATATATCTATTTCAGATGTGGTCATAAGCTGAAACCTGATCCTGAAGGTAATGAGCTGCAACAGTTGGACTGTAAATAGAAGTTTGTTTCTCGATGACCTTCATGCTGCAGGATTGGTCTCATTTGTTGTGATCTGTAATTGGCCAGCACCAAGTTGGTTCAGTAGTCAAAACAGCATTTGCTGCTGGGCCAGATAGATGTCACCAGAAAGTACATCCAAACTGTTTTCCTGAATACTCTGTCTTTGCCGTGTAAATAGCTCTGGGCTTTTTACTTTTTTTTGAGGTTTGGGGGTTTTTTGTCCCTTTGTCATTTCACTTCCTACCTCTGCCCCATGATTTCCCAGATACATCTGATGTTATTTGCTGCATGTTAAGAAACACACTGTATTTGTTGAGGTAGTTGCTCACTAACTCAAACTTAATTTTTATGTATTACCTATTCATTTTAAAGTTGTAACTTTAACATACCTGAACTTGTTACAAGAATGCAGATAAAACTGTCACAGTTTTTGACACATTTGAAACATATGAAGGAGGAAGAAGATATAGGAAATCACTGCATTTATTAATGCCTTATGCAGACATTTCTGAAATTGAGCTTGGAGACATCTTATTTTACCTGAAGGCATGTAGGAAACAATATAATTTTCCTTTGACTGGCCAAAACTGAAAGTTTTGAATAGATAAGAAACATTTAACCTTTTTAATACTTTCTGTGGTTTTAGTATTTAAAGATCAGGTGAGAGATTTCTCCTTGTCACCCAGCCCATGTGACATTAGTCTTCTTTGATTTAAATTAATTTTTTAAATATTCCGTTTTCTTTTATGAATATGCACTTGTTACATTCTCTGAATGTATATGTACTTAGACAATCTAAAACTGATATAAAATATTACATATACTTTCTATTAAATATAGTGCTTTAATAAGGATGTTGAGCAACAGTTTGAGAAAAGGCAGCAGTTATCTTGGTCTGGACCTACAAGAGAAGTAGAAAATAAAATTAGATCTGTCTTTTGGAAGCATTTTGCAAGAATCCCTAAAAACATCTGATGAGAACCAGCTGATTTCAATCAACAGGCTGTCCTAAACTGTTAATACTACTTGCTAGTTTATACTGCACCCAGAAATTACCTGGAAGACTCAAAGTACTCTATGAAGTACAGAGGTTGTTTTTCAGTCAGTTGTCAGGCTTTTGTTGGTCTGTATCAAATGAGACCTGGGAATAAACACATAGAAAACACCGTGTATAAGTCATACAGGTATGATTTGTCTGTGGTGCTAATCTGAAAACTGAATGAGATTTGGAGCAATGGGATTGAACTTCATCCACTCTACCAGTGTGGGGATTCCATAACATTAGAAGGTGGGGGGAAAAGTATCCATAAAGAGTATGACCATAAAAAGAGAGTTTGAGATTGTTCCTGTTATGTAGCACATATCTGATGCAGTTACCTGAATTAAGCCCCTTGTTGTAATCCAGATGTTTTATCTCAGCCAGTTCTTTGGAAGTGGGTGTTGTGCATCACTGTGAAGAGGAAATCTTTCACCACTGTATGTATCACTGCATTTTGAATGTGAGACCTGACAGAAGAAGATGCTGAGCTCAATTCAATGAGTACTCAGTTTAGTCAGTGCCACTTATCTTCTATTTCAGAATTTCTTATTAGTGATTTGAATACATTGAATACATAGTCAGATTAAACCTGAAGCCAAAGAAATTTTTTCATAAACACTTGGTAAATAAATTTTAAATAATTTCTTGTATATAGCTTATGTTGTATCATTGGAAAACTTACATGGTTCTACGTGTTCTTGACAGTACAAGTTTTATGCTTAAAATTTCATAAGTACAAATTTTGGAAATTTCTTACGTATTTATAGACATGCCCTTTATTGTACTTTGGACAAACAGTATTTTCTCCAAAATTTCAATTTAAATAATTTGACGAAGTAGTGTCATGGCACAACTCCAAAAGCTGAGACAGATACTAGGTAAGTTGATTTTTCCTGAGATGAGTTTAGAAGTGTTTCATATTAAAATATCTTTGCTATTCTGATTTAAAGCCAAGAAAGAAGAAAAGAAGAGGCACAAGTCGTCTTCCTCATCCAGTGACTCTGAAAGTTCAAGTGATTCAGAATCATCTTCTGATTCCTCATCGGATTCAGAGAGTGCTTCGGAAGAGAAATCTAAAAAACGAAAAAAGAAACACAAAAAAAATTCCAAGAAACATAAGAAAGAAAAGAAAAAGAGAAAGAAAAGCAAGAAAAGGTCAATATTGATTTTTTTTTGTTTTGTTACATGTACATCATACAGTACCGTTTTCTTATAACTACAGAATAGTATTCTGTAAACTAGCAAAGTAGGTTTTGAAGTTTGGGAGACAGTTTCTATATACAAGCATAAATTTTCTACTGTGATGGCAAAGGGTAGTTTTCCAGTATATGTGCTGCAGCTTGTAATGCAGTGAAGGAGTGGACTAGACTTATTTGGCTTGAAAAGTTGCAGGAATGCTTGGTTTGAAATGAGTGGTGATAGCTTGTTTCCCTAAATTCCCTTCTGTACAATTGAGTTTAAATTATATGCAGTGGGACTTAAGAACTGCAGTATGCAGCAATAAAAGCAAAATTAAACATAACATTAATAAATTAACAATCATTTCTTCTGTGTGATATGCCAAAACTCTTGCAGTTTTGATGGAAGATAATAAACCTTAGAAAGCACTCTTGCTGCCGAGAATGTTCTTCTTAATCTGATAGTTTTGTAGGAGTTCAGTGTGAGATACAAGTTGTGTCGGTGCAAGTCACATTTTTCTAAGCTAGCAGTAAAATTTAAGAAATGGTCACTTAGAGCAGTGCTGCCTAAACACTGTTTCTGTGGGCCTAAGCTCATTTCACTTAAGTTTGTAAACTGCTTGGAGTTACAATGGTCTGTAGGCAGTTATATATGCTAGTGTAAAATCTGAATTTTACTCTTCTGATTGTGTTTTTAAAAGAAAAGAAATCAAACGAAACAGCTGTATCTCAATAGTAAATGTATATTCAGTGTTGCACCATTGAAATTCATAGATAAAAGCTGTTAGTCAGAAATCTACTGCAGTTGTATATTTTGGAGCAAAGATAATATAGAGGGGGAAGAAAGTTACTTCTGAAATAGCTTTGTTTCTGAGATTCTCTTGGTATCCTTGTGTATTGAATTAAGAGAATTTCTGAATTATTTAAATAGATTGAAAGGTCCTCCCTTATCCATGTAACTCAAATTATTACATGCTTTTTATACAAAAATAAAGCTCTTCCAGTGAAAGTGAAGATGAAAACACTGAAGCACAGCCGTTATCTACTGTCCGTCCTGAAGAAATTCCTCCTGTACCTGAAAACCGGTTCCTGATGAGGAAAAGTCCCCCTAAAGTAGATGACAAAGAAAAAGAGAGGAAAAGCAGAGAAAAGGAAAGAGAAAGGTAATATATCTGTTTTAAGTCCAACTGTGTGCTGAGAGTGGTCTGGTCACTTTACTGTTTTAGAACTCTAAGGTTGAATCTGTTCCATGTTGTGAGCAGTGCTGGATGAAAAATGGGTTTCTCCCTTTACTGGCAACTATTGTCTTTGTCCTGGAACAAAGACTTAGTCTTTGAAAATGGTTTTAGTGAATAAAAAATTTATAATGACTGATTCCAGAAAAGCAAAGTAAAATGCATTGCAATTTCATTTAGAATTTATTGGAACTGTCCCATCTGAATTTATAATTTTTTATTCTTTCAAAAATGGAAAAACATGGAAACTTTCGAAAACATTCTGTGGTCACAAAATCTGAAGTTTTACTGTGTGTTTATTATTGTTTATAGTAAAACAAAATTGTGTGTTTTCATTTAGTTTAATTTTTCTGAAGAGGTTTTAAAATTTTTCTTATTCTTTCTTACTGTTATAAACAATATCACTCTTTTAATTATTTTTAGTAATCTCTCGAATTCACAGTCAGTGTACCAGAGGAGACTGTTAGTGACCAGATCTGGAAGGAAAATAAAAGGAAGAGGACCAAGGGTAAATATTTACAATGCGTTCTCCAAAGTTTAGAAGGTGGTAGCACAGCCTCACTGCTGGTGTTACAAACCCTTTTCATTAGGATAGTTGATTTAAAAAAAAAAAGTGCAGCATAATTGATTTGGGGGCTGAGGCTTGAAGGAAGACAGGAAGGAAAGTTAGATTAATTATCTATTTGCATGCTGAGTCTTTCTGAAGGAGGGGGTGAGAGAAAAACTTCCAAAATGCTTTCTTTGTGTTACTGTGGTATTCTTGGAATTAGGTCAAAAAGGGTTCTAGTAAACACAGAACCAGTACATCCTCAGTGCCAGGAATGCAGGGAAGACTCCTTTTCATTTGGCAAGGGGCAGCTGTCAGATTAGGTCTTCTGATATTGTGAAGCCATGTGCTATGTGCTGCTTGTATTAAATGTTTTTAGTAACTGAAGTCTCTATCCCTCAAATTATTAGTAAAATCCTTAGAAATTTTGAAGTATTGTTTTTGTGTTTCATGTCAAAGATAAGAAGAATTCTTATTGTTGGAAAAGAGAGTTGCATTTGTGGTAATTAAAAGCAACAGAAAACCTCTCATCAAACTAGAAAAATCCTGAAGTAGAAGTTACCTTAAAAACAGTTCTGTGATCAGACATTTTGTATTTCTGCTCTAGCTGAATGTGAGATTTATTTGTCAGTAAGTTAGTAACTTGTCAGTGTAAACTTGGGATATACATGTGAAGTGTCATGGCAGGTGCCATGTAGAACCAACTGCCAGGGATAACAGTCTTACTCAGGTATCACAACATGTGAAATTCAAACTCACACACACTTTCCTCTCTTTGCCTTCAAGCGTTACCGGACGCCTTCCAGATCCAGGTCAAGAGACCGTTTCCGACGCAGTGAAACTCCTCCACATTGGAGGCAAGAAATGCAAAGAGCTCAAAGAATGAGAGTATCTAGTGGAGAAAGATGGATAAAAGGGGACAAGTAAGATTCTTTCTTTCTGAAATATATGCACTAGATTTTTTTACTTATATTTAAAAGTAATACCTGTCATCTTGGATTTGCAATTACAGTTACTTTAAAAAAAAACAGAGTTCTGAGTTGGTTATCCCATTACTTAACTACGTATGATTTTACTGATGCTCCTGTAAATACATAGTTAGACCTGATGTGATTTAAGTTTCAGTTGTGAGGCTGTCTGTCTTCTGACCTAATTTTTTTCAGAGTGGAGGGGATTTAAAAAGTTTAAAAAAACTTTATCTTTCTCTCTCCAAGGAGTGAAATAAATGAAACCAAGAAAGATAATCAAAAGAGCCCAGGAAGAGGAAGAGAGAGAAAAATATCAGACCACAGACAAGTATCTGAAAGTCCAAGCCGAAGAGGGGAAAGAGAGAAGAAAAAAGATCACAAATCCAGCAGTAAAGACAGGGAGACAAGAAGGAATTCAGATAAAGATGATAAGCATAACAAAAGCAAGGCCAAGAAGAGAGCTAAATCTAGAAGCCATAGTAAAAGCCGAGAGAAATCAAAAAGTAAAGAAAGAGACTCCAAGCACAGTAGACATGATGAAAAGAGAATAAGATCAAGAAGCAAAGAGAGAGACCATGAGAAAGGTAGAGAAAAAGAAAAGCGCTATGATTCTAGAGGGAGGGATAAAGAAAGAAGTAGGAGCAAGGAGAGAAGTAAAAGGGCAGGCTCAAGAAGTAATGAACAAGAGCATAGGAAGAGCAAAGACAGGGAGAAACGTAAATCAAGAAGCAAGGAGCGTGAGCATGGCAGAGGAAAACATAGTTCCAGCAGTAGAACAAGGGATCGAAGCAAAAGCCGGGATAGGGGTAGGAGAGGAAGATCAAGAAGCAGGGACAGGGATCGTAGTAGAAGTAAAGACTATTCAAGGAATAGAGATAGAGAAACAAGACGAAGAGGAAGATCAAGAAGCAGAGAAAGGAGAGGTACACCAGATAGATACAGAGGAAGAGAAAACAGGAGGAGGAGAGACTCAAGGAGTTCAGAGAGGGATGAAAGTCAAAGCAGAAACAGAGATAGGTATTCAAACAGGGAAAGTAGAAGCTCATATAAGAGGAATGATAGTGAAAGCCAAAGGAAGAGGCGTTCAAAAAGCCGTGAAAGCAGTAGTCCTGAATCTAGCAAAGATAAGAAGTCTAGTAGAGATCAGGATAGAAGTCCAGATTCAAAAAAGAGACCAAGTAGCAAAGAGAGAGAATCAAAAAAGTCATATTCACGCAGCAGTAAAGAAAAGGAAAAGACCAGATCCTCAGTAGAAAAAGAAATAAACCAAAAATCAAAGAGTCAGGAAAGAGATCATGCCCCTAGTAAGGATAAAAAGTCTGATCATGAAACAAGTCCTGGAACAGATGACGACAGGCATGGATGAGTTTGTGGACTTAATGTTTCCATTGTCTCAAAGTTTTAGAGACGTTTTGGGGAACGCCTTTTTTAAAGATGTGGACTTCAGTTTGGTCTTTTGATAATCTAAAACCTGGATCATTTGTACTGCTAAAGTTTTAATAAACTTGAAATGAAAAACAAATTATATGTGTAATACAGTGTGCTGTGTTTTAAGTATTTCATTGGATTATGTATCCTTCTTGTGTGTTGTCAGCTAGAAAGGTAATTTCTCTGCCACATTTATTTTTTACCTGATGGACAATAGTTCAGTGGTTGCCTGTGAAGAAGCTTGTTCTGTAGGTGAAGAAGAAAGCAGATATACTACATGTCATCTTAAAGCTAGGAGAATATTGCAAGGTGTCCATTACTCGTGTTGCTGCATCTGTATTTCAGTAGGTATAAATCCTAAGGAAATTTATTTACAGAGGTAAATTATGCTAGTTTTATTTTAATCACAAAGTGAATTAATTTAAGTAAATCTTAATTGCTTGTATTTCTCTCACTGCCAACAGTAGAATTCATTCGTGTTGTAAGGCAGTCATCTGTTTGGGAGTTAAATCCTTGTCCTAAAAAATATTTTTAAGTGCAGTGTAACTTTCTTCCCATAACCTTTTTCTGTTCCATGCTTTCATGTTTGTCTACTGCAGAAAATTCAGCTTAGATGCTTCAGACTGCCCTGTCTCAGTTGCTGACTAGTGGATGCACAGAGAGGAAACAGATTACCAGAATTTACAGTGGGTGTTAGAGTAAGGGATCAGGAAATCCTTTCAACTCTTGCTCTTTAAGTCTAAGACAAAACTATTGCTATTCTCCACTACTGGTTTTTGGAGTAGTTGAAACAGAATTTCAAATAATGTTCAAAGACAGGCTCTTAACACCTATTTTGTTTTTAAACTGAAATTTGCTTTCCTCCCTGTTTCCCCTCATTCTAAAGACCATACTGTGAATTCCTTCTCATTCTCTACTTTGTGTCTCTCAAACAAATTTCCTCCCTTTTCTGCTTTCCTCTCCTACCTCTAGGTCCCACCCCTGTTTCTATTTCACCACCAGGCCTTCATGTCAAAGAGAAAGAGTTTGGCTTGTGTTGCTGCAGGAGTGTCCCAGTATGTGCATCCCCAAAGAGCAGCTGGTATGTGGTGACTTAACAGAGTGGGCCAACAGGAGGAGAGATTTGGTACAAACACCAACACTCTTTCCAGTCCTTTGAACTATTCATGCCAAAGGCTGGCAAATCTTTAAAGTCCTGAAGAGAAGTGACAAGCATTAATGTTAAACTGTGTCAAAGCAAAACAATATTGTAATAGTTGAAATTGTTGCCAAATCTTTCACTGTGTGACATAACTTGTTTTTACTGTCTTTTTTATGAGCTTGTCGACATTTTTACTCTATAACCCAATTTATGATCAGTGTGTAAACAGTGTATGTTTACAGCAGATTGGCAGAATTGCTGAAACTTGGCTTTACATTGTGATCCAGCTGTTATTATTCTAAAGGAAAAAAGTTATGTCTTGAAAAAAAGAAAACAGAGGATTATGAACAACTTACTCAGCATTTTTAAAGGAAGAAAACTAGAAGTGTGTGGAGTTACTTTCTAGCAGAATAGTAAGTGGAGCTGCTTTAGCTTATCAAGTGCTTTTTCCCTATGTTTTAGTATGAATTTTGCATAGGAATGGTTATTATATGCAGAATATCTAAAAGTGTTCCCAAGTCCACATGTGTTTGGATGATACAGCTGTTACTTCAGGGAACTTAGGAGTGAACCAAAGACCTGTGTAGTGGACCTATTCTGTCTGAACTTTGGAGGACTTT
The DNA here is from genome assembly GCA_035583135.1 of Lophotriccus pileatus. Classification (NCBI taxonomy): domain Eukaryota; kingdom Metazoa; phylum Chordata; class Aves; order Passeriformes; family Tyrannidae; genus Lophotriccus; species Lophotriccus pileatus. The sequence continues at coordinate 19,707,896 of JAWWES010000171.1, forward strand.
GGAGAAGTTGTAGTCCTATTCTGGAGGACTGCAGTAAGAAAAAGGTAGGAAATTAGGCTTCAGAAATTGTGTGGCAGCCTAAACAAAGCCTTCCTTGGTGTGTTTATACTGTGCTATGCATGCCATGTGCTTAAGAGTCTCCCTTAAAAACTGTTTGCAATGTTCTTTCATTATTTTAATGGAGCTGAGACACAAGCTATTGCTGAAAAATTATGTTTGCACTACTGAGAATATTCTTGCCAATAGCACTAAAGCTCATATAAGCATGCAAACAAAACAGTCTGCAACTATAATGACTGCTGTAGAAAGGAGGAATTGCAAGCAGTCAGCAATACAGCAATACATAGAAATTGTTAAAAACCCCAAAACGAGTCTTTAATTTAAAATCTCAAAATGGAGATTATGTCCAGTTATAGTTTGCAGTTGTAACTAGTTATTTCAAAAGATACAGTTCTGTACCCTTACATGTGGACTTTTTTCTTTATTACAGTTCAAAAAATTATTTGTACAAATTCAATGAACTCTAATTCTTCCATAGCACTTTAAAAATTCATCTGAGTTGGTGGCACAAAACTCAGTTTTCTTGTTTTCAATGTATGTTTTTTTGTAAAAAGCTGGTTACATTAAATTGCACATGGTGGGATACACCTGATCTTTTGATGAGTGCATACCTTGCCTGTATCATATTTGATGGTAAATTGGTGTAGTGTTGATCACTGTTTAAATTGAAACACAATTGCAGTCTTGTATGAGGGAGGGTTTGCCAGATTCATGCATTGCTTTATCAAACTGGAAACTGAGAATGCCGATTAAAAATTCGGTGGGACTGAAGCACAATCCCAGGGACAGTAGGATGTCCCCAAGCACCAGTCAGTTCTTGCTCCATGTGAGGAGGCACTGACTGCTGCTCTTGCAGTCCTTGAACTGTTTCCTCCCTCAATGGCAGAGCTTCCCTGTTCTCAGCCTTGTGCTGTAGTCACAGTATAGCTCAGTGCTTCAGAGAACTGATCTGAAGTGTATTTGAAAGCAACATGGAACTGTACCAGAGGGGGGGGAAATAGCTCATGGTCTTTCCTTGCAAATGCAGAAATAAGTAGTACTTGTAGAATACATTTTTTTCTGCTCTGCCCCAGAACTCATCCTACTCCAGGGAATTTGTGAACCCTAAGACAATGTAAAATGAGGGCAAGGATTACTGGACTAGCTTTGTGAGTGTGTTTAAGTGTACATACAGGCTTGAAATAACCTCCAAAGGCTAGACATGCATTCTCTGTTGTACTGACAATAGATACTGACATTTTACTAATACCATACAGCCTATATATACATGGAATGCTCAAATCAGTATTGGCAGTAGCTTTACAAACTTAATCAAAAAGAGACTGTTATTTGATGCTGGAATTTCTGGGTACTGCCATCAACTCAGAGGCAGAAATTCTTACTGAGGAGGGTAGATGGAATGTAAGGTTGTGTAGACACTATTACCTGTAAAAAATGTGTTGCTGTCTGCTAATTCCTTAACACAGACACAGTGTTTCAGTTGTTGCCCTATTTGTTTGGGTTGGTTGTTATTTAGAAAGAAAAAAAGGCAATGGTTACATTTTAACCCTTTGTTCTATCTGGTGGTTAGAATTTTAGCCTGAAACTTTGCACTTTGTAAATGAAATCCCACACTACAGGCTTTTATTGCAGTGTTCTTTGTCAGATGCCCTGAAGAATTTGCAGTGATCCCCTAACAATGTCTGATTTGTAATAGTGTCAGTCTGGCAAATGGGTTTTAGATTAATGTAAACACAAAGAAAGCAGTCCTTTAGCTGCCTTTTCTGGAACTGTTGATTTATTGAAGCAAATAAAGTATTTTTGGACACACCTCTAGGGGCATAGTAGACTCATTGCTTTTCTGATAGACAATAATGTGTATTCCTGCTTTTAGGACTTTGCTTCTAATAGAAAATCTAAAGATATAGGTACTATGCTTTATCAAAGCAGCAGCCATGAAAGTCTTTTTTGGGAGTTGTTTGTTTTGTTTAGGGTTTTTGTGTTTTTGGGGTGTTTTTTGTGTTTTGGTTCTGTTGTTGTTAGGTTTAATTTTTGTTTGTTTGGTGGGGAGGTTGTTGTTGTCGTTGTTCAACTTAAACTGGAGGACACCAGTGACAAAATTGACTCTAAAAGTGTGAAGATAAATGTAATGGAAATGTAAAGAACTGTTACATGTACTTTCCTTCTTTTGCTGAAAATAGTAATTTTCCTAATGCAGTATTTAGCTAAATTATTAAATAAAATGCATATCAAGAGGTCTGTGAACTCAGCATTTTGCAAAATTTGAATTTGGTACAGTTCTGTAGTTACCTAGCATGAAATTAGCCTTCCATTTTGATGGCATATGTACTTGTAGTATAATTCTTACTTCTTACCCTTGAAAAAATTCATGTCATTAGCAACACTGTTCTAACAAAACTTTGTTGCACAAAACCCAAAAGTAATATTCACCTGCCTTTTTTTTTTAAGATATGTGAAAATGTTTTCTAGTTTTAGTATGAAATTTCACAAAAGGAATAGCAGTAATAAAATGCAATAAAAGTGAGTTTTGATAGCAAAACTACACAAAGGTACATTTTGTTGAAGAATTAAATTAGTGTCTTTCCTTAATCGTAAAGTCATTGTTCAAATAAAACTAATAGGACAGTTAACATGAGTATGTTCAGAAGAGAGATCTTGAACTGCTATAGATGCATATGATTAGTTTAAAATTTATATTTGTATTCAGAAAAGTACTAACACATTAAAAAGACTAAATTGAATTAATGCAGCACCCTAATTTTGAATTTAAATTTTGCAACATGTAAAGCACTTAAGGAAACTTGCTATTTTTGGCAGAAAGTTAGACATTGCTACATCTATCCTCATTATAAGAAGTAGTCTGTGTGTGGCTTTAGCCATAGCTGCTAATGAAAAAAATGGTTGGAAGGATTGGAAAAATTTAGAAATATTAATTTATGAACAGTGGTAGGAGGAACTGGCTGATAGCTGGGTTCCTTCAGCTAAAATAATTGTTCATTATACTGGCAGTGTTGTGCATGTAGCATTTATGAGAGTATTTTGTAATTATTCTCAGTCTTTCGGACATTTTGTAATTTATACTTCCTCACAGGGAAGATGATCCAGTTGTCAGCTGGGAGAATGAGTTCTTGATACAAAATGTACCACTTGTGCACTAAAGTACTTCTCAGAAATAAATACTTTTTTGCATATTTATTAGTGTTTTCCATGTCTGCCACATGTGCTTCTTGCAGTATTAGCATCTTCTGCATTTAGAGAAATACTCACTTCTAAGTCAAATGGTGCAAGCTGTACATGCAAATTCACAGAATATTCTGAGTTGGAAGGGACCCATAAGGATCATCGGCCCCAGTGGGGATCAAACCACGACCTTGTCGTTATTAGCACCATGCTGTAACCAGCTGAGCTGATCTCAGGGTCAGTGTGCTTCTGAGAGTCCAGTCTCCAGCCTTTTGAAGTGGCAGTACTGTTAGTACAGATTTACAGGGCATAGTGACTTGATGTCAGCACATCTTCAGTTGAACCAAGATCCATATGTTTTTACTGAAGGTGTGAAGTTACCTTTTTATTCCCTGTTGGTGGATGACAGTGTTAATAGTAGATGCAATTAAGAGTTTCTACTATAGAATGGCAAATGACAGCCTATTCACTATCTCTATATTGTAACATATAAAAATGCAGCCATGCAATGAAGCTGACCTCATGTCTGAATTGCAAACTCTGCCCGTTGTCAGCTTTGATCTTGTACTTACACAAATACAAGTCTGTGTGTGTGAAGCAGATAATTTTCAGTAGTTAGAGAAGAACTACTTGTTCAATATGAATGTAAATGGAATGGTAGGACAGCTTACAGTCAGTTTAGAATTGAATGGAAGAATAAGCTTTGATTCAAAAGTCACCTACAGCAGTATGTCAGCCTGGAAACCTGGCTGAGTGAGAGCAGAGTGCTTAGAAAAAGCAGGGAAAAGTTTTTCCCATGGCCTACAGTTGGGTCAGCTAGAGTGCTAGATACAGTCTTACTGCAGACACTTCTTTCCCATGAAGGATTAAAGACTCAGCCAGTGCTGCAACTTTTCAAGATAGTATTTCTACCTTCCATTACGTTCTCCTAAATAAAAGTAGAAAACTATCACAAAAGACACAGTCAACATGGATGTTTTAAAACACAGATGTTTTAAACAGCTTGCTCAGTTTTATTATATGCTCAGTAAGATTATTTTTTTAAGCCAAAATGTAAGGTTTTAATTAAGGCTGGAGACCCAGCAATACTAAAGGAGTACAGTACTGATAGTTTACCTGTGGTTGTTACCTCTTGATTTCCTAAAAAGTTAATCTACTGTTTTGTTCTGTAATAAAATTAGTTAAAGTACAGTTGTGAGCTGTGGCACTTGTTTCTTGAGCTGAAGTTGAGTATAGGCAGGTTTTGGCGAATAGCATGTTTCGTTACTTGCTCAGCTGTTGCTTTGTTACTTGCTCAGCTTGCTACTTGTATCTTCAGCAGGTGGGCACTGATAGGTTTTGCAGGCACATAGAACTTGGAAGGAGAGAATGGCAAGCTTCCTTTTCCTTTGTAGATACTTAGTGGTCAAATGTATTTCTGAAGAAAAAAGAAGGAGGTATATAATTAGTAGCTACTCTTAATTGTATGCACAGTCATAGGATGTAACTGAAACTAATGCAGAAATACTTATCCTGTAAGCTTTACCAAAGATAGTCCGATCTTGCCCTTTTCCACTATGCCAGTTGCTGGATTTCGACTGGTCTGCTCAGTGATGCTTCCTTCTTCCAGTACATGTTGCTTTTTTGTGACTTTTACCTATTTTTCCTTTACACAGAAAAGGAGTGAGACCAAATGCTACTCATTTGAGGGGGGCAATTACTATTATGTTAACAGAGATGCAGTGTTGAATTTTGCTGGACCTGTGGTGCTGATGTTCAAGCTCTTCAGTGCCTAACAGAATTGTGCATTTCTCAGGGCAATGGATTGGAGCTGAGGCAACCCACAGAAAAACAAAGTGCTATGTTGGTTTATGCAAAACAGTGTCAACCAGCTACAAAGAGCTGTGCTTTGGGACTGCTTACTAGAGATTGGTTTAACAGATCAGAGGGCGGGTTTGAATCATTTAGGTATCTAGTTCTTAATATCAAAGGCCATGATATACCAAAGCAAAAAGAAGCTTAGTTTGTAGTGATGGCAGTGCAATAGTGTAAAACTTCACACATTACAAGCTTAACAAACCTATGGCACAATTTCACTTATTTTAAACAGGAAGGAATTAAGATAATTCCAAAGAAGATGTCTCATATGGTCTTGTCACACCCCTGGCCTTCAACTCCCTCTGAAGTCTTAGCCTTCAGTGATGAGGGTTTTTTTGAGTGCCATTTATAAGTAGTGAATTTTCCTTCTCTCAAAAATGCACTACCAGAACAAGAAGGAAGATTTCGCATCAGAGATCAGGATGCACTGCCAGAACAAGGAGAAAGATTACAGACTAGTTATAGCACTTGTACATTCAAGAGATACCAGAAACACCTAAGTTAATAAGACACATGAAAGAATTTAACTACTGAAACAGAGGAAATTAACTATTGAAACAGAGGAAATTATTTGACCTAGTATGACCAGGGAGCTTTGAAAAGATTATTTTTTTTTCTTTTCCAGAAGTATACAGTAAGTCTGTATTGGGACATGAAGATGTTCATCCTTAATAGTCCGACAGTGCCAGCTCTGCTGTTCATGAGCAATTTATTTTCAGGTACCTGTTCTCTTCAAAATCCCTCAGAGCTGAGCAGGAGCAAAGACTGTAACGTTAAAAGAACTTGCACAGATCTAGTAACTGTTTCTAATGCTACTTAACAGTAAAGAGCTGCACAGTTAGTTAACTCAAATTCCCTTAGGATATGAGGCATTTTAGAAACCTGTTCTCTTCCATTTCCTAGGTAGGAGTTGTTTCAGATCCATGACAACAGTATTGTCTTACATATGTACCAGAGCCACACAGGTACCAGTTGTGATACTGTTGGGAGAATACCATGTTAGACATGTAGACAGAGGCCCACATGTTCAAACTAAAGTTGCTATTCTACTTCCAGAGTTGGGTCAAGGTGTGGAAAGAATGCAGTTTGATTTAAGGTCTCTGCTTCGGTCCCTCTGTGAGTTGCACCTTGGATCTCTAAGGTCTTGGCCTTCAAATAAGGTCAATACTGTTATGGTTCTCATCTGCTACAATGTCCTGAAGCAGCCATCTGAGAGGGTGCTTTGTTGATCAAGCCTGGTAATAAAAGTTTACTAGTCAAATTATTTCTCAAAGCATGTTCTGATTTGTTAGCTATTAATTAAAACTTTATAGAATTATTTAGGTTGAAAAAGGTCAAGTCCAACTGTTAACCTAGTACTGAAGTCCACCACTAATCCATGTTCCTAGGTGTGGAGGGACCCTAGCTGGTTCTGGGGTCTCTGAGTAGCTGAAAGGTTGAAGGTGGAACACTTGTGGCTGGTCAGGTAGTGACCACGGACAGTAACAGCTTGGCACAAGAATAGGTTTCCTGGCAAGAATGCTGAGTCAGGACTGCTGGACATGCGTGGATGTACGTGGACAGGTGTCCAATTGTGAGATGTTTATGTTACAGTTAAACCAATTGTAAGTGTACATGTGTTACTGAGTACA
>JAWWES010000171.1:19714723-19728074 GCA_035583135.1 Lophotriccus pileatus
GTCCAATTGTGAGATGTTTATGTTACAGTTAAACCAATTGTAAGTGTACATGTGTTACTGAGTACAGTATATAAGCAGCCACGCTGCTTGTATGTAGTATGTATGTTCCAGCATCTAAATAAAAGTTCCTGATCTCTGAACACGTGAGCCATATCGCATGATTCATCTCCGGCCACGATACCTAGGCACCACGTTCTATATGTCTTCTAAATACCTTCGGGAAGGGTGACTCAACTTCAGCTAATAACTAATACAAGTAGTGGCACTAGGCATTAAATGAGAGGTACCTCTCAATTAATAATAGATCTTTCCAGGCAGCAATTCCCTTCTTATCAGCTGCAGTTGATCTCCCTATATTTTGTTGCCATCTTGAAATGGCAACTGAAAAGGACCTCTGGTGAGCAACCAGACCAGCCTCCTGCCTAACCTGGAACATCTTTAAACCTTCCTGATTCCACCACCTCTCGCCATTCTGATCTAGTGTCATCATACAATGCTTTATAGAAGTTTGGTAGAAAATTACTACCTAGAATTAGTCACTTAAGTCAAGCACACGATGCATGTGCATCTCAAAGTCAATAAAGTAACATGATTCCTAGTTGGATTTTTTTCATGCTGAATTTGGGTAACTAAATTTATATTTAGCTGATGTGCTTTAGAAGTTACACATGATTCCCACTTCACTCTAGGTGTATGAAATGAAGAGTTGTTTTCTGGTACTTGGGTTTGATGGTTCTGTGGATGTTCAAAGTAAAAGGAGTATAAGCCCCATGGAAGCAGGCTGTAGATTTCAAAAGCAGACACACATCGTCTGCAGAACAGGGCATTTCTGGAACCTGAGTAGGAAATGAGGCTGCAATCCACCTTGTTTCTTGCTGCTGTGGAGGGTGATTAAAACCCACTTAACTCACCAACTGCAGGGTAGTGAGTGTGTGGAAATACGCACTTAGAGATGCATTTGCAGCATTATCGAGCTCTGATGATTTCAGCAACACTCCTGCTGTAGTCAATACTTCTTAAAGGCTCCACCTTCTGTCATCAAAGCTTTTATTAAAACTTTCTTTCTGCTTGCTGAAAAAAAGCTTGATGTAGTAAAAGGAGCACTGGCTCAGAGAGAAGAGAAATAAATTTTTCATTAGTGAACTAAGCAAAAAAGTATTTAGAGACAGTGTCACAAGCTAATTATCATGTCTCTTTTTTAATAGAGAATTTCCAAAATTAATTACTTCAAGATAAGTGGAGAGAACTCCTTGTGACTTATAGTTGACAGTGCAGAAATGTTAGTCTCTTGATTATTCCTACTTATTGTGCTTTGGTTCACATTATGGAATAATGGGCCATGCTAACTGACATGGGTAGAGTCAGTGAGCTCCACCCAGCCATGTTCTGCTCTCCAAAATGAATGCAGCAGCCCAGACCACAGCAGGACTGACCAAGACAATAACTGGGTCTGTGCTGGCTCTGAGGAGAGTTCTTGGCCCCACCCTCAGGCAGGGCTGTGAGGGGCAAAGCAGGCTCTAATACTCCTGCACAATGCCAAGTGTTTGCTCAGTCTGGAGCAAGTGGGGGCTCATGGACATGTGGTAGGAAGAAAATGGACAGCGTTACATCAACCATCTTTCCCCGCTCCCCCCACTGGTTTTTTTAATACTGCATATATATCCATTCCACTACTCTTGCAGTTGTCCTAGTTACAACACATCTTGTTCATTCCTTGAATGCTTGGAGAGAATAAAAATTACATCTAGCAATGGCATTGATTCAGTTACTCACTCTCTTTATCTCCGAAATGCTCCATCCTGATGAAAAGCAGTTTCTCTCTGAGCATTGTAGTCCAAGTCTGCTTGCTTTTCCTGCTGTTTTTTTGCCTGCTTTTCAGCCTGATGAAGGGAAGAGAATAACAAAACTTAGTATTTTGTTCTCAACATCACTATTCTGTAAAGCTTAGAGAGGGTAAGAACTTACAGAAGATCTGCAGTGGTGTTAGCTGATACTTGGCAAGTATCATCCCTCCCCTTTCTCTCCCCTACTGTACTCCCCACAAAAAGGGTACATTAAACAGATGAACGGATGTCTACATTAGCTGCTGCTTTTTGGTGACCTGCCCAGAAGATATGAGAGGACAACAGTGCATGGCTGAAAAAATGGCATAATGCCACAGGCAGGACAGGATGTGGTCTATTATTGTTGATCTCCTATTACCAGCCCTGCCAGCTAATAATCCTTCCTGACTAGCAGGGCCAAGTCAGCCTGGAAGAGGCTTCTGTTCTAATGCTCTAAGGAGGCTCATAAACCTCTGAAACACATGCATCATCATTGTCAAGTTCTGAGCAGCAGCCTCCTCACTCCACAAGCCCCTTGTGGACCATGTTAACCGCATGGGTACAGAGTCAGTCACCTCTCCAACATCAGCAGCTGCAGTGATAAAAACCAAACATGCATGTCACACCAACAGCAAGCTTCCTCTCTCTCTCCCACCCAAGAGATCTAATCCTATGGGTTTAGAAGAGTGTTTTTTTCTCAAAAGGTTGACAGGGTACATCTCCTCTATTTACCATTTGCTGGATCTGAAACTTCTGTACTTCCATGTTTGCATCACGTTGTCTTTGTTTCTTGGCTTTTTCCATTTCCTGGTAGATGCCATCTTCTGTCATCCACCGATTACGATCCTTCTCAGCCTCTTCTTTTTCCTGTCTCTCCTTTTCCTCTTTCATCTTCATCTGTAGTTTACAAAATACACACAAAAAGTTAACCAAGGAGGTGTCCTGCTAAGCTGAAAGTCACATCTCAGCAGAAGCAGCCCTGTATCAGCGCTCCAAGAAGCACTGTCACTGTGGCTGGCCAGTCTCCAACCCCAGGGTTCCCAGCAGCCCTGGCAGATCTGCACCCAACATGGAAGTGAGAAAGGGAACCCCAGGAAAGATATCAGTGGACTTGATGAAGCTTTCTGATGCATGGCACCAGAGCCAGCTGTGATCCGGGCCAGGCTCCTCAGCTGGAGTAAGCAGCAGTAAGATCAGCCCAGGTTTCTTACCACGGTGGCTCTGTGTTCAGCTATAGATTCAATGGCAGCCTTTTGTCTTGCTTCTTTCTCCTTGTTTTTCACTTGGTATTCAGCTTCTACCTCTGCAGCTCCTCTAGCAAGACGATCATCTTCGATCTTAAATGCCTCGTTCATCTGTGCAGATAGTTTTTCAAAAGCTTTGTCCTTATCCTTCTGCATCAGCCTGCAGGAGAACATGAGCTACTATAACACCCCAGGACACCTGAGGCACTGCTCCTGACAACACCAGCGGTCCCACCTCCACCCCCCATAGCACCTATTCCTGCTAGAACTGGTTGGCATTTTTTCTGCACTTTCTACTTCAAATTTTAATAACAGAAAAATTGCTTGCATTGAACTTCTGATTTTGCTGATATAACAATTGACAGTAATGTTTTTCACATAATTAAATTGCAAGTTTGAATCTTAACATTGAAAACTGTATCCTTAGACCTACCTGTTAGTCTCTGCATCTTTTTCTCTTGCCAGATCAGCCATCATTTCTTTACCTTCAATATAAGCCTTAATCCAATCATTATATTTGTCTTCTTTTTGTTTCTCTTCAGCTTTAATTACTTTCTGTTCAGCTACATATTCCTGTTTAAATGAAAAGCTACTTTTATTTTCATTTGGAATAAGATTTTGGAAACATGAACTGAAAAAAATTCTAACAAAGACTTCAGGCCTCTCTATAATGACAAGTTCTTTGTCTCAGTGAAGAAGCTATAAAAGATAGAAACACAGAGATGGAAGAGAATTCTTATGACAAACTACAACAAAAGTAAAATTAGTGTGTGGTTGCAGCCCCAACCAGAGTATCTTTATACTCTTTCCTCTACTTCCCCAGCAGTTTCAACTGTATTATTTCCACCCCATTCACACAGTACAGATTCTGAAGGGCTCAAACAGTAGAAGTTCATAGAACCATCAAAATGAAAAGCATGGCCACTTTGTAATGGCAGGTGTATAGCTTGGCAGTATGTATAGCTTTCATTGCATATACAAAATTTGGGGAAACGGGATAAAATTGTATATTTGGGGTGAGGAGTATGGGGGGATAAAAAGCATGTAGGGTTTTAGCAAGAATTCTCTCCTCTTACACTCTCTTATGGCAATGAATCATCACAGTACCTCCACTTTAGACCCCCTGCTCAAGCAGGCACAGTCAGGGAAACAGTAGGCATGGTAAGTAGGTTATCGCCAATCATAAATGGAAAGACAAGTTTAAAAGATACTGTCATAGTCAGGCTGTTCCCTCTTCCTAACAAAGAAAAGTGGACTTAAAACAGAGCAATTACATCCAGTTAAGTCAAGGACAATCTCCTTGCTGTCTCTAGCAGACTTTTTTCATTGTAGACCAGTCAAAGCTCAGGTGCTACATAAAAACTTCCAAGAGGCCTTTCTCAGAAGCAAAGACATGCCTTTGCACCCGGCAAAGAAGGCATTTGATCCCATGCTGCTGAAAGTGCCAGCACAGCCCCTGTTACCTGCAGGCTGCTTGATTTGTGGGCTGAGTGCAACCATCACAGCCAAGGTGAACCAAGCATTTTGGACTGTCTGCTTTCCTGTTACTTACCTGATGCTGCCTCTGGCGTTCAACCTTTTCTTCTTGATCCTTTTCTTTTCCTCTCTGAATTTCCAGTTGGTACAGTTGGGTTGATCTCTGTATTTGTTCCCCTTCTCTTTTGTTTTCTAGCTTGGCCAGGTCTGCTTGATCCTTGTGCTCCTTTATTCTAAATTGGAAAAGGAAAGTCAATAAACGAGCTATGGGCTGTGTGACGTAATGATGAACAGATAGATTCTGCACATCTACAGGTACTTTAACATTAAAAAAATGGTACTTTGAAGTGAATGTCAGAGAATGTAGAATGTCAGAGATCAAACTAGAATCAATTTTTATAAGCTAGCTCCAAATTCTTTGACCAAAGCTCAGCCCTAGTTTGAGGGTGCTGTTCTGCACTAGCAAAAGCAAGCATGACCACCATGTGGACTCAAATATTACACTGAATTTGTTAGCCCACTCTCTGTACAACCTGGGCCTTTGCCATCTAGCTGTCTTCCAAGCAGTGCCACAGCACTGTGCAAGACATGGCCATGATGCCTATCCTGGCTAGGTGTGAAGGCTTCTGGGCTGGGGGAAGCAGAAATAACAAAGGATTTTGCCGCTTGCTCTCAGTGCCAGAATTTAGAGTCTTGTTTAATTTATTAGGATAGACATAGCCCCTGACAGCAAGAGACATTTCTGAAGCTGGAGAACAGAGTTACGGAGGAACCAGAGGGTGAGGAGAGGTGATGAGTTTTAGTCTGACCACGGAGCGAGGATGATGTGAAAGCATCGTTCGAACGCAGCGAGTCGCGCAGCCCCGAGCACGGCACCCGTGGGCGCGGCCGGGCAGCTCCGCCGAGCGGGGTTAGCGCCAAACAGCCCGGGTCCCGCCCGCGCCCGGCTGGCCGCAGGAAGGTTTTTAACCCAAACCCGCCGGACTCACTGCGCCAGCTGCTCCTGGGCCACGGCCCGGCGGCTCAAGCAGCGGCCGCGCTCCAGCTCTGCCTCCCGGCGGGCGGCGTCCGGCCCATCGAGGTCCATCGTCGGCCCTTCCCCACCGCCTCTCCGAGAAACTGCCGAGGGAGAACGAAGATCCTCACCGGTGCCCCGGCTGTCCCGGGGAGTCGGAGCTCCTTCTCCCGGCCTCCACAAAGGCTGCGACCGCCGCCCTCCCCCCGTTCCACGCGTGACAAACGCGCGGGAGCCGCCGCAGCCCCGCCCCGGGAGCCCGGGCGGGCACCGCCCGCTCCGTCGGCGAGGGCGCAGGGAGGAAGGAAGCAAGGCGGTCTCGCCGGCGGGACTCTTCTCCGCAGCCGGTTCGTGAGCTACTCGTTTGCCCTCGGTAAGAGGCTGAAACGTCCCCCCCGCCTCTGTCCCTCTGCTCCTGCCGCGGCCGTGCCGCTCCCTGCAGGGGCTGCGGCGATGAGGCCCGGCCGGGCTCCGGGGCTGCCGCGCCTCGCACCGCCTTCACCCCGCCAGGCCTGCCTGGAGCGCGGGCTGCGGGCCCTTGGCGGCCCTGGGAGCTGGGTGAGGAGGTCGGTCCTCCCTCTCCTTCCCAAAGTTCCTCCCTTGCCCTGCCTGGAAGAGACTCCTCAAGGAGGTGCCTGCTGCACCCGGGGAGGAGGACACCCACCTTACGCCCGGCAGTTTTACACTGTAAGGGAGGTAAAACCAGTTCTGCTTGGTCCTCAGCTTGCATGAGGGACCTCGCCTCTGGGGTGGCCCAACATCTTTCCCGAAGTCCCGTGCTTTCTGCAGGGCCTGTTGCTTTCAGAAGCCAGACTCCGAAATTCGAGGACGCACAAAAGACTCATTTTCCAAACTAAAATATTGGCAAGTGTCCTTTGTATAAAGCTCTTCTAATCTGGGTTTAGGTTTTTTTTTAGGATTTGCATAATTTTCTAGTCTGGCTAACAGAGACTTGCTGCTGCAGAGCTGAACCACAAGGTTGTGTGCAACACAGCAAAGCTTCAAGTTTCTTGAACTTTATTTCCCGTAGACACCGGGAGAGGGGAATACTGTTTAAAGCCTAGGGTGCTTGTGGAGGAAGTCATTACAGGAAACCCTAACTGTCCAAGGCAAGAAAATGATGTTAACGTTTCAGCAAAGAAACTAAGCTTAAGGAGGGAGATGTGTAAGTGGCTTGGGTGTTAGAGAGAAATCTGTTGAGGAATCTGAGAAACAAATTTACATTGGATCTATTTACCATAGATCAAATCATTGTTAGGCTTTCTGAAAGGCCAGCCCAACTATGTTGTCTCGTGTTGATGTGTTCTTTTTGTAATCACTATTTACAGCTATATTGGGATCTATTTTCCTTCTAGGTGACATTTTAAGGGCTGTGAACAAATCACATTAATATTTTCAGGTAATAAAACCAGTTTATAGCATGACATTTGTTTTAGAGAGGTAGTTGCAAAATACTACAAAACCTGCATACCATAGCTATTCTAACTTTCACGTGTGTTCTCTTTTTTCTTCCCCTGTAATTGTTTTGTTTTGGTCTCTTCTGTTATGGGGAATACTTCACTGGAAGTAGGCTAGAGAAAAATGTGACCTTTTACACTAGGAATTCATACTGTGGACCTGAAAAACCTGGGATAGTGAATTTTTAGAACAAGGAATATTAAAATATGGCAGTGAGTTTTTGACTGGAATGGGTTACAGTGACAGTCAATTATATAACATGCATTCCTGTTTCAAGTTAGTGAACTAACATTCATGAAATACAAGCTGGGGATTTTTGAGAATATAGCCAGTTATTTGGCAGTCTCTTTTTTTTTTTTTTTCCAAAATGGACTTAGAGATTCATAATTGAATTTGATACAAATCATTTACGGTTTAACTCTGCCTGTACAGTACAAAAAGGATTTTTTTTAACTTGAAAACAGCTTCTTCCTTTTCTTGCTGGATAGTTTAAATGTTATTTCATGGTTTTAACTTCTCAAGTGGTATTACAGCTACAACAAGGTAACTGAGTCCCAGCAACATCCTATGCTTGGAAAGTAGTATTTATTTCTTCTCTTCTCAGAAAAATGGCCCCTGTCCCAGTCTTCTTCCACCTTTGCATGCCTTGAGAAGAGGGTAAAGACGATGGGTGGTCTTGGACTCTGATTCAATTACTTGCTTTGCATAGCTCTGAAATTCACGCTCTTTACCAAGTGCAATAGCTTCTTTCTCAGCTTCATAGTCCAAGTCTGCTTGTTTTTCCTGCTGTCGTTTTGCCTGCTTTTCAGCCTGATGAAGGAAAGGGAATAACAAAGATTAGTATTTTGTTTTCAACTTCACTATCTTGTAAATCATAGCGAGAGTAAAAGCTTACAGGAGATCTGTGGCACTGTTAGTTGATACATGGCACTTGTCATCCCTCCCCACTTCTCTCCTCTGCCATATCCCCCCAAAAGGGTACATTAAATAGCTGAGTGAACATCAGCATTAGCTACTGCTCTTTGGTGACCTGCCCAGAAGACACAGGAGGGTAGCAGTAGAACATCATGACACAGAACAGGATGTGATATGTCATTGCAAACCAGCCTTGACTTGCACCAATGCTCTGAGGAGGCTGCTCCCCAACACCAGCATATGCAGAGCACACATGATTTAAAGAAAAACAACACCCGTCAAACAAAAAAGCCCCAAAAATCCAGCAAGCTTCATTTCTTCCTCTCAGCATGAACTAGTGCTGTTGGTTTAGATGAGTGTTTCTTTCTGAAAAGGTTGTCAGCTCCTCTATTTACCATTTGCTGGATCTGAAATTTCTTTACTTCCACACTTGTGCCATGTCGTCCTTCTTTCTTGGCTTTTTCCATTTCCTGGAAGATGCGGGCGTTTTCCATTAACACATCACGTTCTTTTTCAGCCTCTTCTTTTTCCTGTCTCTCCTTTTCCTCTTTCATCTTCATCTGTAGTTTACAAAACACACACAAAAAGTTAACCAAGGAGGTGTCCTGCTAAGCTGAAAGTCACATCTCAGCAGAAGCAGCCCTGTATCAGCGCTCCAAGAAGCACTGTCACTGTGGCTGGCCAGTCTCCAACCCCAGGGTTCCCAGCAGCCCTGGCAGATCTGCACCCAACATGGAAGTGAGAAAGGGAACCCCAGGAAAGATATCAGTGGACTTGATGAAGCTTTCTGATGCATGGCACCAGAGCCAGCTGTGATCCGGGCCAGGCTCCTCAGCTGGAGTAAGCAGCAGTAAGATCAGCCCAGGTTTCTTACCACAGTGGCTCTGTGTTCAGCAATAGATTCAATGGCAGCCTTTTGTCTTGCTTCTTTCTCTTTGCGTTTATTTTCTTCTGCAGCTTCTATTTTTGCAATATCTCTAGCAAGTTGATCGCCTTCCATCTTTAATGCCTCACTCAATTGTTTAGCTAATTGATTAATGATTCTGTCCTGATGTTCCTGTGCTTTTCTGCAGAAGAACATGAGCTACCATAACATACCAGGGTAACACATCTGGGTCTACCTGAAGCTACCAAACTCAGCAGTCCTGCTTCTAGTCATCTCTTCTCCTGCCACAGAGGCTGGCCCACCCACCCAACTCATTGATCTCCTTGTGTTCCTCCTGTTTGTTCTTTTTTACATTATCTTATTTAGCAAATAAACATTCCCTGTATTCATGTAACACCAGCTTTCTGTTGCAGTAATGGGTTCAGTGAGGAGTCCACCTAGCACCTTGCCATCATAAGAGAAATTTTGGGAGTATTGGACAAAAGCAGGGAGAGAAGGAAACTCTTAGATTGACTCAGTGGTATCATCAACACCTTCAGTGTTAAACTGATAAACCATCTCCCCTTAATAAGAACCCAATGTAATTGATTAATTACAGTCAAATCATTTTCCTTGATCTGACTCAGAGAAATTTAGCTTATACTCAAAAATATTTTCATCAAGGATCTTACTTTTTTTTAATTGTTGAGGAGGTTGGAGGCTTGGCAGGCCATAGGAAAATGACTGTTCCCAATACACTGGTGTAAAGCTTTGTACTTCCATAAGCCTTTGTACTCTGAAGTGTGGAGAGATTGCTCCCTAGCATGCTTAGTACAAAGGAACCTATGAAAGAATTTCCTTTTTCTCCTGAATTCCCTACTCTCTCTACCAGCAGATTGTTGATTGTGTTACATCATTGGTCTGAAAGATCTGACTACAGTATGTATAATTTTTAGTTTATTTACAGTTTATCCTCTAGCTTTGTACTCACCTACGCATTTCAGCTTCTTTCTTTTTTTTCATCTGGGCAATAGTTTGCTTTGCTTTAAAATGAGCATTGATCCGATCATCTTCTTCCATTTGTTTTTGTTCCTCTATTGCTTTGATTATTTTCTGGTCAGCTATGTATTGCTGTATGGGCAAAACAGTCCTCATGTAACAGATAAAGTTTAGAATATCTGGGCCTAGGGTAGCAACCTAACAAGGATCACTCCCTGTTCTCTCTTCTCATGTTTCTTTCAAAGGGAGAAGAGAGGAAAGGCTTTTCAGAACTTCCACTTACTCCCTATTCAAACATGCATGAAGAGGAGATAGCAGATGTGAGGAAGCGAAGGGGGAATGGAGCATCAAACAGCTGCTTCTCCAGCATATTGCACAAACAAATTGCTGTGCAATACAGAGAACATTATCCCATGCTCCCATTCACAGACATGGAAGAGTGGGACAGTGGGAGGCATGGGACTGTCCAGCCACCACCAACAGCCACACAAACCATACTGCTCCTGGCCTACCTCTTCCAAAACTATCCCAGTCTAAGAGCTTAATACAAAACATAGCTGAAAAGGAGTTTTCTATACTTTTATGTAAAAAAACAACTATCTTTTGCATTCTGTTTGCAACTGTTCTAAGGCACCTCTAGTTTGTACTTAGCAAGATGCTGTTAAAGATGAAATGAGAAGGCAGCAGGTTTTGACTAAATTTCTAAACGTCTCCAATAATAAGCAGAAAGTCAAATTAAAAAGATATGTTCGGTCTCAGGCTATTCCCTCTTTCTAACAAATAAAAATGGGCTTAAAACAGCAGGGATGTGAAACTTAAATCCAGATCTCAAGTCAAGAAGAATATTTCTTCATATCTACAGCCAAATCCTTAATCATAGATGAGTCAGAACATCAGGTGTCAATGTCCCTTCAGACAAGAGAAGAGAAAAGCCTCCAAGAGGCCTTTCTCAAAAGCACAGAGTTAAAGACATGGCCTGCAACTGGCAAAGAAGGCATTTGATCCCCTGCTACTGAAGCTGTCAGCAAACTGTTGCCAGTAGGCCCATTTGTTTGTGGGCTGAGTGCAACCATCACAGCCAAGGTGAAACACACATTTTTAACTGTCTGCTTTCCTTTTACTTACATCATACAGCCTCCGGCGTTCAACTCTTTCCTCCTGTTCCTTTTCCTTTCTTTTCTGAATTTCCAGTTGGTGCAGTTGATTCAATCTCTCTATTTCTTCTGCTTCTTTTTTGATTTCTAGCCTGGCCAGATCCGCCTGATGCTCGTGCTCCTTTATTCTGAATTGGAAAAAGGTGAAAAAAAACCGTGTAGAATGTATTTGTGATAAGAGTTTAAGTAAATAATAAAGTAGGGTTGCTTTTAATTATTACTTACTGTTCCAGCTGATATTTGCGTAGAGCCTGCTCATTCATATAATGCTGCTGTTCCTTTTCTTGCTCTCTGAGAATGTATTCTTTAAACTGACGTTCCTCTTCTTCACGTTCCTTCTTTTTGTTAACAACTGGCTTCAACTTCTGAAATTCAATTTGAGCATCTCTTTCTTTTAGGACCTCAGTAAGTAGAAGTGCACTCTGCAAGAGAACATTTAAAGTAATTTGTGTGTTCAGAAGTCTTTAAAGACATTCAGTACAGTTTGAAATTAAAAATTGTAAGTTGTCAACAAACATGGAACTGTTTCATTCTGTCGTTCTGATAGGATAGGTAGGTTTTTGCATGATCGATAATCTCCTTTCGTTTTGCTGCTCGGAACTTTGCTTCTTCCAAATCAATTAACTTTCTTTCTTCCTCTTCCCTTTCTTCACGTAATTTTTTGGCTTTAAGTTTCTCTTGTGCTAGGCTCTGTAGTGCAGACAAAATCAGAAATCACATTTACATTTTGGGTAATTTTTTTTTTTGTTTAATTTTGCATTTTAGCTTTAATTAAAATATAAAGTTTATGTTAGGTATTAAGTGTATTTAAATTGAATTTAGTTAATATACATATTCAAAAGTAAATGTTAAACAAAGAGAGCACAGGTAGAAATTAGTGTTTTGATGTATATGAAAATGACTACCCATGTTTACAAATGTATCTCGTACTTACCACAGTGGCATTGGGAGGGTCTTTTATAGCAGCTTTGGAGCCTAAGTGCGTTTCTTCCTGTTCTTTCTTCTCAGGGAGGATGTGTGCTTCTTCTTTACTGCTGTCCTGAATCCTTTCCCATTCTGCTTTTGGCAATACAATTACCTGACGGAGATCTACTTCATTTGGAAGGAAATAATCATCTGGAACATTATTTTCTTCCAAATGATGTGATGCTGTGCAGAGAAAAAATGCTGAGGTTACTTGATATCAGAAAGTCCAGTATTCAAATGTGTATCAGGATTTGAATTCTCACATAGTAACAATACTAAGTTGTGCTTGTCAGTTACTCTCTTCATCCCCGTACCCCAAAGCTAAGACAGGGTACCTGTATCTGTAGTCTAACTACGACCAGTGCATGTACGTGGACTGTGGCACTGACTGACTGAACTGTTTGTAGGTCCCTTTGCCTGTCTGTATTTGCCATTGTGTGTATGTACAGGTTTGGCTTGTAGCAACTCACATTTTCCTGGCAGTACTTGGGCATGGTTCTAAGAACAGCAGGATCCAGGGACCATTCCCAAAAGGAAAGGGAGAATATTGGTAAAGCCATTCCACTGGCTTTGAGGCGGCAGTTTGAGCACAGGCTGTCTACCCTTGTCCTGCACACTCATCGTATTTAGTGAAATAGATCAGTTGTAGAACATTTTCTTGATTTGTTGGCAAGATTTGCATTTCTCCGTTGCATTAGGCTTACATACATAAATGTATGTTTTCTAGATGATCACTAGATCATCTAGACACTCTTTCAAAGTGTCACCACCATTTTTGGAGGCAGTGGCACTCTGCACGGAGTGGTGTCCCGTAGAAATTCTATGTTTGTCTGATTTGCCACAGCCTGACACGCCGTGTCCGAGGTGTAAGGAGGCTTTCTCTTATATCACACCGATGTCAAAGGCTATTTCCCGGATGCCGTGTTGCTAATCTGTCTCACGATAGGGACCGGATGTGGTCCTCTCCCCCTGTCCCAGGTGAAGACAGCCTTGCCCAAAGTAAAGGGGCACTGAGGTGGCTGCGCCCTGCAGGCAGGGAACAGCCGAGCCCCTCGTTCTTCCCCAGCTGCTGCCGTGGGAGCTCACGGGACCTGCGCTGGGTTCAGCCAGTTCTTGGGACGGAACTGCCCGTCCTGCTGTGTGCAGCTGGGGGAGCTTTGGGGACAGTCTCGCTGGACACGCCCACAGCCTCCCGGGGCCGTGCGCTGCCCTCCCGCCGGTCCCGGTGCCCGCGGGGGAGCCGCACTCACGGCCGCTCCGCCGCCGCCGCCGCTCCGCCACGGCCCCGGGCCCGGCCGCCATGCTCGGTCCGCGCGGCCGTTGCCGGGGAGCCGGGGGCGCGCGGGCCCGGCCGAGAGGGCGGCGAGGCCCATCCCCGCGGCGAGGCCCATCCCCGCGGCGAGGCCCATCCCCGCGGCGAGGCCCATCCCCGCGGC
>JAWWES010000171.1:19728174-19740672 GCA_035583135.1 Lophotriccus pileatus
GCGGCGAGGCCCATCCCCGCGGCGAGGCCCATCCCCGCGGCGAGGCCCATCCCCGCGGCGAGGCCCATCCCCGCGGCGAGGCCCATCCCCGCAGCGATCTGCCGCGTCCCCGCACGGCGCTGCCCACTCGGCCAGCCCCGGCCGTGCCCCCGCCGGCGAGGCCGCTCTGCTTTAGCTCTGGGAGGGGGCGGCCCGAGTCCTCCGCGGGGCACGGGCTGCGCGGCGGGCCCGGGGCCTGCCCGTGAGGAGCGGCGGATTCGGCTTCACAAAGGGCTGCGTTTCTTTCCGTGGGCTGCTTTGATTTGGTGCGTCCTCGTTGAAGGCACTGGTTCCAGATGCTGAGTAGACGTTTCCTTTCGAAATCCCTCTTGAGGCGTTTTAGCAGGAGAATCCCGGTTTGTTTGCGTTGGCAAATGCTGATGGAGAAATTTAGAACCTGTGGTCGAACTGGTGGTGCGTGAGTACAGGAAGATTGACTCTGTGTTAGCAAGTATTAGTAACTGCAGCACGAGTTCAGATCCTGTCACAGTAGCTATTTTAAACAGAAGTTGGACACTGAACTTTGACCTTTACAGACTGCATTTTTAGCTTCAGCACAACTTCCCATAGCTGTAGTGGCCATAAATAGTTTACTTTGTTTAGATATTTTCCTGCAGAATTTTTCTCATCTGAGCACAAGATCAGGGTAGGAATACAGTACATTTGTTTATATAAATAATTTTCTTTTTTGTTTGTTTTGGAAACTTGTTTTCTCACAGCTATGAAATTTCTCTTGGTTTTTGATTTTGACCATACAATCATAGATGAAAATAGTGATACCTGGATTGTGAAATGTGCTCCAGAGAGAAAACTTCCTAATGGATTAAGAAACTCCTACCAACCAGGACGCTGGACAGAATATATGGGCAGAGTCTTTGCCTACTTGGGAGACAATGGTGTCAAAGAAGATGAGATGAAAAGAACTATGACAACAATTCCTTTCACTGCAGGAATGGTAGATCTTCTGGGGTTTATTGCCGAGAACAAAGAGTTGTTTGATTGCATAATTGTTTCAGATTCTAATACAGTATTTATTGACTGGATTTTGAAAGCTGCTGACTTCCATGAGGTTTTTGATGAAGTGTTTACGAACCCTGCAGCATTCAGCAGTACTGGCTATCTTACTGTTCAGAACTTCCATGCTCACCATTGTGCAAAGTGCCCAAAAAACCTTTGCAAAAGGAAAGTTTTAAAAGAATTTCTAGATAAACAGTTGGAGCGAGGGGTTAGTTATACACAAATTGTGTATATAGGTGATGGTGGGAATGACTTATGTCCAGTAATGTTTTTGAAGGAGAATGATATTGCTATGCCCAGGCAGGGGTATACTTTGGAGAAAAAGATTTCTCAACTGGCTCAAGATCTCAGTCCTGTACAGTGTTCTGTTCTGGTTTGGTCATCTGCTACTGACATCATGTCTTATCTGAAACTCCTTATAAAGGAATAATTCAAATGATAAAAGTAAGCTGATATATTAACTTCCTGGGAGAGAAAAACTGCATGTATATAGACAAACAAAATTGGAAATTTGGTCTATTATCTGAATTGACTTTTTCCAAACACAATATAAAACTGTTTATGTTCAAGCTTGGCAAGATTAGGAGAGTGGAGTAAAAGAAGGCCTTCTAATATAGTACACATTCCAACCTAAGTGGAGGAGGGGGATTTCAAGAGGACTTGTAATTTTTCTTAGTCTACTTCCTCCTCCCCGAGCCTTTATCAACTATATAACTGACTTTTTCTGTCCCACACACTTAGGGGAAGGAGTAGGATTAGTGCAAAAAAGAATGAAATTCTTTACTTACAGAACATGTGGTGACAGGAGCATGGTTCTGGAACTGTTGGCTTTTATACTTCTTTGATCTGATTGTAAATTATTTGGTATTCTTGTGATCTTGTTTCATCTGAAGATGCACGTATATTTTCAATCTACTAAATATTTTACCAAACAAAATTACTTTTTAATAGTTTGTATTATCTTGTACTGTAAAGACAATAAAAGTTGCTGTCACTGACATACACAATTTGTGTCATCTGTTCTGCTGGTCTGTGTGTCGTCAGGCACCTGTTCTTGTCAGGGACTGGAGAGAGTGAGCACAAGTGTAGGTGTCAGCCTTTGGCTAACACCTTCATTTATTTTGCCCTTTCTCTTCTGGCAGGCAGTAAGGATGTTGTTGTTTTGTTTAAGGAAAAGTGTCTCTCCCATTCCGACTACTGCCCTGACTGTGGCTGCTACCACTCTGTGTAGAGCTAACATGGGTTTGACCATCCATGGCAACAGCTCCGAGTCAGCTGGGTGCCCTTTCCTTGCCAGGTTTCTACTGCAATGCCCACAGAATGTTATTAAAAATAAGTCTCATTAAAATTAAATCATGTATTTATTTCCATGCCAAATGTTTTTCTTCTTGTAGTCCCACAAAAGGTCCAAAAGGATAATGTCATCTGCTATTAAACTGAAGTCAGTTTTAGCTTAAGTGCTTTAATAGCTGATAAATTAGTCCAACTTTCACAGCACCTCAGTTGCAGATGGCTGAGGTGTAGCTCAGCAGCCTGCAGTTGCCATATTTGTCTTCCTTCGTTTTCTGTGCAGCATTGTTCTCATTTTCTTACAGACATTTGATTTTGTCACTACCTTCTTTTCATTAATTGAAGATTTTTAGGAGTGGTCTTGCCTGTTTTCAGGCTGATAGTGTATATAAAAAAAGATTTCCGTTGCATAGTTCCTTCCTTGCTTCGCCTATTTTAATGAATTATAGAAGGTTGCTTTGAACAATCTGTTGTCTAAGATGTCCAGAGTAATATACTTGAGTTGTCAGGAGCTTTGCTTTATTGATGGATATTTGATAGGTATCTGAGATGTTCCTATTAGAGATCTTGCCATATTGTCTTGCACAGGGGCATGAAGAGAACATCTGAAGAACTGGTGGGTCTCAAGTTTTGGCAGGTTTAAATTGCCTGCTTTACAGGTCATACAAAAGAACAGTAATGGCTGTTGCATAACACAATTTTGTATGTTACTTTGGGGTTTAAGTTGTTGCTGTGGTTTAATCCCAGCTGGCAACTAAGTATCACACAGCCTCTCTCTCACTCCGTCCCCTCCTTACTGGGGAGGATTGGGGAAAAAATTAAACCTCATGGTTTGATAAGAACAGTTTAATAATTGATACAAAACACAGTACTGTAGTACTAAGTGATTATGATAATTGTAATGAAAAGGAGAGATAAAGAAGTTCAGGAGAAAGAAGTGATGCCCAATACAGTTGCTCACTATCTGCTGACTAATGCCCAGTAGTGACCAGCCCCTCCCAGCCAACTCCCCCCAGCTTGTGTACCGAGTGTGATATCCTATGCTATGGAATATCCCTTTGGCCACTTCGGGTCAGCTGTCCTGGCCATGTTCCCTGCAGTTCCTTGTGCAGCTCCTCACTGACAGAGCATGGGAAACTAAAAAGTCCTTGACTTAGGGTAAGCACCACTTAGCAACATCCAAAACATCAGTATGCTGTCAACGTGATTCCCATAGTAAATCCAAAACACAGCGGTGAAACAGCCACTAAGAAGAAAATTAACTCTATCCTAGCTGAAACCAGGATAGTTGTGTGTCTCTTTAATTTTAGATGTTCTGCTGAATGTTCCATGTTCTGTGCTGGTCTCTTCTGTGTTTTGAGAACTTACTTGTGGGATAGCTTGCTTTCAGCTTGTCCACAGATCTCAGATACTGCTTACCTAAAAAAAAAACCCCAAAAATAATGGCTCCACTTTTTTTTTGCCACTTACATTAATTATTGTTCTTTTGGCCTTAAGGAACCTACCTCATAGTTTCTGTGAGAGTGAGATATTGGTTGAGAAATTATTCTTCCTGCACAAAAAGGGGTTCTTTTTGTGGTTTTGATGAAAGCAGGAGTTGAGAACAGATTAAGCAAAGTAGACTACTTGAAATATGAGCAATTATGACCCAATCACTTCAAGTAGAGGGTAGAGCAGACTTGCTAGACAAAAGTGCATGTTGGAGACAGAAGAAATTTTTGAATTCCAGTAGGCAGACCATTAAGCTATTAATCAGATCTTGTTTGATTTTTTTCCCCCTTCTTAATAAAAGAGAAGAGAGGACTTTTCTGAAGTACCACAATTATCAAATTTTTCCACATTTGGTTATCATGGAGGGGAGATGAGTATCTCCAAATGGTGAAGGTGGTTTGAACTGGTAGTCCAGCCAAAAGAGAAAGGGAGAAGCTCCTTGAAGGTGATGTATGTTCAGTACTAAGTGTTGCTTCCAGACTTGCTGGCAGTTTAAATCTACATGCTGTCTGGGAGGGAGATGGCTTAGGTAAAATGTTATGTAAAGAAATGCATAATGGAAGGCATATGTGTATAAGAAACTGTATGGTGACAGGTCTGCCACCATACACCAGCTACTATGCAGAGTACTTAGTATCGTGTGCTAAGACTTGGAAGAAGTTCCTGCTTGTCCATAGGAAGCTGATGAAATGGAAAATGCAAAACCACAGCAAAACAAATCTTTTGACATGGGGGTGTATAAACAGACTCAGGGCTTACAAGGGACTGCTCCAGAGAAAGAAATGAAGTCATGTAGCTGAGGAACAGTCTCATGTCAGAGACAGCAGGGCAGTTGCTAATTCCTGCAAAACTTCAATTCTCTGTGCTAGCAATGCATTAAGAGGGGTTGACGAAACAGAAGGCAAAGATGTGTGAAGGAGTGCTCTTTGGTTTTGTGGGGGTTTTTTGTTTGTTTGGATGAGTTTATTTTTGTCTCATGTTACTATGTAAAGGCCAAGGGCAAGTTTGAATCCTGTTGCATGGTTAGTACGGGAAGAAGGATGGCAGAGGAGTACGTCCACATACACGTTCCTCTTTGGACTCCTTTAGTTCATGCTTCTCATGGGCATTGTGGAGGAAGTACTACCAGTAACTGAAAGAAAAATATGATGCTTTTTCATCTGTGTAGAACAGGAGATCTCCTAATTTCTCCTTTTGGGTATTGCTGGCACAATAAGAAATATCCACCTCCTTTTGGTAGGAGAAACGATTGTCAGTCTCTTCAATCCAGCAGAGCCTGGCTGCTGGATCCAAAGGATCCAAACTCTTCTGCAGATGAAGGAGGACCACAGCTGCTTGAACCCAGAGGATGCTGTGTTTCAAATAAATGTGTCCATTGCAGAAAACGGTTTGGTAGCGGAGAAGAGAAAGACTTCTTAAATTGTGAACCACATTTTCACAAGTTGTAAAAGCCAATATAGCCTATAGAATTACTTACTTCTAGTTGGAGTCTGTGGGCAAAAATTCCTTTGCACCCTGCCAGGTTCGGGTGTATGGGGAGAGCTCTGACCTCCTCCTTTCGACTCCTGCTCTCCGGCAGTGGGAGAGCCGCTGGCTCTTGCTGCCCTTCCCAGTGCCGCTCTTGGGAGCGAGGGGCGCCTCCGCCAGAGGCGGCTTCAGGTCGCTGTCAGCGGCAGCCGAGGCCCCTCGCTTTGTTGTGTGGCTGAGTGACACCGAGCTGGTGACGCTCCCCAGGCATCTGCTCCTGTCCCTAATACGGCCGGGCCGTCTGTCACCACCGCGGACAGCCTTTAACCCCTGGCCCGGGGTGGGAGCGCCGGGGCGGCGGCGGCAGCGGTTCGGGCCGGACCTTCCCGAGGCGAGCGGGCGGGAGGGGGCCGGGCGGGGCGCCGGGGCCGCGACCTCGCGGAGGGGTGCGGAGGGGTGCGGAGGGGTGCGGAGGGGTGCGGAGGGTGGGTGGGGGCGGCCGGGACACCAAAATAGGAGCTGCTGCTGCTGCTGCGGCCGCGCCGCTCCTGACGGCAGCTGCTCTTCCAAAGGCGGTCCCGGGGCCACCGCGGGCTGGGAGCGCCCCTGGCCGCAGCCGCGCTCCGCACGGGCGTAGGACCCGCGCCAGGCGGGCCGGGGCGGCCGGGCTGCGCTGAGCACCGCGGACAAAGCGGCGGGAAGCTGCGGGGCGCGGCGATGGCCGCGGCCGCGCAGGAGGAGTACGCGTACCTATACAAGGACTCCGCGCATCCCGCCGGCTTCCTGGAGGCGTTCCGGGCGTTCTACCTGGACGGGCTGTTCACCGACATCACCCTGCAGTGCGCTTCGGGGGTCATCTTCCACTGTCACAGAGCCGCCCTGGCAGCCTGCAGCAGTTATTTCAAAGCCATGTTCACAGCCGATATGAAAGAGAAATCCAAAAACCAGATCAGCCTTCCCGGGCTCAGCCATGGGGTACTGGAAGCCCTCGTGAATTATGCATACACATCACAGATCCAGATAACAAAGAGAAATGTCCAAAGCCTACTCCAGGCTGCAGACCTGCTCCAGTTCGTGTCAGTAAAGAAAGCCTGTGAGCAGTTTCTGGTGAGGCATTTAGATACTGACAACTGCATAGGGATGCACTCCTTTGCCGAATATCATGATTGCTCGGAGCTAGAGAAGGAGTCCAGGAGGATATTGTTATGGCAGTTTGAAGAAGTGTGGAAGCAGGAAGAATTTCTGGACATTGGCAAGGAGAAGCTCTCTTATATTCTTTCCAGAGAGAATCTCAATGTTCAGAAAGAAGAGGCAGCCATTGAAGCTGTCGTTAACTGGGTTGCACACAATGTGGAAGAAAGAATTGAAGACGTCTATGAACTACTGAACTGCATGAAAGTAGACTTAGATAACATGTATTTGAGGTCAGCTTTAAGCCTACAAAAAAAAAGCCGACTCAGTGACCGTAAGATAAGGTCACTCATATACAAGGCTCTCAACCTCAAACCCAAAAGTCTTTCCAGAAGACCCACAGCAGCCATGTATGTGATTGGAGGATATTATTGGCATCCCTTATCAGAAGTGCATGTCTGGGATCCTTTAACCAACGCATGGGTCCAGGGAACAGAGATGCCGGATCACACCAGGGAGAGCTATGGGGTCACTAGCTTGGGAGCAAACATATACGTGACAGGAGGTTACAGAACGGAGAGCATTGAAGCCCTTGACACCGTGTGGATATATAACAGTGAGAGGGATGAGTGGACAGAAGGCTGCCCCATGCTCGACGCAAGGTATTACCACTGTGCAGTTTCCTTGAGTGGCTGTGTCTACGCCTTGGGGGGGTATCGAAAGGGAGCTCCTGTGCAAGAAGCTGAGTTCTATGATCCTTTAATACAAAAATGGCTTCCTATTGCAAATATGATCAAAGGTAGGTAAACTTTTTTATGGTGTCTGCCTCCAATGTCAACTCTTTTGTATTTGTGACTTTTAAGTACCATGGACACATTTACGGCTTGATCCACGTTCTAGAGAAGTCAACAGGAATCTCCTGTTAGTGTTGGTGGGCTTTGGTTCAGTTCTTCACTAGGCAAAAGACTGCAAACATCCAAACACTATGCTGGGCTGTGCCATGGAACACTAGGGTAGGAAAGCAAGTGGTATTCTTGTTTAATTTTGCCTTTTTTTAGAGTAGAATTTCTGTCAAAATAGAAAGCAATCAGAAAACTACCTGGGATTATATTCAATTCAGTAGATGGTCAAAGAGCAAGCTCCAATTAAGGGCTTGTATTATTTTAATAAAAGGCCAGATTCCTAAGATTTTCTGAGCAGTCATTTATAAAAGTGTCATCATTTAAAACTTCTTGCATGCAGTTTCCTTCTTTTTCTATGTATCATCTCTTGAGGATCCTTAGTTTAATCGTTAGTGTGAGGATAATGAAAAGCACTAATACCTGAGTGATCTATTAAAAAGATATGAATCATGGACAATCTAAAGGGTATAATTTTGTTATAAAATTTATAAGCAGTTATAAATTTCATCATACATTTTTATAAATTAATGCAAATATTTACAGTTACTTATAATAATTTAGTGCAAGTTGATGCAACATAGTATTTTACTACATACATAGAATTTTTGGAGGTGTCTGTAACAGGAAAAAAGCCACATTTCCACAACTTTCTCTGCTGTTTGTATATTTTCCTCAAATATTGCTGCTATTCTCTTTTTATTTCTTTCAAAAATTGAAATGTTATGCTATTATGATGAGCAGTTGCATATTCTATGCAGCTGATTTGTCCAGTTTTCTGTGTGGAACATCTTATGTGCTCAGCTCCCCCTTGTTTTATTTCATTTTGTTGTCCTAGAGACAGATTTAACATGGCTCCATTCTATTTGTGTCCTTGTTTATACAATACCATAATTAGTAATACCATGAGAATGACTAAAAGTATTAGAAAAGACACTGAACAGCCTCAACTCCCATTGTTTTTGTCCTTGCCATATAAGTGATTTTTTAACATCTCTTTAACTTAGTGACATTTTGAATCTAATTCCCTACTCCAAAACCAGTGTGACAGTGTGACTTTAATTACTGCCTAAAAATGCCTTGAACTATGATATGCCTGTATTATATGCAATATGGATTGGTTACTGCAGTTTTATTTAGTTGTTCTTGACTTGCACTGATAAAGTGTCTTGACAAGTCTGTTTTACTCACATTCAGTCTGAACTTTCATACTGTGTACAGGGGTTGGAAATGCCACTGCCTGTGTCCTGCACGAAGTCATCTACGTCACTGGAGGTCACTATGGGTACAGGGGAAGCTGTACCTACGATAAAATCCAGAGATACCATTCAGGTAGCAATGAGTGGAGTATAGTCACCACAAGTCCACATCCAGGTAAATGATAATTTCTGTAACAAATGTAGAGCTTGATTTGATGACTTGTACCTGGGAGTCCTTAAGCCCAGTTAAGAGTTTTTGGCATAGTCCTGATAAGAAAAAAGAAATGCCTGTAGGGCAGCAAGGGCCATTTCCAGACTCTGAGAGGGAAAGGGAAGACTTTCTTCAAGCATCTGTTGTATAGAAATTGCTATATAAATACTGAATTAGGGAATATCCACATTCCATTAAATAATGTAACTTCCTATAAAATTTATTTATATACATTTGGCAAAAATAATTTATGTTAATTTTAGAGGGATTTTCTCTATGTTCTGTGCCTGGTAACAGTAAGTTTTTTACTCGGCTGCCCTCAGTGGCGCCCAGTGTTTGTCATGCAGTTGCACTTCAAGTTAAGGTTACCATGCTGAGTTGTACTGTATTCCTTTCTTTCCAAAGAATACGGATTGTGTTCAATTACATTACAAAACAAGATCTATTTTGTGGGTGGACAGACCACGATCACGGACTGCTATGACCCAGAGCAAAACGAGTGGAAGCAGATGGCTCACATGATGGAGAGAAGGATGGAGTGTGGCACAGTGGTCATGAACGGATGCATCTATGTAACAGGAGGTTATTCCTATTCAAAAGGAACGTATCTGCAGAGTATTGAGAAGTATGACCCTGAACTGAATACCTGGGAAGCAGTAGGAAATCTTCCCAGTGCTATGCGGTCACATGGCTGTGTCTGTGTGTATAATGTGTAAACATTTAATTTTCATCTTGCTGTTACAGCAAACAGCAGATGCAGCATTCATAAAGTACTGATTACCTCATGACAGAGTTGTCTGATACAATCTCTTAGCGCACATTGTTGAAAACCAGGTACAAGTTTTTCTCATTTTAAACAACTCAGAAATATAGACGTGGTAACAAGATTTATTTTTCAGTCCAATAATTTTTTGTCATGAAAGTTCTCAAATGGCTCTCTTACAATACTTTATGCAGCTACCTAGAAACTACTGTGAAAATCAGATTTGTTTTTGTTAATCACTGTGGGAAACTATGATCTGGTGCTAAGATGACTAAAGCCAAACCAAATACTTTACATTTCTAAGGGCTACTGGGCTTTAGAGGAAATCTTTGTATTCTGAAGGTAGCTATAGAAACGGATCATTACCCCAAGCTAAGTGTATGGTACATACAGAGCAATATCATTTGGATAATTAGGTTATTGCATTCAGAAATGGGCATTTATAGGATGGCTCTAATTCTACCTTCAAGTGCCAGAGCGAGGAAGAGCAGGGGCTAGGAATGAGGGAAGAAATGTCAGGCAGTAGCCTCAGAGCACAAGCCAAAAGTGTGCACTAGTTTTCCAGAAGAGCAATGCTCTGCAGTACAAGGGTGTTTGAGAAAAGTAGCCTCTTTGCCATTCTTACACTCACTTTGGCATTGCCCATGAGAAATGAAAAATGACTCTGCAAGGCTTTGCAGTGGGCTCTTTGGCTGATAGTCATGGGGGTTTTGGGGGTCTTTTTTTCCGAGAAAAGCCTTAACATGGTAACTCTTTTTTAATATAAACTCTTTTTTAATATCAAATTCAAGATAGGTGTCTGTGTGGAATGGAAGGATGAAATGAGAGAGACCGGAAAGTTGCTCACATCCCCCTGCAATCCAAACTTCTCTATTTTGTTTAATACCATTTGTTCTTTGCTACAAGTGCCAAACTGTGACTTGAGCAAAGGTGAAAACTGAAGAAACTTGTCAAAATATGTTATGCATGGAGAAATTGAATGCTAAGTGGTCTACAGGATTGATTTATTTATTATTTCTGTCAAAACGTAATATGAGATCTTCAAGTTCTGTGTAGAAAGCAGATTTTTGTAAATTGTTTTGTAGACAAATGGATCACACTCTGAGTGGCCTGATAGCAGCGATTCAAATAAAAAAATGCCTTGGGGAGCAGAGAGGTTTTTTTAGCACTGATCAGTTGTCCAATCCAGCTTATAAAATGGCTGCAAAAAGAGCTGTTAGACATTGGTGAGAGAGACAGGGACAACACAGGGCTGCTGAAGGGTGTAGGGGGAACTTCCCACGCCAGCACTGTCACTTAAAATGAAATTTTGGTTTTATTGGATTTATCAGATACAATGAAAGGAGCTTTCCAAGCAGGTAAGCCCTGAGTTTATAGTGTTTCTTTTTCTTGATCATAAGTGGTTTTGATATTTTTTTTGTTCTTCCCCATTTTTATGCTATTTCTGACTTGCATTTGACTGCTGGTAGCAGGCAGCACTCAACTCTGAGCTTTGATATGAAGTTCTGTGGTGTGTATATATAGTTCTTTTTTTGATGTCTTTCTGTGTCACCTGACTATGTCAGAAGCTCATGTGTGCGTGGGTTCAGTGTTTTGCTTCGTTACACATCCCACTGGAAGCTATTTAAGGATCCAATGTAACTTGTTTAAAGACTCTAAACTGTAAAGAGGTGTGGGGAATTGAATTCTAATGCTGTTTGTTGAAAGACAGGTAGAGCAGTAAAGGACAACATCGCAAAAGCATGAAGGTGATCTTTGTATTGAACGAAACCACAATGAACTCAATGTGTGTATGTAATTTTTCAATGCAAATTATGTACCCGTGAAGCTTAATGTTTGTTGAAAAGCATGAGCATAGAACAGCTGCTTATGGCTGGCCCTGAGGTTCATTCTGGCCCATATCCTGTCACCCACAGTCATGGGTCAAGGAAAGGATCTAAGAACAAGGTGAGGACTAACAAAACAAACCCCCTCAGTGTCCACTTGGCCACTGCTTCTAAACTAGGTGCTTAGTGTTTGTGAAAGACATTGCTGTTCCAGGGCAGGAGCACAGGCATTGGAAGCTGGATGTGCTTTGCCCCCTGGGCACCCTGCAGGTGAGCAATTTGCTGCTTTTTGGCCTCAGTGCTAAGTGGAAAAAAGCCTTTAGTTCTCCCATGCCAGGAGAGTGTGTGCTGGTCTGGCACAAACAAAAGTCAATGAGATTACTGCCTAGGACATCTGGTAAATCCTAATTTTTCAGAGATTTTGAAGTCATTAGAATAAATGGAGATCAGAAGAAGTTCAGACTCGTGATTAAATTTCAACTGGTGCTATTTTTCACAATAACCTACAGTGCTCTTTTAAAGTAGCTTATGTCCGTAGAATATCCCAAGGTGTGCTGCCATCAGGTCTTGGCCACAGCCAGGAATATGGATTCAGCAAGAGGAATAGGGATTCTGTCTTCTGGTCAGCGACCTACAGGAGGTGGGAAGTTCAGAACAGGAAATCTTTTAGCCATCTGTGTGGTACATTTTTAATAACAGTTGAATGTAAACACTGAATTATTGTGCTATCAGACCTGTATTACGGTAGACACAGTTTTATTGTTTTACTTGTGAACTAGAAAATTAACTAATACAGAAATCAAATAACTTGTAAAGCCAATACTGTTTCTTAAAATTTTGACTTGTGCAGTCCCCGTGTTTGTAGCGCCATAATGCCCACAGTGCATCTTCAGTACTTCAGCGAACGTTTGCAGTATTTAATAAATGTAAATATACCACCACTGTACAAATACAAGCTTTTAAGTCACTTTTTCCGTTCAGTGCGCAAAACCAGGATCCCTGCGCGGCCGGAGGGGTGGCCGCGGGGAGCGCTGAGGGCCATTCCCGCAGCCCCGGCGCTCCCGGCCCTGCCCGGGCCCGGCTCCCCTCACGGCCGGGCGGGCCCGCGCGGGGGGCGGGGCCGCGGCAGCGCCTCCCCCGCCCCGGAAGCGGCGCCACGCGCGGG
>JAWWES010000171.1:19740831-19884643 GCA_035583135.1 Lophotriccus pileatus
GGCCGGGCCGGGCGGGAGTCGGGGCGGGTCCCCGGCGCGGGGCGCACGTGCCGCCTGTGCCCCGGCGGAGTTGCGGAGCGGGCCCGGCCGTGCCGGCGGGGCGGGGGAGCCGCCCGGGCCCTCCTCGCCGGCAGCGCTGCCCTCGGCCCGGGCCGGGCCCCGCGGCGGGAGCGGAGCCGCCGGCGCCGCCTCACCCGCAGCGCCCCAGCCCTGCAGCGCCGCGGGAAGCGCTCCCGCTGCTGCCGGGCCCCGGTGTCTGAAAGGGGGGTGTAGGCGCTGCGGGTGTGCGAAAGTGTTGTCGAGCAAGCGGATGGTATCCTGGCACAGGTTAGGGGCCCACATTTCAATTACTTAGTTAACTCTAATAAGAAACTTCTATATTGAACTGATTCTATAAAACAAACAAACAAAAAAAACCGCAAGCGAAAGTATCGTCTGAGAAAATGTGTGGTAGCAGTTAATCCCTTACCTTAAATAAAATACTATATATTGAGGTAAGAATCCTGTCAGAAGGCTCCAACCTCTGACACAGGGGTTCCTGAACAAGGCAGGGTATGAGTAACAGTTCCATGTTACGTTATTGGGGAAACTTATTTAAAAAAGGCCTTTCACTCTGTTACAGTAGTGGTAGAACCAGCCTGCAACTAAGCTTTGTCCAGACCTTGACACTAAATGGCTGGTAAGATGAAAATCCACTTGAGAGTTCTAGGATGCTCTAGCTAATACAGTGTGGGATATAACTGTTTCTGTTAAACGGCTTGACTGTCATTTTCCACTTATAATTTAAATCTAATGACTACTGCACTACTTTAACTTGTTTTCATTTTGTGTGGTACTGATGCAGACTGTTGGCACACAGAAAGAACAAGTTAGTGTGATCTGCTAAGAAAGCCCTCACAATAAAATGTAGCATTTTGCATGCAGTTCAGGCTGTGATTTCTGTTCAGTGCAGCTTTTTATGAGTCTTAACTGCTGCACAGTACCTGAAAACTATTGATCTGGAGATTGTCTTGTGCCAAATGACTGAGCTAAAGAGTCTGAAGTGAGCATGTGCAGACAAGACTAGAATTTCTCTTAAATTAGGCTACTTCTGCTTTTGTTCTAAATAGGTTAGAGCTCAATCACTGTCTGAACTGAATTCTACGCATGGCAAGCTTGAATCTTAGTTTTTTCTACGGTTTGTTGCTACTCACAGCTGCAGGCATGCTTTATAGAAAAACTCCAGGTGTAAGACTTAATCTAAAGGACCTGTGCCAGGTCGTTGTGTTGTTTTGCACTTTTTGGTACTGACTTTGAAAATACTGCTAAGGAAGTAGGCTTAGTTTTTTTTCTCTTTCTAGCAGTGGAGCCGAGCCTTATGTGGAAATTGAATTGCTGGTTCTGGGTATTTTGGTACCTGGGATGAGGCAGGCTGTCATAGTGGTCAATTAGTTAATCTCTTGGAAAAAGCTGTGACTGCTCCATAGGCTGCCATTAAATCGCACCAAATTTGGTATAATGTAAAAAAAAGAACATTGGTTTCTCTAAGTTGGGTGTGGGAGACAACAACACAGGGGAATTAAGACATTACCAACTTGAAGGAGGTGGTGAACTGTCAGTCTCCTGTAGTCAGGGTGGCTCCTGTGAGACATCTCTGAAGTAACTGCAGTTGTCAGCTTGGGTACTCTGGCCTGGGTTTTGTGAAGTGCTTGACAGACAAATGGATCACACTCTGAACAGAGCTGCCAACTAACACTTGCTGAAATCATGCTTTAAAGAGTGTTAGGTACAGGTGGAAGCTCAGTAGTAGAGACTGGGATGCATATTTTCAGGCTGTAAGTGCCAAAGAACTACAAGTAAGTCCAAGGATACAATGCAGTTTTGAGATCAGGAAGACGAGGAAATGGGAATACTTCAGATTGCAGTAGGGTGAACAATGACTGGGGAATTAAACTACTAGAATAAGAAGATGAGGCTGCCAGCTGGGTGTTCAGATGAAGAACATAATTTTCCATGACAAATGCATCTTCACATTTTATATCTTTATCTTAAGAGCAACTAGACAGACATTTTTGGATCCCAGGTAATTTTCTGGTCAGTAGCTGCTTTCTTAGTGACTGCATCTGATGTACTGGGATTATACATTTGCTGCCAGTTAAGTGAAGAAGTTGCTTCCAAAGTAAAACATCTTACCTGTTATCAAAAATACCTGATTCAGTATTCAAACAGAACTGCATTGAAAACAGATTTGTAAAGGAGAGAACTAGACATTTTTAGCATGTATTAATAAATGCAGATATTTTTATTCCTTCCTCCAGTAAATTCCATGAACTTTCAAAGATTAAACAAGAGACAAACTTCAGAAATGTTTGTTATTCTACCTATGTAGGAATTAAACAATTTTTGTTATTGATGTTATTTTTTGTTATTGCCTAATGGTTAGAGGTTGGATTTGACTTAAAGAACAAATGTTGTTGGCTCTCTCAGCTTTGTTGCTGCTCTTAGTAACAAACTGAGGATCTGTGCCTAGAAGAAGGTAAATAACAAATAAGACCGTGAAGTGCCAGCATTTTTAAAATTTATCTTGAAAACACAATGCCAAATGCTGCCTTAACAACCAAAGTATTTTACTTGTGGGTTTTTTTCCCCAGTTGTTTCATAGTTTCCCCTTGGAGTTTGCAGTGATGTTTATAGTTGCTTCACAGGCATGGCTAAAGAACTTGGCTGTTACCGTGTTTAGATGAGGCTGCAGTGAAATGCAATGCTCTAGGAATATAAGTTTGTAGAAAGTACTATTGAGTAAGTGCTTCTGCTCTATATTCTCTTCAACACAGCTGGTGAAAATGGCTGAAAATGGAAATGGTGAAAACATGTCTATCTTGGAAAGCAAAATCTGTCAGCAAATTGAGGTAAGTTCAATTTATAGTTTGGGATCTGCACTTAGGTGTGGTTTTGGAGGCATTCATTGGCAGGAACTTGGCTAATGGGAATTTAACTTTATGGGGAGTTAGACTCGAATCTTCAGCTCTTTAAAAATTGTCTGTCACAGGTCTATGACAGGTATTTAATACTTTACTAATACTTTAATACTATTACAACAACCTTATTACAACTACTAAGGTAGTTGTAATAGTAGTTTAAGTGGGAAGTTATACTTGTCTACAGTTCTTTGTAAGACCACAATTTAAAAACAGAAAAGGTTTAACTTGCTAGCATTTCAGTTGCTATAGCAAGTGAATGTATCATTAAACAATTTATTATGTTGCTGGGGTTACTCTATCTATGCAAATAGAAGAAGGTTGAATTTTAATTCTATAGACCTTAATTTTTTGGGGGAAAAATCCTCCTACTTGAGGTCAAAATATTCACACATTGCATAACTTGCTATTGTGATTTACTGCTTTGTAATTTATTCCTATAAATTACAACTAAACTTTCATGCTTGCTTTGGAATAACTATTTCTCTCTCTAGAGGCTTGGAGGGTTACCTTACAACAAAAAAACTGAGCCCATCACTTAAAATGACATCTAGAACAAAACTGTTCTCCTGAAGGATAAAAGTATAGCTGCATGTGAATGCCCAATACCCAATACTATGGAACCATTATATATAACAAACAAAACACAGAGACTGAGAAAAAATAGTTGACAAAACTAGAGTTTAATAATGTGAATTTGAGGTATCCTAGAGGGAGAGGCATTGTTGTAAATCTTGCACTGACTTTTGAACACCATGATATTAGCGGAAACATTCCAACTTATCCTATGGCTTCAAGTATTTGACACTAGTTAGATGACTGCTAGTTAGCAGAAGAATGTGATTAGCCTGTCTGCCTTGAACTGCCGATGCTGGACAAGATCAAAATAAGGACACAGTAACTAAATAAAATTAAAAGTAAAGATTAAATTTAAAATAACATTTTTTTAAATCTTCTTACGTTTTGTTGAATGAGACCTAGAAATTCCAATTCATATATATATGATTTTTCAGTGTGCAAATACCATAGTCTTCCTTCTACATTCCTTAAATAAGGAGTAAAACCTGAATTTGTTGGTGACAAATTTGACTTTTGACTCTGCAGAGCTTGATCTGGGTGATAGATGCTTATGATGGTAACAGAATAAGCTTCACTCCTTTGCTAAACAAAACTGCAGTCTAACTTTGCCTCATTAGTCTCATTGGATGAAGCACTGGTTTGCTGTGGCGTTTGTTTGTTTCTAGGGGGGGTTGTGTGTTTGTTTCTTTTTACAGCTTACATGTTGTAGCTAACTTCTGGCAAAGTATCACATTAAAGCAGGAAGTAATAATTTCAGAATTCCTTATTATTCAGAGTAATTACTTTGGATATGTCTCAATCTACTGCAGTAAGCTGTCAGATGAAAATGAGCTTTTAAGGCCAAAAATTTCAGGACAAATCTC
This sequence comes from Lophotriccus pileatus, assembly GCA_035583135.1. Taxonomy (NCBI): domain Eukaryota; kingdom Metazoa; phylum Chordata; class Aves; order Passeriformes; family Tyrannidae; genus Lophotriccus; species Lophotriccus pileatus. The sequence goes on from JAWWES010000171.1 coordinate 19,745,231, forward strand.
TCTTTCCTCCTCCCCTCCCTTCTTTTTTGCAGTACTATTTTGGGAATCACAATCTACCAAGAGACAAGTTCCTAAAAGAACAGATCAAACTAGATGATGGCTGGGTACCTTTAGAAGTAATGATCAAATTCAACAGGTAACACAAAGTACAACTAATGTGGATAGAAAAGTAACTTTTAGTTACTTATCTCTATTATGTGGCCAAGTGTTCCCTCTGTGCATGTACAATTCCCGTTGCTCTTTTAACATCTGGCTTCAGCTTTGCCTGTATATTTGTAATAACCTGTGTCTGCTTATTTAATAGGTTAAGTCGCCTTTCAAAAGATTTTAGTGTCATTGTAGAAGCACTAAGAAAATCCAAGACTGGTTTAATGGAAATAAATGAAGACAAAACTAAAATCAGAAGATCTCCAAATAAACCCCTTCCTGAATTAAATGACCAGTATAAGGCTGCAATTAAAAACAGATCTGTATATGTTGTAAGTAAATTTCTTCCTTTACTCTTTGCTGTTCTGCATGACTTAGACTGAAGGCCATCTGAGTAAAGCTTGAATTAACTCATACCAAATAGCTGTAATTTCTGACAGTTTGTGGAATATAATTGAAGCTCATTGCTATCTTGCAGAAAGGCTTTCCACTAGATGCTACTCTCGATGATATCAAAGAATGGCTTGAAGATAAAGGTCCAGTTGAAAACATTCAAATGAGGAGAACATTGCAGAGAACATTTAAGGTAACTCTTGCAATGAACATTTAGACCTGGGGCAGGGATCCTCCCTGGACAGCATTCTGTTCAATTACTCTAACATTCAGTGTCTCTTGGCATTTAACAGGGCTCAATATTTGCAGTTTTTGATAGTGTTGAATCTGCTAAGAAGTTCACAGAGATACCAAATCAGAAGTACAAAGACACAGAGCTGATAGTTCTTTTCAAGTAAGTCCTCTTAACTGATATATGAACTAATAATGGTAAAGGGTGGATTTAGACAAGAGTCTGGCCTTGACCTGAGAAGTGTAAGTTTCTAAACTGTTGTACAGGTATTGACAGCTATACCTTTTGGAGAGTAGCACCTCAACTTGGGAAAAGTCATTTCAATGGTTTCTTGTCTACTGATGTCTTATAAAGTAATTACAACAGAATATTTGAATTATATTAACTTAGCTTATATTCAATTGAAGGGAGGAGTATTGTACCAAGAAGAATGAAGAAAGGAAACAAAACAAAGTAGAAGCAAAAGCAAGAGCTAAGCAGTAAGTCATTATGAACTGAAGTGCCTGATTTTGCTCGCCTGACCTTGAACTGACTCGTAACTAATTTAACTTTTCTGCAGGGAAAAAGAAGAGAAACAGAAACAAGCAGCAGATGCCGAAATGGTATGGGTTTCTTTTCTTAAATCTCTGTACCTGGAAACTATGTAATGCTTGCTTTTGTATGTATTTTCAATCCATGCACAACGTGGTCCTGCACCTACATGTTGTAAAGCTAACATGGGATATTCCATTTGAAATTCTATAATATAGAGCACTTTCCAGAAAGTCACTTCAGCTTTTCCAACTAACCCACAGGAAGACTGTTTTTCATGATGTTTAATCTTATTTTCAATAGATTTTATTTTTTGAAGACTCATATCCTGAATTTAAATTATTAGGCTTGTTCAGATGTGATCCTGAAAGCACCATTGAGATGATTGTTCTCTTGTGGTATTTAAAGGATCCATTAAGAATTTAATCAGTATCATTTTTTTCTACCTGAGGTATCAGCCCTCAGCAAACTGTTGTGTAGAATTGAAAGAGTGTAACTCTCTTACAAAAAAGAAGTCCAAATTTCCACCTAAGTGTATCACACTAAGCAAAGAAAATTTTAAAATGGAGGAGGGGGGCACACTGTGCAAGACTTGGATGTCAGTATAACTAAGTTACATATCAAAAATGCTAGAGTTACTGTAACTTCAATTGCTTATTTATCATCATATTTAATAGTCTTAGGATTGAGGAGGAAAATAGGCATATTCAAGCTTGACTATTCAGTGAAAATGTGGGATATGTTTTATTTCATTTAGAAGTCTCTGGAAGAAAAGACAGGATGTCTTTTGAAGTTTTCTGGTGATCTAGATGACCAAACATGCAGAGAAGACCTCCATGCTGTATTTTCTGGTCATGGAGAAATCAAGTGGATACACTTTGTGAGAGGTGCAAAGGAGGTCAGTAGACTCTTACCTTAGACAAGGGCTTAAGATCTCTGTCTTGAACTCGAAAATGAACGATTAAGTGTTTGTCCTCTTATGTAATCAAGTAAACTATTGTCTTGTGAAATTTCAGAATATTTAGAGAATTAAATTATTTCCTTAAATTCTTCAAAAAGAACAGATAAAGGTTCCAGCCTTGTTAGTTGATAAGGCAAAAACTGAGAATGTTCGTTAGGACAGCCTGAGGGCATTGATTTAGTCTAGACATGTTTTACATCGTGCAAGAGTAATTCATTTGCTGAGGTACTTAACAGGGTATATTGTTCATCATTCTAGCTGTATGCTCTTGCAGTAAGATTCAAATGCAGATACCACTCTTCTTTTTAAGGGAATTATCCTGTTTAAAGATATTGCCAAAGATGCTCTGGAAAAAGCCAAAACAGCACATAATGGAAACTTGCAGCTTCGAAACAAGGATGTTGCATGGGAAGTGCTAGAAGGAGATGCTGAGAAAGAAGCTCTGAAAAAAATATTGGAAGATCAGCAAGAATTATTGAAACAGAAAACAAAAGGTCCTCCTTTCTTTTATTCATTTAAGTCTTTATAATGTCCTAGAATTGGCACTCCAAGTAGTGAATATATACTACACACTGACTTAACTGTAAAGTATTCCTTTGAGCTTGCCAATTAAAAGACAAATGATACCAAGTTCCTGATCTTGTATCTTCACAGGGCGCAAAATTAAAGGAAAAGGAAGAGGAGGAAAAATACCTCAAGGTGCACAAAAAGGAAAAATACAGTTCCAGGGCAAAAAAATTAAGTTTGATAATGAAGAAGAAGAAGGTGGTGAAGATGATACTAAAACAGGTATGTCATTCTGTGCACTGGATGCAGCTTCTTTAGTACATAGAGCTACTTGCTGGAGAAGTACTCGTGTTTCTTATAAGTGTTTCAGATTTGTCTCTGCATTGTAGTATTTCTGCCTTCGTGTCATTATTAAAAGTCTTTTGCTTGATTCCTTCCAGAACCATCCAAAAAGCATACTTAGATAATTACGAGATAGGTAAGGCTGGACTGCAGGGCTGTCCAGAGCATTCCGCATTAAAAGATGGTGGTTATCAGCTACTTTACACAGCTGTACAGACTCAGTCTCTTGAGGGGCGGGGATTTTTTTCCCTTGAGGGTATGAGAAGACTAACAGTTCAGCCTGTCAGTATTTAGCTTGGAGAAGATCAAGAGCTAAGCTTCTGTTCATTGTATGTGGCACCTGCTTAACTAAAATCCAGTGAAACCTCCTGGTAGATTGTATTCCTTTATTTTCTTACCTGCCTTCCTGCAATGGAGTTATACAGGGATGAAACTCTTCAAAGGTGGTATTTTAGAACATCTAAAAGCTTTAAGTCACAGTAATAAGTAAACCCTCTGATGCAGCAGTGGCTGTAGATAACTAGGGCTCATCTTTGAACTTAGAGAGTAGGGTTTGTTTGGGGTTTTCTTCAGATTTCAGGTAATGCTTTCCTTTACCCTAAATGACCACATATTCAATCTTGCAGAACCAGCAAGTCCCAAGAAGAGACCGCTAGAGGAAATGGAAAAAGAAGAACCTGCACCAAAACAACTGAAAACAGAAAATGGAGATGGCAATCAGTAATACTAAAATAAATAAAAATTTAAAAAAATCAGCGGTTTTATTGTTCCATTTTCAATAGGTTTTAAAGACATGCCTCAGTTCAGGAGTTTCTTGGCAGAAAATCTAATAAAATCCACTTCAACGTCAACCTACAAGTAGAGAAAAGCTTCATTTTGTTGGGTTACAGCTTTCTTTTGTTCAAGAAGCATGCTTACTCCTAACATACAACCCTGGAAAACTTTTATATTTATAGTTTTGTTTATACTGTCAGATCCTCTCAATTTTTCTGGCATCTCATTCAAATGTAAAAGGTTTGGACTTTGTAATCTTGTGGTTATGTTGAACAGCAGCTGGCAATAAATTCAGAACTTAAAACTGCTTACTACTGAAGTCTGGTTAATGTAGTATAACACTGTAACTGTCAAGTAGCAAAGCTAAAGGACAGTCTTAACTATTTTAAGTTGAAGTCACCAGGAGCCGAATAAAGCTCTTTGCAGGAAACACTGAAACAGTGGTACAGCTGTAACAGTTCTGGCCTCCAGCATTTAGTTCAGTCTAATTACCAATTGCAGACAGGATCAAGCAAATGGCTATTAGTTGAGTCAAGCAGGCTACCCTTAGCTTATCACCTCTGGTTGCAGTGTTGGCTTTAATTGTTGTGTATAGCTGTGACTGGCATTATAACAATTCCTTTCATTGTTCAGCTACAAAATGTGGTAGCAGCAATGGAACCTCAATGCTCTCAGAGTGAAGTCTCAAGTTCTGTGAGCATTCCTCATCCAGTACATATAGCCCTAAAACTTAAATTTTCATAAGGAGAATTTATTTACTGCAGCATTTTCTTGGTTATGTTTTTATACTTACTGATTTCTTCTTATGGAACTTGTATGATGCTGGTAGGTCAAATCTAAGTTCTGTGAACAGTACAAAGAACACTTGTTAGACTAGGATGATTACTAGTCACTTAAACCTTACATCCATGCACTTCTGTTTTTAGTGCCCATCTCTGTGGTGGCCTGTTGTAATAACTTTGGATCTCTGGACTAGATGATGACTGAACATTTAAGCTGTCTACATCAGACAGTTAAGTGGATAGCTGAAATGCAGTTCTGCTTCAAGCACTTGTGCAACTTGATGTCTTAAATTCCACAACTGCATAAAGCCTCCAGCTAGTGGTACTTAAGAATAAGATACAACTGCCAAAAATATTTAGGTGACTAAGGACAGGATGCTTTTTGTGTGAGAACTGACCTGTGCTTTGCTTTTGTTTTTCTGCAAGTGTCTCCTTTTGAAGCAGGAAGGGAGGCAACTTCCCCTTGAAGACAAAATCTAGTCCAGGAAGAAACCTATTTCTGCACAGAGTATGTATTCCTCAGAGCTTTATTAAGTGCCTGCTTGTATTCTAGCCAGGCAGCAAGATATGAAAAAAACCAAAAAGTCTGTTTAAAAAAAAAAAAAAAAAAAAGACCTGCATCATCTCAGTGTTAAATTACAAGTAAATTTACCTCAGGCTGTTATGACTGGCTAGTAGTGTTATAGGTATTACCCCAAACAAAAGGTTGGTTTTGTGTTTTTTTTTTTTTTTACATAACAACAAACTAATATTACCTGCTATGACTTCCATCTTCACTTCCCATTCATCTGCTTTCTTCTGAATGTGCTGGAATATTAAATAGACACAGGTAAATTTAAAAGCTCACTTCTACATTGTCTTATAAACATCTACACCCCTGTGCTTCTTTAAGTCTCCTGTGCTTTTGATTTTCAAGCTGAAGCATTAGATCACATTCTTATCTTGATGTATGTGAGATTGCAGTTATTTGGCATTTACTGCAAACATACCCCATAAAGGTGTGAACAAACCAGCGAAGCTCTAGACATCATTAAATGCCAACTGTCTTGTCTGGTTAATGCTTGCCATAAAATGAAAGACTTACCTGCCGTGTTGAAGTTTTGTGAAGGGAATATACAGCTGTTTTTGCCATTTGTAGAGCAGTTTTCAGAAAAATCATATCAATTCCTGAAAGAATGATGGAATTATTAGCATTGTTAAATGGAAGCTTAAAGGTTTGCTTCATTTTTTCTGAAATAATATCTATTTGAAAAACAGCACTGAATACATTAGGGTACGGAAAGAATTTGTAAATCTTGCCCAATTGCTTTCGGTAAAAGAAAAATGCTAGGGATATGAAATAACTAGTATTGTTTATTTCAAATCCAGTAACTGTTAGCTACAATGTTGAAGCTGTTAATCAGTACTTAGGAAGCTGATTCCAAATCAACGGAATGCTAGGTAACTAGAATAGCTAACTAATAAAGAAGGGAGATATTTCATTAACACATCTTTCATGTCCCTTGCTACTTTGTAATAATTTTTAACTCATTCTCAGAATTACCAACCTTTATTATGCTTGGTACCAAATGGAGGGTTCATAATAACTGTGTCAAAAGCATCTGACATACTATCAGATAAAGAACAGATATCACACTGAACCATGTTGACGTTCGTGAGCTCAAAGTCTTCAATATTGCTATTAAATATTTCCAGTGCATCTGCATCTATGTCAAATCCCACACAGAATCTAGTTAAAAAAAAAAAAAAGTATCACATATTAGTCTCCTACAAACTAAAGCTTTGAAAGGGATCCACGTACACAACTTGTTTGGTCTAGGAAATGTAGCAAGCATACATTATAAATTCAATGCTGATAAAAATTCAAGCAGTTCTGTTACCATTTTTCAAATATAATTCTAATTTTGTTAAGGAAGTTTCATGAGTTCATTTAGTGCTTCAAGGGAAAGCAAATATTATGACTTCAGAATTCATGACAGCTGTCCATCATTTTCACAGTAGGAATGGTTATTGACAGTCAGAACTTATTAAATAGCCTGATTATGCACCAGATTATATACTTTATATGAGTCTAGTTCAGCATTGCTATGTTTTAATCTTACTTTCTACTGTTCTATGCCAGAAAAAAACATAACCAGAACATAGCATTAAATACTTACCCTGCTCCTAACATTGCACTTCCAATGCTGAGCATGCCACAACCACATCCTAAATCTGCAATTGTTTTGTTTTCAATATCATCAAAAGTATTGTGAATTGTATAAAGCATACATGCTGGGGAAAAAAACCAAACAACACAGGTCAGTAATATCAAACACCTGATTGATCAAGAAAAGCTACACCTGCCTTCAGAAAACTCTTAACTAAAGGTTTCTTGTAATGCAAAATTAAGCTGATATTCTCACTGCCTGTAATTCTCTTTTTCATTTATATGTGAAGAGTCAAAAACATTCTGATGAGTTGTAAAACTCTGTCTTTTTTGGAGAGATTGCACATAGAGCTTTGAGCGTTGTTTGTGGAAAAAGTATGCTTCTAAATTTGTTTCAGAAAAAAAACAATAGAAGGATGCAAAATATTGAAAAAAATCACAAGGTATGAAGGAGTGTCTCTATATACACTTTTATTGGTTTTGTGTGTCATGAAGTAAGTCCAAGTCAGCTTTTGCAGTTACATATTAAGATGCTTCTATCAGATTATCTTTTAAATCCGTTTATTTGTATACTTCTAAATAATTACATTCCTGTTGGAAACAATTTCTTAACTACTTTTAGTGTAATGTCTTCAAAGGAGATAATACAGTAGAAAAAACCTTTTTTACTTAAAAGTGCTGATGAAGAACTAGCAAAAGAGACAACAGTGCTATGGGTCACCTCTACCTGCGATATGAGGTCTTGTTGGATACTGTTCAAGGAGTAGTTTTGGACTGTCAAAAGTATCAACTTCTTGAAGACAGCTTTCCAGTTCTTTAAGCTTTAATTTCTTCATGTTTATGGTTTAACTAGAGAAAATAGCGCATAATCAGTTACAATAATATAAATAAACTACATATTATCTCAAACTATTTTATACTTAATATCCCCCAGTATTCCTCAGCATCTCCCCGGTTGTTTCCACGCAGCTGTTTCCCGGGATGCAGCTAGCGGCGCAGCAATGACGGGGAATGAGCGCCAGACCGCGGCAGCACCGCTCCCCACTGGCCTCCGGGGGTCCGCATCTACGCCCGCCGCCCAGCCTTGAGCGGGGCAGGGATCGAGCCCCAGCGTCCGCCACCAACCAACCCGGTTCGCCCGCCCCGCAGGTCCATGCCCGCGGCCGCTGCCCCGCTCACCGCAGCCCCGCACACGGCCCCGCCGCCCCGCTCACCGCAGCCCCGCACACGGCCCCGCCGCCCCGCTCACCGCAGCCCCGCACACGGCCCCGCCGCCCCGCTCACCGCAGCCCCGCCGGGCCGGGCGCGTAACTTCCGCCGCACCGCCCCCGGCCCGCCCCTTCCCGGACTGACGGGCACCTGCGGGCGTGGAACGCAGCGGAACTTCTTCCTCTGCTGAATTAACAAGTGGGAGCTGGGATGTTGTGTATTGTAAGCACGGGACGTTTTACTGCAACCTCAGGAGTCACCGCTGCTCGGTGCCTGCCATAGCCCGGTCTGCAGATGTGTCCCCCCGCGGTCCTGCTGCTGAGCGCCCTTTAGGAACAGAGCAAGGAACGGGACTTCTGCCCGGCCGGTGGCAAGGGCGGTTCTTGAGAGGAGAGTAACAGATTTACCTACTTTTCCCATATTTTCCTTCCTGTTATCCTCGTGGGAGACGCTGCACGCACCACGTGCTCCACGCTCCCTGCCCTTAAGGAAGCGCAACACAACACAAGCCGCTGGCAGGGAGCAGCGGCAAAGCCAGAAGACAGGCAGCTGCCTTGGGGCCCGTTGCTGCCGGGTAGAAGGTTACTCTCCTTTACGGACAGATTTTTCTTCTTAAATTTTCCATTGCACAGCTGAAAATCTGTTTACCGAGATTTAAAACCACCGATCGGTGTGTGAGGCACGGTAACTCGCGTTCTTTCCCGGTGGGAGTGCGCAGGCAGCGGCGCGCCGGTCCCCGGGGCGCAGGTCTGCGGACACCCCGGGCACCCCGGGGTGCAAGGCTGCTGCCAGAGCCCGGCGCTGTGCTGCGCTCCCTGATGGCAGCAAGCGCGGAACCGCCGGCCCGAAGCCTCAGAGGTACCTCCTGCAGCCCCCGCATTGCCCCGGCCCGCGAAGCCGCCACCGCCTCAACCCGGCGGGACCCTGCGGCCCGGACACGGCGGCCGCCGTCTCACAGCACCCGCTCCGCGGGAGGCGCGGCTCAGTAACAAACGGGTTCCGCTGCCGTCGGGGCCACCGGCCGGCCGAGCCGCGCCCTCCGCGCTCTGCGGGGCTGCCGAGACCCCCGAGCGGACACGAAGTTCGGAGCCGCCGGGGACCCACACGGCCCGCGTGGGCGGCGCGGGGCGCGCACCTGCGCGCTGGGAGGGCGGCGGGAGGGCAGGGGCGGGGGAAGAGGAGGGTGGTGTCAGGGGAGGGGAGAGGCGGTGTCGGGAGGAGGGCGCGGGCGGCGGGCAGGGCGCCGGTGCCGCGGCTATCGCGAGAGGGCGGCGCCGCGGGGCGGGGAGCGGAGCGAGGGCGGCGGGGGGAGCGCAGAGCCGGAGCCCGGCGCGGCCGTAACGGCCCCTCGGTGTCCCGTCATGGCGGGGGCCGGCGCCGGCAGCCGGGACAAGCGGGCGACGGCGGCGCGGCTGAAGGCGGCGCTGGGCGGCGAGGGCGGCGCGGCGGCGGCGGCGGAGCTGCGGGCGCTGCTGGAGCGGGTGCTGGCCCCGGCGGCGGGCCCGGGCGGCGGCGAGGCGGCGGGCGAGGCGCTGGAGTGGTGCCGCTGCCTGCTGTCGGGCGGGGAGCCCTGGGACAGCTTCGTGCAAGCCGTGCGGGCCTACGACCCAGCCACGCTGTGCGGCCTGGTGTGGACCGCCAACTTCGTGGCCTACCGGTGCCGGACGTGCGGCATCTCGCCCTGCATGAGCCTGTGCGCCGAGTGCTTCCACCAGGGCGAGCACGCCGGGCACGACTACAACATGTTCCGGAGCCAGGCGGGGGGCGCCTGCGACTGCGGCGACAGCAACGTCATGCGGGAGGCCGGGTGAGCGCCGGGCGGCCGCGGCGGGGCGGGCGGGCACCTGCCGGCGGGGGCGGCCCCGCGGGCGGCGGAGCCGTGCCTGGAGACGCCCGGCGGGAGGGCGTTAAGGGGGGGCACCTGCTGCCTCCTGGGCCGCCTCGCCCTCCCTGGCTGCGGGTCCGACCACGGCGGGCCGAGCGGGGGGCAGCCCCGCCTTCCCTCTCCTGGCCGCGGTTCGGCGAGGTGGCCTTGTTGATGTGTGTGCGCGCCGTTTATTAGGACGCTCACGCGAATCTCGTTGCCCTTGCACCGAGTGCTTACCTCCAGGAAAGTTGATAAGGCGGAGTGCATGGGAGGCAGTACCTGTCAGCTTCCAGCTAGCAGCCTTGGCCTAGCACGGCCAGCCGTGAAGTGTGTCAAAATACTTTGGGACATCATGTGAGCAGATAAGCCAAAGTGAACAGATTGAGTAACAGGGAGCCATTTTTGTCTGATTTCCCAGTCTACAGTTCATCTTGCCACTTTAGCTTTAAATCGAGAAATTCGGTAATGCTTGGTTGAGTACTACAAAGGCAGGATTTTGTGAAAGTCAAAAGTATTTCGTGTTCTCTGACTGCGCAGACCTACTGGAGGCAAAACTGAAGTGCCTGGTCAGAAGAAGAGGAATGTGGTACCTCATTAAACCCTCCTTTGTTCGCTTTGTATTCAATGGTAAAAGGAAAGATCAGTCAACCAGTTACTGGGTGAAGGTGATACCTAGCCAGTTAACTTCAAATTACACAACTTAGTGTCTTTTTGGAGCTCCCCGTGTTCCTGTTCATTCACCAGAGAGCTAAACACTTCACCAAATGACCCTTTGGAATGCTTGACTGAGACCTCTCTTCTGACTAGCTTTATAGAATAGCCTGTCTTGACTGTCTTAGTTGGGGTGAGATGGCATGCTGTTGAATCCTGAGTTGTATACCTGGCACAAAACTTTAGGAACATACAGAAATATTAAAACATTTTCCTTGGTTTTTTTTGAATTTACAGTACATAATTCTGTGTCACTCGATCAGCACCTTAAGATTCTTTCTATTTTTGCATTTATACTTATATATATTTCATTAATTCTTCTTTTTTCTGTTCCTTGAATGCTATTGTCTTGGCTCCAATTCTTTGTGTCTGTAGTCACTATTCTTCTACTCTAGGCCTTGAGGTGGCTCCATTCTTTGTTTCTCATGTTTTTTTTCCCTTTTTTTCCTCATACTGTCTGCCTTCATCATTTATTCATTCTTCCTTGTTGGTGGAATCTTTTCTTATTGATAGACTTCCTCCAGTGGAAGAATTTTTCTCCTCCTTTTGTTTTCATTAATCTTCGGTGGTTTCAAGTGGCTACTGCTGAAATTATTCTTTCTTTAATGGTTCTTTTTCAATTTCTGATGATTCTGTTTTCCTCAGTATCAGTGAAGTAACAGTTCCCCTTGATCTTGAGAAGTAGGAAAAAAATTTAATGTCACTTCTTCCACTGTTCATTGTGGAATAGACTTAGGGCTCCTCTTAGTGGCAGGATTTTAATAGAGCACAGAAAAATTGAACTACTTTAGGGTGAATATTAAGAATAACTTCTGATACTGCTTTCATCCTGGAGTTCATAGCTTTCAGAGTTGACTTTTCTTATTTTAATATTTTCTTCTTGAAGAAAGATGGTTTAGTAAAGAAGAAATAAAAAATGCTTAAATTTGCAGTGTAAACAGTTGCAAACCCTGAAGGAGTATGAATATTTCTCCTTGTTTCTATTTACCCTGCTTATTACCTTTGATGGCAGAATTTGAGAGTAAATTGTCTTGTGTATGAAGTAGGTCTCTTCAGGAGTTCCGATCATTACAAATAAAGAATTACATAGTATTTGTTCAGAAACAACAGTTGGCATTGAACAGTAGATTTTCCAGTCCTCATGGACATATAAGGAGGACAATACAGGACAGCATATGGGGTGTCTGCGTTTAACGTAAGGTCACTTCTGCTTATGATGATAAGAATTCATGTTATTACAACTAAGTGAACTAGAAACTTTGTGTGCTGTGCAAGACAAAGTGAATTATCTTAAACCAGTGTAAAACCATTGTGTGGAAACACACTTAGAGTTTTACCTATTGACGTGAATTGCTTTAATGCAGCATGTTTAGATAAAGTGATTTAACTTTGTGTATACAAATCAGCTGCACAGTCACAAAGGTAATGCTTTGCCTGTTAAAGTTAGGAGTCCTTCATGGTAGACTCAGGAAAACTGGAGTGTGTCTAGCCCGATATAACCTTGGCCACTACAGCCTAGGCTTCTATTAATAGCAAGGGAATCAAATGTGGAGCCTACTTATGAACTTTTATCTACCATCTGTCTGCTCAGATAAAATTTTGTGTAGATACTGTATATGAATATTATAGTAACATATTTTGTTTCTCTTGGTTCTTGTTATCTGGTTTCCATGTTCAGAGTTTATTTATTTGGTGCATCTCAAAAAACACTTCTGAGGAAGTCTTAGTTAACTGCTCTGCTATAAGGGAAATCTCTTCAGTTTAGAATCTGGAGTATCATTTCATTTCCTCTAGGGTGGCTACTGTAAACTGAGAGATGGTTTGGTCTGGAGTATGAGGATGTGTGTTTTAATCTTGTGCTACTAATTAAATATATGATCGGCTTTTTAGAGATAACTTAGTTTTTTATTTCTGATGGTTTTATAAAAAGAAGCTGGAATTATAGTTTAATAGATGGATGTCGATTTGCTTTAGGTACCTTGTGTAATGCTCATTTGACTTAGAAAAATAAGATTGTCACACTTCTGAACCTTTTGATTTCAGTGTTTTTAACCAATAAGTTTATTGCAGTTGGTCTGATCTACTAGAATGTAATGTAGACATTAGAAAATATCCAAGTGTGTAAATGTTATTGTTTCTTAAAGTATTAAACATTCTAGCTGTGGCAAGGTTGAATAGTTTTTAAGATCCATTTGTATGTCGGTAGGTGAAAATAGTTTGTAGTTGTCTCCCATATGATATGCAGCTATTTGCAAATGAAATTTAGCAGCTCCTTCAGAGACAATTAATGATGTTCTGAAGAAGGCAAAATCTTCAGTTCTAAAGCATTTATAGTAGACATATGTTCATAGTTCAAGTGAGTTCATATGTTGGAGAAAGAAAACCCCATGCAGTTGGACAGGGGAATATTCAGACCAGAGTGGTTTTGGTTGGTAGATGGTCTTATGTTATAATGAAATGTGATCGTTTATGAAATAAACTTGAAGAAAGCACTGTGCCATATGATTATAATAAGAGTATAACTAGTCAGTAATCTGTCATTGATGAGTACCATCGTGTTTCTGTAGCTGTCTTGTTCTGATTCCCCTTTAAGTCTGGAGACAATAACTTGATATGCCAGAGAGCCTCTACTCTCAGGCTGTTGCTTTCCCCCGTGTCCTGTTTCACAGTATGCCTCGCTGTGTGTTGACTTATATGTTAAATTAATCATGTGGGAAGCAGATGTTTTAGTGCTGCGTTACAGTGCAACAAGAATAATATCTTCATCAAGGGTTGCATATCCTGAAGGCCAAAAAGCCATGTTAAGAATTTCATTACCAAGGCTTTTGCATTGATGTTTGCTGTGTATTTCATGGTAGTTATGGCAACCAATGGCTCCACTGACATAGTGTTGCCTTCTCTTATGACTTATATCAAAGGGACTAAGGCATTATCCATTTCCACTTGCAGCAGTGAGCTGTTTCTTTATCAAGTGAAAAGTCCTATAGTTATAAGGAAGGTAATTGTTATAGACTGATGGTGTATGCCGTGTGTTCGAAAGCACCTTCATGTACAAAACCACTACACTAGCCCTAAACTTTCTGCAGTCCTGTCTCTAATGATTCCTACTTATTTTTCAGTTTAGCTCTGTGTCTAAAGACTGTGAATCACTGTAGGTTTCATGGTGATCTGTTGGAGCTACACACTAGATCAGACTGTTCTCTCTCTGATTTTTTTTTTTTTTTCTTGGGAATATCTCCCCTTGGGACTGATGTATCTGTTGGATCTACCACAGTCCCTTATGAAGAAGCTGGACAATTCTCTTTGCCTCCAATTGCTGCCAAAAATAAGAAGTATATCCTTAGTTTCTAGTCTGCTTGGGTTTTTTGTGCTTTAATTTATTTAGAATTGGCTCTGTTTTTTCAATCCACTAGAATGTTTGCACCTAACAAGTATTACTGAATAGTTTTAGTTAAATTTAAATTTTGGATGGTAGATACCTAAATTGATGACCTTTGCCATTCTGTCCCCATATAATTCTTTCCCTCCTTCTGACTTGATTCCTTAACCCTTTTCAGAGATACTTTGTGCCCTTGGCCTTGCTGTGCTGACTGGGAGCTGTGGGAGATTATATTCTATTTCTTTTACTTTCTGTTTATAAGTAAGGGTAAAGGACCATGTTCATATCTAGACTTGTGAAAACTTTAACAAATAGAGTGACAATAAATGCAAGCTTGTTGTTGAGAAAGCTATTATTACTAGTTACTTTTTGAAGCATTCTGTGCATGTTCATCAGGAAAAGCCTCTTTTATCATCTTGGATTGTATCAGTGTGATCCACTTAAGATCAAAGAAGTTAGATCTGCTTGTGGCTGGGTTCAGGGACATACAGGTAATTTTACTGGCATGAAGTGGATTGTGTGGTTATTTTATGGAGTGTCTTGCAAGAGTGAATCATATGTTTAGCATACATATAGCATGCTGCTGCTTCAGCTTGTCCCTTCCAGTGTGACTCTGTCAAATTGTGGTGTTTAGCAATAGGCAGGAAGGTTTCAGTTCTGCAGGACCTAGGCTAGGTTTGGTATTGCAGCTGCCAAGAGGGAAGGGTGCTCTTTTGGAACTTTCTTCAAGAAGTTCCCGAAGCAGTTGGTTTATCAGCGGGCTGAGACCATACAGGTAGCCAAGGAGTTTAACCTCTGAGTTTTATGAAACTACATAAAAATATCTGTGTTTGGGATTGTTGAGCTGGTACAAATGGCATTTTTTAGGATCTCTATCAACCCCATGCAGCTTTTCAGCCTTTGAAGTCTTTTGAGCTACCAAGGAAGGACTGAGAAGAAGTCTGAGCTGTACTGGCTATTAGCTTGGCATGAGAGTCTGGATAAATCTATGGTCATGTAACTTCTGGTAGATATGATCTTCAGAACAAAAACTCCACCACGATCATCCACATGCAAAGTACAGGAATTCATACTGGGATTCACACTGACCACGGCATTTCAAATTACTAGGCATTTGTGGATAATTGATTCCCTCTGTCCTCCTTTTTGACTCCCCTACACATAAAGGTCAATATTTTGTATTGCTGCTGAGGATGCCACAGTAACATTTAGTAGTTTTTGTAGTGCTTCAGGTTAGGTCTTATCCTTGGAAAGCAAAAGAGATTTCAGATCAACATGTAGATTTAAGTCTGTCATGTTATACACTCAGCTCACAAACCTGCCTGACTTGATTTTTTTTTAAGAATGCCTAATTAGGACTAAATCAACCTCTAAATTAGTTGCTGTATTCCAGGTGGTTAATAGCCAAGTGCTAATTTTGTAGTACTGCCTTTAGAGCTGTGGCCTGACTAGATGATGTGTACTTTGTACGTGCTTCTGGAATAATGTGCAGTTGTTTCAAAGTCATCAGTAAGATGCTCAAATGTGTCAATATACCAAATTATAAATATTTAGAAGCCTGAACTATTGCTGTGTTAGTTACTGAACAAACTTGAAATAAATGATGGTTTTACCCCAAAGGTTTTGCTGATAGGGCCAGTCTGATTTGAAAAATACAACAGGATGTGAAGGCTGAGCTCACACAATACGACAACTGTGTATCTTGCCTTTCCCAAAATTGGCTTATTTACTATGGGACTTGTCTATCCCTTTGTTATTTGCCTTGGTATATATTCAGTTTAAGAAGAGATGGTGTTTTAGAGGTCTCTGAAACAGTTTGCTTAGATTTGTGCTAACCAGTGTTGATTTTCAGTTCCTTTGCTTTGATCCCACCAACTTCTAAAGCTCCTTGCATACCTTTTGTGGACCTATCAGCAAAGTTTGCCATGTCAGGGTGGAGTTATTTGTCTGGTACATATCTGACCTATATAGAGCTGTCAATGGATTTGTTGCCAGTGGAACAAACATGATTTTAGGGAACACATTCCTAAAGAACTATTGTCTTTTCGATCTTTCTTAATGACAGTGTAGGCTGATTCAGATTTCAGGCCATACTTCCTTATCACTTGTAGAATATCAGGAATTTTATATTAAAAACAATTCTGGAATGGTATCTGACAACTGCAGGTGATTTTAAATAACAGTATTTTTGTGCTCTCCTCTGTAAAGGGTTCCGGTAGTAAGCTTTGAAAACAATAAGGTGAATTTTCTTTACATTGAGTTACTAGCTATTAAAGTAACAAGGACTAAATAATACACTCAGTTGTCTTCATCAGGATGCATCTCTTTGTTTCTGCATAGTGCCTGCACTGATAATAGCTCTGGCCTGAAAAACATGGACATTTAACTTTCTAAGAAAACTGCAGATTATTTTATATGCACCCTGTCTGTTGGAGGCCTGACCAAAGTGTTATTTTCAGCTTAAATTGATAGCTTTTATTAAAATTCACAGATCTCAGTCAAATCCTGAAGAAATGTTGTTTTTACGTTTGTCTAGCACTATGCAGTCACTTAGAACTTTATCAGATGAAGTATTTGGGTCAAGATACTACATGCCATATGTTTGACCTGTTTAAATTTTCTTGGGGAAAATTTTTTTGGCCAGAAAGTATTTTTGTTAACTCTGTTTTGAAAACTTGATTTTTGTTCTTTAAATAGAAGATGTACTGTCTTTGTACTTTAAGGTAGATAGTTGATGGGACTCTGAAAGCAACTGGTCAGGGAGATTGTATGTGAACTTATAATGGTTTGGGAAGATTGAGGGCCAAGCAAACATAACTCTACTGAGGGCTCTGGACCAAATATTCTGTTTGCTGATCTGCTTGTCTCTCAGACCTACTTCTGAAGTCAGCTGGGAATTCTGCTTTGTGAATGCTATGTAAGACTAAGAACTCTGCAAAATCAGATCCTAAAAATATTTAAGTTAAGCATCCAGAATTAGAATGTAGATTGTATCTTAATTCATTTATCTTTATGTCCATGTTTGGGTGTTTGCACGGCGGGGAAGATGATACCTTTAGGCTCCATGTTGCAAAAGAATTTTGAATGTAAATATTTTTCTTGTGTGCTTTTTTTAATGTTAACCTTTATAAAGATTACTTTTTAAAGTTGAGTTTGGAGAGTGTTCTTGTCAATGCCTTCTTCAATACAGTGAAATAGTAAATTTAATGGGTCCTTTAAGAAGTACTGTTTTTTACTCAACTGAAAATGCTGCCGTTGCAACTGAAGACTGTATTCTTACATGCAAATGGAAGAAATAAGATAATTTAAAGAATCTTAATATTGCCATTAACAGGATACCTGAGACCCTTATAACTTGTAAGGGCTTCACGATCATTTAAAAAAACAAAACAAACAAACAAAAAAAAACACCTGTACCAAAGAGACTGGGTATTATATTTGTAAAGTTAACTGTGAGTCTGTTACGGTACAAATATATTTCAAATTGTGTGTAGATTGAGGCTTTTCCATCAAACTAGGTAAATGTAAGCTGTACTTAGATGCAATTATGGTGCAGTAATTATATTCCAGAGCATTCACCCTTTCTCTGAAGATATTTTTGCAGCAGAAGGTTGTATTACTCTCTTGAATTGTTCCATTGTCTGTCAGAATGCTCAAACACAAATTGTGGGTCCATTCAAACACTGACTCAGCTTCAGCTCTCAGAATTCCATTCCTTCTCATTCTCACCCTATTTTTCCTTAAAAAAGACCTTATGATTGAAATTATATCTGCTGTTTCTGGTTGAGAGTGGGTACTTGTATACTAATGAAACTCATTGTAGTTTTATCTACTCTACAAGATGTTTACATCTGAGGGCTAACAGAGAATAATAGAAATGCTCTTCTGCTGAGCAGCTTTGCCTGCTTTTCCTTTGCACTGGAGTGCTTGCTTTGCTCAGTGTAGCCCCGAGCACCCAGGGAGCTTCTGGTGACTCACTGCCTCTCTTCCTGCTGTTCTGCAAGGATTGGAATACCTTCTAAGAGTCTAATCTGTGATTTCCAGCCTTCTACCCTGGCTAACCAGCTTTGTCATGAAGGCTTAAAGCCTGGAAAGATGTCCTTTAAGGGTGTTTTTGTTTGTCTTTTCTAGAGATGCCATTAATTCTTCTGCTGTGTTTTGTTGTCCTCCACCACTGACTGTAGTGTCGCTGCTTTGGAGATTTTCTCGTTGGAAGGGTTAGTCTTAGATCTTTGCAGTTGACTTTGCTTCTTGTCAGAGTCCCTTCGTAGCAGAAATACAAGTATTCAGCTTTGTCTAGGAACTCCTCTGTAGCTTGTAGCTGTCATATATAGTGGAAGAGCTGTCATTGGCTACTGAAAGGAATTAAACCAATGAAATTTAATTACTAGGGTGTGTGGGGGAAACATGCTAAACTTAATAGGAGCAGTAGGTTCATTTCTCTGCATTTCTTCAGTTACCATTGTGTTTGCTGTTGTTAGGGACAGTGGATTCACATAAAGCATATCAAAGCCTTTTTTCATCAAGATAATTTTCTAATCCTGTTTATTCAAGTTTTATTTTGAATTAATTTCTGAATTAAGATTGGTTTCAATATGTGAACTGCAAAAGCAGGAGAAAACATTTAAAAACTCTACCATTATGTAAAGAGTGAAAAAATCAGTTCATAAGAGCTCTGAGAGGCAATTGTAGCACTCAAAAAATATTTTCCATCTTGCATCTATATTGTAGTTTCAGAGTATGTACGAGTATTATTTGCTTGTTAGTTTTACAGTGGGGACAGAATCCATACTCTTTTTAAAGTGTGTCTTAAATCTTATTTGCAAAATTTCTTTCATTTGAACACTTTGCAAAACATTATGTGCCAACAGTCCTGTGGTATACAGTATGCAATGTATATTATATTTTAAGTAAAAGGTCAGTTTGAATATGACTTATTGTTCCTGAATTGAAGAATCAAGTAGAGCTTTGCTTTCTTTGCTTAGGAATTGATTTCCAGCAGTTTTCATTTGTGTCCTGTCATTGGGTCCCAGATCCTTGTCCCTAAAAGCTTCTGTCAGGAGTCAGGTACTCCTAGTGCTGTAGCACTATAAGATTTGTGAAAAAGGGATGCTTTCTTTAGACAGTCTTATCATCCAGTTTAAAACAAATGATTTTTAAATGTGGGGAGGCAGGGGACAAAATAGCAAGAGAAAAGTGAGGGTAAAAATAGTCCCTCAATGTGTGCATGAACTTATGTCAAGTTTCTGGAATGCAACTGAAACTTGAGACACTGTGGGATGTGGTGGATGAAGGACTGATCAAATGTTCAAAAGCTGTAAAGGTGTGGTCTGGCTGGTACTGAAGGGATTTATCAGCTGTTGTGATAACTGGGGAAGTTTAAAATCTCTCCTTTGAAGCAGAGGAGTTGGCTTCATAGTAAACCTTATATCCAGTAAACCTTGTGCTGGTTGGCCAGGAAGGCATTTTCCTGCTCTGCTGTGTTTTGTGTTTTGGCTTATTTTGTTCTGTGTTTTGCTCCCTTGTCAGGTGAACAAGGGGGTGATGGCACAATGATTCGGCATTTCAGTGTGATTTTCAAGGAGACGGGTCTCTGAGTGGATTTAAACTGACCCAGTGAATTTATTTATATATTTTTAAAGGTAAATAACTTCTGCTAGCTTAGCTTCCTGAGCTGGTTTAACACAGGATCAGTCAAGTGCCAGCGCTGGAACAAATAAGAGGGATGACGACAGAATGGTGAAAGGAGTGACCTAGTTTGACTGGGTTGTGCAACTGTAGCCTAAAGGGAAGGAGTTATTGTACCTGAAGACACTTCTAAAATACATTTTAGAAATTTATGTTAGAATTATTGAAGATGGAAATAGTAGGAAAGAACGTAAGGAATCTGGGAAGTCTGACGTGAAGGTTGTTCAGAAAATATTAGTGCTGCTTATGTTAATAAGGAATTATATTCTAAATTTTACAAATACGGTATTAATGCAGCATAAGAAATTTCAGAATTATATTTGAAGTCATGTGGACAATGTTCTTTGTTTAAGCTCAGTTTTTATTTAATTGTAAGTTACTGTTTATTCTTTCCTTTTGGTAAAATTAGCCTTATCTTTTTGTGAAAAAGTGATTTCTAGGGTAGGACAATGCAGAGAAAACCGAAACCAGAATATACGTTTGAATCTGAGAAGAGAATAACAGAAAAAGATTGTGATTTTTGTCTTCGTGTGGACCTATATTTTAGTACTTCCATGTTAGATCTTCGGTGAGATACAGCTTGAATATCTCTGGCTAATGAATTTGGATTCTCACTGAGATACTCCTATTCTTAAACCTCACTGTAGTATAATAGTAAAAATATTTACAGGGAAGAGTATTTAACACAAGAATCACGAACTTCTAAAAGGTTAAATGAAAGTGACAGGCTTGTTGGAAGAAGTATTTTACAATGTTGAAGTCAAGTCAAAAAGCTTAGATCAAGGTGATATGTCAGTCAGTCTTCCTCTTCAATGTTTTTTTTTATTTTTGAGCTTCTTCAGAAAAAATGTGGTTTTATCTAGATTGTATCCACTTTTCATTACATTTCCACCTTCTCCAAGTGGTGGATTCCTGAGGCTTGATGGTACCAGGAGAGATTTGAGAAATGTTCCTTTTTGTTGCTTATTAAAGTCCTATTTTGATAGTCTCGAAGCATTTTGAAATGTACGTTTATGTTGATGTACAATTCTTTAGCTGACGTTGTGATAAGGGAGTTCATTTAGAAGTATAAGGAACTGATTATGGAATAGCTTTGTCCGGTGATCCTGTAACCCATTGAGAAGTTTGTCACAGGTGTCTCTTTTGCCCCGTATAAGAAGTCTCAGCTTGTTTCTTCCTTCACACAGCTTGGGGTTCTGTCTCTTTTTTGGTTAAAACACCTGTTTTCCAAACTCTGAAGACTTTCCAGTCATTGTCTGGCATTTTGGTTAATAACACTCTGTAAAGGCAATAGAGCTTTGAGTACTTTATTACTGCAGCCTTTGAACCATAAAAACAGAATATGGTTCTTCCTGTAAAATGATATTTGTATCCCTGCTTTAAGGTTTAGGGCCTGTTATCTAGAAATTGATCCCTGTTTGGACCTGCTGTAGTTTGTGCATGTGACAGTGCGTGTAACTTTTCCTTACAGGGAATTGAATTTGGATTCTTTCCTGATTTTTACAGCATCTGTATTAATATAGCAACAATAGCACACTTTATAATTCAATAGTGCTTTCTTGGCAATCTCAAGAGAAGACATATTCATAACTCTCAGTTTCAGTATATGTAACAGTTGAGATAATTCATGGACTGAATCAGAATGACATGTTTGTGTTGACTTCATGGAGAGCAGAGCTGCTTGTTTTCTGTGGAAGGAAACCTTGTGCTTAGGAGAAACCAGGATTCAAAATGACTTGACCTGCGTGTTTTGTTACAGTGGCTCCCTTAGCTTGCAATTGTAACCAGTGAAAACATCTTTTGACAGAATGTGAAATATATGGGGGATGGTAGACTGTAAAAAATTTTAGAACACACTGCATAGTAATTCCTTCCTGTATGTCTTTTAAGTCATTATTTACTTTTGATCTCTTCTTATAAGGAGAGTGGTAAAAGGGAAACCAATAACTTTAAAGTACCTTTGAAGTACCTTCAGTACTATTGCAGCATAGGTCAAGCCGTGGTAGCAGTTTATAGCAGTGCAGGGTTCTGTATGTCGATGAGACAAAAATGAATGACTGAAGTGAAAAAATAAATACTTTTTCTAACTTCTGTCAGTGTAATTTGAAAAGTGCAAGACAAAAGTGAGCACCACCCATTTGGGCATTAATTAACAGGAAGTTTTCAGTCATCCCTGAGCTCTGTCAGGCCTTTTGCGCCCTCCAGGGACATATATGTACCACAAATCAATTGGCTAGTACTGTCCTTCTGTACCTTTTCTTAATAAAAGTGTAGTTTCTAATGTGAAAGAGCAAAGGAGAAGCTCTTAGTCTTTACTTTTGGGAATTTACTAGCCATTCTTGTGAATTGTCGTCTTAATTGCAGGACTTGTGTGCTCCTTTTTTTTTTTTTTTTTTTTTTTTTTTAATTTGGTTGCATCCTAAATTCAGATCCTTGCTTTGTAGCTTTCTTCTATTTCCTTTTTCTCTTGAAGGTGATTCTTCAGTGGTCCTCAAAGAAGAAAGGCTTATGTTGTACGAAGTAGCAGGCTGGAAATTACAAAAAATATGGCATAGCAAATATAGTGAAGACATGAATAGTTCTAGGAAACAGTTTTCATATTCAACCAAAACCATATTAATTTCTGATTTTTTTTTTTGTTGAAAAAGTAGTGGTAAAATCTAGTGAATCTTTTCAGTAAAGTTTGCTCTTGCTTGATGTATTTTTAGACTATTCTATGTTAGTGTCTTTTTTGACATGGGTAAATAACTCTTTGATGCTGGTAAATGTCCTTTCTAAAAATAGCTTGGGAGCTGAAAAGTATTCAGTCACTCTTGAGTCGAGCTCATGTTAAGTCAGTGGGAAATCATTATGTCTGCTCTAATGGGTTTGGCTCAACGTCATGTCATTGTGCATTAGCCAAGCCTCAGCTACTACCATGCAGGAATTCTCCAAACAGTAAATGTTTTCTTTATAAATGAAACAATTTGCACAGTTTTTGCAGGGTGTTTCCATCACCTTTTGATAAGCAAATCTTAGTTACCAACCCTGCAAAGTCTTATGCCTTTAGAAGTTGTTTTTGTTAATGTCAAAAGACAGTAAGAAAAGTCATTGTCTGAATGAGGACTTGAGGAATTGGCTCAGCACCTAACTATTACACAGAAAGGAGAGGAAAGTCAATGTTGTTTTAATTGTTCAGTGAAGATGTTTCTAACACATATAGGAAGAAACTGGGTTGTTAGATATGTGAACTTGCAGAAGAGGAGAAAAAACTGGCACCTTTATAATTCTCTGGCCTCAGTAGTTGGAGTTTCAGAATACCATATCCACACTGCCTCTTAATGTAAAAGCAATGTATGCTCTGAAAAATGGAAAAAGTAATGGTGTTCTTAGTGTATGTGAACACTGCTGAGCTGTGCTTGGCTAACATTTTTCTCATCTTTTTATAGGTTTTGTAAAAGACACCGGATTAAATCCAATTCAAATGTTCCATGTGTCCCGAAAGACTTGTTGATGATGTCAGAATTAGTTCTTCCACAGTTCATCTTTAGTCTTATTCAGCACTTAAGAGAGGGATATAATGAGCCTGGTATGTTTGAAATTTGCATGTATCTAAGATACCTTACCATGCTGTTATCTGTTGCTTTGCAGTCTGTGAAGACACAGTACGTGAATGGTATTCTATAGTTATGTATTTTGTACTTCTCTTCCTAACAAAATTACTGCCTGGCCATGCAATTTGTTTTTATTGTGTGCTGGAGAGCTTAAATATGTGTTAAGGGTTACCTAGCATTGTGTTGAGCTCTTCCAGAAAATAAGATCAGGTATAAATTGCAACTTGTATGTGTGAATTCTAGAGCATTATGAACATAGAAATTATTTCCATTTGTGGTGGTCATGAGTGTTCTGCTTATGAAAGTTTTGTCCAAATTACATTGCATCTACGCCAAAAGTTCTTGTTATGTGGTTTTCAGCTCTTGATCTGCCATCAGAGAAAGACCTTCATAAAATCCTCCAGGTTTTGGAGCCTCATGTTTCCTTTCTAGAAGACTTGACCAAAATGGGAGGAGCAATGAGATCAGTTCTTACCCAGGTTTTGACTAGCCAACAGTTCTACAAAGATCTTAGCTCTGGTATGTTTGTGTTATTTCTAATAATTAAATTTTCAAACTGTGAAGAATTGAGGGCATAAATTTTGTTTGTCACTTCAGTTTCTGTGTGTTTTTATTTGACTTCTCAAGACACAGAAGAACATATTTTTAAGGACATTTTGTTGTTGATAGGAGGGTCGGCTTCAGGAGAGACTAAGAACGTTTATTAAGAGCTGTAAGAGCAAACCTCTGATTTTCTGTGTCCCAAATAACTGTATAAAGAAATATCTTTACAAAGAAGTTTTTATAAGAAATCCATTCTCTTCAAAGTGAAGTGAACATGTTATCTTAGTACTTCCAAATTAGGCGGCATATCAAGGTTATTCAGTGGAATATGTCTAACTTATTGTGGGATCTGGTCTCACAGAGGCTACTGGAGGAGACCTGAATGGCAAAAGCCCATTGTCTGTCCCACACTTATGTGCTAAGCCTTTTCCATCTTCTTCTTTTTTAGTGTCAACCCCCTCTACGGTATTTATTTCATCCTGTACCAAATCACAGTGAATCTGAAAATGTTGGGCAGTCAGTGTTGACCCCAAACCACCTAGTATAAATTAACTCCATGTTATTTTCTTATGACTAGAAAGTGTATTTTAAGAGTCCTTTGCATAAATGTGGAACAAATAATAATTACTGTAGTTTTAAGTTGCCATAACCGGCTTGGGCAGCAGCAAATTGAAGAACAGGCAATTTCCAAATCTTTATGTGAAAGGAGAAACACTTAGTAAAGCCTCAGGTGTAGTTCTTTATTCTTTCCTTCCTCTTACTCTCTCCTGTTGAATAATATTTGAATGGGAGTAATTTAATGACTTTTCTTTTCCTGTATGTGATGGATTTCCTGATATAGGAAGGTGGAAAGGGAAGGGAAAGTGTAAGGCATTCTTATCTGGACTCCTGGAATGGAGAATATGTGTGTCTCAGTAGGTACAGTTTCTGGGTGGGGAAAGAAAGGAAGGGATTTTAAAGCAAAACCTGCCCTTCTGACTTTGAAAGCAAAAGATGCACAGCTACAAAGTTGCTCATGTCTTTTTCATGTTCTTTTTTCCTTAAACCCTTGATAGAATTTGCTTCTTCAAAGTTTGTTTTTTGCTCATATAATAAATGTGTTAGGTTTTTGTAGTCCATTACTTTGTGCAAAATTTTATCTCCTGAGTGTATGCAGTGTGGCTTTGCTTCATCAAACAGTTGTAATTACAACATCTTTATGAATAGTCTCCATTAATTGCAGCTGTCAAAACTTGAACTTTGAAGAAAAAGTTCAAATATTAGAAACTCTGCATGCTCTATTACCATTACTGCATTTTTAATTTTTTTTTTCTATTGGAAATTGTAGGTCCCTGTCCTTTCTGTCCAAAACCAACTGTTTTGAAATATCAAAAGACATGCTTTTTTTTCTGTAGTGTTCATGGTGGGAGTGCTGGTAAAATACAAATGGAGTACATAATTTAGAAGACAATGGCGTTTTGGAGGGGAAAAACTAAGAGTTACCCACCTTTTGGCCTCCATCGGTTGGAAAAACTTTTTAGCTTCTATGTTGCATAATTGTACAGCTTATTAAAACATCATGGGCCATTTTTAAGATTGCTTATATAGAATATGAAATCTACGAACCAAGTATCTGCTGATGTGCTTTAATGCTGTTTTGTGTATGTATTCAAGGTGTTGGAGAGAATGCATGTACAAAGAAAAGTCACGAAAAGTACCTCATTGCTCTGAAAGGCTCTGGACTGGCATTTCCCGAGGATAAAATTGCGTGTGGTATGCAGGAACAAGGAGCTGGAACTAGTACACTAGCTGTTCAAGGTTTGTGTAGAGATATGTTTTAAGAGAAGACTTGATTGTTGATGGTTTTAATATAAACTCCTCTTTAGGTTCATTTTTAAAAACACCGAATCTTAATGAAACTTTAGGAATCACCTGTTATTTGCACTACCAAATTACAAGACTCATTTTATTTCTACCAGCAAAACTAAACATGTTAACTTTTTGTTGCTAATACACTAAGCCCCATTTTTCCAGACATAGCATTAGTGGAATTTGAGTAGGCAAGATAAAATTGCTTGTAGTGGAATTTTGTCATTGCAGCTGAGTTAAACCACCTATTCTTATAAGGGTGCTGTGGATGATTGTTTTTCTTTTTATCACTGATGGCCTTTTTTTTTCAATTTCATTGAAGTTCTGCAATGGAATGTACTTGGAAATGTTACTCCAACTTCTCAGTCCACTGCTATGTATCTTTTAAAGAAGATTAATGTAGTTTTTTTTATTTCATACTGGCTCACGAAATGTCATAAAATACTATCTTTTCAGTATAAGATTTATGAAAGGAATCTCTGAATTTTTTTATTTCAAAAGGTTTAGCAGGTGCTACGGCAGCATCAGGACAAGGGGATTCTTCGGATGAGGTGAGACTGTTTTTAAAGACTGTAATGAACTGCAACAGAATATTAAATGGAGAGAATGCTTGCAGCCAAATCCCACATATCTTAACTCTTCTATCTGCCATATATATTATCTCCATTTTAATAATTAGGAAAAATGGAGATATAAAGGAATAGATCTCATGCCTTTGATTTACTAAGGACCAATCCTTATGTTTGCTAACACTGTTTCAGTTTAATTTATGTATGTGATGTAGAAGAAACCTGTGTAGATATTTCAAAAGTCACTATCAAGTAAATTGGGCTTGATTAAAGAAAACTTAGAACATGTAATGCTGTGAATGGTGTTAGCAGTTTTTGGCACTTGAGAATCCAGCTGAACTGGGGATAGTAGCAGTGAGAATTTCACTGCAGATAAATTCACAAGTGCAGACTTGACCTTACTTACCAAACACTTTGAGTGGGAGTAAAAATGAGAAAATCTCATTTTAGGTTGAGCTGTAATAAATAAGGGGAATTTAATAAAGAAAGTTAAATTCTTTTGGAGTTACTTTATTGATTTGTTCTCATCTTTTTTTCTAAACTATTTAAAACCTAATTTCAACCAGTAAGCCTTAGCAGACATTTGGGTAGGGTAACATAAACTTTAAATAATGTAAAGAGAAATATAAGAACATTTATTCCTCAGTGTGATAAAAGCAATCATGGACTGTGTTTTATTTGATTCCTTCAGATTAATTTTTAGTTTAGAACTGTGCTGTTGTGAAGCTAAATACTGAGCTGTGCAAAATTTTTTGAGATGTTTAGTTCCCTGCAGAAGTGCTGCTCTAATTTGTAGTCTGTGTAAATTTTCTAATCTAGTGTTCTATCCGTGAAACAGTTCTACCATCAGGCCTTGGTAAGAACATTATTTACCTTTATGGATTCCTCTTAAATACCAGAGGAAGAAAATCTAGTTAAAAGTGTACTCCTGCCACATTTCTTAATTATAACATAATTTTATTCTGCTCTAAGAAGTACAGTAAGGCGTTAAAAAAACCTGTAAATACCCTTTGTCACTCCTGGGAGTAACAGAGGAGAGGAAGTCATAAAGCAAGACCACTTTTTCCTCATTTTTCTAATCAGCATTTCAGTCTTCTTCAGTCTTCCACCTGCGCAGCCTGTTTTGACTTTTGGATGAAAGGACTGGACTTTCTTTTCAGCAATTCACATATGTCAAGCAGAACACAATTAAGAGTATAAAATAAAAAATTAACTTTTTTCACTGATGCTTTTTTCAGGGTGGAAAAAAATTTTTACAGCTTAAATTGCAGAGTCCTGCTGTTCATAGTAACATCCCAGCAAGTCTGGGATTTTCTTGAGAGTACTTGGCCCCTCTGATGGGGGAGTGGGCAGTGACAGCATCCAGAGAACTGACTGACTCATTCCCAGTTGAAGTACCAAACTAGCCTGTGTTCACAGTCTTGTTCAACAGTCTTGTGGTCTAAGTGTTCAAATGTGTGTCCATCTTGAAATGAGTTTTCAGATGGAGATAATGAAAGGATAGGAAAATTCAGACCTTTTATTTACCCAGTACTTTTGGTCAGTCCTTAGATATAAAATATGAATAATTTTTCTCCCCAAGAAATGATAGTAACTTCTTCAGGTTTGGGTTCTTTATCATTTAGGTGAAGTTTGGAAATAAAACATGGCATTTCCCATATCCTTGGAGAAGGATATTGATTACTTACTTTTAACAGTAAATATCTGTATTAATTATGTCTCATTAGCTCCAGTAAGGACTACCATTGTTAGTAAAGATCCATACAGCATTTAATATAGTTCTGTAATGTTACATGCTTTTTTTAACACCCAGTGTTAGATTTTGTGAAGGGGTGGTGGTGATGTTCTTAACTTGCATTACATTTTTGAACTCTTGTTATTTTTTTTTGTGGAGTGCCTTGGAAGCTTCAGATGACAAGTGCCTGTGTAAAGTGTTTCCTTTATTCTGTAGGAATGTTTCTGTAGAAAGCAATTAGAATTGGCCTCCTGAAGGTGTCAAAAGTACTATATTCTTGCATCAGAAATTTACACTGATTAGAAAATGTCTATTTAATTGTGTTGTCAACTTAGATATACAATATGTTGGCTGATATATTTTTTAGGAAACAAAACCCCACAAATGCTACAGGTGAATAAGGGAAAACCTTGGATGTGCAACAGTTAGAAATTTTATAGTGTTAAACATTTTTCTAGCGATCAGTTTCAGAAATCAAAGCAAGTAACCTTACAGAATTAATAATAGACATGAATATGTCTGAACTTGCAGATGATAATGTTGCCTGTAGGGGGGAAAAAAGGCAAATAAAAAATTTAATTTTTTTTCTAAATAGCTGCACACAGTTTGTGGCTCCTGTAAACAGTAAAAGTATTTTTCTAGTAAGGTAGTATATTCAGGCTTCTTTGTTTTAGCTTGGTAGTTAAACCAGAATTTTGAGAGCATGCCATCTCTTGGCAATGAGATTCTAAGTATAAGATTATGAATTTTTTAAACTCTTCCCCTACCCCAGGAGGACCAGGATGGTAGCCAAGGTGTGGGAAAGCGCAAGAGGGTGAAACTAAGCAGCACCACCAAAGGTATTTATAAAGTACTGATTGCAGTTTATCATATTTGCTTTATGTCTGTCTTAAAAATTATCTAGGGATACTCATTCACTTCCCAAGCACTATAGTGCTGCATGTGACAAGTATTAAACATAGCCAAGTCCAAAAAAGAATAGCAATGAAAATGTGGTAATTGGCAATTTTGATTTCCTTTGTGTGAGTATCACTGTCTGGGACTCTGACATTTTGTCACCTCTGTGTTGTAAGGTGACCTCCAAAAATTTGTCCAGTTTCGGCTGTGTGGCTGTCAAGGCTGCAATACAGCTTTACAAGGAAGTGTTTGATGTATTTGTCCTTAACATTTTTTTTGGATTGTGCCATTGTACAGTATGATTGTGTTCTCAGCCAGGCAAGAATAGTTGTCTCTGGTTCTGGTCTGTCTTTCTGTATTGTTCTAGTCATGTTAAGATAAGATACTTGAACAGTCTTCCTTGAAACAACTTCATCATTCTGAAATCAGTCCTCTCTGCAATTTCTAGTCCAACATGAGTAGCACTCAAATTGAGGTCAGTGCAAGTTTTAATTCAAGAATTTCCATAGGCTAGAGACAAGGTAGTGCTATCCTGTTCTTTTTTTGCTAAAAAGTGTTCAAATAATAACATTGAAATACCGTTATTAGGTGAAGAAGGCTTTTTGTTTGTTTTTTTAATATGAGGAGACTGATGCAGGAAGCACAAAGAATTGCAGACCTTGAGAAAAGAACATTTGAGTGAAAAAACTGGTGAAAGTTGGAATAAAGTTTCTGGAAGGTCTCAGAGTGAATGTTTGGAGCTTGAGTTTGAAACACAAAGGTTCGTGAATTAATAGAATGGTATGAAGATGTTGTGAGGAGTATAGGAAAGTAAGGTTGGTTGTTTCTAGTGTTTTCAGGTTGAAGGAAAAAGAGATTAGGAAGCTGAAAGAGCAGAGAACTAAATGTTTTGGCAACGATGTTGTTAAGAGATAATCTTAAAAATGGTGTGTGAAAGATTGTGGTAGGGAATAATGATGTGGGAGAGGTGGTAGTTTTGGAGAAATGCAGGAAATGTAGAGACATCCAAGGGAAGTTCTCTTACATAAATTTAGAGGCTGTTAGCTTGTCTGAAAGATGAGTTAGGTAACACAAGAAAAAGTGTTGTTGTTCTGGTGCATAATAAATAATTATGGGAAAGAGGCAGGGAGGAAGTTCAAGTTTAGAAGCTGCCTGATCAGGACACCAGTGTCAGCAGTGGCATTTCAGGAAAAGTGATACTTGAATTCAACATTTCATTTCCCCCCAGGATTGTAGTCTTCCCCCTCTGAGGCACCCCAACATGGACTGTGCTCTTGATGTTGATAGCTCCTAATATCTGGCCCAGAGGAGGGAGTCTGCCAATGGGGGAAGGGTAAGTATCTGTTTTTATTAAATATCAAATAGTTTTCTGAAGTTTTCAGTATTCATATTTTATGTCCAATAGGGTATAAAATAAGAGTATGAAAAGAAAATTTTAGAAAACTGAGTATTGAATAAAAACAGATTTACCTTTTCCTTATAAGCAGACTCCCTGTCCCATCCTAGGTCTTCAGTGGTGTATTGTCTTCATAGAGGATTATTTATATACTGGGAATATCTTGAAATGCTAAGTCTCATATTCCAGAGAGATACTTAGAACACTCTGTGAGGTCTTTTGTAGCACCAGGAAAGAATGAAAGTTTTCTTTAAAGAAAATACAGTTTTTATGCTGAGGTTCACTGATAAGGTATGGGACTGAGTATTGAGAGAATTTTTATTTTACTCTCTTTTAAAACCTGCATCCTGCATCCATCTGAACTACCAGACATGTAAGACAGATTTAAACCCATAGGCACTATTTTTTTTATTATTTGTTTAAAGAAATTTAAAATCATGTGGTACTTTTCACAGGAGTGGGAACATTAGTCCCAGTGTTCTTGACAAATTTTCCAAGTTGGGTAAGAGCATTCTGCCTACTTAAATTCTATAGCAGGTGTAAGTGGATAGCATTCTTCTGTCTTTGCCTGAAACTGCTACCTAAAGTATTTGATATGCACTGTTCAGCATTTCAGAGAAAGCTGCACATGAGTGACAGATGAGGTGTTGTGTCACTTGTCTCCGTGCCTGGTGTCTGCACTCAGGAGCATTTGGCAAGTACCTAAACTCGTGCTGTCTGTTCTGTGGACACAGGACATCAGTGTGCATGGCTACCAAGCTGTCATGGCCAGTCAGGTCACACACACTATTTCTTAACAAGAGAGGAACAGAAAGTAAACGATCATCACATGTTTGTTGCAGTAGGTGACGTCTAATGCTTTATAAAATATTTTAATATTAAAATACTTTTCATGACTCTGTGAAGGTGATGTTTTTATATCAATGCTTGTAGAATATATTGAATAAAACATATTGTTGCCCTTTTGGGGCTTGCTGGAGTCTTGAGGAGAACGCTAACTTTTAAATTTGGTCTAACTGGTCACTTGACTGAAGAACTCTGACCTTTGATAATGATGGAAAATGGAGGTAATTCCTGCTTAGGAAAAGCACAAATACCTATCCTGCTTAGAACAGGCACAAAGCTTCCAGTGCACTCTCTAAAGCTGTTATACTTCAGTGAAGACACAAGTCTTTAAAACCAGATGATGTTCAGTGTTTTTGGATGTGTGCTGGTAGGGGCATTTCATACACTCTCATTGGAATATGGGATTTTCTGTGTGGGGTTTTGTATCTTCAGGTGTAGTTGATTTCTAGATATTAGAGGAGTGTTATTATCACTTTCTTTTTCAGTCCTCATATGTTACTGGACTGAACAGTACCTGTTGTGGTTTTAAATAATAAATAACCAACCTCTTGAAAAAATCGGTCTTTATGTTTTAGTATTTTTAAAAACTGATTTAATATGATTTATGCCCTGTCAAACAGTAATTTCACAAACAGTTTATTCTAGCAAAGGTCAGTTTGCAGCTTCGCAATCAGGAAACTGATCTACTTGAAAACACAGCTGACAGAATGGAAAGATCCTGGACTTGATTCCTACGTAGGTCCCCCCCAGGGATCTACTGTCAGCCATGAGTAAGGGGGTAGAGTGAATGGCCAGGAGTTGAATGGGGAAAGATGAGAAAGTAGTTAGGATTGTGGTAATTTTTTATATAAAAACCCCCAACCAACAGCTTTGTGGTTGGCCAGTAACTACATATATTGCTTTGGAAAATACTAATAATGGATACATTATTGCTTCTATTTGGCTTGTTTAGAGCTTTGTAAAGTTTTCTTAGGTGATAGAACCTGTCAATTATAAGTGTATTTTGTTGTTTTGCTGTTTTATCTTCAGTTAGGCAGTAGTCTACATTGTTTCTCTTGATTCAGTGGCCATGTTAATACTGTGCAGTTTGCTGTGGTGCATTATAAACAGTGCAGCTATTACAGTAAGGTGATATGATTCAATGCAATCAGTGAAGATTGGATTCTGTGGTAGAATTGTAGTGAAACTTTCACTGACTTCTCTGGGAGGTCCTTTCTGTGCAGTGTTGGTCATGTGCATTTTCCCAGTGTTTAAAAAAAAGAAATATTTACAGAATGCACTAAGATGTTCTAAAATTTTTGTTCCTGAATTTTTATGAGTGAAACTGCACTATCATTGTTTTAATAAATTATGCATACCCTGCTCCAACCTTTTATGCAGATCAATCTATCATGGATGTTTTGAAGCATAAATGTTTTCTAGAAGAATTATTATTTTGGACAATAAAATATGAGTTTCCACAGAAGATGGTGACTTTCTTACTCAACATGCTACCAGATCAAGATTATAAGGTACTTGCCTTACTTCATTCAAACCTAAATATGTTTTCTTATTCACATTCTCAGTGTGCATAATGCCTTGCATGAGACCGTGTATGTTTATTTTTGGATAATAAGCAGTAAAATAATGCGGATCTTTTACCTTGTTTTGAGTATTTTGTTAGAAGGTCTGAACTGTTTAGTATTTGAAGAGCGATGTGGACAACATAAGAGGGATAATTCTGGAGCAGCAGAATTAATTTGTTCTCATGCTTTGTTATTTTCCTTTTTGGCTGTTAAGTGCATATTTGCATGTGTTGGATTTTGTTTGTTTTATTTTACTTTGAAAAATGGGATTTAATCGCTTAAAATATGTGGATCAGCACTGTATAATTCTGTGGTGTGGTATGGCTGGTGAATAATTGCAGTGACTTCATTCACGTTTCAAGTGTTGTAGTGGGCAGTGGTTTCTCCATGCAGGCCGTTGCAGTGTGAGTGTTCTTGCTGCAGCTATGCCCTAGGTGACTTTGGCAGCCTTCCAGGTGCTTCCTTACAGAGTTTTGCAGTTGTCCATACCAAGTATCTCCTGGCTTGGAATTGTGGAGACTGGTTGTCATCTTCCTGTTTTAAATCTTGGTGTGCAGCCAGGTTTGGCTGTTTGCTCCACATGTTCCCAAGACCTAGTATACATAGCAATAAGGCTTAACATTTTGCTCTGATCATGTCATGCTCTTGAGCCATGCAAATGTTTTGGACCTTCTCAATCCCTCCTGGGAGACAAACATCAAGAAATCCGGAAGTCTGGGCATGCAGATTTCTTCAAAAATGTCTGTTTATAGTGGAACAGCCCTGTATTTGTGTCCCCTTAAAACCTTGCTGTATCAAAACAAAGGATATCAAGATAACTTGCAAGGAAGAAAAAGATATGGGCTTTCAGCAATACTATGTCCGTGTCAAGACACCAGTTTGATTTGGGATATCAGCGTAGATTCGTCTTGGTCTTGGATTCAGCTAATACATGAGGAGAGATTAGGACTTATTAACTGATGAACCCCTACCGTGAAGCTTGCATTCTTCTTGATAATTTGGGGACCCACATGGACATCCAGTTCTCTTGATCTGTTGCCAGCTAAATTCCTGCCTGTAAAAACAACCAGCTGCTAGCAGCACATGGAAGAATCTGGTAAGTGTTGCTGTGTTTCCCTTTTTATATACCATGTAATAGCACGAGCTTTTAATGATCATGGGATCTTTCTTCCTTTGACAACGAGCCACAGTCTTCAGTGACTTTCTTCGTTGTGTTCATCATCTTTCTTCACTCAGAATGGAGACCATGGTATATTTAGTCTCTACTGACTACCACCTTTATCTGGAAATAGTCTGTCTTCTACCCACCAATACTGCATGCTCAGATTGAAAGATTTAAAACATTTTTGTGTGTTTGAGGGTTTTTTTTTATTACCAATTTCATATTGTGTTTCATTAAACAGCTAATTCCTATGTAAAAACTTTATTAGAAGCACAAATCCTAAGTATATGAAGTCTTTTAGGATCTGTGTTTATTTTATTGCTGTGATTGTCTCAAAGGCATTTTTAAGTAGTAAGGAAACTTGGAGCACGAAATGTATCACACAGCAATACTAGGGAAGCAGTAACACTGTTTTTTCCCAAGGTAACCTGTGCTTTGTTGCAAAACTGTGTCAATGCTGCATGAATTTTAAATATGTCTATGAGGACTGTGCCTAATTTACAAGGGGTGGCTCTGCCTTTTACATGTAAACAGAGAGAATGTAGCATTTTGGGATGAATTAGAAGAATGTTTTATGTTACAGGCTCCCATTTAGTTTTTTGGAAAAAAAAAAAGCTTGTGTGCTGACTGCATTCTCAAACAGCAGGAATACCTGGAGGGATATAAACTGTTCCAAATGATCTCTCAGCTTTCTGTTACTTTCTCTCATCCCATCTACACTACATGTACTTTCCTAATTTTTTCTGTGTCTGCTCTTGTGCAATTTAGATGATTCTTTCTGAGGTGATTTAGTTTATTAAATCAGCAGAATTCTCCTAGGTTGGTTTTCTGATGCACGGAGGGAGCTGACCAGACACAGAGCACAGAGCTGGCTGGGTGTGCATGCTTTACAATTGTCGAGATCTCTGACTTCGAGCATG
This sequence comes from Lophotriccus pileatus, assembly GCA_035583135.1. Lineage (NCBI taxonomy): Eukaryota > Metazoa > Chordata > Aves > Passeriformes > Tyrannidae > Lophotriccus > Lophotriccus pileatus. The sequence goes on from JAWWES010000171.1 coordinate 19,779,977, forward strand.
AGCATGTTAGAGCTGACTGATCCACCATTGCCCTGGGCAGCAGTCACTGAGCCACCGGCAATATTCTCAGTTGCACAGATTTATTTTGAAATAGGAAAGCAAACTTCCCTTTTGGGATTCCCAGTATTGAAAAGAGGTGTTGAAAGGGGTGGGCTAAAACCCTGGGTTATAGCTGTTCCCTCTCTCCCCACTTTGGCATATGAGAGAGACAGCACAACAAAAAGTGTGGTCTTTGCCTTACAGATTTGTGCTTGAGGCAGCCCTTCCAGCGCACTCTGACATTTGAAGCTTGGAAGACGTACAAGTGAAGAAAAAGAAAGAAGAGAAATTTACCAAAGCTTCCAGGAAGTTAAAGGTGTTATGGTGTGGACAAGAGGAAAAGCAAAAGGCCAGAGAAACAGACCTTCATGTGACCAAGGAAAAGGCAAAGAATGCGTTGGCAGTAAACAGGAAACTGATGGAAGAGTTTAAATCATCCAAGGGCAGAGCCTTGCTGAAATCTGGAACACTGGAAGTAGAAAAATGCAAAAGAGTCTGCTAGAGATAATGAATCAACAGTCATAATTACCAAAAATGCTGAGCCTTGTTGGGCACCTCCCATAGAGACCATTGAGGCAGCTGTTACAGCAATAAACCCTGGATATGCTGTTCTGCAAATTCCATAGAACAGTTTTTCTGTTGGAACCTTAAGTGTTCAGCTGGCAGAAATATCTTCTTCTTAGGGCTGAGAATATAAACATGGGAGGTGTAAGTTCTAACTGAAACATGGGGTTGATATCAGACACCTAAAAGTTCTGGGACTGCTGAGTGGCCAGCAAGAGGAAAGGCCAGTTGAAAAAATTAACTTTGTTTTTCGATAGGCTAGAAATTTAGAAGCTGAGCAAGATCACGGAGAGTAAGTCAGTGAAGGTAATTAAATATACAGAAACCATGTGTGTCTTAGGAAGCCACTTCCTGCAAAAGATTGGAAGCTGAGTATTTGGAAGGATGTGTTACATCAAAATCTCTGTTTTTGCTCTGATCTGTATTTTCCCTTAGTTGTGTATATAGCTTTGACCACTAAAAGAAAGGATTCTGAGGTGGGTGGACTGATTACCATGGCTGTTCTTACATATGGACTGCAGTTTACCCCAGTATTTCAGCTTTTTAACTTCTGGAATTGAGTTTCTTCCTCTCAAAATTGGAAAGGATTGTATTTGTTTATTTTACTTCCATTGAATATAGAAGAAAAGCTTCTATCTTTCCTTTACTTAAGTGTGTTACAGAGTTTCTACCATTATACTGTATTGAGAGCAAATTTACATTACTTTCAGAAGTTCATTATTGTATATGAGTGAGGCACAAACATTTTTGATTCATGTTGATTTTAAAATAAACAAAAAATCTGAAATTTGTCCTTAGAGAAGGACAGTGTATTTGCAGTCAACTTAAATTGGGAGTGCTGTGTAAAAGCAGTAATACATAGTTCCTACATCTCAGAACCCAAAAATCCTGTCTAAACATAATACAGTGCAAAAAATAATGTGTAAAAGAGTATACTTTTTTTCCTAGCAGCATTAATATACCAACTTCCTAAAATATCTGGTGCGTCATTTGTGTCTGAGGCTTAACATTAGTAGTGTGAATGTCTTGATGATAAGTGTTACTGCCAGTGATTAAAATTGTTTAAATCTTTAATTTAAAGGAAATTATATGACAGGAATATCTGGAATACCAGAATGATATGGATTAACTTTGCTGAAGTATTGCAAATACCTTGTTCCAAAAAATCTTTAACTGGAAATGGTTACCATTGTGCTGGGGGCTGTATGTAGAACACACTGTCACTTACTGTACATGTTTCCATCACTGTGGACCAGATAAAAGAAGGCAGTTTAAGTAGTCTTGCAGTGCTTCCTGTAGTGACATCCCCATCCCCACCCTAGTCCATTTTTTTTGGAGAATATTTGCTGGAAGAAACAGTTTCTGGACCCAACAGCAGCATTATGTCATATTTTTGGAAGTATTTCCTAAATGAGAAAAAACATAGTAGTATTTATAGTAATAAAAATATGGGACCACTGAGTCTAAGGCAGGTAAAATAAAGTAGTGAATTGTTGTGGTCTGGTGAAAACACAGCTGCCTGAGTATGGTTTTAAAATTTCTAATTCTACACTTATGAAAGGTTAATACTTAAGATGGAATAGGCAAGGGATTTTTAGACTTTGATCTGAAAACTTTTATCACTACACAGCTTGTCTTCTTACTAAGCCAAGCAAGTCCAGATGGTGTTAATTCAGAACCTAAAGTATGAAGTGAGAAGTGATTTCAAAGCTGGCAGATATGCCCACATGTACATGCAGTGCAAAAGTTTGGTTTACAATGCAGATTGAGGCTAATGGAGGACACAAAACTGTACTATGTATGCATTATATAATACAATACATATTGTATATATATGTATTGATACATTTAAATACAATCTCATTTAAAAAAATCCAAACAGTTGTGTGAAGAATAACAAAATTTGCCAATTAATTTAATTATTGAGGGGAAAGCACTAAAAGTTTATTAATAAGTATAAGATGTTATGATAGCAGAAATGAAATACATTCCTGAAATGCCTTCCTTGACAGGTGAATGAAAATCTTACTCCATAGGTAGATGAGTGCAAGTGATAAGTTAAGGCATCTTTATTAGGCACTACTAAACTCACTGTTCATAGTGTATCATTTTAGGACATTAGTTCCTGTTTTAGGATGTAAAAATTTAGGGTCAATTAATTATTAAAACTGTTACTACTTTTACATGTATGCTGAGACCTTCTATTCATTGTTTGAACGTTTCTGGCAGTTTTTTTAGTGTGGGAAGTATGGAATGAGAAGATCAGATTTTGTGAAAAGGTAATAAAATTAGAAGTTTGAGTTACCCCTCTTTATAAATGTCTTTTCGTGTGGACTGTTTCTAGAAACTAAACCTGGAATACTTACACCATCAGTTTTGGTTTGTCATACCAACTGGTGTTCCCCAGGAAATGTTGACTGTACTTTTGTAAAGGAATATTTCATAATGAAATAAAGCTATGATTTTTTTATTATACTTGTTAACATCAACATTTCTTTATAATTTGCAGATTGCTTTTACAAAAACTTTTGTTCAGCATTATGCTTTTATTATGAAAACACTGAAGAAAAGCCATGAATCAGACACAATGTCTAACAGAATTGTGCATATCAGTGTTCAGTTGTTCAGCAATGAAGAACTAGCACGCCAAGTAACAGAAGAATGCCAGCTGCTGGATATTATGGTCACTGTTCTGTTGTACATGATGGAAAGTTGCCTTATTAAAAGTGAATTGCAAGGTAGGTTGATATGTTTGTTTGCTTCATTTAGTGGATAATAAATTGATTATAAAGAACTTAATTTTTCTTGAGTAGCCATCTACCCCCCCCAGCCCCTTTTCCAGAAGTGCACAGGATCTAGCAATGCATGGTAGAGGCTGAGTATCAAAATGTCCTAGAAATAAAAAGGTAGTTATCAAGAGTGATACTGATGTTTTATCCTTTGGTTTGTAGGGTGTTTGTTTTTGGTTTTTTGTGGTTTTTTTTTTTTTTTGTAGGAATGTTATATGGTTTAGAATACAGAGTATTACCTTGCAGGTGCTTAATTTGTTGGGTAAAATGCATAAACAACTATTTGAATGAGGAATTATATACGCAAATTGAGACCTTTATGAATTTTAAAAATATTTTCAAAGTATTTCACAAGCTATTTGGAGTATTCAAAAATGTTTTAATTTTTCTCTCCTGTGATTGCCTTAATAAAATTTGATATATAATTAGAGGAGAATAATTTATTACTTTGTAAATACAGTAATTTGATCAAGCTTTTGTTTGACAGAGTAGCAGTTTGAATTTGAACTAGTGTACATTGTGTAACTTTTCTAGTAAAAGCAGCTGTCCTATTTCCACCCTCCATGTTTTACCTGTCTTAATCTGCAAATGCAGATTAGGACAGGTAAATGCATCTTGCTGACTTGTCATGCTTTGATGTGCCTAACAGACTGCAAGCCTCTCAGCCCTCTTTATCCTAGTTTGAATCTGAAAGTACTCTCTAGACAGACTGAGTGCTGCTGCTAAATAAGTGTCATCAACTTCCGTATGAAATTGTATTTTTTGTTGCCTGAAGAATCCTTTTTCTCAGAGTCTGCTCTCTGTATAGCCTAAAACTGTGTATAGCCTAAAACAGTGACTGTACTGAAATGGGAAATCCTCGCTCATCCAGCTCTCGTGTGCCCTCATTCAGCAGCACTTCAACATGAGAAGTTTTCCTGTTGCCCTACATAGATTGCTTTACAGTATTAAAAATGTTGAGGATTTAACAGTTTGTATCTTCTGAATGTTACTTGTTGGTCAGTATGGGGTGGTGGTGATGGTGGTAATGTTCTGTAAAGGATCAGAATTGCAGCCAAAAAGGCTGTGGCTGTGATTATGCATTCTCTGAAGAAGCTTCCTGCTACTTAATGATGTAAAATGAAGCTGGTAAGTTAAATAACATCAGATATATTTGTGATAGATGTGTGAGAAAAGACTTAGCCCTGGAGCAGCTACCCCATTGTTTCCTTTTCCTAGCACCATATTTCTCTTAGCCAAGATACCATCATAGAATTATAGAATCTTTTCGGTTGGTCACTGAGTCCAGCAGTAAATTTAATACTGCCAAGTCCACCACTGGGATGTGTCTGGTGCTTTTCAGTGTTGCCACATTTCCTCCTCACTGCTCACCCATGTAGGAGTGTTTGGGCATATTGTGAATTAACAGAAAAAAAATAATAAAATACTTTATTGGGGTTTTTTTCCCTCTCATATTCTCACTGGTCTTCCTTTGCAGTTCTGTGGGCTTGTATCTTGTGTTTATTTCAAGTTATTACTTAGGATGCTGGAAATAGTGAGAAGTCTTTTAAAAGTTTGTACTGGTGAGATAAACTGAGCAGACTTCTCTCTGTGTAGCTACTGCAAATAATTGGTTGTTTAGTATCTGAATGAGACAAAGTTTACAAATCCAGCCAATGGATAGATGGAAAAGCATGTTGGAGAGGAGCAAAGAGAAAGTGGAGCAGGAATTGTATCTGCTACAGCATGTTTAGTTTGCATTGCTTACAGGTCCTAATTGTTTTTGACCAGCTGACACCTGTTAAAAGTATACAGTTCACTGAGGGTTTTTGTGGATGCTGCAACGAACTGTTTTCATGAAAAAGAGTTAACCTAGGAGTTGTGTTGATACCAACTTTGTAAATGTTATTATTTTACCTTACCTCTCTCACACATGGTATGAAAGGATGAGGGGGAGAAATATGGATGCAGATGATATAACTGGCTCTCTAGGAAGATTTATATCCCTATGTTCTTAGAGACTTTTTTCCTCTTTATCAGCACATTTCTCCTAATGAACTTTTCATGGGAGAAGAATTTATGCCCCCAAGGAAAAAGTTTTGGTAATGGTTCATCCTTTGAAAAACCATCCTCTTTAAATGACACTAACCCTGGCTTGAAGAGTCCTCTGAATGAGAAGCAATGCCACTGTCCATTTGAAGCAACGTTGGATTTGTCTAATCTGTACTAGGACAGAGAATCAGCAACATGTAACTGACGTGGAACTCTTTGCAAAGGCCTTGAGCAGGTTCCAGGCAGAGGTGTTACCCTGCTCTTGGACAGGCCAGAGGGAACCACTCTGCATACAGATGGACCTCGTCAGCCAGAGACTGGAGTCTCACATTAAGTGTTTGTGGCTGTGGCTGTGGCTGTGCTGTGCCGCTTATGGATGTTTCACTGGGTAAAGGGTAATTACAGGGGTCCTTCAGAGCATTTGTACTGGAATAGAGCCATCCCAAGGCAGGTCATCTGATGCAACCTTCTCTTTCCTAGTCTTGGATAGGCTGAATAAAAACTCTGTGTCCCAAATTCAGAGTGGAAATGCTTTTCTCTGCTTTTTTTCAGAATCACTATGCCAGTGTAGGTTTTGATCACCAGATTTCTTTTGGAATGCTGTAGGGTAGCTTGCTCATTGGCAGTGTGTCGAATTCAAAGTAGGTTTCAGGTGTTGGTAATAGGAATTGTAATGTTTGGTCTTTTTATACTTTCTGAGAGTATTCAAGGAGGCATAACTGTGGTGGTTTTACTAATGCAGTGCTTTTCAAAGGTTGCAATGCTGTTCAAAGTATGAGTGGGATCCCACTGAGTTGGGATCTATGTTGGTGAGTCCCTGATGAAAAAACAGCCTCAGGTACAACAGAAGAACTGTTCTTCTGCAGTTTTCTGTGTGTGTGTCTGACCGCAGCATTACAGTACATACTAATTGTTATTTTTGCATTATTTTATAACTTTATTTATAAATTATAACAAGAAGGGAAAAAAACCCACCTTTTTCTTTTCCTTTTGTGTTTTTTCCTTTTTTTTTTTTTTTTTAAACCTAGATGAAGAAAATAGTTTGCATGTTGTGGTGAATTGTGGGGAAGCACTACTGAAGAATAATACCTACTGGCCCCTGGTTAGTGATTTTATAAACATACTTTCACACCAAAGTGTGGCAAAGAAATTTTTGGAAGATCATGGTCTTTTGGTAACATGGATGAATTTTGTATCATTTTTTCAAGGTACGTGACATTTACAATCGGTACTAATACAAGAATGTTTAGACAATTTAATGTTCACACTATCAAAATCCTTACAATGCTGTATGCAAATATTTAATTGATTAGTATTCTCATAAGTTTGTATTTCTGGAAGAGAACAGAAAGATTAAAAAAACCCAACAGGTAGATTAAAAAAATTATCTGATGGATCTTTGCTCTTCAGCAACTTCACACAAGACAGTCGCATCACAGTTCACTGAGATTCACGGTGCAAGAATTCTGAAGTTGTACTTGAAGTACAGATCATAACTTGCACTAGAAGTGTTTTATTGGTGAAGTTCTAAATTTAAATATTGGGGAAATGAATCTGATAAATCTGGATCTTTTTCTAAGTGTTGCTATGGAGAATTATTTTTATTATTTAAAAGAAATATTTAAAAATGGTGAGATTCTCATGTTGATAAATGTTCTGAGGACCAGCACCCAAGTGTTCTCATTGACTAGGTGACATTCAAAGTCAAAGTTAATGTCACCTGAACAGCAAGGACTGCAGTTATTAGCCAGTCTAGAACTATTATTCTTTTCTGGTTTATTTCTGTTCAAACTTTGTTGCTTGTTCTCATGTTTTATCAATTATCCTGCTGCTAGGTAAAATAGGTTCTTACACTTTGTGGAGGTTTTTTTATCTTTATAGGTGTAAATGCATAACACTAAAAATACTGCATTCTGTTTAGCCCTAGTTAAATATTAGGATGTATAACTCTGCTTACATCTTTGAAGGTATGAATTTAAATAAACGAGAATTAAATGAGCACGTGGAGTTTGAATCGCAGACATACTATGCTGCCTTTGCTGCTGAGCTGGAAGCCTGTGCCCAGCCAATGTGGGGTCTTCTGTCACACTGCAAAGTTAGGGTAAGGCTAATGTTTCTTTGTCATAATTCTTGGTTTTATTCATGACTTATTCTAGAATTCTCAAACTTGAAAGGCCTGTCTGTTTTGTGTTTGAAAAGATTTGGGTTATGCTGCATTTTTCTGTCAAATAACATAAAACTTCGATCAGCTTGGATTCTGTGTATAATTCATGCTTGTACCTAATTTATTGTCTCCAGTACTGGGACTACAAGTTCAGGATGTGTACAAGTCATTCCATATGACTGTACGTATGGAATAACTTTGATCTGATGAAGACCTTGATAACATGTCTCTGAGTCATTCTGCCTTTGTTCAGTAGGAAAGGAGATACACAAGTTGTCCTAATGTGATTATAATGTTGTGTCTCCAAACGGTTCATTACAATGGGGGATGGAGTCATTTATGGCTTTGTGTAGTTTTACTGTCAGTCTGACGTGAAAGCCTCTTAGATTCTGACATCTTAAGTTCTCCAGACTAGAGCAAAGACTTGTTACTATTTGCTAGACTGTAAGTTACAGCAAAAATTAAATCCATCAGCTTTTAGGGGTAATTAACATATAAACTCCACTTTTTACAGTTTTTCTGTGAAATACTTATATTTGAAAATAGCTTATTGAGATGTGTGATAGTGTCTCCATGAGACAGTAGTACCTGAATTGAACTGTGCAGTAAAAGAAATGTGCCCAAGTGTACCATGTGATTTTAAAAATTTAAACAGGCCTGTGATGTAATTTATACTGATACATTATGAATGTATCAGTTTGAGCTCCTGAAAACTGAATGACAGCTTCTGGCTTTTTGAAGTATTCCTTTCTTTTTTGCTTTGGGATGGGATAGTCTGCCTTTTTTGGTAAGACCTATGAGATTCCTTACTCCACCTGTTGTCTCGTCAGTCATGTCCTCAGCCGCGTTTGAATCTTTTGGTTGTTTTCAAAAAATCTGAAAGTGTTCTAGAAATTTCATAGCTTAATTGTTGTACATATTTAGTGAAACCTGATGAATGGGAAGAGATTACAGCTTGTATCTCCCAGGACAAGGAAAGCCTGCAGAGCCTGGCCCCTCCTGGAGAGGGTGGAGCAGCAGGATGGGAACATGGCTGCTGTATTTCCTGATGAGAAAAGGTGTCTGACTGAGCCAGTCGGCATTTGCTCAGCTTCTGTTTGGCCTAAGCACTGCTGGCTTTAGCATAAGAAGTGTGTCATAGATACCCTGAGAGCATGAGGCAAGTCTGGAGTCTGTGTTTAGGGGGAAGGGAAGATTAAAGGAAAAATCTGTTAAGAAATGAAGCTTTGCAAGTTCTGCTGATCACAGAGCAATTTGGTTTAGCTCCCCTTCTGCCTTCCCTTTTTGTACGTTGCTGCTTCTCCCTTAGAGGGCAATGTACAGCTCTGGTCTTGAAATACGTGATTTAACCAGAAATATAGTATAGTTTTATGGCATTGTTATAGAGTTACATCATACAGTCATAACAAGGTTTACCTGCTGTTAAAATCTAAGCAGTATTGTGGTATTGTAGCATTTTGGGTTGGACTCAATGATCTTGGAGGTCTTTCCCAACCTTAATGTTTCGGTAAAAATATTCTTGAAATAACCATATATATTTGTAGTAGGAAAACAATGATACTTACTTAAAGCTATTTTGGCTCATGTAGTGTGCTGGTTTCTCTTAACTGCAGGAAACACAGGAATACACACGGAATGTTGTCAGATACTGCCTCGAAGCGCTTCAGGACTGGTTTGATGCTATCAACTTTGTAGATGAGGTAAATATCCTTAGTGAATTTAATCAAAGTACTGTGAAAATCTGACTAAATTTCAAAGGTGATACACCTCCTGCCCCCTGCTTTCCCATTAAATTAAGTCATCCAACTCAAGGTAGTGATCAAAAAGGATTGCCTTGCTGAAATTAGTGCTTGTACTTAATAGTTGCAATGTTATATCCTAGGATCCTTTATATGTAGAGTCTTGGTGACTTAGGTTTGCTGGTGCAGTCTTAAGCTGTGTGAGTTTTAAAAGCAGTGCTGTTGATACACTGCTATTATGCTGAATGAAGAGCTGAAGCAATGGCAAAACAGAAGTCCTGTTGTCCTGTGGTAGAGGGGAGCAGCTTTGCCAGCTGTCAGGCAGTACTCTCAAACACCTCAGAGCGCCAGTGGCTACTGGGAACTTAGAGGGAAACTACAGGTGTCTAAGGGGAACTTGAATAATCAGAAAGGCAGGGGAATGAAGTAGTAGTTAGTTTAAAGTAAGCCCATCAAATGAAGACGTGCCAAGATACTGTCCTCGGTGATTGTGACAAAGACACTTGTAGATTTGTTTTTTTCAGTATATGATATTAAAATACCTTTATTTTACTTTCAGCCAGCTCCTAACCAAGTTACTTTCCATTTGCCGTTGCACCGTTACTTTGCCATGTTTTTAAGTAAGGTAAGCACATGTTGTAGTCACACAGATGGAGATTCCCTGTCAAATGTGATTATCCAGTACAGTGTGTGCTTTTGTTTCTAGGCTGTCAAATGCCAAGAACTAGATCTGGATACTATCTTGCCAGATCAGGAGATGCTGATGAAACTAATGATTCACCCACTTCAGATTCAGGTATGGACAGATTTCTGACTTTGCAGATGTAAAAATACACACAGAAAAAATAGTTGCTGTCCGATTCTTTTAAGCCTTGTCATTTAAGTATATTTGGAAGTATTTAGCAATGGGAAGCATTGCAAGTCTTAATTGTGGAATGTCAAAATAAACTATATGTGACAATAATAACTAGAAAATTTTGAGTATAGGATAAACTTTTTTTTCTCCTTCATATTTCCAAAATTAAATATTTGGCATTAGTTATCATACTCTGAGAGGTACATAATAATATTCACTACAGCACTTCCAAAAGGGTAGGAAGAACCAACCCTTTGAAAACATAGAACTGTTATGTGAATAGAATGGAGTGCAAGTAAGAAAGAAACATGAATCTGAAAATTTCATATTTCAAATTGAAAGTCAGTCCAAGAATGGATGCACCCACAATATTTTTTTTATTTACAAATTTGGATTTATTTGTATGTAAGTGGGAGTGAGCGGTATTTGTAATCACTGGTTTTAGATCTAACCTCTTTATAACAACAATACCTTCATTTTTTGAGTACTTCTCATATATAAATCACTTCATTTGGCTTTGATTACTTCTTTTGTCTGGAATGTGCTCTGATATGAAAGTGTGGTATCTTCTGAGATGTCCCTGATCATTGCAGGGGGGTTGGACTAGATGACCTTTAAAGGTCACTTCCAACCCAAACTATTCTATGATTCTGCAAGGAAGGTGCAGAGAGACTTTTTACAAAGACATGTAGTGACAGGACAAGGGCCAATGGCTTTAAACGGAAAGAGAGTAGTTTATATTAGGTATCGCAAAGACATTCTTTACTGTGAAGTGGTGAGGCACTAGAATAGGTTGCCCAGAGAAGCTGTGGCTGCCCCATCCTTGGGAAGTGTTCAAGGTCAGGTTGGATGGGGCTTTGAGCAACCTGGTCTAGTGGAAGATGTCCCTGCCCACGGCAGTGGGGTTTGGAAATAAGTGATCTCCAACATCCCTTCCAACCCACACCTTTCTATGGTTTTTGTTTTGTAACCATATATGGTTATTTTGTAACCATATATTGATGATCTGTTAATATTGAATAGCTGAATATCCCTGATATATTTATAACTTTTTGTTTTATTTTCTCTGAACAGGCAAGTCTTTCTGAAATTCATAGCAACATGTGGGTTAGGAATGGTCTTCAAATTAAAGGACAGGCCATGACTTACGTGCAGTCTCATTTCTGCAATTCCATGATTGATCCTGACATTTACTTGCTGCAAGTAAGTTATGTTTTCTAAGAGGCCAAGCTAATACTGTTTACCATCAAACTATTGAATTAAATTAATTAAATAAAATTAATTTATTCTCTTTCTTCAGGTCTGTGCCTCTAGACTGGACCCAGATTATTTTATTTCATCTGTTTTTGAAAGGTAAGGTTAAAAGGAGAATGGTCTTGTTCAGTGTTGTGCTAGCTGTTGACTAATTTATACCATTTGATAGAAAAAGTGCATGTCTGATACACATCTTCAGAGGTACGACTCTGCCTAGCCAAAATTAACACTTACCTAAGGGCTGTACTGAAAGAAGTATCTCTTGATTTTAAACAGGATTGGCTTTTGATTTACAGTGCAGTAGTGAAGCTTCAGACATGTTTTCTGAGCATCTTTACGTTTTTTTAAGTTTTACAGATGTTCATATGCTGGAGTATTCCAGCCCAAAGAAGTACATAAATAGAGCTGCAATAATGAGAGTCACAGAAAAGATGTCTGCTTTTTGATGAAAAAAAAATAAAAAATCAGGGTTTGAGAACAGATTAGTTTTCATTAACTTCTGTTAATGAAACATAAATGTGTTTTCATAGGGAGTGAATATCATTATAAAAATCTAAATTTAAAAAGAAGGGGTTTATGTGGTTTTGCATATATTTCACTTTGTATTCATTTAAGTTGTTGTGAATGCTCTCCTGAGTTTATTATTACATTTCACATTCATGTTTTAATGTTGGAGAATGATGTTTCTGACTTTGCTGTTTGCTGTGTAGATTTAAGGTGGTAGATCTATTAACAATGGCGTCACAGCATCAAAATACAGTTCTTGACTCAGAGCACGAGAGGTCCATGCTGGAAGGAGCCTTAACATTTTTGGTCCTTCTGTTAAGTCTTCGTTTACATTTAGGTAAGAATCACTGCTTTAGGAATACTGGTATGTAAATAACATTAAAACATGTTCATTTATATGCAGCACTTAGTAGCTACCAAGCTGATCAACCATGTAGTAACTTAGATCATTCGACACTTGGTTTCTTCTTTGCCAGTTAATTAATTTTAATCACTTATGGGTTGGAAATAGATATAACAGAGAAAAATGGCTTTAAGGGAAGTGGGTGGTTTGTGTAGGTGATCATATGAAGATTCTCTCTCTTTTCCAGAAAGATAGCAGTTTTAGTTTGTACCTGTCTGCTTTGAGATTGTCTTTCATAACATTTGCGCTCCCCCTTTTTAATCCTGTATTTTTATAGCACTGTATCGTTACTTAATATTAGTTTGCATCAAGTTTGACATGCTTTTAATCTCAAATGAAAACTGAATGTGTTATTTTAAAATTGTGCTATTTTAATGGCTTTTTGCATTTTATTGTTCTAGGAATGACGGATGATGAGATCCTCAGAGCGGAGATGGTAGCCCAACTGTGTATGAATGACAGGACACACAGTTCCTTGTTGGATCTCATATCCTTGGAATACATTAACTAATGTTCATGAATGAGAATGACAGGTGCCTGGATGGTAGTAGGATTTTGGAGCTTGAACAGCATGATTTTAGCTTATGTAATTTAAAAAAATTGTGTAAAGGTGTGTTTGCACGTACTTGTTAGCAAAGGCATTTGCTCCAATTTTTTTTTTCTTACAAAATATGCTATACTTTTTAATAGTTTAAGTTAGTTTTAATAGTTTAAGTTAGTTTTGGTACAAAATGCTGTACTGCTCTTTTTATGAGGTTTTTAACGCTGCAGAAGTCTTTTAGGTGTGAGATAAGAAGTCTGTTTTCCAATGACCTTGTAGAAAGTTTAGCCAAGCGTCACCCCTATCTGGGTTTTAGCCTTTCATTATTGCTATTTTTATGCCAGTGTAAAAAGCAGCTAGTCTACACTATATTTGTTTTTGCTATCAGTAGCTGAAAATGCAAATAATAGCAATCCTGCATGTTGCTTTAACACTGGAGTGAAGTGCGTATGTTATGGGGGAAAGAATAGCAAACTCCGGGAACTCTTCCTACACAGGAATACAGTTCATGTTCCCAGACAGCTCACTATGATGTGCAGGTTTTACTGCTATTAGTGTCTTAGGTTCTGTAGGCAAATGAAATAGCTTGCCATGATTGCACAAAAGAGCTGGCAATCCCAGGATAGGCATTGAGCAAAATATTAGGAATATAAATGTAGGAAAGGAGGAGATTGAGAGTTACAAATCTGCAATAAGAATTATTAATTGAGTTACTAGGTCATATCATAACAAACATTTAAGTGTGTAAAATAAGTGATTACTTAGAATGATTGATTCATTTAGGTGAATCACTTAACTATGTAAAGTAAGTGAATCATTTATAAAGCAATCCCTTTTCACTAAGCAGAAGTTTACGTATTTGTAAGTACTGCTTGTGTTTTGGAGTAATGTCAGTAGGTCAGTTAAGTACTGCTACAAAAAATGAGAACTATCCAATCCAGGATGCAGAATTACTTACTGTGTTCATGGATCCTGAGCTACGTACTTGCTTCTTCTACACTTAGCTGTAAATGCCAGATATTCTTCCTATGAAGACAGACAAAATGTTTGTAAATGAAGGCAAGTGCAAAAACTTCGTATACACTAAAGTTAGTGGGGTTTATTTCTCATTAGGTACTTAATGTCTTGATTCAAGCATGTAGCAATTGTGTTGTTTTAAAAAGTTTACTGTCCTAGATAGGAGGCTTTGATTCTCTTCAGTCATGGTTGTGGTTCCTAGCAGCTGGAGCATACAGACCTCTTGTGGTAAGCACAGAGCACTGCTGAAACGCGGTGTGAAATAGTGACTGACAATGTCAAGAGGAGTAAAATGGCTCTGGCCTGCAATTAAGTAAATTTTGCTTTCCTTAACACAGATGTTACATTCCAGAAAACCCCAATCCCAAAAGTGGTATTATTCCAGGAAGTTTAAGCTTTGAATCAGTCCTGTCAGCTGTTGCTGACTTTAAAGCTCCTGTTTTTGAACCTGGAGGTTCCATGCAACAAGGAATGTATACACCTAAAGGTATGGTAACCAGTGTTCCTTTGCAACATACTCAGGGGTAAGATGCCTAATCAGTGCTTGTTTGGTTTTGTTGTTGGTTTTTTTCCTTAAAAATTATGCAAACCCAACCTACCAAATGACTTTACAAACCCCACCCCACAAAAAAGCCAAACCCACTACAACCACTAAAGCCCCACAAAACTTGTTTGATTTTTTTTTTTTTTTGTTATTGTCTGTTTCTTAAATTTAAGAGCATTGCTAAAGACTGTCAGTAGTCTTTAATAAATTCATTTTGATCTGGGCTGAAAATGAGTTTTCGCATTACTCAGGTATCCTCAGAAAACAAGGGAAAAGAGAGAACAGAAGAATTATTTCATTTTACTGATCTGCATACTTAATCAGTCATGTGATTTAAAAAAATCTGATCTTCAATAGAGTTTAGAACTGCTAGAACCAGTGATATGTCAATTGCAAAGATACTTTCTTTGAACTTCTTCACATTTTGATTATTAAAGATACCGTGATTCTTTATTTTATACTGCTTAACTATATTAGTATGCTGTAACATTTTTCATGGTCGGTAGTGAGGGTCTGAAACAAAGTTCAGGCTAAGCTGATTATAGAATACTGTTCTATAATTCTACAGTGCATACAGTACAAAAATGACAAGTTTCTTCCCCTGACCAGCTTGTCATCTAAATTGGACTCAACACAGCATTGGCATATCAAAGGAGTGGAAGAATTTAAGAACTTAGTGTTCCATTACTGTTTCCTGTCACTGAGGAGATAAGCCTGTAGGGATCTGAAATGCTCCATGTGCTGGTTGTGCTTCAGCTAATGGCAAAGCTGAAGAGGGTTTAACTCCTTCCCTCCCTTGCGTACCTCCCTTGAAAACCAGAAAGGCTGGGATTTCACAGATTTTGAAACCATTTGGTTTGTAATCTTTTGTGGATTTTTTTTTTTTTTTGGTGGAGTAGAGGGGGCAAAGGAGTTAATGTAGGAACTGGCACTGTACTAACTTGTTTGCCAGCTTTTATACTGTGAGATTAGTCAGTAAAGCACTTGTATAAAAAATTAACAACCAGTGAAATAATTTTGTGAAACCCAAGTTTTGAGAATTGATTCATCCTGGTTCCTTGATGTGTAATTAGGCAGCTTAACACCTATGTATTTAAAATAACTTTGTTTTAATGTTATGTAAACTGCATTTCTTTATCTCATATCCCGTTTCTGGAGCTTGTGAAATGCTGGTATTTTTCATAACAGAGTGTGAAGGAAAAAAAATGGGTTATGGTATTTTTAATTATAGAACTTTATATTTAGGGAATCTAATGCTAGATTACAGTATTTGGGGATTTTTTTGTATTTGGATTTTTTTTAACTTTAAGTAAACAATTTATTCCAGAGGAAAACTGTGTTAAGTGTCTCATTTATAGAAGTAAATACTGAAGTAATTTGTAACACTATACAGAATATCATCTTTAGAGTAATTAAAAAAACTAAGCTGCTTCAGGAATAAAAGCTGGCTTGTTTTTCATTACTATTCCCTCTTAAGTGTTCATATTCCCTGTAAGAATACATAGGTTCTCAGAACCTTGGCTTTTAAGAATCATAGTTTGTGGCCTGTCACAATAAAAGCAAGTCATGTTGAGATCCGTTCCCTCTAATCCTCTAATCCCTTGTTTCCCTAAATTTGGGGGGGTGGAATCTACTTTATATTTGCAGATCCCTAGATTTTGCTTCCATTAACTATCATTAAAAAAACTTGAAACCAACCAGTCAAACAGAACAAACCAAATTCCGAAACCAGGTTCTTCCAATTCTCTATAGATTTGTGTGCTGAAGGTGAGTTGTGTGAGCATTTCCAATATTCCCTGTATGGCTCCCTCGATGAGTCCTTTCTTCTTGTTGTGCATTAGCAGCCCTAACACTCTTGGTCTATGTTTCAGACTGCAATAGTTAACTCTGCCCAGAAAAAATGGATGTTTCCCAAGCTAAATTTGATCATATTTCATATGTAATGGAAACTATCCTAAGTGTTCTCTCTCAGCAGCGTATGAGGATATCTGTAGAGCTGTAGCCTTAGCAGGGGTTAATATATAGAGTATAGACCATTATATAGGAGTATAGACCACTTGTCTTCCTGCCTGGGGAAAATTAATCTCAAAAGTGTGGCAAAGATTCTTATTTTTGCCTGTGAAAAGTTGGAAGGATGTTGTAAGCATTTGTGTTGTGTTGTTCCTGCTGGTGGAGCTAAAAATCTGTGTCTGCTGGGTTTCTTCCTCCTTTTGACATCACTGAATCTTGCCTTCATATTGCTGTGTTATGAGAGCTAAACTCTTCAAAACAATTAATAGAAGGAACATCTTTTTTTGACTCTAGGTTGGAAACCTAGTTTTGTTTTTTAATAACTTGTAAATAGGAAAAAAAGGCAGTTAAAATGGATATCTTTGTAGACTGTTCTGTGTTTGCCCTGATCACTTTTCTGTGGTTGCTCTGAAAAGCCACTCCTGATGTCACTTTCGAGCTACTACATTGAACAGATGTAAACTAGATTTTAATGCCAAAATAATGCCTAGCTATTAGTTAGAAAACAAAGGCATATTTGTAAAGGATTGATCACAAGATATCATTTGATATGAAGCTTTACCATTTTTGAGAATGAACAAAAAACTGTGTTGCTGAGGTCACTTGGTTCACTACACTTAATGGTAAAATATCATCTACCTGCAGTCAGTACTTCCTGTTTTCAAGAGGGCTTGTGCTTATCATGTACCAAGTGAAAAATAATTTTAACCTTTTCTTACATGGACTTGGAAATGAAAAAGAGCTGAACAAGGTGTGCACAGAAATAGTGTTTTGAGGGTTGTTTTGGGGAACTTGTTAATAGAAAAGAATCGTTGTCTTAAGAGTGGGTTTTTTTGTTGTTTTGAAAGGAATCAAAATTTCATAAGACTTTTTTTATCTTGATAGTGGTAATTATTAATATAGTAAGTATTACTAGAGTTGTTAAAAATTGCTGTAGTTTGCTGAAATAATTCTATAATAGAAAAATCACATAATTAAAGCTAGTTAGGAAGAGACTCTTAGAATAAGAGGTAAGGTCTTTAAAAAGAATGTTAACACATAATTTCTTTTAAATAACAGCTGAAGTTTGGGATAAGGAGTTTGACCCTGTCATGGTAATACTTCGAACAGTTTACAGGAGAGATGTGCAGTCTGCAATGGACAGATATACAGCATTGTAAGTTGGATCATTTGTAGAAATGTGACATCATATTGTTGCTCATTGCACAACACATTTTTTGTTTTCACTGTCTGGTAGTTTTAATCATTATGTCAATGTTTTCAGGATCCCCAGATTTGTCCTGGAGTAAATAGTCTACAAGTTTACAGGGTTTTGGTTGTTTTAGTCTGTTACTCTTCCATAAATGTTTAAAAATACATATGAAGTGCCACAGAGAAAGCAGTGAATGTTGTCACAGCTAAAATACTTAACCAAAGGTAGTGTTTAAAAATTAGTTACAAATTATGTAAAGTAGCGTTATCTGTTTTCATTTATTTTACTACTTAGGTACATGAAGTGCAATATTTCAGTGTCCTGTGTTTTGAAATTGTATTGAAAACAATCTGTTTTTTTCCTATGTATTCACTCATGACAGAAACCATAGGTGAATTAAATTCTGATGTACAGGAAAAAACACTGGTGAAACTCTTTCAATTCTAACAAGCAAGGTGATATGGTCTTAATTCTGTTCCTTAACATTCTATCCCTTAGAGCTGTGTACTCGTACAGCGTATTTCAGCTGATTTGTCTTTTATTTCACACTTTGGGATTAAAAATCAGTATTAAAAACTCCTTATAATAAATGTAATGAAATAATCCTCTGTCCCTGTGGTGAGTGAGGTAGTATTCTCCTAAATAATTGCACTGTCTATTGCACCGGATTCCACTTATTGGAAGTATTGGTCCATGTTGAACTTAAAATTTAATTTTAAATTCACAGATCTGATAGCACTGATACTGTCAACTGTAGCTAATTATGGCTAGCATTTCCTGGTATAGCCTGTAATCCAGTCCTCCACGTGTGAGGTTTCTTTGTTGTATGAACAACATGGTTTTGGTGCAGCAAAGTTTTCTCTCTCCTTTATGTGCCTCTTAGAATGAAAATGGAATGCCTAAATTCCTAGGAGTAGCTAAAAAATCATTTAACTTAATTTATAAAGGTCATTTACATCAGTGGTAATCCACAGAAAAATAACACTGGAGTCAGTTTGATCTCTTTGGAATGCTACTTAAATATATTAAATGGCTTAGAAATGCTTACCATTATCAAGTCAGTCTAAACAATAAGAATGCAGGATAATTATCTATAGCAGTGGCAGTTTTCTACATAACTGCAGTGTAGATTTGCAATATTGCGAGTATAGAAACATAATTTTCAACATTTAACATTTGTTTCAACAGTTTAAAGCAAAGTGGTAAGTTCCCTGGAAACCCATGGCCTCCGTACAAGAAGAGAACACCACTACACCCAAGTTACAAAGGTCTCATCAAGCTTTTGCACTGTAAAACCCTGCACATCGTGCTCTTCACACTTCTTTACAAGGTACAGTCGTGATTCTCATTAAGTCCTGTGTTTTAGTTCCACATTTTTTACAGAGGTCCTTAGAAGCATGATTTTTAAAGTTTATTTAGAGTAGTCAGGTTCAATTTTTGGTTTATGTGCTATGCCCAATATGAGTTTTTTCCTTCCACTTCCATTATTTCATGAATGATTAATTCATATATGCACACACTAAATCAGGAACCCAAGTGGATGAACAGTCTGGCTTTTGAGAATGTTACAGCACTTGTTTTTTAGGGCTAATTGTTGTCTTTAAGTTGTGTTTGGTTTTGTCTTCAATAGTTGGCTGCTGTCTTCAAGAGAAGTGCATCCTTTTCGAAGAGTCCGTCCATTAGAAAATGGGACTTGGAATCTGTCTCTGTACTTAGGAATTGCTTTCAAAGCATTGTGCTGCAGACCCAGACGAGGGACTGTAAAAAGGGCTTTGATTGAGTAGTGCCTTTGCTGGGCAGACTTGCCTTTTGTGCTCTTTTAAGTGCTCTCAGTTTCCCTAGAACTATTTTACTTCCCTGTTAAGCTTCTGTTGAATAGAAAATATCTGTTGTAATACAGGAATGCTGCTGAAGGAGAGAAGAGCTTGGGATTATGTAGAAGATGATATTTTGATAGGGAACAGAAATGGAGAATGTAGGGAAGGAATGCATTATCTTTTACTGTCTTGCTCATTGGTTTTTTTTGGCTACTTTTTCTCATATTCCATTAACCTTCAAGGGCTTAAATCTTGAGAATCTTAACATTTCTGGGTTGCTGTTTTAGCTTAAATGTCAAATACTTTTCTATCAGATTTATAGATGGTAGAAAATACGTAGTGATTTATCCTGTGGGGTTGGCTTAAATGATGCCTGGTGTATTTGTGAAATTTTGCCAATTTGTGACAGCCTTTATTGTGTCTCTTGACTTTTGGGACTTCCTACAGAAGAACAGTAAACTACATTTGATGAGTTTACTTTTCAGAAGTGTTGGTCAACATGACTTTTGATTCTGACTGGTACAATTGCACATGCTCTTCAGATAATACCAAGTCCCCTTTTTAATTAAATAACCTCTATAATCACAGATTTGGCTGGGTTTAATTAAATCAGCTGCTCAAACATTTTTTAGAAAAACTATTGTAAAACAATGTATTTTTTAAAGGATTTTATCTCTCTGGTGTTTCTAATGGGTTTATCTACTTAAGAAATTTGTCCCATTCAAAATTAAGTCATGTCTAAAACTTTGTTAGGCTACACTCTAAAACTATTTATTTTTACGGCATCCTGTCTACAATGAAATTTTAAACATATTTTTTCATACACTTCTTTTGGTCACTTGCAAGTTTTTGCCATTTTTCTTTCTTTTAAATCAGAATATTCTCAAGAGGAAAGCTGTCCTGGTTTTTAATTTCAGCAGCACTGGTTCTTCCTCTCAATGCTTTAAGCTGCATTAGAAGAAAGATATGGGCATTTATTAATATAAAGATAAGGTTGTTTATTATTTGTAACTAAAAAATATGATGTGCAGGTTGTTGTGAACTAAGTTCATGTTGACCCTCTGGCATTCCCAGTTATTTAGGCATGGCTTATAGGACTAGGGCCTTGTGGGGCCTCATGGTGATGGGTCACATGAAACAGGGAGGGAAGGCACGTAGCTCACAGTAGTGGTGTCTGTGCAGCTTCACCTGCCACTTTGGAGTTAAAGTAAATCGCAGCTTGAACTACTAATAACTTCCAGGGTTTTTTCTGACTGGAAAGACATAAAATTAAATTTTGCATTTTTGGTGATGATCAAAGGTTAGTTTTTTTCTAAACCTCAGAATACTTTTTAAACAACTTAAGAAAAAAAAAACCAAACTGAAGAGTCCAAAATAAAATGTATTATTGAGAACACTATTTTAAAGTTTAGATATATTGAAGCCTTAGTCTTCTAAGATGTGAATGTTTTTCTCCCTAGATATTAATGGATCATCAGAATTTATCAGAGCATGTGCTTTGCATGGTTTTATATTTGATTGAGCTGGGGTTGGAAAATTCTCCAGAACAAGAATCGGATGAAGAGGTAAGAATAAATACCATATTTTTCATTAAAATATAAAGGTGTTGTCTAATGGTTCATTATTTTTAAAAAACATTTTACCATAGGACTTAGAATAAAATATCTGTATTTATTTATACAGGGAACAACTTAAAAAAAAACACCCCTCCTAAAAAAACCACAAACAAACAAACAACAACCAGAAAAAAAACCCAGACCGAAACCAAAAAAAGCAAGCCCAAACTAACAAACAAACAAAAATGCCCCCCAAAACCTCCATATTGTTGTGAAGAAGAATATGGTATCTTGTTACATTTTTTCAACAGTTTCTGTGTGTATATATATAGGCTGACAACACAGATTGATTAGATGGTTACTACTCTTTAAATTAGTACTTGAAGTTGTGTAAAAAAAAAAAATTGAGTCTAAAAACCATTTAAATTTTTAGATTTTCAACTGAAACCTTTATTGCTAAAGGTCTGTATCTTCTAAAATATGTGAATTAGCCAGAATTTTAACTCTGCTTTTGATGAGAATTTGAATATAAAGAGCCATTTTTGTGATTCTGGATTCCCTTGTGTTATCTGACTTCCATAATTTTTTTATGTTCAATGTTGCTTTTAGGTCTAAGGATTTGCCACATTTTTTTTCAGGGATTGACTTCTATATAGTTCTGATGTTTTTGTATTAATCTTAGATTGTATGGTTTTGGATTACTCTCCATAGGTCCTTCTCCTTCTGCTAGCTGGCTGTATTTGATTATATTCAAATCAAGTATTTAAATTCATGTATTTTTCAGCCCTGTGGTCCTCATGGTAGGTATCAGTCATCATAATTTTTAAGAGATATATTGGCTTCATTGAATTACATGATGTTCAGCATACTGTTCGTATCTCACGGAGAGATGATGGCCTCTGTAATACAGTCATAAAAGCAACACAAATTATTTTAAAACAGAAGAGAAAGTATATTAGGGTTTTTTTTAAATCTTTTTAGGAATCTGCAGGTGGACAAGAGCGTTGCCACGACAGTTGGTTTCCAGGTAGTAACTTGGTTTCTAACATGCGTCACTTCATTAACTATGTCCGAGTAAGAGTACCAGAAACTGCTCCAGAGGTGAAGAGGGAACCACCTGCAAGTACGAGTTCCGATGGTTTGGCTTCATCACAAGTAAGTAATATGCACATGCTGGTCCTTTCCCTACCTTAGGTTAAGTTATTGCCTGTTTAGGCTTTTATTTTTTTAGGATTTTTGTTACTGTTTTTATTAATTTCTTGGGATATTCTTTTTCCTTCGGTAATTTTTCCTAAGATAACAGAAATAGAAATTATTTCAAATGATACCTCTTTCCAAATGATATATTTAATGACTTTTTTTGTCCTCAATCTACCAGAGTTCAAGGCGGAAGAGCCTCCAGAGAGAGGTAGATCTGTGTGCACTTTGTTCTCCTAAGCAATTAACTAGCAATGTGGCTTTTATTGTGCTCATCTTAACATTCAGTGGAATCTTCTAATTTTCCTGAATTTCCTTTAAATTCATATTGCAAGAACTCGTGCTTTTTTCATGTTCTTGATGGTAATCTTAGGTAGTAGATTTTAAGCAACAAAACAACCTTACATTTTTAATATGTGTTTTGAAATAAAAACTTTCTATCAAATATAAGATGTCATTGATGGCATACTGCTTGAGCTCTGTGTTTAGGCCTGCTTTGTCTCACCAATGTATTACTAACATTCAGTAATGTAAAATAGTCTTGGCTTTCTTGAATCTAGGTAAGTTTAACCTTACGTTGAAAATGCATTTGAAATGATTAGTAGCCGTTTGTTGTTGTTGTTGTGAAAACAAATGAATACACAAATGGTAGGATCCTGAAAGATTTGTAGCCAGTAGTGATACAGTTTCTGTGTCAGGATTGTATGCAATGTATTTTTCTTTTGCATATTAATGTCAGAACAATAGACAAAATCTAAAGTGGGGAGGTGATAAGATTAAAATAAAAAGGTAGGTCAGAGAATTGTCAGAATCCCATTTTTATATTTGGTGTCTGAAGTGTTTGATATCTATTAACTGCCCGGCCTTTTGAGCAGGAGAGAGTGAGATGTCTTTCTGCTGTGGATTCAGTATATGGATCCTTAATTTAATACTGAAAGCAAGAGCAGTACAAGATAGAGAGATGTGAATGGGCTCTGTCGTTAATGTAGCTGCATACATCACAGCAAGTTCTGCTTGCCAGTATGGATAGGTGGCTTCTGGATCTCAGCTAATAAATCCACAGGAAATGGGCAGTGCCATGGGATGTGTGTTCACCTGTGTGGCATTAAGAGTTACGTTGTGCAGCGGTGCTCAGTAGACTGGGATAAAGGCATTTAAATGACGTAAAGATACTGAAATTACTATTCTAGGAAAACTAAGGAAATATTACTTGGAGAACAGAATTGTAAGTTAAACTAGAACAAAACCAGTTTTTAGTTGTTTTGGTATGGATATTTCCCTTTTGTACTTGGCTTTTGATGCAGCTGCATATAAGAGACTTCTATCAAAATATGATATGCAAGTTCAGTATTTTGCTGTCCTAATTTTCAATATATTTTGGGAGGGGAGAGGAATCTTCAAGTTTTGTGCTTTTCCTCCTAGCTTAAAATATTTTCTAAGGTTTTGTAAATGTATGCAGTTTATACTCGTGTTTTTGCAAATTAATCATTACGATTTTTTCCCGCAGAACTCGGGGACAGCTCAAGTGTTCAGTTTGGTCGCAGAACGTAGGAAGAAATTTCAGGAGATCATTAATCGGAACACCAGTGAAGCAAATCAGGTGGTTCGACCCAAAACATCCATGAAATGGTCAGCACCTGGTGCAACTCCACAGCTAACCACAGCCATCCTAGAAGTCAAGGAAAGCATACTGTCCTTGCTGATTAAATTGCATCACAAACTCTCAGGAAAACAAAACTCTTACTATCCTCCATGGTTGGATGATGTGGATGTTTTAATCCACCCAGAAATTCCAAGATACTCTCACGGTGATGGAATGACGGCAGTAGAGAGAATTTTATTGAAAGCTGCCGTGCAGAGCAGATTGAATAAACGTATCATTGAAGAGATATGCAGGAAGGTGACACCTCCTGTCCCGCCAAAAAAGATTAGTTCTGCAGAGAAGAAGACTTTGGATAAAGAAGAAAGGTAACATTAATAACGCAGTAAAGAGGCAGTAGGAAAGTGTGTGTTGTGCATCTGTTAATCTGTTTCTAGGTTTTTGCATGAATTACATGTTAAAAGAATAAATCTTAATTCTACAGTTGTCTTTATCCGTTTTTAATATACATGATTTACGTGGGTACTGGGATGGGATCTGCACCTTGTATTTTAGATCTTTAAATTAGAGAACTTTCATAATAATGTTATGTGATACACATGCTGACCCTTCATGTTGCCATGTATACTGCTCATATATACAAAGGTGTAGAATTGAGACTGTGTTAGTTTTTGTGGCTTAACCTTAAGGTGAGTTAGAATTTTTATATGTACTGTCTGTTCATTTACATGCACATCAGACCATGATTGTTTTCAGCTTTTGTTTAATATACGTGGGTTTGGTAATTCTACCTTTTTTTACTTGTCCAAGCCATTCAATTTTAAAAGTATGTTTTTAATTTTTTTTGTAGCTCTTATTTAAAAGAAAAAAAAATTTAAATTAATGTTTTCTTATTATGTGGGCTGAAAACCTGCAAGCCAGTTGTCTGTTTTGGGCTGAAATGTCTTTGGGAAAAAGCTCAGACAGTTTTGAGGTTGAGGTTGGGACATAATGAGTCCTGAGAGCCCCCAGATCACTGGCAGTATTGAAACTGAGTGCAGAGAGCCTGCTTCGCTTCTGTTGTCAGCAAAGCTTGTATGGGCATGAGAGTCCTCGGGAGGAGGAATCACGAGTTCAAATGCCTAAAGGACAGCAACTCAAGCTTAGAAGCGGAGGTGAAAATTGACTGGAAGGAGCAGTGTTGGAACTGGGATTGGAAGGAGAAATCTTATGCCTTATGGTTGATGTACTAGTGAGCAAAGGGCAGATGCCAGGTCAAGCTAATAGCTGATGTGAGAAAGATTCAAGCTGGCATGTGGGCATGTTAGAGAAGAACTGGCTTGTCAGGACAAAAATATTCAGAGGAAAGTAGCAAGTGAAAAAAAAAAATTAGTAAAAATCTCCATGGGGAAGAATGGGGTCTTGAGAGTTGGTAGGAGAAAGAGAATGTAGAACAGGAGTGTGAATGTCTGGAGGGCATGAGTAAGACACGTTGGCATTTGGGGGATGTGGTAGAGTCAGCTGGATAGAAGAGTTGTCTGGAGTAGGGCAGTGGGAAGAGACTGGCTGCTGGTCAGTGCAAAAGACTGGAACATGGTATTTGAAGTGAGAGGACGGAGAATAGTGTTAGAAGGTTGGGGCATAGAGAGTGGGGTGTTCAGGTCAGAGTACTTTCCACATTAACTAAAGTGGAGACAGAGCACAGGCTGGGATGGACAAGAAAATGAATGAGTACTTGTTCATGCAGTATTTTGAATGTTTTATGTAACCGGACTATATGAGTATGGATCTAGAAATTTGGGTAGAAACATGCAGTCATCTAACTCAGTTGGTTTCTGGATTACCTTTATTTATCCTGCTATTTTTATTTCTTTGGAAATAATATTTTCATTAAATTCTTGCAGATATGTCGAGGACCTAAATTGTACTTGAAAATTGCACATAACAAAAAAAAAGAAAAATAGATTTAATATATTCATCTAAGTTACGTATTTTACAAAGTAAAATTATTTTTTTCTTGCCAGTGTTTAGTTAATAGTTTAATTTTCAACATCCCTTAGAATAGTTCAGTAAATGAGAGAAACAGTCAAGGTTTAGCATGTAAAATTGTCTATCAGAGAAAGACACAATGAATGGCTGCTTTAGATAAAACACAGCTACATCTTGGACACCTAATCAGTATTGTAGTACTCAGTAGTACTGAATTTATGTACAGGAGAAGCACAGGAATCGATAAAACAAGTAACTTTTCACATGGAAAAAGGGTGAGGTTATTCCTTTCCCTCTATAAAGGATGTAATATTTTCAAGGATCTGTTGGAGGCACTTTAAGTTTTCAGTTAAGGTCAGGGGCTGATGTAATGATGAAGAAAAAAATGTTTTCTGTTCTTTGTTCTGAGTGATTATCTTCTTCCCAAATTTTTAATGGTATTAGTGGATAGCATGGTAACTAAATGACTAAACTCATGGGCTGACAGTGTTCATATTGTCAGGCTGCAGTTTTTAATTTTTGATTATTTTGTTTTAATTTTCCCCCCAAATCCAGTTTTGTGTCAGTGAAGACTGAGCAGATTGTGCAAGTTAAATGATCACCCTTTCTAGTTACTTCAACATATAATGACAAACTTGGCATCACTCAGGCAATGAATTGTTGCCATAGAAACTGAAATACAGAACTGGAAGCGAGCTTGAGCTGCTTGCAGCATTTTTTCAATTGCAGTGTCATACTCCCATGGGCCATCACGGAAAATTACTGAGCTGTACTGAATCTGTCAGAGTTTGTTTATGTCTTCTTATTAAAGGCATCTATTTACAGTCACTCTGCTTTTAGTCAAGGTGTATATTGAGAAATTTCCTGTGAGAAATAAATAAAACAGGTCTAATGAATGCCCTCCTCTGATCCTCAGAATAATGAATCTTAGTGTTATTGTAAATAGAAGTTATTTTGAGAAATGGCAACTGCACAGTGTAACAGATAAATGGGCAGAGATATTTGGGGCGTTAAGAAAACAAGTTAGAAGCTTTGACTTATTAACAGGCCACCTCAGGATAACAGACTACAGTATGTGAGGCTGCTGTGGGCCTGTGTATGCCTGTTCCTGTGCCAGGACACTGACAATCAGACAATGCTGAAGTCTGAAGGTGACTCACCCATCAGTGTATCAGATGCCAAGTGCTGTTTTTAAATCCCGTGTTAGTTATCTGAATTATCTCTGAGCAGGGGAAGAAATTCATTGGAAATGCTGGTGTGCAGAACATGGAGCTGTGATAAAACTTCTATTGCTGCCCTGGGGAGTGCTGCATAAGCACACCAGCCATGGGGCCTGTAGTTGTTGGCACGTTCCATGTGGTGAGCAGCTGTGGTGTAAGGGTTTTGTTTGGTTTTCCCACTTCCATTCTCCCATTTTCCGAGTAAACTCTTGCCAAATTAAGGAGAATGAATATCTATTTTCTTTCTCTCTTTACATCCATCAATATTCTTCTATCTACTGCAGTATATATTTATCTAGGGAGGGTCATATAACCTTGTACAGGTCATTAATACAGTTTAAATAGAAGGGTAGACAAGAATAAGTCTCTAATGCTTTCCATTTGTAAATCCAGAGCTGTGATAAAAAATGAGGAAAATGTTAGTTAAGTCAGCTTGGCTCCAGGGAGATAAGGGTTTTTAACCTGGACACAATCTCAAGCTTCTTTAAGTCCAGGTATAAAAGCTGTTGGTGACCAGTATGTTGGGTGGAGGTGGGGGAGAAAGAACCACTGTGAGGAGCCTTAGCTGAAAAACAAATTATCTGTAGTTCTTTCTCTTGCCATCAAACTTGATACAAAAGGGAGTGAGGTAGGCTATTATTTTTATTAGCTTGTAAACCTTGGTTGCTCAAAGCAGTACTTGTTTTTGTACAAGAGTTGATATTCCACTCTTGTTATTCTTCCCATGTGTAACAGAAAAAAGGTTTCAAAAATAAGGTCTTGTGTTCTTTTTCTCACAGTGTTATATCCTAGTCTTTTAGAAGATCCTTTGGTTTATTGAAGGGTGTTTTAGGACAGGATTTTATTCCTTTCTTTCACACTCAAAATAACACTGATTTCTTAAACTCCACTTTTAAAGCAAGAAATTCTATTTTTAGGCTTGGAAATTATTCCTTTATTTACAGAAAATCTGAATTTTAGGTGATTATTTAAGATGGTAACTGTAATCAGCATAACTTTATAATGTATTTTTTTCGCTCCATAATATTTCTTTTTTTTCTCTTCCCCCCTTCTTTCACTCAGACGACAGAAGGCTAGAGAAAGGCAACAGAAATTGTTGGCTGAATTTGCCTCAAGGCAGAAAAGCTTCATGGAAACTGCCATGGATGTTGGTAAGTTTTTGTATGATTGACTGCTTGCTTTTTTTTTCCTTTTGCCCCATATTAGTGTTAAGGTTTTTACTCCAGCAGTTTAAAAAACAAAGACACCCACACAAAAAACCCCCGACCCGAACCAAACTGAAAACACTCCCTTCAGATTCCACTTCTGTATCCTCTTGTTTACTAAATACTTCTTAAGAGGCTTAAACTTATGTTTTATAGGACAGATATTACCAAATACATATGTTAGAGAATAGATTAAATCTGTAGGACATAAATTTATTCCCATTTTTTCTTAATACACAGTGGATGAAATAGTAAATATGTGTGATGTCTTAAAGTATTTACCTTTAGTATAAACTGTCCCAAAATTAGTTTGTCTTTTAAAGATTGTATTTTCTGTGATTATAATATTTAAGATTCTTTCTTTTTAGAGCTTCAAATTTGAATAAGGTAAAAGTTCTGTATTTTAAATATATTTATAGATTTAAGGAACGCATAGTTTTTGGATCAGTTGCTATAAGCGATAGCCTTGTATTCTATTTCATGTACAGGCTTTACAGCAGAATCAGCTTTTGTTTTTCTTGAGAATCTGCTGTGTAGAAGTGCATAATGCTGATTAGTCTGTGTTTTACTGAGGAATGGAAAATATTTTTGTCATCTGGGTTTTACTTAATTGAAAATTAGCACTTCTGAAAGATAAGAAAAAGCAGGAATCTCCCCCCCTCCCCTTAATCAAGTATCATCTTCTATGTAGTTTTCATTTGAGTTTAAGCATTGGTTACAAATATTTTGCCACTGTATTTGCTGGGAAAGTCTGGCTTTTGAAATTTCTAACTTCAGTTCATAGGTTGCTGAGAAGATGTATTCACTTTTACTTACTGAGGTCTTGGTTACAGCAGTCATGGATGGGGCTCTGAGCAAACTGGTCTAGTGGAAGGCATCCCTGCCTGTGGTAGAGGGGTTGGCACTAGATGATCTTTAAAGTCCCTTCCAATCCAAACTGTTCTATGATTCTGTGAAATAAATCACTATATATGTGATGTTATGTTTGGAGGGTGTGCAATACACTAATTTTTTTCTGGGGACTTCGTGTTGTAAGTCATCCTCTATTTCTTTTTATTTGTTGAAGTAAGGAGGAAGGGAAGAGAAGAGCTTTATAGCTCTACTTATTAAAAATTAAGTCTTTATATAGTCGTGGCTAATTGAAAGTAACTTGGAAACCTTGATTCTGCAGTCATCTGTATCTTGAATTCTTCATATTGCAGCTTTGAAATTGCTGTGTTTTATATATTAAATCAGATGTAACTATATATATACACACCTATCAATAGCCTTATTTGCATATATACATAAGTATGCATAAATACTTTTATGCATGAGTTTTATAAGCTATGTTTAAGAGAACTGCTTTGATCTGTGTATCAATCATGCTGGTTAAATCAGTAAATTAAGCAGCATTTATATGGATGAAGGACTGGGTATACTTAGCTTTTACTTAATATTAAAAAGAACATTTAATTTCTCTACCAGGCAGACCTGGGCCTTTGTGTTTATGGTTGTTCATTAAAATGTTCTTGGGCATGCAAGCCTTAAATTGTTTGCTTCCTAGTATTTAAAGAATTAATAACTTCAGATAACTTAAAATGTAGTGTTTGTTGTCAATTATACCAGGTCATGCACAGCACTAGATAGGATCAACTTAATGGAATACATTTTCTTAAAGTTATTCCGCATACAGACATTTCTTGGCAACAGCTTAATAGAATTACAGGCATTTTGTTAACTAAATAATTACTTTTTTACTAACTGTTCTCAATGTCTTCTAGGTTGTCATTCCATTTTCTGAGTCTGTTATGAAAATATATTGCAGTAATATTATAGTGCAGTATTAACAAGCTTTTATGTTCTGACTGCATTAAAATAGCTCGCAGAAAGGAAGTGCATATTCCATTATAGTGTGGGGGTTTATCTAAAAATCTAGATTCATTTTTGCCAGGAATATTTTCTTCAGTTTGTTTAACCAAAGTGATTTGTTTGACTGTGAATGCAGTCTCTGGATGTTACAGCAAAAGTTGCAGAAACTATTGTTACACTAAGTTTAAAACAAGACATGGTAATAATTCTGAACTAATCTTTCTGGAGGGATTCAATTTAAAACTACTATAAGCAATTCATAGGTTTACCCTCAATTGTAGTGTAGCTGTGCTGAAATCAGTTGGTTAACACATGTTCCCCTCAACATATTCAAACTCTGTTGTTACTTTTATTATAGATTGAAGTTTGGCAGTAGGCTTCTTTCTTAATTTTGATTATTGGTTGTAACTGTAATAGCACTGCCAAATAACACTGCAGGGATGATGAGGCTTCAGCTTCCTCACTTTGTCACTGATTCAGTTGGTGTCATTTGAGCAAATTAATATTATCATCTTTTAAAACTTCGTCTATGAAAAGTAGATGTGATTCAGTCATAAAATGTGAGAACTGATGTCACTGTTTTTGGATATGGCACTTGAACTTCTATTGACAGTATAGAAGTCTGAAAATAGTTCTGAAAATACTCTGAATATAAATATGTCGGGAAGGTGATAGGAGGAATAATGGAGATTATTTCATTAAACCCCCCTAAACTTAATAGTTGCCAGAGTGTTTGTTAAAGTGCACAGAGCCACTGTTAATCCCTGAGGTATTCCTCTATGATTATTGGGATGCTGCAGTGAAACATGGCTTGAAAGGAAGGTACCCAGTTCTATGTTAATCATTCAGTATTAAATGTGTCTCATTTTACCAGCAGAATTTATTTATTTGAACTGAAATGAACAAATTCATCTGAGATTCTGAAAATAAAGGTTGGCATTTTCTTTCACATAATGACTATAGAAAAAATTCCAATTATGTATCACATTCCATTTGTGTGCCCCCTGTTACTTTCTATTTATATTCTGTGACATCTGCAGAACTGCATTGCCGTTCAAGTTTGCCTGGAAGTAATTAGGTGAAATTTAGAAACAGTTATGTTAATGAACTATGGTAGAACAGAATCCAGTGTGCTGTCTTTAGCTATTTGACTGCAGGATAAACGAAAAAAAGTAGAAAAATAGCCCAAGAAACATCGTTCCAAGAACAGCAGATAGAGCTCTTGAAATATCTGAGAAGGATGACTAGAGAGTCAAAAATGTGTTGTAACAGCTTCAACTCCATAGGCCTTCTAGTCTCCCGGTTATAGCTGCTTTGAGGGCACTTTCTCAGAGTGAGACTGGGCTTTATCTTGTGACGTGGAACTCTGTGCAGGAGATTTTTGGAACGTCATTACCTTCAGGCAGGACTGGATAAGAACAAAAATAAATCTCTGTTCAGGTTAATAGTAGCCTTTTAACAGATTACAGTGATGTGAATTATGTAAACATGAAATATTACGATCCGTTCCAGACAAGCTGCTTAACTAGTTAATCAAATGCATCTTTGTGAAAAATTGTAAATGTTAATTTGTTAATTATAAATATTAAGATACCGCTCATTTCTTCCATAATTTTGTTGTCTCTGAAGTGCCCAGTGTGACTTTTAAATATTTTTAATGCCTCTCGATAATTATGCAGATGGTCTTTTGTGTCTTTCTTGTGATGTGTCTTAGCAGGATGTCATTTTGTCCTTCAAGCAAACATTCCGTAGCTAGAGTTTGAGAAGTGGAGAGTTTTAATGCAAGGTGACATACATTTCCTAACACTCAATCTTCTGAACCCAGATAGGAAAATAAATTAGGTACTGATCTCTTGAGAATATATCTGCTGGGTCAGGGCAAAGAATATTAGCATAGTAATGGTTGCTCTGATGCCAAGGGGCCACTTTGACACAATGTATACAGCAGGACAAATGTTGACTACAGTCAACAGAAATTGTGAACTATAGTTTCTGTGTTTACAAAGCCCTTTGGGTTCTGGGGTTTTGCTGGATAGGGGAACTAATGGAATGCATCCTTAGCTCTGGAGAGTAGAAATGAAAAGAAATTCAGGCAGCAATGTATTCTACAATAAAACAGTGTGTTAGATTTTAGCAGACTGATTAGTATTTATTAGGAGGTAGGAAATGATAGGTTTTTGTAACTTTGTGCCTATCACTTCCAGTGTTACAAAACTGAACTAAGAGCTAAATAATTAACTTTTTAAAAACCTCTTGGGAACGGTAGTGTTTGGCTCTGCCCTGGATTTCTGTCACAGTTTAAATGTTTTTATCCTCCTTTGCTGTTTTGAGGTTCATATTTATCCAGATATCTGGAATAATTCACAAGGACAAAGAAAAGTTCCAGAACCCACTGTAAAGGGATGAGACGTATTATAACATTAGACAAATCTCATGAGAGAAACTTGGTGAATTGATACCAGTACTGTGTGTCTTAACTTGTATTTTCCATTTGCTCCTTCTCCACACATAGTGACGTCATTAGGACAAGTCTCTGTGAAATCAGTTGGGTTAAATCTTTGGAGAGTCAGAGTTTTGAACTATGAGCATTGTTGCTTAACTCAGAGGCACTTGCTGTCTCGTGTGACTGCTGCCTGGCTAGTAAAGCTGTGCTTCAGCCCAGCAACTAAAGCCACCTTGGTCTCTCTTGTGCTCCTGGTACCACTACCTACTTTTGAATCTTCAGAAGTAACTCTTCAGAGCAACGAGATGTTACCCTTGTTCTGGGTACCTGTAGTTTTCTTGCAGAACAAAACTGCAGGCTCCTACAAAACCAGTTGGAAAGGTGAAGGGGTAAACATACCTGAAGTATCTTAGCAAATGGCTGGCAAAGGATACCTTTGGCATTCAGTAAGGCAACATAACACAAAAGGCCGTTTTTCAAATAAATATCTCCCTGTTGTTGGAAAAGAATGCTGGGTGGTTGTGCACCAGTGAAAGCAAAATAAGGAGATAATAACCTTTTAGTTGCAACTGATGTTGCTTTGTTCACGTGGTCGTTCTTGGTGGTGATTCAGGTGTGGGTTTTAGCCAGAATAGTGAGGTTTTATGTTATATTGGAGTCAGTGTTTGACTATAAAATCTTTTCATTAGTATAACAGGACATTTAATAAAATAATAATTTCTGTTCATTTGTCTTTTTATAATTGAATCTTGGGAGCTGAGATGTTAGCAAACGCTCTAAAAATTGGCATGAAACTGTATTTTTTAAATCAAATCAGTAAAGTAGCATTACAACTCCAGTCACTTTATTTAAAGGTTCCACAGGTTTCTCTGCAAAACACAAAGCATTTCTGTGCTTTTGTTTATACGAAATGGAGAAAAAAAGAAAAAAAAAGGTGTGGAGCTACAAATTTATGGAGATTTTAAGCTTCCATATGATTACTGCTGCAGTAAAATGCAGTATACTTTTACTTTCCCCACGTGAAGTAGGCAATACATAACTCGAAGTCTAATGGAGAAATGGCAATGGCTTTATATTCACAAGTATCAGTGCTTGAATGAAATATTTTAGAAGTAGGTTTGTAGGAAAGAATCTCTCTCATTTTCAACATTTTTTTGAGTTGAAACATGTTTGTCCTGGTCCTTAACAGTTTATGTGGATCACATAGCTGGTGGGGCAGTGTCAGTTTGCTTCCACTGGAGCTCCACAGAGGCAAAACTCCAGAAGGCGAGGAAGACAAGTTTGAAATTATTGCTGTATGTGTAGCTTACTCGCTTTTTTTCTGGACTGCCACTGATACATTTTCAAACCAGGAATTACACTGCCAAAGTGTACTCTTTCAGACAAACTGATGTCTTATCTTCCAAAGAAGCTAACAACCAGTTTAATTGAGTAATTCAGGTTTATCATGGTCTGTTCAAAAAGAATTGAGGGTTTTTATTTGCTTGCAGTTTTTTTGGATATGCTAACTGTTTGAGATTTTAATTACTTGTCACTTTCCCTTTGCTTTCTTTCACTAGCTTGGGTGCAAATTATTTTATTAGGCAGTCTTCCTTCGTGCTAGAAGCTTAGTTTCTTTGAAGTTTAATTGTTTGCCAAAGTAGCCTAGCATTAAATCTAAGTAGGTGAGAAGGAAGCATGCATTTGATCATGACCATTGATCTAAAATTAAATTAGTCTGATTTTTATGTGCCTATTGCATATAGGCAATGGAAGTATAGCTTGCATATACTGAATTGCTTTGAAACATCTTTTAAATACCAAATTCTGTATATTTTTTTCCTTCAGGTTAAAAATAAGCAACCTATGATGAATGAATGTTATTTTCTAAATTAAATATTGACTGACTTTGGGGACTTCCATGGAATTGTTCAAAATCAGCATGACATACTGTATTCTCTTTTTACACTTATGAAAAATATTGAATAGATGCATATTTTCTGTTGTATTGACAATATTTTAGAGAAAGTGAAATAGGCTGAAACTAGTCATTCTTGTGTCATGCTTTTGATACACAGGTGTACATGAGTGTGCATTACACAATTATGAGGTGATGTTAAATACAAAAATATAACATTAGTGTTGATTTCCTCCCTTCTGTGCTACAGTTTGCTTCTAGGTTTTCTGGCTGTTTTGCAGTTGATGCATTGTGCTTTTTCTTTCATTGTACATCTGGCTGCCACTAGATGGTGATAGACGTGTATACAATATTAACAACTGCATGTCAGTGAAGATTGGGGTTCGTTTTCATATGACCCTCAGTAACTGTCTGGGAAATCAATAGTTACTAAAACAGTCATTTTGATTCTTCCCTGTGAGCGAGAGTATTGCATGGAGTTC
Source organism: Lophotriccus pileatus (assembly GCA_035583135.1). Classification (NCBI taxonomy): domain Eukaryota; kingdom Metazoa; phylum Chordata; class Aves; order Passeriformes; family Tyrannidae; genus Lophotriccus; species Lophotriccus pileatus. Next base: position 19,814,863 of record JAWWES010000171.1, read on the forward strand.
TTTAGAGCAGAGAAATTCACTGCCTGGCATCAAACACTCCTCTCCTTATGGCAGCAGCCTCCTGTGCCGAACTTGTCATGGATTTTCAGAAGACAGCAGCTCTCCTAAAAGCAATTCTGCATGAGGACTGTTACTGTACTCACTGGTTTTGGGTTCTCTATCCAATGTCTTTGCCTACTTAATCAGGGAGATAAAGGGCATGGTTGAAGGTAGGGAGGAAGTATTTTCTTTGGAAAAACTATCTTCTAGGAAAGAAACAAAGAACCCTCATATTCTAGGTGAAGAGGCTGACTGTGTGTGTTCTTGAGCAGTCAGGACAGGATCATTTAGTCTTAAGATGATTTTCTTTCAAGCCAATAAAGAATTCCTTGATTGTACCATAATCTAAAATTGCTTGCCCCAAAACCAGCACCACCAACTCTCATGTGAACAAAGCTGTGTCAAGTGCAATGGGTTTGATATTTCAAAGCTGGTCCTAAGCCTTGAACCTTTCTGTCTGTGCACCTATGAAGTAGTAGTGTGGACCGTTAAACAACCAGATCCCTGATATGTCTTGTTTACAGCTAAACATGTGCTGCATGACAGCTGATTCCTTTCTTAATGCACACAAAATTGTCCCAGTTTCATAATAAAATAAAAACTTCCCATTTAAGTTGCACATTTCGTTTGCTACACCTAAGCATCTTAAAAGTATTTCTAAGGTCTTCAGGTTAACTTTTTCCTTCTAATTGTTTTTTCAGTCACAAATCTTAGTGAATCTGGTTTTACTAGAGATTCATATCCATTGCCCTTCATCTCTCTATATTTTAAGTTTTCAGTATAGTATCTAATGAAATAGAAGTTAGATCTCTGTTTACAGAAGTTTTAGAGAGATCAAGTTTGATACAAAACTTGAATGAAACAGTTAATTCCTCAGGAAATAATTCTGCATATGGGAAAACATGCATTTTGTTTTGTAGGTGTCTTTCTTTGAAGCAGCAAGGTTAGTTTCAACTAATTGGCCATACTGTAGTTGTAGGTAAACTAGAGAAATTATTTTGGGGTTTTGTCATCACTGCCTCAGTGCAGATGCAACGGGATTTCTTTGCCTCTGTTTAATATAAATTTTCTTATTGTTTTATAGAATCTCCAGATGTTGATATTGCCATGGAGGTGGCTACATCCGAACAGCACGTTTCTGAGGCAATATATGATTGTGTTATTTGTGGACAAAGCGGACCTTCGACTGAAGACAGACCTACAGGGCTAGTTGTACTATTGCAAGCATCCTCAGGTGTGTGAATGTGTGACTTGCAGGAAAAGCAGTGTTTCTGCAGCTTTCAACATGTGTTTGTAAATACTGTTGTCTTTCGTGAAGCCTGGAAACCCAGAATCTCTATTTTTTGGGTGGGTGGTATTCTCTGAGGCACATGTGTAACTTAAGGATATTGAGAAGACTTCTAAATGTTGGGGAAAAAAAGCAAACAGTTTAGTTCCCTCCTAGTTCCTGTTAGCTTTTGCAAATGCAGAGTGTACAGTAGACTTGCAGGAAAATCAGTGTTAAAAGAAAAAGAAAATGAAAGAGCCATCAGTTTGTCTATATTTAGATATATGTTTGTGTGCATATGTATATAGATAAATATACGTACTTTACGTACAAGTGCAAAAGCACAACATTCAATATTTAGTTTCTTTAATATTTTTTTTTTTACTTTTTGGCACCAACAAAGCACATTGCAGCTACAAACCAGAATTACCTGATTTTTTCTTAGTTGTTTAGCATACTGATATTCACTGCATTCCTTATCGCTGCTTTTCTTCATACAGTGTTGGGGCAGTGCCGCAATAGCACTGAGCCAAAGAGACTGCCAACTACCGAGGAGGAGCAAATATATCCCTGGGATACCTGTGCAGCACTGCATGACGTGAGGCTTTCAACTTTACAGAGATACTTCAAAGATGTAAGTTTTTCATATGAACAGTACTGCCACATGTGAGAAATTTGTGTGAAAAGATAAATGAAATTACAAATTAGAGTTCTCCTAGTTTCATTTCTACATTTAGTGAACACTTTTCCGTGTTGCAGTCATTCTGAAGTGTTTACATTTTATAGGGTCCTTATTTTTAAATAGTGTCTGGCTTGTCTTTAAATATGTGCTCCAAGAAGAGTTTTGTATTCCTTCACAAAGCCAAATTATAACTTTTCATATTTAAGTTTGAGAGCCAGTTCTTGTTGCTGAACAGGACATGTTCAGTTGTAGACCTTTGTGGAAGTGCTGCCTGTGGCTTCCCTCCTAGTGCCTAAAGAGCTCTGTAAGGTAATACGTAACTGTTCTGAGCAGTCATTCTGGGGGAGAAGGATATGTAACCTGTGATCTTAAATTAGCTTCTATAGACTAGTCCCATTGAGACAGCAGCTTTTAGGTATATCTAAATAAATAATTACCTGTAGAAGCTTAAATATTTGCTTTAAGGAGGAAAAGGTGTGGCACTTTTTACTCTGACACAATTGCTAGCTTTTTAATGATGTCATCCACAGATAACTAAAATTTACCAACTGTAGCCAAACTTTGCTTATGTAGATTAATGTAGATTAAAATTCATCGTTGTTTTTATGCAGTTTTAAAAATTGGGCAATGTTTGTAGAAAAGTACCTTAGTCTAAGGCAAATATTATAAATTCCCTTGCTGGAAAAAAAAATTCTTTAAGATGTAAGCAGAAAATGATTTTTGAATAAAAGGTTATTTTTTAGCTCAGAAAGAATCTGTGGACAAGCTTTTTTTCTTTTGACATTGATGATGTTGCTTTACTGTCTCAAATAGTTAATGGATGGTTTTTCCTGCTGACATGATAAAAATATTGAATTAATACTGTAGCTTTATTTTTACGTGTTTGCATCCTATAAGTGGAAGGAGTTCCAAGCAAAATGTTACCCAAAAACTTGATCTTACTGAAGTGTATATTTCTGTGCAGTAGCAGTACCTACAGACTAGTCTAACATACACTGTAATGCAGTGAGCAAACACATCCTGCTTTCACAAATTCCAGTCCTGAATCAAACATTAGTTGAATTAGCTATTTTTGCTTTCAAGTTTCCAGGTCACTACTGTGCTAAAAAACAAATCTCTGCATGAAAGCCCTAATCCTTAAATTTCTTTTGACATAAAAATGGAAACATCTGTTAGTGTCTTGAGTGTCTTGTTTAGCTGAGCTAAGCAATAAGTCCTTTTGTTTATCAACTGTGTCCTTCCCAGGAAATGTCCTTCCTCTAATAACAAATTGCAGGAGGCAAGCGAATAATTTCACCCAGATGTAAAAATTTTAAATTGGTTTATTCTGCTAGAAGAAAAAAAGAATCATCAAAAATTCCCATTCAAAAGCTGCGTCTGTGTACAGATCAGGCAAAACAGGTCACTTCTTTCCATATTGATTCCTTTTTGCACTTTCTTAGCTGAAATTGGATGCTTGCTGTCAGGGAGTAGAGTTCTTGCCCATTAAAGGAAAACTCACTGAAAGCCATTATTTTTAATATGGAGAGGTATGACCAAGGATTAGGAAATAGAATTTCGTATACTGGATTGACAGGGCTGTTTTCAGAATGACGTAGAGCTCTGTAACCAATAGTTTGATACAGGTGTGTTCCATCCCAAGCCTGTGGTTTACTTTGGAATCTCATTCGTTTCTGAACTCAAGAGTAATAGAGTAAAACCTTTCTGCTAAGACTTTAGGTTTGGTTTTTTTTCTTTCCTCTTTTTGCAACTGCTACTAAGTAGCCTCATTAAATACATGCAGTAAATAATGATTTTCCTGAATGAAACATTTGTCCTGTGGCGCTTATCCAGATATATCATGTGACCTTAATACTTCACCAGCAGGAGAAAAACTCCCTTATTTTATGGCCTGAAAGGCTCATAGCACATTATGAATAACAGGTTGAGGCAAGGTAAACAGGAGCATGTCTCAAAGCTAAAATTTGTAATTTTGTTTTGATTTCCTGCTCATATGCAGAAAAAAGGAAAGATGGTAGGAGATCCTTAGAAAGGAACTATTAGGGTTATTCATGGTACACTGATTTTGCATTATACATTAAGACCATTTTAGTGTGAGTCTAGACTAAAAGTTGTTTTCCACTTCTGGTAGCCATAAATCTTTTTCTGCTCCCTAAATGTATAACCAGAATGTGCATTTCAATCTGTGCATGAGATTTTTGAGAAATGGAGATCTAATAATTAGACTGACTAGTTAGATATTCTGTAAGAGATATTTCCAGAGTTCCTTAGCATAAGATGCCAGAGGTGCCTGTTTCTTCAGGCCATTTTTTTCTGGAAAAAGGTTACCAGTGAGGTAATTTTTTTAGACATGTGGACTGTAACTGCAGTCCTTGAATAAGGCCAGTGTTTTCTAAACAATCCTTTATAAAACTCAGTTCACTAAACAAGTATTTATTCTCATTTACCACTATGTTGAGTTGTATGTAATGTTACTGAACAACTCATTAAAAACCCTAAGTTAACTGAATTTTAAAACAGATTGGGGCTAAATTATATAACGGTGGTCTTGTTATTTTAGTTACCTACAAAAATGAATGAAATGTATTGAAACAGTATCTTGCCCTTGTACATGGGATAACTTCTGTTATTGGAACAGATGTTAAGAGTTAGAGCCACCTTTATGCTGTAGTACAAGAGATTCTTTAACAAAATGGTTATTTTAAATTATAACAACTGCAGAAGTTTAACTGTTTGGCTCTTGGTTGGAAAGAATAGCATAATGGCAGCCGTGTAAGTCAGCCTAAGTAAATACTTTAGAAAATGAAGTTTCCTTTATTTTTACAGCATGTCTTTTAATTAGATAGCGTGCAAATAAAAATATGTATATCTTCTAAATCTTAAAATAAGTTTGGGTAAATACTTATATAGCTTTATATATAATCACTGTTGTTTCTTACTGGTTTTGCTGTGTTTCAGAGTTCCTGTCTGCAAGCAGTGTCAATAGGCTGGGAAGGAGGTGTTTATGTACAAACATGTGGTCACACTTTGCACATAGACTGTCACAAATCTTACATGGAATCTTTACGGGTAAGTAAAACTGAAGATCACATTTGTTTATTTGGAATTGAACTGGTCTTACTGAAATCAGTTGAATTTATCATAGAAAGAATACTTGTGTTTACATGAATGGACAAGATGGTTTTATTGTTGTCAAGAATTATGGATGTTAAATCTCCTATTGCATCTTGACATTATTAACAAAAGTACGTTGTTTTGAGTTAGATATATCAGAAAAAATACTTAACCCATGTAATAAAGACTTAATTATGAATTCTTGTTGCATATGCAACTGCTTTTTATTTAAGATTACTTTATGGGTTATTTCTGTAATTTTTTTTCTTTCTAAGTTTTGTTGATTTCTTTTCATTTTCAGAAAAACTGTGAGCAATGCCTTCTCTTTTTAGCATCAACAGTGGTCTTACTGGAACTTAGCCTCTAGAGAAATAGGAAGCTGTGCAATCTTGATTGGATCCCATGATGAATTGTTCTTTTCCATAGTAATTTAAATTTACTTTCAGCAGTAGTTGTGTTGTCAAGATAAATATAATATAACAATTATATCAAATAATATAGCAATAAAATCTGGACTTCCATGGTGGAATTTCACTTTACAGAGTTTTGCAAAAGTAATTTTTTGCATCACATAAATCCTGAAGTCACTTTTCTGGTGGATTCTCTATTAAACTTCAAATAAACTGTTACTGCACCTCATTGTTGAACATTTCTAAATTATTTAAATGAACTTCTGATCCTAGCATATTTTACTACTAACTGGATGAGTGCATAATAATTTTGACTATTTCCTAGCATTCTTAGTACCAAAATAATTTACATAGACTTGTGTTCGTCAGAATAAAACATTTATTTTTACATAATACAATCAGAGGTGAACATCCAGCAAGGTATGTAAAAGCCTCTGTAATCTGGGCTGATTTCATGAAGTTTAAATTACAGGCACTATTTACTTGGCAGATCTCTCAGGAGTGGAAAACGATGGAGGCAACTCCTAAAACTGAAGCAAGGCTGCTTGCCAGTAACAGGAATACTGAGGAAATGTCCTCACTTCCCAGACACACACTTCTGCATCTATTTTGTGATCCTCCATGTGATACAAGAAAGAATCAGGCTTTATCTCATGCTGCCCTACAATGGCTATTTGATTAGGTTGGGTTTTTTAAGCCTGTACTTGGAATTTCAGACTTTATGGAAATAGCTAGAAAGAAACAACACACGCGAATGGTTCAAAACACTCCATTGAGGTCTTTCTTATTGTGGAGATATTGTGGACAATGAAGAGTACTTAAAAATTAGGAAAGTTGAGTTGGAGAATTGTAAGACAGTCTTTAGTAAAGACTTTTGTCAGTAAAGTGAGGAACTATTGTAATGATTCTTTTTTTACAGTTTTTTGGGTTTAGACTTAAAGTATCAAAGTAAAAAACCCTGTAATCTTTTGCAAATTTCAGCTACATCTTCTTTATTTTCTTTTAGAATGACCAAGTCCTCCAGGGTTTTTCAGTGGACAAAGGAGAATTTACCTGTCCCCTCTGTAGGCAGTTTGCTAACAGTGTTCTTCCTTGTTATCCTGGAAACAACGTGGAGAGAAGCGTTTGGCAAAGCCATAGTAACAAGTGTATGCAAGAACTTGTACAAGAGGTGGAAGATCTTCAAGAACAGCTGGGAACTTTCCCAGTAAGCATCAGTGTAAGGCAGAAAGATCCTTGTTAATTTGCCTTTACCTTTCAGTTTTTACATTATATTGCATTTGTGATCTCTTAGAAACTTGGCAGCCTGGGGAAGTTCATTCTTTTCTGATAACGAAGACAGCATACCATTTTTTTCATATCAAGAAATTTTAAATATTTAGAGTAATTACTGCATTCCCTACTAAAAATAAACAGTTGAAAAGCTGTGACAAAATGTGATTAATGTAATTTTTTATGGAGTAGATTTTCAGTTTTTTACATAGTGATTTACATAGAGTGGAGTCATGTAGTATAAAATTAATTTTTCATTTCTTTACAATGTAAACCCAACAATATTCTTGTAACTGGAAGCTATTTAAACAATATCTGTTAAGGACTTTTTGAAGTATGGATTATTTGTTTTACAGAAAGAACAGTTTACAGATGCTCCCGTGTTACAAAGCAAATAGACTTTAAAATAACACAGGCAGTGAGATTCTTGAACTTAGGAGTTGGACAAAACAGTTATGTTTTTATATTCAGAACAAATCACAAGAACTTCCCAGAATATTTTAACACAGAATACTGGCTTTTAATACATCTTTTTTCATAACCTGCAGATGTGTTTTACAGATATGAAAGTGCTACACTTTGCAATCAGCTACTGCATTTGTTGAGGTGAAGTTAAGTAATATTCTCTTGTGTCTTTGTTCATAGTCTGAAACGAATCTCAGTAAAGAAATGGAATCTGTAATGAAAGATATAAAAAGTACCACACAGAAGAAGTATACAGATTATAGTAAGAGTCCTGGATCACCTGACAACGATTTCCTGTTCATGTATTCTGTAGCCAGGTGGGTGTGGTTTTCTTTTTGTTTGTTTGTTTGTTTGTTTTTTCTTCTGTATTTCTCACTAATATTATTAGTCACCGGATATTTTCTTTTTTTTTATTATAGAAGAAAACTATTTCGTCCTCTTTAAAAAGTACTCTTTGAATACTTAGTACATCAAGGTTACATTTTTTGATCATATGCAGGCATATGCAAAATGATGCATGTCTTAGTTAATTTTTAGTATGTGCAGCAGTGGCATAAAACCTGGAGAACAAGGTGTCATGTGCTTATTAGTTTTCTTCTTCGTTCAAAGTTTTGCTTTCCATATATCAAAAATTTATGTTGAATTTCTTTTCCTACCTTTCTTTCCAAAGTTGTCAACTCTCTTCTACCTTTCTTTAGCAGAAGGAGATTATTTCTGTATCACTGCCATATTGCTAGTTTTTAAATCAGAGAGTGTTTTTAATTTTTTTTCCAAACATTAGTTTTATTTACTTAAATGGGAGTCACAGAAGGATCTTTTTCTACATCAGCAACCAGGAATCTCTCTTCATGTGAGTAGACTTCTAGAAAAAAGAGTTGAAACCACCAGCATTTTCTTTGTGATGTTTGATTGCATTTTTAGAGCTGTCGGTGTCACAGCCTCCAAGAAAATCAAATAGTCCCCCCTCCCATCTTTACCATTAATGTTAAGATACTCTGAATGGTTAATCTATTCAGAGTTACTATAATGGAAGGTTTTCCCATAAGAATTGGAAATACTCATTAAGCAAATAATTTTCCAAACTCTGACTACTGAGGCCTTCAGGGAAGGTGCTGACTGCAGAGAAGCTGCGAGCGCACAAGGGATACCATCCAGTAGCATTTTCCTGTTGCAGTTCCATAAGCTCTGATTGCTGAGTGCCTTCTGTATATAAGCAGCGGAAATATTCAAGACTTGGCTCGGCAGGATTCCGGGTAGTCAAATCTAAGGCTCAGCTTTTGACAGAAGGTTGGACCATCTAATCTCCAGAATTCTCTTCCAACATAGATTATTGTATAATTCTATTAAAAGAAATATCTGTATTCTTCAAGAATATTTAACTGATTAAGAAAAGCAATTAAATTTTATACATAGCAAGTTAAAAGATGGTATGTGTATGATCAATACAATCTAATACCCTTCCAAAAATACAAAGGACTCAGAATTAATGTTTTGCATATAAAAATATGCAATCATGCCATTTAAGGTACAAAAATGGTGTTACAGTACATTTCTGAATGTAATATTATATAATCTTTAAAATGCTAGCTAAACATAGTTTTAAATGTCTCTCTATATTATTTTTATATTTACACACGGAGGCCAAGATTTTTGTTTTCATTCCAAGAGTTAAAAATACTTCAAACTAGAGCAGCATTTAATTGCTGCTTGCACTGCTGGGGAGAGAAACTTCACTGCTGTGATTAGGATATGCCAATTGTACTCATTGTGACCTCGTCTTGTTAGGTAAGACTAGGTAATTTTTCATTTATCCGTGACTGAAGGATTTCAGGTGTTGGACCAACCTTTCTGTATCATTACCATAACTCATAAGATCACTTACGAGGGTGGCTGGCAGATCAGCTACAAAATGGTTAATTTCTCTTGCGCCTTTCAATGCGGCAATCCAGATTTATGTGCTTCTACTACTTGATAAACTTGCATAAGAACTACAGGTTAAAAAAAAAATCAACTTTTAAAAAGGCATTTTAATATAACTTTGCAGACTGTATTTATGGAAATAATATGTAAGTCAGCTGGTCGTCTTCCAAACTGAAAGAGTTTTCTTGGCATGATTTTAGTATGTGTTGTTTGATTTTAAATATTTAAACAATGGACTATCCACAATTAAAATTACATAGAGAATTATATACTGAAGTTATTCCTGGCATTCAACCTATTTCTTTGTTACTTCCATCCAGTTCTTTCTGAGGTAATGATACCCTTCTGTTCCTTACCAACCAGTAACGTTGAGCATTTCTAGTTTCATGTGTTCTGAAGCAGTTAATTGGTTTTGGTCAGACCATCTACAGCTGTTATTCAGTTTTTCCTGGTATTTAACATACAGATAAAGCGGTCAAGATGATAAGCAGCCCCTGTTTAAATAAGCATTTGAATGCAGTGATATTTGTATTGACTCTATATATTTGCAAGTGAATTAAACACTCTTAATCTTCTCATAAGTTGCATTCCATTTTCAATGAGAAAATGACATCATCTGCTTAAAATATGCTAGTTTACAGCTGGAGGCCAGCTTTGAAGTGGATTGCTGCATGCTGAAATGGGAATACTGCTAGTGAAACGAGATGTAGCCAGTCTGTTGTAGCTTATCCTTTCTGCTTCAGGAAAACAGGAACTTACTTTTCTTAATTTTTTCTTACACAGACGTCACTGGTAGCAAAGAAAAAGAAATTACAAAGGAATTCTCTACCACTTAGTGGGAGGGCTAGCCCCTGTCTGTTTTGCAGGCATTCTGGGTCTTGGCATCCTGATTTGCATGCACAGCTGGAAGAGCAGCTCCTTGGCTGCCTCCTGCTGCAGTCTTGTCTACAGTCTTACCTTGCTAAATTTGTACCCTTTTCATATGCCTCCTTCCTTGTCTTTGCTGACGTTTTTGAGAGTAGTGTAGTGTGTTATTCACACATTCACGTGTGCCTAGCTTTATTTTGAATAGTTCATGTTCATAGCATTGGTGACTGTCATTTGTGGCAGTATCTTGGAGGACTGTTTCTGTGTTGCATAGCTGAAGGTCTCATGCTTTTCTTGGCTGTGCAAAGCATGGAATCATAGAATATCCTGAATTGGAAGGGACCCGTTTCTGTCAGCCATGTATACACTAACCCTCTAAGAGCCCTGTGTTTTTTTCTTCTAGTCTGTGCCTCAGAATCCGTGTTTTTTCCATATATATCTTGTGTTTGTAAAGTGAGGTGGGAAAAATGATAGTGCTTAGTATGCTGTTTCTGTCATAATAGAAAGAGGGGGTCTATCCAAATATCTTCCCTTTCTGGAAAGGGCATTGCATTTTTACTTCCCCCTACTCGTTCTCATGTGAATTCTGAGGAAGATGCAATCACCCTCCCCACCCCAATACGTTCCTTTAATACAAGCCCACAAGAAGGGATGAAGTAGGTCTGTTTTTAATCATGAGTCTGGACAGCTGAGCAAAATCCATCTTCTCAGTTTTTTTTCTGTGAGTGAGGAAGATAAAGCCAGTGTTCTACAAAATTTGTTGCTCCAGTGAATGACGCAAAGATTTTTAGATAGGGGAAGCAGTCACTCACACAGATTTTCTATCTCCTCTCCTTCCTTCATGTTGAGGAGGCTGAGATAGCAAAGGATGCTTCCTGAGGCCGCTCTGTGTTCCACGCCTCTATCAGATGCCCCCAGTTTTTCTTGATTACTTTTCTTCAGTAAAGGGCAGAGGGTACTCAGGTTCAAGGCAAAAGGGAGCTCAAATTAGGGAGGAGATACACTGGTCTCCTTCAAAATGATTGAGGTCTGTACCTGATGTGGGATATTTTATGATAGGTAAGAGTTCATTTTCACAGAAGATACTTTCTCTGCTGTGCACTTGTATGCCAAAGTTCAGGTATGTCTTGAAAAAGATGTGTTGAAGGAAAAGGTTAATACATTTGCAAGAAAGCTGAGCTGAAAGGTGTTGTCTTTCAGAAGCTAGGGGCAAGGAAGAAGTGTGGGAGGTGAGAGTTGGTATGGTATGTATGAAAGGAGTATATGTTTCCAGAAATAACTCTCCATATATTCCTTATAGCAAAAAATGTCATATGATGACTCGTATGTATCAACAAGATGGGTTTTTTTTCAGAATTGTCCCTGAGGTTTGTTCTGTAAAATTGTACATATTTCTTGGTTAAAGGAAAATTTAAAATTCTAGATCTAGAAAATTATTCTTAGATATTTACGTAGTCTTTTTGATATAAATCTTAAGTATCTTGGATTTAATGGAAGACTGCCATTAATTTTATTCTACAAATTAGTTATCAGAAGGTTTGTAGAAATAAAACATACTGGTTTTCTTTATATTCCCATGATGAACTAGCACATGCTGATCTATAGTTGCTGTTTTGTCCACTAATATGAAATCCCTGTCCCTGCTTCCTTGCTGGTAGATTTTTAGAAGTTCAGTGAGCACTGCAAATCGCCTGAAGAGTGGAAAATTCCCCTGTCACACAGATGCCCTTATCAGCAGCAACCAGATGGAGCTCTGAGCAGGCACATTATCAATGTTAAATTGCCTTTTCTGAGTAGAGAGGATTAAAGCATTCCTTCAGAAATGGATGGCATAAGCTGAAAACTTAGGGATAGTAATATTCAGAAATGTTGCTATTTTAAAAACATATGAAAGTATCTTAACAAACATTGCATATCAAAAGTGTGTGTTATTCTTTCAAGTTGATGGAGCTGAAATTCTTAAAAAATAATTTGTTTTGAATAAAATAGTCATTCTGTAGTTTCTTCTTAAATATATGTCTGTGGGGGTGTGTGTTCTTAGCTATGCTATGTTCTTAAAATTCTAGAATAGATTTTTAATATGCATTCAGTTACATTATATTGAACCTAAAATTGTTTGATTTTTCGTTAAAGGGCAAAATATGTTGAGAGTGAGCTTTGCAGTTTGGATTGAATTAGCAAAATAACATTTCAGAGTAAAAGAATTATATTCCTTTATTTTAATTGAAGAAATGTATATTGACTTATTAAAACAAGCTCTGAGCGAATATAACATAAATTGTTTGCTCCAAATCTTGGGGGTAGAAGATAATGCAGTACTGAAGCATCCAATTCCAAAATTAAACAAAGTTATCAAATTTGGCCTAAACAGTTGGTGCCTAAGTATCAGATTACAATTATACTAAGAAAGCATCAGTGGGACGTGCAGAGATTTAGTGACACAACTCCTGTTTCATACTAATGAGCTGCAGTGAATGCCAGTGTTTGATTCAGAATTAACCTCCAAGGCTTTTATTAACTAACTTATCTGTAAAGGTCAGTGCTTTCATTATAATTTAGACTGCATTCATACTTGGTTAGTTGATGCCATATCCATTGTACTGTCTGTTTGTTTAAAGCAAAACAAAAGCCCTGCCAGTAAAGAGAACGCTCTTTTAGATATATCTGATGGACTGAAATTTAACCAATCTGTGCGTGTTCCAATTAGCACATAAATTCCCCTATTATCAAGGAGCTGTGTGTACATACAGAAAAATGCCTGAATTATCATTTTTTTAATTCTTCAGTCACAACTCAATGCAGCTAATGCATTACTTATAACCACATGTGGCAGTATCTCCATAAAGCTTGTTTTATTCTCAGCTGTATGTTGGCAGTATCTCATGCTAAAGATTAGTTCACAGTGTGCTTTTATTTAGTATATGCTGGGAGTTTGTCATGACTCATTCATGTCTGTAGAAGCTTCGATAATGCTGTTCCATTCAGCACTGTTACATTTTTGTTACAGAACAAACTTGGAACTTGAACTGGTCCATCGAGGAGGAAATTTGTGTTCGGGAGGTGCAAGCACAGCTGGGAAAAGATCATGTTTAAGTAAGTTTTATGTTATTGAATGGAATAGAAATTATTAGGATATTGAATAAAAATGTCTAGTTCTTTCTAACATTTTGTAAATTGTGTCAACTTTTTCCTTTTAAAACTTCTTTTTCTGCCGTAAGTAGTCTTTGGGTTTTTTTTGTTTCTGTTTGAGAAATCTGAAAACTAATTTGCACAAATTATTCATTAGAGCTGCTCATGTCTTGTGAATATAATCTATTCAGAAATCAATTGTCATAATATCCATGTAATATTTTTAACATGATCATGTTTTTATGAGTAAAACTAGAGGTATTTTAAGGGTGAAGCAGGAAAGCTTCACCCTGACTGTTGCTGGGAATAATAAAGAAATTGGTTTTTCTGAATGCTAATATAGGTCATTACTTGATCATCTACTTAGAAATATGCAGCTACCATGTCCCTTACCCTAATCCTTAATTTACCTAGGTCCACTGGCAGGAGAGTTTTGCAAATTTTCTTTTGTAGAAACTCTCAAATCTTCATTGTTCTGAAACCTTTAATATTTGTCAAATGAAGCAGTTCCTGTCGTCAGAAGGGGTTTTTTTTCTTAACAGAAAAATATTTTAATCTTTTACTGAAATGGACATTTTCTTTTGTCAGGAAAAATACAGCTGGAGAATACAGCTACTCCTAATATTTGTTTAAGTCAGGCTCCTGTAGCAATAGCAGCAGGTTCAGTAATAAAAATGTCAAAGCTCAGGCCCACCTCTGCCTTTTAGTACGTGATTTGTGGGGGTTGGTTTTCCTCATCATTTGAGGTGACAAGCCACCAAAGAAATGTCATCAGGTGCTATGTTGTCCACATCCCCTCTAGCACAAAAGCCTTCTGATACTGCCAGGAAATGTAGTTCAAGTAATTTCATTCATGTGTTGTAGTTTTAACTCTACTGCATGTTGTCTTTTCCCATCATTACATCCCTTTCTCAGCAGACCGAAGTACCTGAAAAATGTAGGTATTAAAAGAACATCTCTAGATCACTGTTTGCAAATTTGAAGCATTTAATAAACCACGATGATGATGAGTAGTTTAGGGTGGAGATTTCAGCTTAAAATTGAAAAGTTTTTGGAAGTGAAAAACTTCATAATGATGTTACACATGATGAGTGTATCCCTGTTTTCACATGGCTTTACTAGTCATACAGTTTCTTGGCGATTTAGAATTTAGAAGAATGAGCGTAGGGAATTGGCCTGTAATCTGCATGGTCTTTATCTCTTTAAATCCGCAAGGTCTTTTATCTCTTTAATAGTTTTTCCAAATGAGGAGATCTCAGTTTCTCTGTATGATTTATTTTTTAAGATAAAAGAGGAATGAAATACATTCGTTACATCTTAAAACACTGTGACATGTTTGACGTCATATCAGTATATTGTGTATTATGTACCTACTTAAAATCTTTATAGATAGATAGATATAGAATATAATGAGGTTTCTGATGGTGTTTCACCACCAGCTGATGTCAGTAGGTGCTGGAAGATTATGATTTTGCAGAGAGTGGTTGAACCACCAGAGTGGTGGGCGGTTTCCTCTGTGTACACCTCAGTAGCCTCACTGTTTCTGTTTGAATTCTGTCAGTTGACACAAAGGGAGGAACTACCTCAAAGTGGTTTTTCTTTGCTCACGGTTATTTGAAGAAAAAAGAAAGAAAGGAAAAAAAGCCACCAGTCTGAGGCCTGGTAGCTGACACTATGTGGTTCATGTAATAAATTATTTGATTTTTTTCTTACTCTTACCACGCCATCCTTTCAGCCTCATCTTGCATAAAGAAGGGCTCTTACATATTTAGGGCCTGACTTTGAAAGGAAGCATCCCTTTTGCTGACAGCCAGTGGAAAGATTTTCTAATACACATTTCTGAAGTCTTGAAATGCATGGAAAAAACTTTAATCACTGGAGAAATTTCTTTTTGGAGAATTGTAAAATTGGAAATGATACCTGGAGAATGTATTTCCACTGAGGAATTTTCTTAGGCTGGATGGTTACTTCAACAAGACAAGGCAATTTTAAGTCCTGTTCAAATTCATTTATCATATTAATTTTTCCAGCATTTTTAGTATTTTGCCATTTTTCTGTATGTCTCAGAAAATGAATCAATTTCAAAATAGATGACTGGAACAAACTAAGCTTAAGAAAAAACCCTAATCTTACAGAAAGTTACTTCATACCTGAGAAGGACGAAAATTGTCTTCTAAACTGGAAGCTTTAAGTAAGATTACATCAATTGTTGCTTTAAAAAATATCTGTTAATTTACAGAATATAAAATGTTTATAAAATATATTAATTTTTTTCTTGCAATTCCACTGTGAAACTGTGCATTAATTATTTATATCAAGAGTTCAATAGCCCACTAAGGAAAACTTTGTTTTCATTGAATTATGTAGTGGCTTGGGTTGGAAGGTACTGTAAAGATTATCCCCCTTGTCTTTAGAATTGTAGATGGATTTAGGGAGAAGAATTTTTTTTTCCCTCTGATTTGATTCGACTGTTTTTGTGTACTTGCACACAGGAGTTTAATCTGAAATGGTAGAATGTTAATTGAAAACAGTATTGATGACTTTTTTAAAACATGATAACATACCTTGGTTTTTTTTTCCTCCTTACAAAAACATTGCACTTTATTTACATTGATATTGTTCTGTTCCTTTCTTACACTGTTGTGTAATTTTGTTTGTGTTGTAGTCCTTTTTCCTTTAGCAATAGCTAAAGGTGTTCTAATCATGTTTCTGATGAAGGTGTGGTACAGACAGCGTCTTACCACAATGCACTTGGTGTTTTCCACACTTTCAGGTAGAATGATAAATTGTCTTATTTACATCTAAATCAGGCATACTGGTGTTTTAATGTTTACCTTGCACTTCCAAAAAATTGAAGGCCTTCCAAACTTCCAGGTGAAAGGTGCCACATATATGGATGTGGTTTTTCATTAATCAGCTTGGAGACTTGAATGTCATCTGCTCATTGTTAAAATGTTCACATGCTGTTTATGTTCTGTATTGGTACTTTGTAAAATTGTTATGTAGCAAGCTAGTCATATTTAATCTTGCACTAAAATAGACTTGTTTTTTAATGTAAAGTAATGCAGACCTGTACAATATTTTTATTTGTTATTATTATATTTAGATTTGGACTTTAGGCTAAATATGACTAGTGAGATCAGAGTTAGTTATATATATATATATAACAAGGTTTGTTTTCACTAAACCATTATATAATTGTGTGTTTCCTTCATTGCCCCTTCCATATGGTTGCATTTAAAAGATAAAAAATTGCAGTTCTATATATGCATGTTCTTTAGTAGATTTTATCATTTTTCCATACTCATTTATTTTTCCAAGAGATAATCCTGTTTTTGAAGTTTCACTTAAAGTGTAACCTCAACTTCTTCATTGTCTTATGCAATGAGGAAAGAATGATTTTGAAAATCCATACCCTACCTAGGACTTGAAGACTGTTTTGTTGAAACCTTGCTTGCACAGTATTGAAACTGCTTTTGTTTTTAAACATCATTCAGGTTCAGCAGAAGTAACCCCAAGTGTAGCCCACTTTTGTTTTTCCTCTGTGTGAGATACTGGAGTGTTTCTCCTGTGATTATCATACCACTCTGTATTAGTCTTGTAACAACTGTAAAGTTTGGTGATTAGATATTGTAGAAAACAGAGTATGTTGTCCCAGGTGAGCTGTTACAGCAGCAAACGTCAAGGAAGATGGTGGGAACAAATAGGTCAAGAGCTGTTTTAGTAGATTGCACCAGGAGGGCAGCTGCTCTTGGGAAGTAAATTTAAGAATGATTAATGCAGCTGTTAGTTTCAGTGACCAAGCCTGTGTGAGAAGAATGGTGAAGAAAATTTGGCTGTAAAATCGCCATTTGAAGGCTTGAACTTTGTGTGTGTGCAACCAAAAAATGCAAATAGAGTCCTATTACTTAAAAATTGAGTCCTGTTTTAAGGACCACATTACAGTGTTAGAGTCTGTGGCCTTGAAAATTCTCTTGGGTTTAGGAGATAATTATGATTTACAGCAGTTGTACAGGTCTTAATTTCTCTGTTTTATAAAGTGTAAGAGGTCTGTTGTGCTCTTTGTTTTCATTGTGCTGTATTTATGGAACAGATTCAGACACAGCATTAAGGCTGAATAATTATGACTTCTCGGTACAATTTTTGTGTAAGGCCATGAACAGTCTGGTCTAGTGGGAGATGTCCTTGCCCATGGTGACAGGATTTGGGACTAGATGATCTTTAAGGTCCATTCCAGCCCCTTAACATTCTATGATTCTGTGATCTCTCTTAACTTGTGTGATGTGTTTTTCTCTGCTATCATTACTCTGGTAATCTTGCCATAGTTGATGAACAGTTTCTTCCTCTTAACTTTTAAATAGTTCTTTTCTTTCCTTCTTTCTGGTTGTTTATTTTTTTTCCTTTTCCGCTTCGTGATAAGGATCAGATTAGGGGTTTTGGGAAGGATTAAATATTCTATCCTCTTGTCCTCTGGCTTAATTTTCTCTGTAAATGAGCTCCTTATCCTTACACTTCCCACAGATAGCAGTCTGGCATTGCAGCATCAACTGCATTAATATGAAAGGACATAAATTTACAACAGGACAGAAAAAAATTTTTAAGATTTTTATTTAAACTCTTCTTAAATAAAATGGCCAGCCCCTTTGTAACTTCTGTGGTGGTTCTAACCATGGAGATCTAGTATTGTTCCATGGGAGTTGCTGGTTGGCTGGTTTGTTTAGTTGGTCGTGTTTTTCCTCTCTCGTTCATTTGAAGGCTGTATCTGGATTATGATGTTAATATCGGCTTAATCAGTGGTAATTATGTGTTTTTGTGAGCACAAAAACTCACTGTAACATGAAAGATTTTCTAAGCTATTCGTGCTTCCTTTGTATCAAATTTTTCAACCCTGTTGAAAGTGATGGCTGTCTCCATTTTATCAATATGGTCAGTGACACTTGGAACCGCTTAGTATTGGCCGTTTCTGTAGGAAGAAAAGCTTAATTCTTTTATGATTTGTTCAGTTCCAGCTGGTTCTTTCCTGTAATCTGTTAATGTGGATATATAGTTGCAAAGATTCCTACCCAGCTCTCTGCATCTACTGAAAATAAAAATAATAAAAGAGGTTTTCAGGAATGCCTCTGCAATGGGTTCTCATGGTTGGTTGGGATTTTGGTGCTCAGGTTTGGTTTTTTTTTTAAGTTGGGTTTTTTTGTGTGTGTCTGTTTCTTTGTTTGCTTTTGTGGTGGTGTTTTTTTTCTCTTTTTTTGGGGCAGGGAGAGAGTTGTTTATTTTTTATGTTTGTCTGGGGGAAAGGGGTTCAGTTAGAAGCTGTCAGTCTGCAGATCCTTGGTGCCCATTCATGCCAACTTTGAAAAAGCGTTTTTTCTCATCAACAGGTGCTCCTTAAGTATTTCCTAAAAACTTTGGTATGCCATTAATATGTAGTGTAGGAGAAGCACAGATAGGTACTGTTAGAACTCTATTGCCAAAAGTTCATTTTATACACTGGCAAGTTTGATGTCAAGGATAATTAGCTGCTTCATCAGCAATTAAGACTTGAGATTTTGTAAGGACTATCATGTCTTAATGCCTTAATAGGCTTTTCCCGACCTTCACATTTTTTTTATTCACTGGTTCAAATTACTGGATCAGAGATAAATGATCATCAGTGATGCTGTCAGCAGGTCTTTGCAGCTGCTGTTGTTAAGTGGACTATATAAATCTGTACAGGGAGGAAAAGAATTCCTCAATCTCCTTATTAACAATCAAGTCCCATCTGGTTGTATCAAGTGGCTTTTGTTATAATTGACATTCTTCTTGATAGTACCAGGAAACTTTGGGAGAAGAAGGGTGTAGCATCTCTAGTCTGGTAAGATCTTCATAGTTGAAACAAGGATTTTCTCGATTCCACTTGCAGTGAACTGCTGTGTCTTGTGATCTCTGCTGTGTTTTTTGATCTTTTCACATTGTAAATATGAATACTAATTTATACATTGAAAAAAGAGAAGTCTGGATCAAAATAGCAAAATAGAGATTTCTGTGACAGCAGTATGTGTTCTTTATGTCCTCCTAAAACAGAGACTGGGGAATAAGCAGAAAGTCAGCTAATTCCTTAGTTATCATTATTACAGTACATTGCTATATGTTGTGGAATTGGCATTAATAACAGAAAACATCATCTGATTTCAGCTCTGGTAATTTGAGAATTTAGTTTACAGTCAAGAGATCTTGACCAGAAAAAAAGGCGGCAAAATTTATGCAGAAATTTGGGATCACTTTGGCAAAGACCAAACCAAGATTACTAGTGAGACCAAAACTTACACCTACATGCAACTTTCCGAATCACTCATTTTTGTTAGTTCAGCACAAAATTTTTGGAAGGGCTACCATTCATTTGTCAAATCACTGTGTTCATCTCTCTGCATTTGGTTATCTTTTGTGCTGCTCATACCACACTAACCTGAAAAGGGTTGTGGAATTGCTTTTATAGACTCTTACTTGGTCAACGTTGGCAAAACAGTATTTTTTAAGAGGTTTGTCAGCATCTGTAAAATGAGTGTGCTTTAATATTAAAAATAGTAAAGAAAAGAACTGCTGGTGCCTAGTGCAAGCAATGTGTTGATGTACACAAAATACCCATTACCTCTGTTTTTTGTGAGAGAAGCAGCGTCAGAATGCTTCCTCTTACAGCATCACAGCCAGTGCAAAGACAGCATTTTATCCTTTGAACTGCTCTTTTGAAAGTACCAATTCCAGTTGAGTTTATTTCTCTCTCACAATGGGTTACCCTGCAGCAGTAAGTTATATTGTGCATCCAAATTGTTGTTTGGTTTTTATTATTATTTATTCAAATTAACTGGATGCAGCCTGTCTCAAGTATTCTGAAGTTATGAGGAGAGTAGGATCATAGTCAGTTTTTTTCAGCATTTACTTCTCATGATTTGTTATCAGTAAACTAGTAGTTCTTGTTCTGTTGTGACTTCATAATTTTCATTAATTTTGTTGCTGCTGCACTTTCTGAAATTTTTCTTCCTACAAAATTCACTTAAAATGTTCTTTTGGTGACTCTGAGCTACAGCCAGGCCCTGCCTTTCCCCCTTACCAAGGTCTCTCTTGGAGAGAGTGTAAGATGGACTGTGAGCAGCAGAGCAGCTTGGGGTGCCTGGGAGGGTTATGGCCTTGCTTCCCATTCTTCACAAGTCTGGGCAAGGTTGTTGATTGTGGGCCATTGTCATGGTAATGTTTTGCTGATACTTTTCGAGAAACAATAATTACATGTATTCTGAAGGTTCCAAGTAGTGTACAAGAAAATGGAAGGACATTCTGTATTTTATGTTTATGTTTTGGAATTATGCATTCATACAAATATCCAGGAAAGACACTCTGGTCTTCCTTTGGCCCAGGGCAGGTTTCTGCCAGTCCCTCAGGCGTAAGGATATGGTGAACCCCATAAGCGCTTGGCATAAACCAAGTTGCTAGTTCTGGATTTCCAGTGCTGTTGGTGTTTCCTTGCTGTTTCTCCAGTAACTCAGCAGAGTCCATGGGAGGAAAGGCAACTGGAGTCACCGTGGTGTAGAACAGACACGCCTCAGTGTGTTCCCTGTGGCTGGAGCCGTTCCTGGCGGTGTTGTGGTGCCGGCAGGGGCAGCGTTGCCCCACCAGGGGCACCAGGACCGGTGCCTGCCTGGTGCCTTCCCGTGCCCACTGTGGCCTTGCGGAGGAGCCAGAGCTGCCGAAATCGCAGATAGAAAGTCCTGCCCCGCACGGCTGCTGGACGGCACTTTGCTGGGCACAGTCAGTCAGCGTTGGAGTGTGTCTTGGTGCCATAAATGTCGCACACTTGGAGATTACAAATACATTCTCCAGTGCTAGGATTTGGTGCTTGCCTGCTTGTTTTCATAATAGTAAAAGCTCAGGAGAAAGCTGTTAAAAGAGCAGAGGATGAATTAATAAAATCAACGAACAATTTTTTTTCATTTTGCACAGTTGCTAATTTCGGCTCGAGGCAAGGAGCAGTTGAGAATAAAACCCCCATTTTTTTCTAGTGAATGGGCAAAAGGGAAGGAACAGATACCTTCATTGGTTTCAATCCAAATAAAACCTGCTTGATTTTTTTTTATTATTTTGATAAAATATTTTCAGGGTTTTGAACTCTTATCAACAAAGCAATGCTTTGCTACGAATCTTTTGGCAGGAGAATAGATGACTTATTTTGTCCTCATTGACTGTTTTTATTCAGAAAGCAGGTGACAGCTATCAATTCCAATGCCATCTACATCTCCAATTATTTTACAAACCCCAGGAGCTAATTACAGCCCTCAGGCTCTGGCAGTCAGCTGACTTCATCATGCGACTCTTTTGACCATTGCGTACCTCTGAGTAATTGTCTATTTATGGAAAATAAATTAATAGCTGCTAATTCTACTTTAAAAAGGACCAGTGAGTCTGTAGGTTGAGCAAGTGGGTTGTAGAGAGAAGGGAGAGAGATTAAGAGAGAAAGAGGCAAAGGGAGCAACTGAAAGAATAAGAGGGGGTGGAGGGGAAAGATGTCAGAATGCCAAGGGAAAAAGTTAAAATGAAAGGGAGGAAGGAAGCAGGGTCCCAGAAAAGTGAACAGGAGAAACAGGAATGGCAGCAAATAGCAAGATATAGCGTGACAGGAGGAAAAATAGTGAGCAAAATTGTGGAAAATGATATTTTAAAATATTGAAATATAAACCTATAAACATTAAAAAGATGCATTTTCTTCAAACTGTAACTGTGTTATAAACACAGAAAAAGAAGTGAAATCTGAGTCCCTAATAGTCCCTGATCTAGCTGAAGATGTCCCTGCTCATTGCAGGGTGCTTGGACCAGATGACCTTTAAAGGTCCCTTCCAACTCTAAACCATTTGGTGTTTCTTACTGCATATACGTCTCTGAAAATGCTGTCAACATAGATGGTGCTTGCCTTCTTGGATTGCTTAAGGGAAGAAAAGATTAGATGTTATCTTTATTTGTCTTGATCATGTGTTCATGGAGAAATGAAAACTGTGCATTTTAATAGAAGATACTGCAGTAAATCCCCAGGAATAACTATGCATCCTTTGTTTGAAAAATTCTGCAAGTGTTTTGCAAATAATATTTTTGATACAGTGGCTGTACAGAAGGTTTTGAGTTGATGAATATCAGCAAACTTTGCCTGCAGGTTGAATGGACAAATCTCTGATGTTATAAAGACTGTTGCTACTTGAGCATCTTTGATGTGTGGTCAGAAGTTTGTTGGACTTGGGTTTTTTTTTTCCCCTCATCCAAAAGTTACCTACAAAATAATCAAAAGAAGGCAATATTACAAGAATAATAACCTTTTAAGAACGAAGAGCTGAAGTGATCCTACTGATACTGGGCCATAACTTCTAGCAGCTTTAGGTTAATTTCAAGTAGGTTGTGCACAGGACTTAATTGTGGGAGAGGGGAATAAAAGCTGCGATAAAAGTATATCAGTCTCTGTTTAGAAGTGTTTAGGAAATCATGACTTCTGGCACAAGCTGGAGAGGGAAGTGAAGTGAGCATGGAACCTTAACAAGCATATGAAACAGGATTTTTTAAAAGGCCTGAAATTAGGTACATGGAGCACCAAAACAACTGAGATCTGTCCAAAGCTTTCTACACAGCCTTTCTCTGTTTCAGAATTTCAGGAGAGGAAAAAAAAAAGGCATTTTTCCTTATGCATGCCTATGATCACTGCCTTTTATTGAAATCTTACTTCTCTTCAAAGTCTTATTTTAAAAATAAAGAAATGCATAATAAAAATATGCTTGTGAGAGTACCAGCTTACTTGGAATGAGATGTCAGACTTTTCAGAATCTTGAAATACATAATTGCAATTTAATGGGAAATACTTTGTATCATTGTATATAATAATCAGCGATTTGTCTTCCCCTTTCAGATCAGCTGTTCCACGTGTTGGCCATGCACATGCGCCTCTACAGTATAGACTCTGCATACAATCCCTGGAGAAAACTAACCCAGCCCATGCAGGATAAAAATTCAGAGCAAGTATTTTAATTTACCCAATATCAGTTTTACCTGGTGAAAGAAACATCCTTACAGGAGGGACTTTGGGTAACTTTCTGTCTTAATTTAAATTCTCTGTGAGGTAGGCTGATGAACTTAACATCTACAAATTTTGTGTATGAATTTGTAAAAATAAATTTTCCAATTTCTTTAACATAAGAATCTGACACGTACCACTTGTGAGTTAAAGTTTAAATATACCAAGCTTAAGGACATGCAAATTGAGTATTACTGGGTAAGTGGATAAGTGCACTGCTGTTCTTGATATGGATGCTAGACAAAATTTACATTGAGATTAAGTTGAGAAGTAGTTTATTGAAAGTTGAGCAATGATTAATAGCTGTTACAGAAATAATTTAAGTAGGCATAATATATGTGAGAAATAATTCTATTTTAAGCTAAAAATTTTCATCTTGCTTATTATTTTAAATGAATTACTTAGCTGAGTTTGCTTTTAAGACATCACCTTACATACACAGCTGTACAAGGATTAACAGTGTAATAAATGGAACAATGTATCTGTGTTCTCCAAGGACTCATCTTCCTACTTGACTTAAGACCCATTACTTTTCAGATTCAACCTTGACAATGAGAAGAAAGGTTTCTTGCCCAAAACCAGATTATCGTTTTTCCTCATCAGAGGAAAAGAGTAGATTTTGGTTTTTTTCTCTTGGCACCTTAAGCATCTTCTTCATACTAAGCTTTACACTTTGTAGCTTGTTATCATGTCAAAACACTGTCTTCTTAGTGCCTATCTATCTGCACATTTGTCAGTGTGTTTCTGGAAGCCTGAGGTGGAAAGCATCATGTGATTTCAAAAACTGATCTAGAAGAATGATGCCACAATCCTAATTGCAAATTGGGGAAAATTATTAAAACAACTGTTCTTGCTTCTGGTTTGAGATTTTGCTGTTTATTATCTTGGGCCTGGATTTCTTTTTGCAATGAACATCAGATTATTGCTTTAATTAAACTATAGTAGCAGGTTAGTTTATGAACCATTAGCAGAACAAAGCCTCAAGGGTTTCATAACCTGAAACCTATGCTATTCAGCATGTATTCACACTGCTTTGGGGGTCTGTTTTCATGTGATTCTCATTGAGACCTGACCTAGATTGAGCAGTGGGACGAAGTCAATAAATTCTGTGTATGGTTGACTGAGTTATATGAGGAAAATTAAGATCATGTTGATAGGCTGTTGACAGAATGGCTGTGGGACTGATCGTGCACTTCCCATTTCGGCATTTTAAGAGCTTGCTGGCTTTGGAAGCAGCTGTTAACAGAGGGGGCTTACGGACTTGGTGGAATTCGCCATGCATTCCTCATATCAAGGCTAGATTGCTGCAAGTTAGATTTCATTAGGCAATATTTTGAATAATTTGACGGTACTGTAAACTGTAAAGGCTTCTTGGCAGAGAGTATTGCATGTTGGGAACGCATTTGGGCAGTTCTCATGTTTTCTGCTCTGGTTTTCAATATTTCTTGGTAGACTTGATGATACTGGTTTGGCACAAAGTCCTGTAGGAAGCTACAAGTGAGATATCACCCATTTTGCCATGAAATAGTTTACTTGGAGATGCACAGATGCAGTCAAGCTGGAATATTTTTGCTCACTCCTTGGAATATTTTTCCTATCTTAGTCTGCAGGCCCCAGAATGCTGCAAAGGAGGCAATTTGAGGACGTGTTTTTAATGCATAAATTAGAGCATAAAATGAATATCTGTAGTTACATTGTAGGAGATTGAAGCAGTAGTTTCACTTGAAGGTGGCATTCATAGGACTGGTGTTATATGATCTAATTGCACACTTCTTAGAGTCACACAGCCTTTTGAGAAATACACAACAGCAAATTTTCTCAGGTACAGGGAAGCGTGCTCAGAGCACTTAGAAGGTGACATGCTGCAGTAAACTTAGGAAGCTTAAGAGGATGTTGGAGAAATAGTCACTGCAGATTTTAGATGTGGATGTCACTCTGCCATTTTGAAGCTAACCCTCTAAATCATCAGCCTGACCTGCACAACACTTCAGGCAAAGACTTGTAAAAAAAAAAAAAGTCTGAGAGGAAAAGATCTGTGTTATGAGTGCATTACTATGTTTCCAAACAATTAACCTGAGGAAACTCACAGAAGCAAAATAACTTCAAACCAACATGCTATTTTTTTCTGTTTAATTTTCAATCTAAAATTATTATTTCGGTTGAAAGCAGTTTTCCAGAGTTCCATCTTCATTTATTTAAAAAGATAAAATTTCAAAACTAAACAAACAAACAACAAAACCCCAACCTGCAAAAATCTGTGGAATGCAAGTGTCATTATCTTTTCACACTTTTTTAATTGTAGCTCCTTTATTTAAATATACATAAGTATTTACAGTTAAAACCACCCAGGTGCAGAACTCACAATTTTTATCTTGGTTTTCCACAACCCAGCTATCATTCTTCATAAATAATGCCTTAGATTTCATGTGTCTGGTAGAGCTGAGCAAAGTAACTTGTAAAGGCTCACAGAATTGCCCCACTGTACTTCCCAAAGCCGCTGGTTTTGTCCAGTGTCTTTTACAGCTGTACCTTGATCTCCCTGTACCTGAAAATGGCAACTGAAAGGAAACATAAGGAGGAGCTCATGCAGCCACAGCGAAGTAAAGTAGAAATAAGAAAATCTTGAGTAAGGAGATACCTTATCAAAAAGGGCCTAAATAATGTGTACTGTTTGAAAGAAGAGAGGGGGAAAAAGATAAAGCTAAGTCTGAACTGTGAATGGTGTAGTGGATTATTTCTCCTATGGAGTTCATGTCGCAAGATTTAATGTACACTTGGTCCCACAGGCCGTACTTAAGTAAATTGTTCTTCTAGGCATAGATGTGGTTTCAGTGGTGATCAAATAAACAATTATTGTGGTGCGAGGGGGGAATAATAGCTTCTGGCAGGGGGCAGGGAAGGAGCAGCTGGAGGCAATAATTACTAAACTCAGATGTGAATTTAATGGACTAGTCCAACTAGGCAGAGTTTCAGAAACAACAAACATGAAATAAAAGAATACAGATTTTTTAAAAATTTAAATCTCTATGAAGGCTGAAGTTTTTGTCTGTTTTGACAGACAAAACATGTCAGCATAGAATGATTCAGTAAAACATTAAGGATCTTTGCAGTGGAAGCACTTGGAGGGGGGAACTGCAGGATAAACTGAAATGCTGGGTTATTTTTGCTCCAGTGTTTTGCTGATGTTTCACTCTAAGCTAGATCGCTTCAGTGATCGTTTGTAGTGTCATACTGGGGCAACAAACTGCAGCTCAGGGATAGGAATGAGCAACTCTGCGTAGGAACCTCTGAAGTCACATCTCCATCACAGAAACTGTTGTGAAATGGGGAAAAAACTCACAGTTTTTATGAAGAGGGGTCAGTGGGGTTTAGTTCAGGTTTGTGCAGGAGGTGGTATATATATACATGTGCTGCTACAGGACCTGTGTGATCTATTCCATGCAAACACCAGTCCTCCCTCTCAGCAGTCTCTCAGGACATGTGTTACAGTACGTAGGTTTTGACAGTAGTGCCGGCTATGGGAGTACTTGCTCTTGGCTGTTTCTTCCTTCCCCTATACTGGAGCTCACCATGTGCTTCATCTGTGCTGATGGAGCTTGGGCAGGCGGCCTCATGAGCAAAGTCAAGCAATTAATCCATGTTTTAAAAAGGTTAATGTGAATGAATTTGGGAACGGGTGACAAGGGACCGCTGGGGGCACAGTGCTAAAAGAGAATGGGAGATGCCTGATGTTAGTACTGGCAGTGAATGTACAATGAGCAGAACTGACCTGCTGTAAAACCTGCTGAAATACATGGAAGAGCAAATATGAATTGTGATTAGATCCTAGAGTGAAGCCAGAATAACTAGTAGAATTCTACTTACAGTGAGCATCAGAAGCTGTGTATTAGTTTGACCTTTCTGCAGTGTGGGATTTGTGGGCTTCTTATCCTGCAAATTCTGAAGAAAATATAGATTTGCCCTGGTCGATGGAGCCTTTGTTTAGGTGTATCTGTATCCCTGTGTCTCAGATTTTCTGTATCTGACAGTTTGAAGTGATGTGAGGCTCAAAACTTTATTTATTGAATTTCAAACTTTATAATTAGTTGGAATTAGCATCAACCAGAAACTTTTAAGTGTCTCTGGTTGAGAGAAGAGGGAATGAGGAGCATATATGTAAGGAATGGCCATTAGCAAAATGCTGTTTGCTTCAGAGTAGAACAGTTTCCCATTCCTCTGTATCCATTCCCAAAGAAGTGATTCCTGCATAACATCTCTCTGGAGGACGATGCAGAACACAGAGGCAGAGTTGCTTAGCTGATAGGCAGCTCTGGCTTTGGCATAGAGAGAGGTGCAGCCCAATTAATTACCTTGGGCTGGAAGAGAGGTCAGTTCTCTGGAGAAAGCCGAGAAATGCATTTTTTATTTTAGTACATGTTTATATTGCACTGTGTAGTTTATTTTCACTTCCACTTCCCTTTTTTAAATGGATACAGCATACGACTATTATACATTTGAATCATTTTGTATTACTTTGGCCCTGTCTGCAATTGTACTTACTTTCTTTTTATTTCATGCTTCTATGCCACAATTTTTTTGTGAGGTTAGATTTATCAAGCTTTTACATATGCATTGGGGATTAACAGAATGGACAGTTTCCACAGGACACATTTCTAGACAGATTTTATAAATTCAGTTTCGGTGTCATAATGAAGAACTTGCTTAGGCTCTTAACGAATGACGGAGCAGTTTTTAAGTGCTTCATGTGCTGCAGCCCTTGATGTAAGCAAAAGCAGCTTATCTAAACCCTATTTAATGTAGCTTTGCTTGTCAATTCATATGAACTGAATAAATTAGAAAAATAATTCCCTTGGCTCTGCATGTGAAAATGAGTTCATTTATTTGTGATGTTGCCAGTCAGTCATGGTATTCTGTATATATATATTTCCTAATTTTGACAGAACTGGTATTTGACCTAATTGTTACACAACTGTTAAATGATATTGATGTTGATATCTGTCAGAAAGAGGTGTTCAACTAGATGTTACCAGAGGGAGTAAGTTTTTTTTAATGTTAGTACAAATTAAATTTCCCCAAAAATTTATATATTAATTAAGAATTAAAGGTAAGAAGTAATTTAAGGGGTATCCATGGTTTTAAAGTCATTACATAATGAGGGTTGTTTTTCAGTGTCATAGATCATAAAATAGAGCTAGCTGTAAGTAAAAGTAGAATTGGAGAGACATAGTGAGATAAGCGTCTTCGCGGCATGTGTAATGTTGAAAGTGCGACTTGGTAGTACGATACAAATTTTGGCCCCTTTGTCTTCTTTAGATTTCAGTGTACTGATTTTTAGAATATTTGGTTTTTTGCTTAGGAGGCTTACATATATAAATATGTATATTTATGTATATTACAGTGTTTTGAAATGATAATTGTATTAAATGATTGATTATAGCAAAAGGGTTATAGATGGTGTTTATTCTGTAGCTGTTTGGGTTCATTAATTCAAAAGGACCAGTGGGACCATGTTTTCTGTGACTTCATTTTACAAGACCAGTCAGCCTTAAGAGGAGTTCAGTCCTCATTATTGAGTGTTCAAATTCAGCTCAAGTGACTCTGTGTGTGTCTGTTAACATTGCGGGTTTGTTTTACATGCCTTAGAGATGATTAATTGGTTCAATCCCCAAAGCTGTTAGAGTAGGCCCTGAGGATCCTGTGTATGCACCCCCATCCCACCACATGTGGGCAACCTTTTCCAGTACGTGGTCTGCAAGAGCTCAGTTTGTGCTCTGTGTGTGATAGATGGCACCAAGGGAGAGTTGGCGCTTTCACAGAGGCATCAACTCAGCTAAAGGAGTGGTCTGTGCCAGTTGAATGAGAGTTGGATCAGAGAAAGGATTTGGTGCTCTTGGAAGAGAGGCAATAATTGGACACAAAAATAATTCACCAGTTGTGCTGTGAAAGGGCGGAGGCACAGAGGAGTGCTTGCCTGTCTTGCTGTTTGTTTCTCTCTTCCACCAGATCCTGTTTGTACAGAAATTGGGCACTTGCTGCAGGGTCTAAGAAAGCCTCCCTGGGCAACTCTGTGGTTCAGTCTCTTGCAGAGCAACCAAATGGAGGAGAGTGAGGCTGTGCTTCTGGGGTAGATCTTAATAAGGATGTATTTATATTTTCAGTACAACTCTCGAGCACTTCATCAGTTGTGGTTTACCTGCAGGACAGTTAGAATTGCTGTACCAAAGCACAAAGCTAGCCTTGAAACTGTAGCAGGTGGATGTACTTGGATTTCCTGACATTCTTAAGTGGTTTTTGTGGAGGGCTCAGTGAAGTGCCACGTGCTGTAGAGGCCTATGGCTGCCCTAAATAAGGGAAGCTCTGACCAAGGAGAGGGAGAATTGTTTTTCCTGCAGTTTCTGACAAGTAAGAAGAATGACAAATTTCAGTCACAGGACAAAAGGAACTCGCAGCCTGTGATGCTTCCCTTTGCACCACTGCTGTCTGTTTGTGAGAAGCTGTAGAGGACTCTGTTTTGCATGGGAGATTCGAGTCAGTTGGACTGGGAGTGCACTGTAGAGCTCCTGTAGCACAGATAACCAGCACCACGACTGTTTGCAAGTGGGAACAAGAACCCAAACAGCTCTTTCTGTCCCACGTGTTGCAGAGATGAAAGGGAGGATGTGTATCACGCTCCAGATTAGTTAAAGAGGGGAGAATGATTTTTAACCATTTGATATTTTTGCACTTTGACTCAGTTGTTGAACTTGCAGAATAATGTTGTTTGGAATTTTGTTGGATACTGCTACCCAAAGCTAGAAAACTACTACCTCTCCTATCTGCAAGCATTTTCTGCCTTTAAGTATGGGACTACAAGGTGATGTTATGTCATTCAGTTAATCTGGATAGTTCAAAAGTTTGCAGTATCTCTGTGCTTATTTGCTGTCCTTCTAGCCATGTGGAGTTTTTAATAAAAACTGTGTGTAAAATTGCATAATCCCACCTGTCATGGCTTCTTGATCCGTCATTTCTTTGCATGAAGGAAATCAGTGTATTTTCTAAGGTCTCTGTTTTCCAGGAGGCACAGTCCTTGTAACTTTAACAGTAATTTGAGGATTTGTTATTGTTACAGCATGAATATATATATATATTTATTTATTTGTAAAATGCCATACTTTGTAAACCAATTAAATTGTTTGAGTGTTCCTTGACTGTCTACATAGACATAATGAGTTCAGAGAATGTAACAAGAGTCAGGTACCCAACTGGTAACTTCCTCATAAGTTATTACATGAGTAACATTAAATGGTTTTAATACTGAGATCAGTTAGTGAAATGTCAGGTACTTGGCTTCTATTTTGATCTCAAATGTAGTACTATTTAAAATAAAATACGAAAATGGGTTTATAGTATCAGAAGTGATTTTCTTTTGGTTTTATTTCCAGGCTGGTAAGTGAAGAGCTGCCAGAAGTTCCTGTGCTTTACAGAGATGTCTCATCCCTTTTGCTTATCCAGATTTTAACCATGCCTCAACCACTGCACAAAGGTATGTTGCAAAAAAATATATATTTAATTTATTGTATAAATGAGGCTGCATTCATGATGATTCCCAGGATGGTAAATCATAGCTGGTCTACTGTGTATTCTAAAATAATGTTTCTGCCTTATCTACAAAAGATGGCATTGAACAGAAGTTTTTGTTCTGGGTTGACAGCTTTATCTGTGTCCCCTGTCTTTTTACCTTATCAGTCAGCTATTCATTAAAGATACAAGAGCTGAGCAAAAACTATTAAGTATTTCTACTGAAGGAAAAGTGTCCTTTGTTTGACCTTCATCTCTTTGCTTAGGGGGCCAGCTCAATCCTTCAAGTTGAACTGAGTGCCTAAGGGTGAAAGATTGTAATTTAATTTGAATTTCAGAGTTTAAATTGCAGCAGTCTTACATAAGAAGAAGTCACATATGAAGATAATAACTGCTGTAATGCAGCAAGTTCAATAGAGTCAGTATATAGTATAATTGTGAATATTAAAGAACTAATTTTTTCATTACTAAAATCAAAACTATCTCAAAAACTAAGTTTCTTTTGCTTTGTAAAAGGAACAACTGAACCTGATTCATCTTGCTAATAGACAGTGTATGTTCCAGAATAGGGGTTAGTTCAGACCTCTGGTCTCTGGCTGGATTACTTATAACTATACATTATTTTCAAATGAGGACAAACAAAACAAGTATCACTTTACTACTTCACTGACAACAAACAGAATATCTCCTCTGGGATCTGTGTGGCAGTTTTGGTATCTACTGAGTTTTGTTGATTTGTGAACAGGAGCTGTTCTGCTCTTGCTGCATACACCTAAGTTATGATGTACGGTAGAAATTCTGTTTCCCCTTAAGAGGAGTTCAGTCCTCACTGTTGAATGTTCAAATTCAGCTCAGGTGACTCTGTGTGTGTACCTGTTAACATTGCAGGTTTGTTTTTTGAATTCAATATACAGAGAATCATAGAATTCTTTAGGTAGGAAAAGACCTTTAAGATCATTGAGTCCAATTGTTAAGAACACATTTGGGGATTAAGTATGTCCAATAGATTGTTAGAATAAGGAAACATGAAAAGAACGAAATACTTTTGCATAGGAAGCCTATTGTCAAAAATATACTTTTTTTTTTTAAGCTACACTTTATTGGAAGGACTTAACAAAATCAGTAAATAAAAGTTTAAGGAGGCTAACATCTGAAATTCAGGGAGGGGAGTGTTGAAGCCGAAGTACAAACCAGTGGTCTCTTTGTAGTCAGTATTGAAGCATCGAATACCACCGTTTATGAAAGTATACCTTATCCTAGAAGAGACAACATTCAATTAATAGTAAGGCATCCTGTGGAGAATTCTGGGAAATGCCACATATCAACAGCACGCTTTGCCATTGCTCTTGGGTTTACTGTATGTTGCAGTTGAAAGGGAAATGACAAG
This sequence comes from Lophotriccus pileatus, assembly GCA_035583135.1. Classification (NCBI taxonomy): domain Eukaryota; kingdom Metazoa; phylum Chordata; class Aves; order Passeriformes; family Tyrannidae; genus Lophotriccus; species Lophotriccus pileatus. Next base: position 19,847,047 of record JAWWES010000171.1, read on the forward strand.
TGGCAGAAAGTAGCTGAATGTAACCAGTTCAAATCTGTGAAGCACTAAAATTGAAACACATTGCTATTTATCTTCTGAATTTTTGTTTCATCCAAATATAACACATTTGTTTAGAACTTGTACAATGGGTGTGTAGGTCACAGAGTTGAATTCGATATCATTAATTCTTGGTAGAAAGCTGAGGCATAACTAAGGTAAAATGGCTTGTGCAGTGTCACAAGACAAGCACAAGGTCACTGTGGTGGGGTGCAGGAACTGCAGACTTGGCTGTACAGCGATACGCAGACAGGAGGTGGATGCCTCTGTGTACTGACAGATATTTCCAGTATATTCCTTTAATAATAGAGTTACCTGTGTTGCTCTGTGTCCTTACAGAAGACTAGAACTGGTCACCAAATATTGCATCTTTTTCATGTTTGTACTCAAAATCCTTTTTGTTGACTGTGTATTTTGTTAAGAACACTATAAAGAGGGCTCAAACCTCAGCTCTTGCCCTTCAGATGTAGTCCTGGGAATTGCATTAACTGCCCTATTAACTGGATAAGTGTTGGTATCTTTTTCAATCTGGCATCGATTAAAGCAATAAAAATGTCATTACTGTTCAGCCTCTTCATTCAGAGGAGAAAATTGATCTGAACCCATCAGAAAGAATGACAAAAACTTCATGGTGGAGATCAGAGCATTTACAAGCATTAACCAATTACAGAGGAGGGAATGAGGATGATACTGTGTACCTCCTCTGTAGTGTAGCCAGCAAAGTAAATGTATTCAAGATACTAAAACCATTTGTGAAACTTTTTTTTGAGTTTCATGCTAGAACATGGACAGAGGTTTTACAGGTTTCAAATGTTCAGCATTTTGAACTTGTACAAGACTACATAAATAGTAATCCACATAAGGAGTTTCGGCTTCAATTCTGTGACATTTGTGCAGTGGATGGACGGTGTTCATGGTATGGTGGATTGGAACTCAATACAAAACAAAGATTTTTGGGTTAGCTCCTTTCTTACAGAAATAGCAAATAGCTAGAAATAGCTGTATGGAGAGGGTGGCTTGGTGGTTATCGAAACTTAAATCTGTGCCTGTAAATTGAATTCAACACCCCTCCCCACCAGTCCTTTCTGCAGTGCAATTTCTAGATGTTAAAGAAGTAGTTTAATTAAAATTGGACATTCTACGTTGTTACCATCAATTGTAAAAAGTTTTATTTTCTCTGCACCTGTCTTGGGACCCCCACGTCCAGATTTCTACAACTGTAGAGTGTTTGTAGCTTGTGATTTCAGTTTCTGCATTGCATTGAATGTAAAAAATATCATTACAGAATATTTAAAAACTAGGGTCTGGGCGAACAGGAGTGAGCCTGAAGCCAGGAGATGCATAGAATTGGTGGTCAGTGGGCCAGCAGTGGCCTGGTGCTGTGCTTGGTGCCACACATGCCAGGAGGGCCATGAAGCAGCTTGGGCATTTGCCATCAGGCTGTTACACAGCCTGGCACTGCTCTGGCAGGTCACAGGGCTGCTGGGACAAGATGCAAGATTTGCGAGTCATGAATGTGTTCCAACTCGAAAGCTGGTTTGGAGAGTTTAGCCCAGCTTCTTTGAACTGTGGAAAAGGTTTTCTTCTCCAGCTGTAAAACCCAAATTTAACCCCTCTTTTCTGTAGTTCTTATAAGGTTCAGTTGAAGAATCTGACCTAAATGTTCTGACAGATTCTTTTTCTATAAAGTTTCGATAACACGCAACAAAAATGCAGCAAGCAGGCAAACACTGGCACTTCTCTTTAATGACTGGATAAGGTTCTTGACTAAATATAGAATGGATGTAATCAACTTGAATAGTATCCAGTTCAGTGTTGAAGCTGAAATATTTATCTGTATCCTAGAACTTTAATATACCTTTCCTGGATTATCTGAAGTTCAGTGCTGTCTCCCTTTGTTCTGAAGTAGTTTTTTCAAATAATGGTTTAAGCTTTAGATCAAGAGGAATATTTTTGAAAGGTTATTTATACAAAGATCTCATTCCAAAATCACTAAAAAAGGTCCTAATGTCCTTAATTTTGCATCTGGTTCTCTTTGTGGATTCCTTCTGTAGTCATTACCTGCCCAAGTATATTGTCTAATTTGATATTGAAATTAAAAGACACATATTAAGTAATATGTTAATAATTAAGTAATACACTTATTTATCTGTACTTTCCTTGCACTAGTGATAAATTTGAGTTCTTGATATAAATTTCATTGCTTAATACCTATAATGGGATGGGATGCTTTGAAATAATTTGGTTTTCAAAAGTTTTAAAAACAGGAACAAAACCCCATGTCTCAATACTTTTCAAAACTAAGTACAAAAGTTCTGGATTAACCTGTTCTGATTGTAACATCCCAGCCATAGTAATAATACTTTTAAACTGTCAGACTGTCAGATTAAGGACAGAAGTTCGAACTGCATTTGCGTGCAGAACTTTGCACAGCACACAGACCTATTTGCAAGCTGTAGAATTATTAATGTGAAAAGCTGATGTAGCAAAAGCACAGCCTGCACCAGGGGGTCAGCAGGAAAGCAGCACAGCCCCCCACATGCACATGGTGCAAAGTCAAAGTTGCTCTCTGCAGTAGACAAGAACGTAGCAGCTCTAATGTTACAGGTACCTAGAGCTGTCAAATATTTGGCATTTTTCAAGTAAGAGATAACATAGTAATGAAATTATAACTGATGCTCTGAATGATGGTTTCAGTATGTACTCCCATGGCATGCTTTTGTGACTGTAAAAAAGCCTTGGTGCTCATTACACAGCGTGCTGCCTCTGAGCTGCTCCTGAGATATTTCCCCCCCCCAAAAAAAGAGAAAAAAAAAAAAAAAGAGGTTTGTTTGTACAAAAGTCAAGACTTCTTAAGGGTGACTCAGATGTGGAAACTCATATTTTTTTTCCAGTTCTGGATTCTCCAAAAATGTAATTCATAGTCATTTCTGAGTCACATATGTGTAATATAAATACAAGAACGTTCATTTAGTTTTAGAAACATAATATGGGCTAGATATATTTCTGGTTAATGGAACAATTAATATTAAGGGGAGGATAGGGACAAGGAGCAATTATTTAAAAAAACCCATGATTTTAAAAATGTGATAGTTTTATGGGTGCAAAGACACCCAGTGTGGAGCACTGTAATCACTGAGCAGAACTCCGAGGTGAAGTGGGCTGTGGCAGGTTGGTGCCTGTTGACCAGCAGTCTGGCTTTGCTGCTCTAAGCGCAGTGGTTTTCATTCTCACTTTCACTGTGCAAAGTTGATTTCTATTGCTTGTACCTGCTGTTGATGGGGACAGAACTCAGTACTTGAGCTCAGTTCTAGCTCTGATTACAGCCTGTTAACTCAGGTCAAAGAGGCAATTTTTACAATTCTCTGAGTGTGTGTGTGTGTGTGGTTTACTCTTGGAAATTTCGGTCCCAGAAGATTTCCTGAGAGCTTGCCTGCAATTATTCCTCAGGACTAGGATTCTTAAGAAAATGGAGGCTTCAGCAGAAGAAAAAATACAGCCAAGAGATCTAGTGGGATCTGGTGAATTCTCCTTCTGGGGAAATGTGGAGAGGAAATATTATAATGCTACCTGCTCCAGAGTGGGGGGGGGGGGGGTATGAAGTATAACAGCATTTGTGTCATGTTTAACCCAAGCTCCATAGGAAAATAATATATAAAAAAGACCACTTTTAATTATGTAATGACAGATTATCTTTTAGGTGCTTAAACTGTGCTTTTTGTTATATTCAGTGACAGTAAAAAGTTTCAAAATCCATGTCTGCATTGATTTGTTACATAAACAAGCAATTGTTATTTCACAAATTTAATTATGTACTCAAGTCCTAGCTGTGTGTGTTTTGATATTAGATACAAGAAAGGAGAAGCAAGGTGTTTAATTTTCCTTACCTCTTTCTCATTTTCACATATCCTTGTTTAAGTCCTTTGGGAAGAAAGAATGATTTTGACCCAGTTTTTGTGAGGTGCTTATGCAAATAAAGTTGTTTTACTTGACTTCAAAGCCTGAGAGGACTTCTTAAACTCCTCATTTTTGTCTACATTGTTTTAGATATATGTTACAGTTATGTTGTGCTTAAGGAATGGTGTAAGTAATGATAGAAATTTCTTTGATCTGCCTAGATTTGAAAACAAAATAGATAATTTGGGATGGGAAATACAACCTAAAGTAAAAAGATAAAAAAGGATTGCTACCATATCTTCATTTCAGAGAATGATCACTTTTTTTCCTGTTCCAATTTTAGGAAGTCTTATTTTGCTTCTGTTGCTAGCTTCCCCAAAAAGATTTCAAAGCCTTTCTCCTGCAGCGTAGCTGTAGGAGATAATAATCCTTTAAATGTCATAAAAAATTGTAAGGATCTTTGCAAGTAAGCTAAGTTCTGAAGTGACAGCCTGCCTTTTGTCCTCCTTCTGTGTGAACATGAGGTCCAGTGCATACTCACTCAGGCATGTTTTGCGGCAAGTCTGGTATGGCTGGATCCGTATCTGGAAGTGAAGGGTCAGAAACTGAAGCACACTAAATGTCCTTGTGGTGATTTCTTGAGGAACTTAACTCTTCCAGTATTTGTGTGAATGTCACTTACCCAGATGGGTACCAGAAGAGATGGTAGGATAGGCGTTTGCTTACATCTGCAGTAATCAGTAGCTTAACTTGGTGTAACCTTTGGATAAAATGGAATTTTGTAGTATCGCCAGGTCACTTGGAGGAAGTCACTGCTGATCAGGATTAAGATAAATGTACAGAGCAGTGGAAAATTACTTGCCCTGTACTTGTTCTGTTCAATACAGCTGCCAAGTGATTTCTGAAAGCCAGTAAATATATGTTATTCTGTGTGTTTTGAGGGGTTATTCATTTCATTGTAGCACTTGCTTTTCATTTGAGAAGCAACATTTCCATAACTATATACTCTGTAATCATTATATTTGCTAAAAATATCAAGTGTTTAAAAATTACCTTCTTTGTTTTACAGAACACTTCACCTGCATTATAAAAGTGTTGTTCACTTTATTGTATACTCAAGCCTTGGCAGCAATTTCTGTTAAATGTGGTGCTGAAGATAGGATGGCATGGAAAGAGGCAGGAGCTCTGAAAAAGGTTGGTTAGTTTATTAAAACATTTGTGAAGTTTTACTTATGTATTTCTGGTAGGAATGTAACAGGTGCTTCTGCTTTCCTTGTAATAATTTGCTTCACAGAAGTCCAGTGTCTTTTTTCTGGGTGTGTGATTTTTGCAAGTTTCGGTATGTGATGAGACTTAAAAGCTTCTCAATGAGTATAGTTCCAAAACTGACTTTCAGATTTGAGTCTGTATCTCCCTCGTTTCAATCTTGACTTTGTTGCAATGATTTTGAGTAAGTGCAGCTTTCCTTCCTGTGACATTGAAGCCTTCCTGGATAAACCATGGTGATTGATCTGATGGACTCCTTTCCTGGAAAAGCAGGCAACCTTGTTGGTGGAGAAAAAAGCCTCTTGACTTTTCCAACTCGTTTTTACTACTTGTGGCTAGCTATATAAATTTCTGTCACTATGTGGTCTAGAGTGCTCATGTGATGAAGAGACAGAGAAGGAGATTTGTCACTGTTGTTTCCTTACCTTTTGCTAGTATTTACAAGTAAAGTGAGGGCACATCTTTCTACTTCTATGTATTTTTTCATCTGTAGTGAATATTGTTCGCTCCAGACACAGCTTTGCATTTGCTGATAGGCTCGTTTCAACTTAAAATATGTAGCATGTGTTTTTTCATTCATTCTGGTTGGTATGTTTTAGAAAATTACTTTTTAAAAAAAAATTAATTGTGTTAGAATTCAAATTCTGTCAAAACACGATGTATCCGTGAAGTGATTCTTTCTAGTTTTAAAAGTAAGTATTTATATACTCAGAAAAAATGTGAGAAATGCAAACATTATAAAAGTGCTTTCCTGTAACAGTTTAGAGTAGATGTGATTCAAGTAGCAGTTCGTATTTCACTTGAACTAAATGAAGTTTCTTTCTGTATAAGTTGTTTTTTTTTTAATGCAGTGTGTATCTCTGAAGGTCAAAATTCATGTGTTGATCAAAAGGAAATATACTTTATTGCTGGTACTTGTACAGCAACATTTTCTCCTTTTCATGACCAGTACTTTTTGGATTTCTTTTCTTATTTGCAGAATACATCCAGTGGAGAAAAATCTTGGGAGGTATTGCTGGGTCATGTGATTAGTGAGCTGTCTAAAGGGAAGATATATGAAGAAGGAGACACTGAAGAATTAGCAGTGGTATTGGCAATTTTCTGGAGAATTTAACCAGCATGTCCCCTGGAAGTTTTTTGGCCTCATTGTTATAATGATTTTTCTGTGATCTTTCTAAAGACTTACAGTACAAGTCTTTATTTTCTAGATCAAAGCATATCCCTTTGGGACAGTTTGCCTGTGCAAATCTTTCTTTTAATAATATTAGATGTGACCAGTACTGCATTGAGAAAGTTATTGACAAATACTTCTTATAATTATGGGGTTTCATAATATATATGGATTTAAATCATACGCCTTCTAGAAACATGGAAAAGTGAATATTTAAGTAGAAACCCCATTTGCTGAAGGGGAAAGAAAACCTACAGAGGTCTTTCAGATTATTAGTAAAATACTGGCCTTTAGAATGTATGTTTGATAAAGTATAGTATGCTTAAAAATATGTGGTTCATACTGAAGTTTCTGACCTAGGAGATAAGTTACCTGGGACAGAATTTAGTACTTCTTCCTGCCCTGTAGGTAAATCCGGATTCTGTAGAGCGTGATCTGCAGCAGTTCTGCCTGCCTTTCCTCAGGATCACAAGCCTTCTTCAACACCATCTTTTTGGAGTGGATTTGCCTAGTTGTCAGGTACAGAATGAGAGGGCCTCACCCAAATGTTTCAGTCTAAAAGCTAGAGGTCAAAAAATGAGACACAAATGTGTCTTTTTCATGGTATATTTTTTAAATCATGTTTTATAGCATTGCTCTTCAGCACTGTTTGTCTTCTATAAATTTGTTTTCAATATGGTTTTCAAAAAAACAGTACTGTATTCTTAAACTTCAGCAAATTCCTACTTATTTAATTAGGTCACAGGTGCTTGTCTCCTAAAATACCAACATACTTTTTAAAACTTGTCCAGCATTTGCAGAGATGGCATAATTTTCACACAGAATGGCATTCAGTCCTGATTTTGCTTAATGCCTGTTAATACTTGGACTTCATTCTCAGAAGCATTGCATCAGCAGACAATTATGTTTAAGTTCCATGACTAATTTAAGTAGAGTTTTCTGCAGGTCAGCTCCCTCATTTCCTTCAACATCATCTCCTCTGTAAAACAGATACAAGCCAGTTTGGGGTGCCGAACAAGAAAAAAATTATTGTGCAGTTTGGGACTTCCTTGTTTTATCTGTGGGGTTTGGATTTGTGGTTTTGTGGGGGGTTGCGTTTTTTTGGGGGAGGTTTGGTTTGGGGTCTTTTGCTGGGCATTTTTCTTGGGTTTCAAGAGTTCAGTGTGTGGTGATCTGGGAAAAGCTGAACCTTTCCTGTGCCTCTGAACATGAGTATTAGTATCTTAGTAGTAGCATATCTTTACTATTTTATTGAAATAGATATATTTTTAATAACCTATTTAAAAATTCAGACTGTAGGTATTAATCTAAACTTCTCTGATTTCATACTAAAAAAGGAAGAGGAAGAATTCACAGTTCTTGCAAGCTGCCTGGGTCTGTTACCATCTTTTCAGTCAGCTCACCAGTTCACCAGTGCCTCTTGTCTCGATTGGCCAGTGCCAGCATTTGACATGATATCCCAGTGGTGCTCAGAATTGGCTTCATTTGCAGAGAGACATCCAGATCAAGTAAAGGTATGTAGCAAAATTACTTCTTCTAGAATAGTCTTGATGTGGAAGCAGCTATTTATTGCTTGACTCATTGTGCACATGTACTGTTGTTTTGGATAAGGATCTGAGAATATAACTTGTGAGAGAGAAATTGTAATGAGAAATATTAGTTAGTGGATATGGGTTGAATTGGTTAAAAACAGGAAGAAGAAAACCTATCTGGTTTTTATATGATTGCTGGGGACAGAAAATTGGAATGCTATGCCTAGATGATACTATCTTCTGCACCTGTAGCCAATCAAGGATATTTAATAGAAACTTTGTCTCTTAAGAAAATACATATCAGAAGTCATTATCGATATTTTTGAGCATTTCAGTGGCAATACTGAAAAAGATGAAAAGGATAAAAGCTTTTTAATATTTGACTGATAAAAGATGGTACACTTTCTCTGAAAGTTAAAGAAATAATACCAAGATTTGAATTAGTGCAATTGGAATAATCAGGTTTGAAATGGAAACGTTTTAACATGAGTGCATTGTTTTTATAACAAAGTTTCATCTCAACAATTCAAGTCCCCCTCTCCTAAGTTTATGGTGTCAGAGGCAAGCCAGGTGCGTTCTTTACTCTGCAATATGATCTGCACTTGTGAAAATTTGAATACGCCAATTAATCTCAAAATACAGTTGCTGCCAATCTGATAGACAGTTGACATAGACTGCAGTGAAACTGAGAGCATTCTTTCCATGACTGAAAAGGAACCAGGCACAAATGCAATATTTCCTTTTTCTTTCTTTTTTGTAAGTTAGGGGTCAAGGTTATGCAGTCTTTAAAAAAATTTGCACCTTGCAAAGAAGATCCTATCCGACTGCTGTGCCCATCAGTAACAAACTCAGTAAAAATGACTAGGTTGAAGGAAAACATATTACTATTTAAAAAAAATCACGACAAACAATAAAACCCCAACATAAAATGGACAGTGTTTATAAGAGCAAATGAGAAGAGTTAAGCTTTCAAAGCAGTATTTTAGGTAGTGCCTGTCATATCAAACATTTGTGTGTTTTGGTTACGCTCTTAATGGCCTCAAAACTTGTGTGCAACACAGTTTTTCAAAACAGGCAGATGTCTTCAGATATCATTTACAGAGCCTCACTTCAGTTCTGTTTGTGAAAGTTTAAGTCTAAATTTTAGCTGGGAAACAGGTTTTATAGTCAGGGCCAGGATTTTGAAGCAGCATGTTGATATTACTAAGCTAACAGTGTAGGGAGTGAGAGTCTTCCCTGTCAATCACTCTTAGTCCTCTTGTATTAGCTGTGAAGATTTTTGCATTTAAAAGGTGTCACATTTAAAAAACATCCTTGGGAAAAAGCTTGTGCCCCTTTTTGCACCTGTTACAAAGGATGAAATGTGACTGCAGCTGGGCAGGGTGATCAGCCAGGAACAGGTGACTATTGCAAGGTGATATTTGACTTCTAAATTTGTGAAATGCAAAATAATGAGAGATTTTTAAACTGCATGCTTCTTTCCTTTGGTATTTTCTCTTTTTAGAAATACAAATGCTTAAAAAAATGCACAGAGCTGATATATTCTTATTTTATTTGTAGGCTTTGCTTATCCAGGAACCTAAATGGGACTTGCCACGCCTCCTTCAGTTGCCTGAGAATTATAATACCATTTTTCAGTATTATCACAGAAAGACTTGTTCTGTTTGTACCAAGGTTCCTAAAGATCCTGCTGTTTGTCTAGTTTGTGGTACTTTTGTATGCTTGAAAGGACTGTGTTGCAAACAACAGAGTTACTGTGAATGTGTACTGGTAAGAGAGAGTTAATTCAAGTTTTGTAATTGATTCTCCTACTCATTAATAGTTTTTAATTCCATTGCTCAATTTGCATGGTTTTCTTTTCAAAATGTATTTATATACTCATAGAACAGCTTGGGTTGTAAGGGACCTTTAAAGGTCAACTAGTCTAACCCCCAGTGATACAGTGCTTATTTCTGATGGATAGACAGGGACTGGATTCTGGAGAGCAATTTACTTGCATAGCAACCTATTTCACTTCTTTATAAAAGTCTTACAAAGCCATTGTGTGTAATGTTGACACCTGGTTTTGATTCATAGCCAGTTGAAATATGTTTACACTCTGATTGTTCGTATATTATCTTAATTTTCCTCTGTTTTGTTTCCTTGCTTTCTGCATATGTAGAATATCAATGTGTGATTGGGTTGAGTACTTGCTGATACATCTGACTACCTGCTAGTCATCTACAGCCTATAACTAAATAAGTGATTTTTTAAGGTCTTCAACTTTTTCAGCAGCAAAGTTTTCTAGTCAGCATATATATAAGTTCTTTGAGGAGACTGAGTTGGACAACATCTAGTATTGTTTTTCTGACTACGATAAAGGTTTGCTTTGACAGCTGTTCTCTTTATTCCATAGAATAGTTGGAGGAGGAGGAACTTCATGGCCTTTACAAAACTATGAGAGGAATTCGTTAGAGATATTCACAAATGGGGCATAAAATCAAATCAAAGAAATTTCAAAGGAATCTTGGACCATTTTGAAATTGTTCAAACTCACTTTTCTCTCTCATAATGCTAATATTGTAGGAGAACAAAGAGTGGGCAAAACTTAAAATAGAATTTAAAGTTATATTTAAGGCATCAAGTATGAAAACAGAAAGTTAGAAAAAATCTATATAATTAATTAATTTTTGTTATAGTTGATTGTATTATAGCTCCTAATTGTAATAAAACTGTATAGGAAGAGGGCATTTTTAAATTGCTAAAATGATTGGTGAGTATAGATCATGCTATTCATAGAGATGAAAGACATATTGAAAAAAGCAAGAATTATTAAAAATTTCGTACTAGATTTTTAGAGACATAGACTAGATCTGTGAGCATGGATAGAGAAAACAAATGTTTAACAATGCAGACTGTTATAAAAGATGTAATACTAAATTTTTCTGAATACCTTCTATCCTTGCCATCTGTGGAAAATATTTGCTAATTCTACGTAATTTGCTGTACAACAAATTGAAAATATTGTAGAGAATATTTTTGCTTATTTTTGTAATTCAATCATTATGTGATAACAACTACCCTCCCTCTTTGAGTAGGGAACAGATTTTAATTACAGGTGTTGTTATTGCAGCATGAGACACTGACTTCTAGTTTGGAGGGAGATTTTGGGGCAGGCCATCCGTTACCAAATTAGTTCTTACTAAATAATGTGTGCATGTTATTCAAAGCAAAACTAAGTACTATTTTTTAAATTGTTTCTGTTACAAAGTTGATAGACACTAACAGAATCTTTTCACTCTTGCCTTTCTACACCTGTAATGTTACAGCATTCTCAAAACTGTGGAGCTGGGACAGGAATATTTCTTTTGATTAACGCATCCGTTATCATCATCATACGAGGCCATCGTTTCTGCCTTTGGGGTTCTGTTTATCTAGATGCACATGGGGAAGAAGACAGAGATCTTAGGTAATGTTTTCATTACAAGTGTGTTTCACTGTTGCTGCCTCTGTGTAGATCAACTTTGTCATGTAACATGCAATAACAGATAACACGTCCTTGTATGAAAGAATGGAAAATCCCCATTTACTGAAAGTTGGACTGACTTTTTTTCTCGTAGGCTTTTGGGAGCTTTTTTGGCCCAAAGGTGGTGTAATCATGATCTTTGAGTTACACACACCTGACACCCAACAGACAGATTACTATGTTGTCCTTCCCAATGACAGGCAATTGAGTCTTGCATTGGGAAACACTTATCTTCCAAAGGTGGTGTTTGGCCTTTAATCAAACAATGCAGTTGGACTCCAGTGTTGGGAAGGAGTATAACTTTGAAAATACTCATGGCTAAGAAAACAAGTGATGGTTTCTGGATTCCGCTATCCAGTGTGAGGAAGGGAAGTCCCAACAGTTATTCTATTAAAAGCAAAACTGAAAGTTCCCCACCAATAAAAATGCACACTCACCCTGTGAAAAAAGTTTTATGAATATCATTTGTTGATTATATAATGAGGTATCTTTCCATTTATTTGGCATATTAACCATTTGTTTTCTTCTTTTTTTGCTTCTTTTCCCCTCTCCAGGCGAGGTAAACCCCTCTACATATGCAAGGAAAGATACAAAGTGCTTGAGCAGCAGTGGGTGTCTCATACTTTTGATCATATCAATAAAAGATGGGGGCCACATTATAATGGCTTGTAAATCATCATCATCATCATCTACACACTGTATCGCTGCTGTTACCATGAAAGAATGCATCGTGACTGACAATAGCTTTAATTGAATGGGAGTTCAGCTCTTTGGCTCGGGGTACAGTGGGTATGGGCATAAAAGGGAAATGGAACTTTGTCAACATGTGAAATCTTTGCAAAATGAGCTGTTGTTGCTACTAAAGAATGATACAATAATTGAAATTAAATCCTCAAAATGGTGTGAGCAATCTGATTGCACTCAGTAGTCCATTTTTCTTGTGTTTTTTTAAAGCCCATTATTGTTAAGAAGCACAAATTTTACTTAGAGTTGTTTAGAGGCTCCAGGGGTAGCTGTCAGGTTTTTATTTTTCTCTGCATGGAGTTGAGTTTTTAGCAATTTTTGCTGAAACCGTGTATACGTCTACTACATTTACTAAATATGTTGGATAAAATTTCTTTGCCTTTTTTGTGTTGGCTTCAGGTTTTTACTTGATACGCATCTGTAATTAGATAGGTCTGTAAAACGATTGTGAGACTGCATGGTGACAATTGGTATGAAAGTTGAATTTTAAAGAGAATTTCACTTATAAGAGGTCTATTGAAATATTTCAGGCATTACTGAAAATGTATGCATTCTCAGGAAATTCAGAATTTTTTTTCTCCATGAATAAATGAAATAGCTGTACATTAGGTTTCTTATTGCTCTTAATGTAATCCAGAACACACATTCTAATTTTTTTTTTCAGAAAGGAGATTTTTTTCATTTAAATTGATTAAATTGTTAGTGATAACGTACAGAAGCATCACATACAGAAATCGCTGTATATAGAGAATTTTTATGGTGCCCAACACAGCAGATCACACTTACAAGCATAACGACCATAAGCCTCCTGTCATTCCAAACCAGACGTATGTTTCAGAATGATCGGATTGGAAATGTGTAGGCTATTCTGAAAGTGAAACATAATTTTGTATCTCTGCTGTCACTTCAGGAGATTCCTCTGTATTGTATTTGTTTAAAGTAATCACTGTTCTTTCTGCTTGGTTTCCTAAAAAAGGAAAAATAAATAAAGAGAAAAATCAACAGAGGTAGCCTGGATGAACAACCAATGCATGTGCAGCCTCACTGGATGAATGCCAAAAGAGTTTATGCTTAGAGGACTTAGAGAACTAAGAAATTCATGAGAACAGGCATGACTGGGCTAAACCCCACAGTGTAAGTAGGTAGGAAAGATTATAGTTAAAGTACTGGTATGTAATATATTGCTACTAATGTTTTTCACAAGTGTTGGACGTTCGTTGGCTATTTCATACAGTACTACCAAGCAGTTCCTGGTAGTTTTGACTTGCATAGCTTGCGTGTAAAATAAAATTTATATGTGTAAAATAAAAACATCTTATGATAAAACCACATATACAAAGAAAACAGTTCCCCAGTGGAAGTCATTATCTAGTGAAAAGTGTATAGGGGAAATAAAATTACTGTATAGCAATCAAGAACAGACCGAAGGAAAAAGTAAGTAAATACAACAAGTTTTTCTGAATACCTGCAATTCGAAAACCCTACAATAAAGGATGCTGGTTTTTATACATACATATAAATATATATATATATTTCAAAAGTATTACAGTACTTCCTGTAAGATTAGAATTACTCTGTTTCACCAACTAAATGGCTGTGTCTTTTCCAAAATAGTACTTTTTTGATACTGTATTATAAGTTCTGCCTGTGATATTTTTGCATTGCTCATTATGAATATCAGGCCATTTTGTAAATGTGGTTAAAGAGCAAAAAGATTCTTTACATTGCCAGCATAACATTATTACAGGGCTCCTGAACTTGAGTAATCTGTAGTTTGAAGCTCCAATGCTATATATACAAGAGATAATGTGTCCGAAATTTGATTACTGTGTTATATTTAAAATGGAATGTTCTCTGGTTGTGCATATGGATGTGAAGTAAAACTATTAGCCTTAACTTTAACATCTGGGTATTTCATAGTGTTTATTATAGTACTGGTGAATTAGTCACCAGTCGATTTAAAAACAACAACAACAAAAAAAATGACTTGGTTGAAAAATTGTACTTGAATATCCTTGCATGCTGCTAAACAAGAATTTTTATTTCCCCCATAACTTTTTTAATCCTACTTTGTTAAGCTAACCTTGAAAAATAACAGGTCCAAACTAGAGTGGTGCGTGCGTGTATTACTCAAATATTCTGGTGTGATATCCTGTATGAATGATCATTTAAGTACAGTACATTACTGTAGAATCTAAATCAATCTTGATAACACATCAGAAGGTTATAAAACTAGGAATACAGTAACGACATTGTAAGATATGTTAATAAAAGTCTACTGTCAATTTGTGTGTTCATGAATTTTTTTCTCCCTGCCCCAGTTATCCAAAGTGACATTGAATTCCACCCAATAGCCAGGCAATTATTTAAATGTTGAAAGCTTATGCATGCAAAATAGTTTGCATAGAGAGTAAACTTGGTATGTGTTTTAATTTGTTACTTACACACAGTCATGTCTTTTGTGTTAGTAATTTGTATTATTTTACTCATAAGTATAGCACTTAAAGTTGTGCTTAATTTTATGCCAGCTAATACAGCATTGCTGCTGCAAACTGCTGAAGTTAAAATGTTGAGCTGAGAAACTGTACTTCTGGGATACCTGCTTGATCTTTTCTGTCAAATCTGTTTCTGGAATAACTATTTCTTCGATTTGATGAATGTACATATTTATGTATTAAATTTTTCCTTTTCTTTTGACGTTTGAGAAATGTGGTGAAACAGTTGTCTTTTTGATCTTGACCTATGGATAACAGCATCTATCACCATCAGTGGTGGCCTGAAATTGTCAGTGAATATTTTCATCATTCCTGCAATAGGAATCTTGCATAACTCACAGTATTTCACAAGGAAATTACATTTTTTCCTTTTAAAACAAGATATTTCCTGCAGTATCCAGCAAATGTTGTTCTTTACTTCAGAGTCCCATGAGACCAGTTTGTGTTGTGTGTATAGCTGCCCCAGGAGACTGAATTTTGTGGTGATCTTCACAGGATTTGATCTAATTTTCATGTAACCCAGATTCTGCAGTCCTGCTTTTTACTTTCTTTTCTCAGAGGTGGGGTTAGTGATGAATGGAGCTTGCCTGAGTATTAGCATAGATAAGAATGAAATTTATGGTGTTTGCAAAGTGAGAAACCCACAGGAATGAGCTGACCCAGTGTGTGGAGGTTCACAGCTCTGAATTATCAGGATATGAGGAAATGCACTTAATCAGAGGAGGCTGTCTCCATGTGACAGTTTGTGTTTGTTTTTGTTTGAGTGAGATTGCTCACTGCAGTCAATGAGATCCACGCTGCTGGGCTGAAGGCCATGCTGCATGAATGTCCTTTTGGGAGGGCACAGTGCCTGAAGTCCCTACTCACATGTTTTCTCAGATGTGCAGTTGTTTCCCTGCAAATTCTCTTACTGTGAGAAGAGTCCCAGCTGCTGCAAGTTCAGCCTTGTGACCTCCCCAGCCCCTTCCCTTCCTGCAGTGTCCTGTCACTGCACTTGTCATCTTGCTCGGTTGTGTGAGCTTATCAGTTACTGCAAATTGATGTCCTTAAGCAGGAAAAGCATATTCTCAGTGAAGTCAAGCACTTCATGAATTCTTGGCTGTAGAGATGGGCCAGTGTTTTACCGAATTAAAGTGATTGATAGGTTTTAATTTTTTCTGTTATTCACTGTATCATTTGTACTTTCATACCATTAAATCAGGAGATTTAATGCCATATAGTTTAAATATTGTGATTCTTTGAAATACTACTGAGAAAGCAAAACAATCTTGTTAAAGAAATGATAATTTCAAAAAGCTACCCTTACTACCCTAAAACATGCCTTTTGCGATGTAATGCTTTTGTATGGTACAGGAAAATATGGGGGGAAAAAAAACCACGCTTTTGAAAAACATACTAAATTTAGCTCTGAGTTACACTTAAAATGTCTCAAAATGAGCTTTTCTTAAAGTACCATTATGTGAAAAGCTATTTCCTGTAATTCTGTCACTTGATGTAGAGCAGGCTCATCTGAATTTGTGAAAATTGGGAGCCGGTTCCATGGAAACCCCTCACATCACTGAATGATTTACTACCCAGTAAGCAACTTATTATTCCTTTTGTCTTTATCCTTTGTATGTACCACATGGATGCCTAACCTTTCCATTTCCACTGAGTATGGAAACAAATGTTTTAAGAACTGCAGCTAAGGGGTTTCTTTTTCCTTCTTCCATTACCTGCTGTCATGGAGCAGGAATTTTCTGGAAGAAAACTGTTTTTCTGTGAAATCAAACTCCCTCAGTCAATTTCTTATGCTGCCCATAATGTCTGTGTTAATCGAGCTGGAATTGCTTACATCACTTGTTATTTAATACATTTCCTATGATAGGAAATGTATTAAATAGGCTTGTTACTAC
Organism: Lophotriccus pileatus; assembly: GCA_035583135.1. Lineage (NCBI taxonomy): Eukaryota > Metazoa > Chordata > Aves > Passeriformes > Tyrannidae > Lophotriccus > Lophotriccus pileatus. Next base: position 19,863,588 of record JAWWES010000171.1, read on the forward strand.
TAAAGTTTTTAAGAGTTTTGATTGAAATCAGTTATGCTGGGCTTATTCATTATTATTATTCCTCATGGTTGGATTTTTTTTTTTTTTTACTTTCAGTGTTTGAACAAAGAAAAAGGCAAGATACCTTTCAGAGATGAGAACTGGAAAAAACAAGTAATCTCCATGCCTGACACTTAGAAAAACTATTGTTAAAATATTTACTGTCTCTACACTGTGGCCTTAAATCTGGTGACCAAATGTGTATGGTCCCATTTTAATGTAGAAGGGAACTGAAGCATTTGCCAAATCTGAACAACATGTTCTCAGGCATTACTTGTTAAGTACTTGCAAATACCTACAGCAAAAAAAGGCCTGTTTTTCAGTTGACAGGGAATATCCTTTGCACCTGGCTATTGAAGCCACTAATTCAGTTTGCTGTGAAAAGTGTTATTTTCTTTCTGTTTCTTTGAAAAGCTGGAGCTTTCTTCTTTCATGTCTTTGTTGTCTCCATGTTACATACAGAACTACTTTGTTTCTCTAGTATTCCACAAAAAAAGAAGTCTAAACCAGCTGGAGAATCCTCTACTACTGTACAGCAATACTTTTCAAATAAGATTTCATTTTCCCAGAGTACTTCATGCAGAATTAGCCAGGGGGGTACAACTTGAAAACTAGTTTGTAGAGACTGTAGCTGCTTTCTTGCTCTATATTGCTGGTCATTTTAGATTTGTTACACATAATTTGAACAATTAAAACTAGCTTTGCATTTTTTCGAAGTATCTCCATAGACCTGAAGAGATATTGTCTGTGTTCTAGAACAATTTTCTGTTGCTCTCGAGAGATTTGACTGTGAAGCTGCTGTTTTAATCTCAGCTCTGCAATGAGTACTTGGTGAGAACTGCTCATGTCAACTAGACATGCAGGTTTTGTTAAACTAAGGGTGAGCTGAAGGAAATGTGAATAATTGTTTCATTTACGTTCTCTAGCTATCTGCTGTGTCCTGTTGGTTTTGTCCCAACTTTTGTAAGCTCCTTTAAGACAGGGAACACCTCTTGTTTGGATCAGTAAGTAAATCTTAAGTGCTGCTCTAATGTTAGATCAACTTGTGTTCGAGCAAATCCAGGTAGTAGGATCTTCCATCATTAAAGAAATATAAATGTGCACACAAGACTTAAGTGAGATACAGCCCTTTCATGCTTTCTCCATGTTTTCAAACTGCTGCCTTGAACCTCAAATGTCCCTCCTCACACAGATATGGTGGCAGTAACCAAAATCAACAGGAAATTAAAATGGGATTGTTTCTCATAGTCACCTGTGACTCTGGACATAACTGTACCTCCTCAATATCTGTACATCATCTTTTTTATCCTGCCAGAAGCTGCCATCTCAAGAAACAAATACTTTCTGCGGGTTAAAGAGGCTTACTGCCTCTCATGAGTCTAGTGCAGTATTTGCACTACTGATACCTTTTAACAGATGACTGATGTAATTCAAATAACTTTCAAATAAACTGGGTACTCAGAAATGACTCCTACTTCCACTTTACCCCTACTTGGATTGGGTATTTTTAGTTAATAATAGCAAGATTTCATACAGAAAATTTTCCTTATACAAGGAAAAGAGTATTTTAAAAAAATTAGAAAGGTGCTATTTTAGCAACACTTATTTTACAGACTGGTATTGTTTATGGTTTAATTCTGGGCAGAATTAGGAACCATTAATCAGATTATTGCATCTAATTTTACAGTTCCTATCTGTCTAAAGAAACAAGAAATCCAAAGCAATCTGAAGCTAAGGTATTAAGTAATGCTGTTCTTGCATGGGAGGATATTTCCAAGAATGCGGCAATACATTTTTTTCACTCAGTGCTGCAGAGCTGTGTTGCATCTTGTCCTCAGAAACATATGTCAAAAGACATGTTAACGTGTGTGAATACCAACAAGGTGGTTCCCCTAGCAACAATAAATAGCCTATTCAAGTGATTTACCCTTGTAAGTGTGTGGCAGGAAAGATGGATTTTGAACACTAAGGGAACTCATTAGCTGTAAGGAGAAAAGCAGCAAATAAAGAACTAGAATTATCCTAGCCAGCATTGCTATTTATTAGAATTGTATACAGTATGATTATAGGGAATTTGCATAAGATATCCTTAATGTGAAAGATCTCATTTTACTCTTTCCTTCTGCAGCCTTTAATTTTCTACACTATAGGGAGGGAAAACATATCTGGGAAGAGGTCAGGAGAAGGCACTTTAGAAGCTGAACTTATTCAAAGAACAAAACATAATAAATATGTCCTACATACTTACTCAGACCTAGTATTTGAGTGATACAGGCCACTCAGTGGTTCAGGTGTTCATCCACTAAGGGTAAATGCATAGATTTAAACATAATAACAGAGTGTGATTCTTGGGGATGTTCCACACAGAGCTAGGAGTTGGACTCTGTGATCTTTGTGAGTCCCTTTCAACTCTATTCTGTGATAATGATAATTTTAAAATAATAATTACATATGGGATGTTGTAATGGCACTACCAGTTATTACACTGCTGCCTCTGTGAAGAAAGCTGTACAAAGCAAGAGTAAGGATTACTCTAGGGAGCATCACACTCCAGCTCTGCAGAATAAAGGGTAAGTTGATGGCATTTGGGTAACCAGACTTGTGTTATCAAAGAGCTGTACATTAGGTACCACTAACTGGTGCACATCACTTGCTAAACTCTGTGTGGCTCTTTCTCTTGGAATTGGTATCTGGAGTATACACTGTGTAGGCTCTTAACTCCTTTGAGTCACCTTTCCTCTGGAGTTCGGAGCTGGGAATGAATCCAATATAATTCCAACTCACTGTAGTTTTGCAATGCTATTTACATTTCAGTGCTATCACTACATCAGGCATTCTATCTCCCCCCTTCTGTTTCCAGGCGTCTGCCTGAGGTCTGCAGTTTGTGCTTATGATTTGTAAGGGCTGGACTATGGTTCTGTACCTCGCACCTTAGTCTTGGCTAGAATTGTTATATTGTTGCACTGCTCCTCTGCTCTTTCCCGGTGGGAGTGTAATTACTCTTTAACGCTGCGCTGCTATCGACGTGGTTTTGCTGCACTTCTCTAGTCCTTATCTGAGTACTCTGCAGCTGCTGGCTTCTTCTTTAAATCATCTTTGAATATATGCATAAAGCTCCAATATTCTTCTCATTGCTTCCTTTGATTTCAGAGGCAGTGGAACCCACTCTTACATTAACATTGCTGGTATTTCATCTCCTTCATTGCTGAAGTATTTTTGAATGGAAGTTTTCTCTCCTTTTCAGTCCCCTTTGATGTTTTTTGTTCTATCCATGCTGTAAAACTCCTCAGTTGCTTTGCCTTTGCTGTCCTCAGTATTCAGGTAATGCAGTAGTTTTGTATTCAGGATTTTTCTACTAGTGCAAGAGAAGAAAACTAGATGCCTCAGCTAGAGCAATGACGTTTGTATGCACAGAAATATTAACTGCAATAAGACTTTGGCTACCAAACCTCTTACACACAGTCTGTTTTCTTCAAGATGGTGGCAACCCTTAAATAAGGTGCATTTGCATTTATTTAAAAGTTAAGAAAGGAAAACCTACGTGACCTGGTAGCACAAGGCAGTATGACACAATACACCATAACTTGGATACTTAGGGTTCACAGTGCTGTATCTGTATTTGCCTACCCAAAATTCAAAACTGCCTCACGATTTTAACGAAAGTAGTAAACATTTCAGCAGTGCCCTTAAATTCTTCAGCAACTGTTTCTTCCCTTCCAGCAAAGCTGTTTAGTATTATTAGATTAAATTCTGATTCACCCCTGTTTATGATGTGTGTAGCTTAATGCAGCCATGCATTCTTGTAATCACAAGTCTGTCTCCAGACAAAGAAAAATGCACACAGGATGGACAGGTATTTTAAAAGCATGAAGTCCTAAATTTTAAAGGAATTTACTGTGGTGAATGTATATCCACTTAAATAAAGAGATTTTAAGGTTTTAAATCAGGGTAAGACAGTGCATCTCAGCTTTTAATTACAAATAGAGTAGGTTACTTTATAATGTGTTTTATGAATAAAATCCTTCCATTTATCATTTGTTGGTTACATGTTTCTCTATAAGTCAGTATTGTATGACAATTTAAACAGGAACAGATTCCCCAAAAAACCTACTTAATGTTCAGCCACTGAACACTTCCATGGAATACACTTTGGATAAGCTCATCAGTTAAATACTGTAGACAATTTACTGCCTATGAAATACTTTGTTTCCATTCAATTCTTGAGGCTATAGCATTTAATAACATTTCACTTAATAATAGCTTTTCACATTTTGGCATCTACCATGGCCATATAAATGATAAATTATTTAATTTTCAAATGCATTCTAAGAGTGGGAATGGCTTGCATTAGAGCAGCCATTGTATAATGGGTCTGTCATTACTGCACATGTTTTCAGAAGCACAACAACAATTAAGAATTGTTTTTTATTACCTGAGATTTGCAAGCAACAATAAGAAGTAATAGCTGTACTTAAGTATGGCTTGTTTTGGTTTGGCTTCAGAATAAGCAATGTTTGTGTAAATTGTAGTTTAGGATGGACAACACTTCCCACTACTGCAAACAGTAACATTAACCTTTATAATGTTACAAAAATGAAAGGATTATGTGCTTTGATATTTATTCCTGCTGAAATTGAGAAGTTAAGGGGGGGCGGGGCTTTGGTTGTGTTTGGGTTCTGTTGGGTTTTTTTAATCTGAAATTGCAATAAATTAGCTGCCTTTTCAAATTCTGCATTACGATATTTCTGCAATCCAGGGATGACTGTACTGGCAGGTTGTGAGTTTCAGTTGTACTTACAAAGCCACTGCAGTGAAAACTGCTGCAAAATGGAAGACTGCTTTGTGTTTGGAAATCCAATGTGGCATATGAAGTCTATAACCATACCAATTGTGTAGCTCCAAAAGTGTGGTGACCCATTGTGATGTACCCTGACTGTAAACAAGGTATGTTGAACACGCTGGCACTGCTTGGAAAAGTGATTCTAGCAGGACTGCAAGGACCTAGTGAAAAGGGAGAAATAAACCATCAGCATCCGAACAAAACAAGTAGGTACAGGGAGAGAAATAAAGAAGATTAAAATACGAGTTTTTGTAACAGAATTCCCAAAGGTCTAGATTATATAAACCAAAATCATTTAGTGATAACTGAGGAAATTCCTGTGGTTCAAAGACCAACCTAAGAACCTGGGAGGAATCTGGGAATACCCAGAGTTTCTAGGTTCTGATAATCAAAGAATTCTTGAGTATCCTGAGAAATATATGCAGAATATTACATGTAGATGTTTGCTTGAATCTAGGTTCTTCTTACATAACTTGATTAAAAAAAATATTGACACTTCTGAACCTTATGCACAACCCTGTTAGACAAGCCTGTTGATGGTGATGTATGTTTATATTATTATTTGCTGTCTATATTTGAATTTGTTGTTACAGTGCTTATATAATCCTGTATACTACAGGGCCATTCACTTAAGAGTTAGACTCGATGATACTTATGGGTCCCTTCCAACTCAGAATATTTTGTGATTCTGTGATTTTACAACTGCAGACAACAAGTGAAAATAATGGCTTATGATGAAGATTTTGTATAATCCAGTGTACAAAATTTCAACAAAACAGTAGTGTGAAATGGAGCACTGCACAGCAAAACTTCTGGAGGCAGTTGGACCATCTCAAATTCTAATGCTGCTATGGGCTAAATTCTGAGAAAATGCTAAGATTTACATTTCCTACTGACCATCTGAATCGAGGTTTGACATCAGTTATTTTCAGTTTTGATACAGGATTATCTTGATGTAATTTACTATAATGTAGATGGTAGGGAAAAAAAGTGTGCCTATAGGATTCCAAAGGACAGAGTTCACTAATCAAGAAAAAGGTAAAATAAATTACTGTACTTTGGTCATAATGGTAACAATTCACTGTTAGAAAAACTTATTAAAACAATACTGGTAGAGCAAAAGGCAAAGGTGGTGCTGAGTTTTGCAGAGAAATGCCATTGCTCCTCAGTCTTTAAAGTTTCCATCTTTAATAATGAAAAGATACATGGATAAAAAACTTTTTAATTATGAACATTACTTACAGACTATTGTTAAATATAGATAACAACTAATGCTTTCATATTTGAAGTGGTATTGGATGCTGTGGAGTGAGTCACCCTCACTAAGCTGATAAATACAGCAGTTGCTCTCTTTGTAACAGATTGTATGAGATGGGTACAGTTAGAACCTCCATGGAAAAGCAGAGGGTGGTCCTGATGAGCTGGAAAAAAGCAGATTGCTGCAGAAAACTGAGTTAGAAGGAGCCCCTGTGACGTGCTCACTTGGAAAAAGCATCGGCATATTGAGCAAAGGAACAGCCTTTTACTAAGATTTCTTTGTTTACAAAAAAAAGTGTCTAAGAGAAATTCCTACCTGAGTTTCTTCTCATCAGGCAACCACAACCAATCTCAAAAAACGGTTATAGCCAAGCTCAAATAAAGACTAACGGGTACAAAAGGAAATGTCCAGAGCTGGGACATCTCCTCCACATCACACCCAAAGGGGGAGAAGTGCTTTTTAAAATCATTTCCTTCCCCAGGACCTCTTTCTCAGAGCACAGGTGGAGAGCTGCGCTCGCAGTTCCTTGTTCTCCACAACGAACTGAATGCACAGGGACGACTGAGGCGTTTAGTCCCAGTGATGCTGCTAGCTATGCACATCCACGCACTGGTTTTACCTCCGTAAAAGCTCACTGAACATTACTCCTTCGCGGTGTTTGACCCACCTTTCCCGAACGCCCCCGCCCGCAGCCGCCGGGCCCTGCCCGCCCTGAGGGACCGGCGCGCGCCGCCTCTCGGGGCCGAGCGCCGCCCCCGCCCCGCACAGCGCTCGGCCCGGCGGGCGAGGGGCCGCGGTCCCGGCTCCTCAGCTGTGCGGAGGCAGAGAGAACACTGTCTCTCAGGTGTGCTCAGCTCCCGCCAGGTCTCCGGCCCTGCGGACCCGGCCCGCCGCCGGGTGGGATGGGGGTCGCGCCTCAAAACCGTAAGGGGCTTCGAAATGGCGCTCGCCATTTGCCTTGCAGCCCTCTGGCGCTCAGAGCCGGGCAGGGCTTGTCACCTCCGTGAGGGAGTCGGTGCTGGCAGGCATTGTCACCGGCGGCGGGAGCTTGCCGTGGCCCCAGCGAACTCTGCTCTCAGTCCCGGGTATTGCGGGGGATGGGAGGCGGCCTCTGCCCCGCTGAGGTGGGCCCTGGGCTGCCCGGGGCCGCTTTGGCATTGCAAGCACTGGTGCTGAGGCTGTGCGGGCACCCCGCCTCCGCAGGGGCTGACCTGCTGTACCTGTTTTTCCAAAATCCATAGGTAAGCAGTACTCAGGGAAAAAAATCTTCATGATTAAAAATGGCAGAAGATACTGCAAGGCAAGAAGTAAGTGGGCGTAACACGGGATTCAGGCCCATCGGGACAAGGCCCTGAATAACTGAAGAAAAGTCTCTGTAAGTTTCCCTGAATACCGAACTAGTTCTGACTCTAGTGTACAGTACTTCTTTAAGCGACCTTCTAGTAATTAGTGAACCATATATACATTGCGAATACTATAACACTTGATAAATGCCTTTAAGCAAGTGTAGTGTCCTTTTCTTCCTTCCTGGTACATAGAGGTGTGCTATTATTAGCTAAAGAAAGGAAAAGGTAGTGTTATCTAATAGATGATACTTCACACAAATTGAGACCGAGCTAACTTAAAACGTCTTTCTAGTTGTTTCTCTGAGGCGGTGCATCTATTTTTGTGAATAAAAAATGGTTTTTAGTTTTCACTTTTAAAAGCTAGGCTTTCTTACTTCATTCTCCCCTTCAAAAGTGACACTCTGGAATTTCAGTTTCATTGCACGGAAAGCCAAGGATCAGTGTTTTGAGGTATTTTGAAATTATTAGGTGGGAAATGAAGTTCTTGTACAGAAATTTCAGGTAGTATGATGTGTAGTAATAGTGCTCACTGTCAGCAAGTCAGATGCAGTTATACTGAGTTCTTTCCTGGCAAAAGCAGTGAACTGGATATATCTTAACCTACTTAACTGGCGTCTTGTAGAACATGTTCTGAAAATACAAAGAGTTCATTTTCTAGACCCGTTTTATACCCCCAAATTGAAGTCCAGCTCGTTCATAATTTGCAATTGCAAACTATAATGCAGTTAATTTTCTAACCTTATATCCTTTAATCCTCAAGTGTTAATCCAAGTTGGTGTAAATTATTGATATTGTAGCACAGAAAGTAAAAACAGAAGAGTTTACCCAAGTTTTATTCAAAAAATAAAAATGTGACTTGAACCAAGCAGAGCTATTTTTCTCTTGGGCTGACATTTTCATATGGTAATCTGGCTAGAAGTCAAGGTGGATATGGATTTCTAAAAGCCATTTCACACCCTTTTAAAAATGAAAAGTCAGTGTAAGTGCAAATCGATTGTTTTAGATACAGGGAAAATATGAACTACTGTGCCGGTACTGGCTGCTTCTTGGTGTTCCACAGTTAGGAAGCTGTAGGAACATTATCTGCAGCAATACAGTTATTCATATAGGAGAGGGGGGCACTCTCTGATTCCTTCCTTGGCGTTATGTGATGCCCTGTTGGTGGATGTGCAGAGTGAGTGATTTATCTGGTACTATCCAAAATCCTTGATTAGAAGAAATATTGTACCTGTATTATTGACTTTCTTACTACATGGAGGAGAGATTTACTGAGCGGTGCAGTGGCTGTTTAGTTGCTTTAAGAGCTGCCAGGACCAGTTTTGCAGTGTTTTTGCCAAATCCGTTCACAGTAAAAAGTTCATTGGACAAAGACAATGATTCTTGCTGTGCTAATGCCTGGAGAGGCTCACTAACAAGGGTTTCCTGAGTGCAGGCTTGTCTGGGGAAGAGACACATTTTGTGTCACAAAAACAGAAGTTACTGTCTTTACCAGCCTTCTGCCACTGAGGAAGTAGAAGAGAGAGGAGTAATGAATAAAGTGCTGATTCACTGTGCAGTGCTATGGGAGTAATCAAAGAACATTCATGTATAGGAAAGGGTTTTGAAGTCCTGAAAATTATCATGTTTTGCTTTTGTTCTGCTTAAAGATATGGTTGGTAGATTTTGTTGTTTGGAGTTTTTTTAACCTAGCCCTAGTTTTCAGTTGTCATCTGAACACACTTTGTAAGAACTAACAAAAGAGAAGGTACAAACACATGGTGTATCTCACAAAGTTACCTTCCCTAGAATTCTAGTAATCCAAGGAAATACAAGAGAGGAGAGCCTATGGATCAGCAACAGAAGAGGACAAGGTGGAAAAAAGCCTCATATAAACCCTGAGCGTAACTGGCCAGGTGAGCCTGAAACTTTTTACCGATCTGCTTTATGGCTGAACTTCAGTAGCAGAGCTAGAGAACAGAAAGGCCTCTGGGCTTCATTGTTTTAAGGAAGTTGGGACTGCTCTGCAGCTGCAGGAATAGTCAGCACTTATTCAGTAGGAATTTTTTTGTTGTTATTACTGTTTAATTCCTTTTCGTGAGTTTGAACGGAGCTGTACTGCAGCAGAATAAGCAAGCTGCAATATATCTGGCAATCATCCAGGACACGAGTTCAGAATGGGCATTTTTAGTGAAGATTCCTGTATTAGAAATGAAAATATGGAGCCATATTCTTCACAGTGCTAACCTGAGGAATCAGACATGAGGACTCATTTGCTATGGTGGTTTGTCTCTGTGCTGCTTGATAAAGCCGTGTAGCTCCTACAGTGGGGAGGGGAGATAGGAAGAAGGTAAGAGAGCTGCAGCAGGAGAATCTAAAGGATGGAAGAGTGCACAGTGAAGGTGTTGGTTACCAAGGAGTTACAGTGTGCAGCTGAGGAAGGCACCTGTTCTTCAGTTTGTGGACAGTTGGTTGACTGTGCTGCAGGTAGAACTAGAGAAGGATGAATGAAATGCATGAAACCAGTCTCCTGCTGGTGCCTTCCTAACTTGCCCTGCCCTTTGTTCATCTTTCATCTCTTTGCACAGCTCTTGTTTTGGCAGTTGGACGCGTGACATAAATAGTGAGGAAAGGGCGGTTTGTCTGCAGTGCTGAGATGCGGCTGATCTGTGTGGTACTTCAGCAAGAGGAAACCCCACAATGAACCTGATGTGGCATTAACAGAGCAAGGCCTCGTGTTTAATGTGCCACACCAGAAATCCAGAAAATAATTTGAGAAACTGCTGTTGTTTAATTGTGCAAAATCGCTGCAGGGAATTTTTCCCTCTCTGGGGAAGAGAAGTTCTCTGAATAATGCATTGTGTTAGGCCATATGTGCTTTCCTTGTCCCAAAGCTGAAAAGCTGGATGGCTGTGTCTGTAATGTCACTGCTCTGGGATAAATATCTGACCGTGTAGGGCTGAGCTTTTCCATCTGAATGCTGCACAGTAGGCAAGAAGCTCTGCTGAACACAGCTGAGAATTGGCCTGTGGGAATGGCACATGATGAAGGGGGAGGGATTGACATTTTTCATTCTTGGCTGCTGTTTTGTAGGGAACAAGGCATGTCAGTAGCTTCTTGCTGGCTGGTCCTCTATTTCTCTACCCCTCATCTAGTTGTTTCTTCCTCAGACATGGACTGAATCCTGCTGTGAGGAGAGGGAGTACTGATACTGTATGTGGAAAAAGGAGATGTTTGCAGAACTGTGTGTGTGAAAATAGTAGATTAAGCTAATTTTACAATATTTCTTATGAAGTAGATGAAAATTCAGGAAAACTAATTAATCTCCTGGGATAGCATGATATGAATTAATAAAAGGAGTCACTTTTAGTCATGAAGCATGTATGAGATTCAAATGTCTCAGAATAAGGAAAGAGTTAAATCTAGCCCACAGCATTTGCATCTTTCTCCTCTGCCCTTGTAGCCGCTACTTTCTTGATCAGAATATCAAGAGAAAGTATAAGGGTGTAGAAAGTGAATCTAAGTTTGCCTGCTCATCCCTGATGTCATTATGGTTGATGAGAATGAAAGCTGCTGGAGTCAGTTTTCTTTTTCTTCCCTTCTGCCTGTGCTGATGGTCACATATGGACTGTGGAGGGAGGTGCGTTCAGTGTGCTGTGCTGGTGAATGTGTTCAGCCCACTTGAAATAACAGCATAATTACTGCTGTCAGTCTGTTCAGGCAGCTGTTTGTCTAATGTTGTGCATGGACACTATATTTTTTGGTTTTGTGTGGACCTGGCTCACTTTATGCACTTTCCATGATTCACAAGAAAATTCCAGCTCCTTCAGTCTCATGTCACTACATGTAGCAGAAATCATTTACCTCTCCAATTCACAGACTAATGCTTACACTAACCCCTGGAGATTTCTGTGTTAAGCAGCTGGAAATAGTTGAAAGGGATATAATTTCCAGAGGGGTCACTGTTCATGGCTGAAAGCTTCAACAATATATTAAGTTGGCCATTTTGGTGAAAAAAACAAAAGATCTGCTTGTATTTAATCTGAGCTAAATTATTATTCCCACATTGTGTTCAGTGACTAAAAATAGTGTATTAAATAGCAAGGTCAACTCTGTAAAGCAGAGAACACCTCTGTTAATAAATAGTTCCTTGTACTTAATAAATAGTTCCTTGTAGTTACCTAGAACTAATATTAATCCTAGTATTTCAGGAACTAATTGTGCATCTTCCTTTGTGTCTAACTGTGAGAACCAGCCACTTCACTGCCCGAGATTAAAACCTGGAATTGAGATTAAGGTTTAAGGCAAAAAGGTGAATTCCAAGTAAGGGAAGGTACTTGAGTGGAGTATGGAAGTTAAGGCTCTCGGTCCCAGTTTCACAGAGGCACTATGCAGACAAAGAGTTTCTGATATGTACTTTTCCTGAGTGATGGTCCCCTGCAGGCTCCATGTGCTGGTCCTACTTTCTCATTGTTGTGAATGTCAGTGTACATGTCCAACTTTGATGTGGATATTCACATCTTTGAATACTTAAGATGAGTCCTGTGTCTCCCATCCCTAGAATTAGGAACCTAGCATCTAGATGGAGCACTATGAAGTGTCTGAACAGATAAGGTGGTTTTCTGAATGTTGTCCTAATCATTAGTGTCTGCTGCATGGCATTGCAAGTAATAATAAGAATTCTGCAGAACAGAACACAGAGGAAATAGAAAATTCTCTGTTGAGAGAAAAAATTGATGTCAATTTCTCCTTTCATCCTGGCAGGGTTTCTTGCATTCTTTGGTACTTTCTGATTGCTATCAGCAGTATCAAAGACACAAAGTTATGTAAAAGTAGTTCCAGCCTTTGCCCAGATATCCATAGATTTCATTCCTGCTGTGCTGTGCCATATTCAAAGTTAATTGGATGACCCAGTTTTAAACCTGAAATACAGTATGAACTTAGAGACTGTATCAGTGCAATTATAAGTTGCTTGAAGAGCACATCTACGGTGCTGGGCACAAAAAGCTGGAGGCCAAAACAGTGTTGGAAGCACACAAGCAGTTAATGACTGAAAAGAGAGGTGACCAGTAGAATGGGAATGCATACAAGAACTATATATTAAAAGCCAGATATTTCCATTTCAGTGAAATTGAACATTGTAAAAGACTGGTGTGAAGGCAGTTTAAGGGACTGTGTTCATCATTCCCCTGTGTTGCAATAAAGCATCATCCTTCTTTCTATGTGCCATTGAGTGTTCAAAATAGATTGATTCCACTAAGTTCCCTTTACAAACTAAATCAGACTGTAAGCTTTGAATTTCTGTTTCATTCATCATGTGCTTTTGAGGCTCCTCATGTTCTTGTTAATAATTCAGCCTTTACCTATTCTAGGTGTATTGCTCAGAGACAGTACCTTTTGCTGAGCTGAGCATATGGCTAACAGGAGCTATGTCAGGTAAGGAACGCAACCTTTAATTTTTCTCCTTATCTTTTGTTGTTAGTCAGCTTTGGAATAGAACTATAATGCAGTCAGTCAGGTTTGTATATGCCAGCAACTGTTAGCTTGGGTAGCCTGTTACTTTGAAATAGCTGGAGAAATGCCAGAGATCTCAAGTGTCTTGAAGACTGTCAAGCTTTTGCTTTTTCTGTTTGTTGTTTCAGCAGCTGAGAACACAGCAAGTCCTGAATCAAACTGGATTAGGTAAGAAAGAGTTTTTAAATGTTGCCATTTATGGCACCCTGGAGAAAAAACAGATGTGGTTTTCTGACTCCCTTCCTGCAAAATAGACAAGTCCTTGTCTCGTTCTGCTAACATGTCATAATTGTCTTACAGATGGTCAGCTAGTAGCTGGGAACTGTTGCTCTGCTTGGAGCTATATTTCTTAACCTTTGTATTTTTTCTTTCTCACGTAATGAAATTAGGCTATTGAGCTAGGCAAAATAGCTGACTCGTGATTTCATCTTAATACCAGTAATGCTGTGAAAGAAAGTTACTGAGAACATGTAACTAAGAATGACAGTTACTGACTCTTGTTATTTTGCAGTGGGGCCTACATACATTTGCAATAGCACAGCTGTATTTGACAGGTTGCACTAGAGGTTTTAATTCCATTCATGGATATTCCCTAAGGGTTGAATTGCCCTGGTGATTGTGGCCTTATTCAGCCACTTCTCTTTCTACTGTGATGCAGGAATACTGGCTAGAGAGAGACTTTTGGACTGAGCGGTACATGGCATGATGAAATACAAATCTCCGGGACTGGTAAAATTCTTAGGTATATTTTTTAGGGAACTTTTCGGTCTCATTTCAGAAAGAAAATTCGGTGCTTGGTTTCTACAAGCCTTACTTGTTGGCTTCTTTCAAAAAAGTGATTGTTATAAAGCATACCTTAAAAGCTGTTAGTCTCGAGTTACGAGTTTGTAGTCTTGATGGTTATGATGTGATGCAGTGCCTACCATATTGGAGGAGGAATAAGCTTTTACAACCTTCACACTATAAGAAAGAATGGATTGTAAGGAGTGCAGCCTGGACTGCTTTCATTGTAACTCCTGTCTGAAGAATTGACTCATGATATACTTTTTCCTGCTTGGGTTCTTTGCCAAAAAAATAAAATGGTAGCTCTCTTTCTCATCAGGATTCATGGCTCTGTCAGTGTCAATCTATTGTGAAATGAAACCTGGAGATTTCATTATCCAAAATTTTAAAAAGAAAAATCAGTTCACTGAAAATATTGATACTGTAGGTAACAGGTTCCAGCTAAGGATTTACATATTGTAGGTGTTAGCTCTTTAAAAAAACCCAGAAGTTCTTGCAGGAGTTCTTATGTGCGTGTGTAGTAACGAGAGTAGCTCTTTTTAAGTCATTGTGATAATGGAGCTAATGACAAGACAGTTGGCACTGTCGCGCTAAGGTGATCTTCACCCTTGCAAGACAAAATGTAGTTGGATTAGCACATTTTTTGCAGAGATATGCAGTTACCCGTGTGTATAAAAGATTTGACTCCTTTTAGCCAGCAGATGCCCGTGTCCTTGACAAAGCTGTCTTTGCAAGATAGATATAGCTATAGAATGCACATTGATCTGTACTATGTGCCACAACTTCTTTTCCAAAATGCATTGTGACTTGAACATATATAAATGTTTTGGGACCAGGTGGAGGATCTTGTGGCGTGTTGTGGTACCTGCTCTGGTAAGGCTGCCCTAAGCCCCAAATGTATCAGCTTGTCATAGTACCAAGTAAACCTCTATTCTATCCTTGATGCAGTTCAGCTCCACAATGGAGGCTGTACTGAACTTGTAGGTATGCAATTGTGCCTTTTCTTTGCTGCCTTCCCAGCCTTTCCTCTTTTTTGGACACAGGTGTGCAAGTCTCAAATAGAGCTTTTTAACTGCAGTCCTGCATCTTGTTCCAGGGGTTCTGTTTCTACCTATGGCTTTCAGCAGAGAGAAGTTTTTTGCAGAACAGTTTTTTAGCAGGACTCTGTGTCAGTAATAAAAAGAATACTGTAAGTGTTTTGGTAAAGACTTTATAATATTCTGTAATGCAGGAGGTATCCTGCAAAGGGAGAGGGCACTTTTTTTACCATGGGCTGCTTAAGTATAGCTGTAAGGTGGATGCTTAATAGATTTGAGATTCAAATGGAAATGGTGTATTTTATATAAAAATAGGCTGGGCTCTTATTTAGATATCAGAAGATAGAGGCATCTCTGGCACTTTTTTGTGGATAATAAAGGAAAATGTAGAAATATTTGGGGAACATTTGTTCCTGGCATTGAAATTGGGGAACATTTGTTCCTGGCAAGAAACAAGTGCTGCTTAAAACAGTTTGAAAGAGTGCCATCTCTGTTCTTTATGATTTTCTGGATAGGCATAGAACTAGAAGAATGATGCGGATTCCAAAAGGAACCTTGTCTTACATTTGACTACTGCTTGGTAAAGAGCAAAATCCAATCCATTGTTCCATAAATATTTCCCTGCACAAGCAGAATTGTACTGAACTCTGCCTGGTGGAGAGTTTCCTGATTCATGACGGTGTTCTCTGCTACTTCTACCCTCAGTGTAGGCATTGTGCAAATGTCACAGAAAGAGGGAAATGGTTCATGATAGTCCAACTGTAAGAATAATTTGTTCTGTTATTCTTTGGTGACCAATGCTGTTGACATTCTCATCTCTTCCATGGTCTTCCTACTTCTACTATCCTCTGTTGTCTAGCTTAGCATGAGCTGAAGGGTAGAGGGTGGTTAATTTGGGCCTGATAGACAGGCAGGACAAGAGGTTTCAGTAACTCTTCTCTCTTGTGGATCTTTCCTTACGATAAACAGAGAGAAAATGGAAATGGAGAATAGCTTAGTGTGGTACAATGATTTTCAGAGAAAAGTTTACCTATAGGGTTAAGAAGGAATGAGGGTCAGTCCTCTGAACGTACCAAGACTCCAGCAGGTGGTAGAAAATTATTTGCTTGCAAATGCTTAGCAGCTCACCACAGGTTTTGCAGGATCTGTGACCCTACTGAGGCATTTGTTTTAAAAACCATTTTAAACAGCTGTTCTTCAGTACAGGTGATTTTTTTATTTAGAAAAAGGAGAAATTATTGGAAAGTTCCCTGTCCCTATTATCGCATACTTTTTAATACTGTAGGATTAGCCAGCAAAACCTGGAGGTATGGGGAGAGCAGAAGCTGTTCCCTTTAGGTTCCTTCAGGTTTCTGATCTCTAAATATGTTAGCTGGACATTCTGGATGTAACTAGTGTTCACTGACCTCCTCTCTGCCATGGGACAATGCTGTTACCTTGTGTACGTCCATACAACTTGTCACCGAGCTCTTTGTTATGCCATTCTATTTGCTCTACCAAATTGCTATAAAATATGTTCTGAAAAAAAAATAAAATTAAAAGCCTTATTTCTGATATTGAAAGAATACAATATTGCTGTTGATAGCAGTTTTGCTGGATGTATGTGGAATAAACTCAGTCTGAGTGCATGAAGTAGGAGGCGTTGTAAAAGATACGTAAAGTGGGATGGCAGTTTTCATGTCTCCTTGTATATTTTTTACACTGTATTTTAGACCTACTGGAGGCATGAATGATAGATGTGATTAATGCCACTTCACTTGAAAGAAGAGGGCATGTGTGGTGCACATCATGTTGTCTTCACTTGTTCTCTCATTGTTTCTGTGAATAGTAACATGGATGATCTTTAAAATTTGTGTGTAGCCTGTGAAATGGATACAAAGACCTGTCAGACTACCTTTTCTAATACATTTTCTTCTGAGGAAACAAACCTAACATAAATGTCACTTCAGTATAAGCAACTGCAGCAGGTGGAGCATTGAATTAATGGTTCTTAGAGGCAAGCCAGGAGAGATTATGGGATAAATACAGTAGAGATGATATTTTTTCCATGATTAAAAATGAATTCAAGGAAAAATGGTGCATCTTCAAAAAGTTAGAGTATTTAAAAATGGTTTATCTTTTGTGCTTTTGGAAAAGTCTTAAAAAATCATTTAAACTCTATTTATAGGGAAAAATCTCCCGTTAGTTTAATTAGAAGATATTTTTCAGCTGTTGGTCCTACATTCTTTTGTGATGCACATTTGCACTGTGCTGAAAGGTAAGGAATTTGCTTATAAGATATATCTGGTATGATACCTCACATTTTGTGGCACAGCACTGTTTCAGTGACAAATGATTATAAAACTACACTGATTGCTGTATTCAAGATCGTATATATATATATATATACATATATATATATATATAGTCATCAAATGCAGAGGAAAGACGGGTGGTAGAGTAAGTGACTCGAGTGTAACACCTGATAATATATAGGAAGGTGATGTGACTGCAGCTCCCTTTCAGGTGTTTGTTTCATAGGTATAGAAGAAATTTATATGCTGGCAGAAGGTTTGGAAGCTCTGCAGAAGCCAGCTAGCAACAAACGAAAGGAATATGTTGGTGACTCATTTAAGTAGGCTAAGTTGCTTCTCAGTAGTGATAGTTTGGCCTCTTTCCAGTTTCAAGAGTGAAGGACTATGACAACTGACTAATAATATATGTTGTAATACAGAGAAACCAGCTGGTTTAATAGCTGGGCAAAAGGTGGTGGCATGGTGATTTCTGATAGCTTAAGGTTGCTCAGCTGAGAGCTGCACAGAATTCAGAGGCACTGCTGAGAAAATGTTTCACATTCCCTCATAGCAGCAAACTGGCTGTGTGAAATGAACAAACTGGCTGTGTCAAATGAACACCTTTTTTTATGACCAAGACGCTAAAATGCCTTTGGAATGGAAAATTCATCCACTATCTGAGCTGGAAGGTGAGTGTACTTTGTGAAAGACTGGGGATGAAACATGTACAAGAAACACCTAAGAATGCAATTTAGGGTACTTGTTAAATCAGATAATGTGCTTTCAGCCGTAAACAGTTGTGGTGATGAAGGCACACCCCACTTCCCCCTTCATAAATTAGGGTGATCTTTGCAGATCACCACTTCCTTTGTAATCTGATTAGCTCCACAATAACTAAAAGGAAGAAAACAGTATTTTGGTCTTTGGGGTATACTGTGGACAAGAGGGCTGCAATGGTGCCACTTCATCAAGGTACGATTCTTGGTAGAGTTATCTTAATTTTTCTTTGTATTTGCCTCCACATGCTGCAGTCATTCCTCCTGGTTCCTAGCAAGGTGTTCCTGAAGTGCAAAATCATGAGGTGGCTGTAGCTGCCAAATACTAGTAGATTCCAGTTTTCAGAGAGTTTTCTGGAGAAAATTAATCTTTCTCTCTTGATTGGCATTAGCAGCTCGGTCTGACATCTGATTAACCTGTTGCCAATGCATGCACAAACCTGGGTATTGCACCAGTTTCTGTTCTGCTTGCAAGTGCATTTTACCGTGAGTTGACTGGATAAAGGGAATATTAGCCACGTGGGAAGGAAGGACTACAAGCAGCTGCTGAGGGAGCAGTGACAGAAGCTCTGCTAACAAGCACGTGAGGCAGGAAAATGGTAGTATAATCTTAAACTAAAGTGAAACTGGAAACCCCCTGGGACTGAGAGCCAGCAATCAGCACTGCACAGTAAAGCAGTTCGAGGCTTGCAAGTGAGGTGTTTGAAAGTCAGGAAGCTGGCAGTAGAGGACCTTCAGGACCTGCTGAAGCAGCTGGAGTGGCAGCCAACAATCAACACCACAATGCTTCAAGGGTCAATAAATCATTTTTTTTTGTTTTTACTTGTTGGGCTCTGGAGGAGGTGTTTGCCTTAACTACTGTCATCAATCAGAGGCACAGAGGGAAGGAATTCACTGCACACAAGTGTGTTTCGAGATCTGTAAAAAATCATGCTATACTTATGAAACAGGTCTAATTTCTATCTTCCACACCCTTCCCCACTCCAGTAGCAAGCTCTTACAGTAAGGTACCTTTCCTGGAGCTTTCACCTTTCTCTTTCTTTTCATCACCCACTTGGTTACTGTCTCCGTGTTCGCAGTCTTTCATAAGAGGGACCGTGATTATTGTGATGGTGTTGTGTGTTCCCACAGTTACCCACAGGCTCATTGTATTTTTGAAGTGGGTTTAGTGTTTTCCTCTACGAATTCTGCTCTTTTGTCATGCTCTCTTCTCTATTCTGAATGCAGTCAGTTACAGATGTATAATCTGCCTGTCCTAAATGAAATAATTAAGGGTCAGAAAATTAATGGAAAAATTACATGTAGTTATGTTTCTGTCTGTATATCATTGTGGCAGCACTCCATGCACTACTTGAAGTCATACCAGTGTCTTAGTAACAAGAAGTTGCATGAATTGCTGCTGCATGGGACTATTTTTTGTAAGGAATGTCATGAACGTAATGCTACCACTAAGAGAAATCTATTATACTCAATTTTTAATAGTTGTCAGGTGACCTATGGTGTAGTTTTCATTCTTTATTTAATCTGATTTTTCTGAGTCTTAACAATGGTACATCTGGAGAGATGCACAAAACTTCCTAGTAGTGTGAAGTTCTAACGGTGAAAATTTCTGTAAGTTTTGGATGGTGCAAGTATATAAACTTTATTTGTCTGCCTGAAATATGGAGTCATCTTTCTAAGTAAATTTGAAATATCTCCTATACTTTTGTACAGGAAAGGGAAATCATTAGGATTGGTTCAGGAGACATTCAGAATTAAATGAAGGAAAGATCTTTGCTGATCCTTTACTGAAACGAAGTGAAAAGGCTATATTCCTCCTTATTAAAGGCTTGATGACAAATGAGTATGAATATTTCATTAGCCAGAAGAATACTTTGTTATCGTTCAGACTTAGTCTTATGCTTGCATGAACTCCAGAGACAACAAATACAAATCAGAATAATTTTATAATTTGTGGTGAAGACTAATTTTGTTAAACAAAACATACTAAATTGCCATAATTTTGCAGGAGCTGTTTATTTAATAGAAGGAAGAAAATAATTAAATTTGAAAATAGGTTTTGGGAGAGAGGAATTTTAAAAGCAGGCTCTGAAACAGGTTCTGCTTCTCAGTGTGAAGTTTTGTGTAATTAAATATTGGATGTCTTAATAATTACTAAACTAAGAACAGTATGTCCTTATGGCCTCAAATGCTTGTTTATTCTGTGTGAAGAAAGAAGAGAAAAAGAAAAAAGAAAACACAAAAAGGAGTTTGCTTACCTGAAAATGTTTGCCTTACAAGTTCCACACCACACTGCTTTTGAGTTCAATGAACACCTTTGTGATGGGTTTGGTTTAGGCCTTCCTGGTCACCAACCTGTAACCAGGGAACCAGGGAAGTGACCATTGTACCCAGTATTCCCTACAATTTTTACGTAAACCGGGGTATAAATAAACCGAAGTGTGTTTATATAAATCCACTTTGTTGTTTGGGAACACTGTGGACAAATATATAAATAACATAAACAATGGCACTCTTTTTACTTTTTAACCTAATTTTAGCAGCCCTTGCACCTGTTCTGGGCTACCTGATGTGGAGACATCAGGATCCACAGGTGTTTGATTGGAAAGTCATTCTGTACAGGTATTTCTCTTTCCCCAGTCTGGACATTAAACAATGGATAATGGAGATTCCTAAGTTGACTGTCACCTCTAATAATTATCTAAATTGGGTGGCAACAATCCTTTTGGTGATGAAGGTAATGGACATATCATTTAAAGTAGGAAGAATGGTGTTGCACTGGTTTCCCTGTTTCAGGAAAGGCTGAACCTCGAAGGGTCTTGCTGGAGCTTTGGAAAGGGGCTTGAAAAGGGCAGTTCCTGTTTGGCAGGGAGCCTGGGAGAATTTTGGCAAATGGATAGGCCGTGTGACACCTCCCATCACGTGGGACTTTACGCCAGAGCAAGTGTTGGATCCTAATGAGATAACCCAACGTTTAATAGAGGGTTGTTTCTCATATAAGGATCCAAATACCCAATTTTCTGCTCTGTGCTGGGGTTTGGCTAGTGCTTATGGAGCCGCCGTAGATCACATTCAGAAGGCTAAGGCTGAGATAGGGGCACAAACTGTGCCTCTCGGAATTAGGGATGTTCCTATGGAGTCCACCAAGATTGGAATCCAGGCGCCACTTGAAGCCAGCACAGCCTCTGCCAAACCCGCAGACATTGGAGTTCCA